>CM053244.1:4728298-5385798 GCA_028583405.1 Pogonophryne albipinna | reverse complement strand
ATAACTTTTTTGCCCTGGTTCTCAAAGGAGCACCTGGAGATGTTGCTTGGTGCTCATCCTTAAAATGAAATAAATAAACCGGTCTTTATTTGTCAGACACACGGCACAGAGGTGAACACAGAACACACATGCAGAGGCGAACACAAGACAACATTAGCACGACCAGTAATCCTACAAGCTGTCATCACTACCCTCCTGACTGTTCTCCTCACTGTCTTCCTCTCTGTCAGACATGGTAGCTGATGATGTAGGCCTACTACTTTCTCTCTGGTTGAGTCTGCGATTAGCTGCTTGCATCCACAAGTCAACAGCTGGTTTTGGGTCAAAGTCCAGTTTTAAAAGGATATGTTTGGTTTACTGTCCTATAGTATACATTGGAATGATTTCAAACCTGTTTATCCCAATAATTATAAAGGAGTGCCTTGGAAATATGTGTTTACATAAATTGTGACCAAACCGTTTGAACTTAGACTAAAGTGAACTATCTAAACACTCAGAGTCCTTTACCTCACTGAGCTGTAGTTATCAGTCTCTCGGTCTGACTGGAGAGGACTCTCCCTCCACATTATTGTAGAAACATCTTCTTCTTATATCCGCAGCTAGCACCAGATTCTAATTACCCTCTGGAGTCGGTGGGTGCGCCGGCGGGTCCAAGTGCTCATAGATTTTCGATTGTAAGGAGTAGAAATATGATTCAGATATCTGCGGAATCGCTAGAATCGTAGCTTTTCAAGAGTATCTCCTGTGAGACTGTACCCAGGGCACAGCAGCCAATATTGCCGCTCAAAGCAGCTTGATTCGGCGTTACACTGTGTGTGATTGGTGGATTTGTGTGTCAGTCAAGGACATCAAGGCCGGCCGGCAGCCATGTCGGTCTGAAATGACCAATGGACACTCGAGAAATCTAAGGACCTACCCACCAATAAAAAAACATATAACAGGTGTCTCCCGTCAGTTTCAGTCTTTTAGTCTGTGAAGAAGATAGAGAAAATGGCTCGAAGGAACTTTACCGTTGCGGACGCGCTGCATTTTATTTTCGCGAGCGGCAGTGAAGAAGATGGCTCATCAGAACCTGAAGGCTTTGACTCTTCTGAAGAAGAAGAATACAGGGACAGCAGGGATCCATTTGATGATGGGTAAGTGTAAATATAACTTGTAGTGCATTTGCCATTTTGTGAGGAGTACCGCGAAAATGAACAATAGATTTATCAACCTTTTTATTTTCCCCTCATGAACTTTTTCTCGGGACAAAATAGACTCTTGATTAGTAAACGTTTACTCTGTGTAAATGTTATTTTGGCATGTATAAGTAAGGTTACATGTGTAGATGAATACAAATAATCCTTTATTTGTCCCACAACGGAGACATGTATAGACATGTATTTTATTTGATCATACTGTTCTGTACAGATGAGACTTTGTCATAGACTTATTTACATGTGTGTCTGTGATTATTTTACTGTACAGATGAGACTTTGTCATAGATGTATTTATATGTGTGCCTGCCATTTGTGGGGAGTGCTATGTAGTAATGGGGAGTACTGTGTGTGTGTGTGTGTGTGTGTGTGTGTGTGTGTGTGTGTGTGTGTGTGTGTGTGTGTGTGTGTGTGTGTGTGTGTGTGTGTGTGTGTGTGTGTGTGTGTGTGTGTGTGTGTGTGTGTGTGTGTGTGTGTGTGTGTGTGTGTGTGTGTGTGTGTGTGTGTGTGTGTGTGTGTGTGTGTGTGTGTGTGTGTGTGTGTGTGTGTGTGTGTGTGTGTGTGTGTGTGTGTGTGACTTCGTAATAATTATTGTCCCACCATTTTTATTTGTTTTACAGAGAGGTTTCACAGCTGCCTGGGCCTAGCGGCCCACAGATGGCATTTATCCAGGAGCCTCCAGCTGTGCCTGCCACCATGTTGAGATCTACCGTGGATCAAGGGCCTTCACCACTGCCATCCCCACCAAGGACTAGCGGACCAGCATCACGACAGCTGTCTGCGACGATGTCAAGATACACCTCAGCTCCGCCACAGCCATCACCATCAACCCGGACAGCAAAGAGGTCTCGTAGAGCACACGTACCTCCCACACAGCCACCAGCTGCCCATGCACCATCACCCCCACCTTCACAGCAGCCAGCTCCACTGTCTTGGAAGACAGGCGAAGACCCTGACACTGCTCCCCCTGTCTCCAGGTTTCAACCTGCTCGCACACCCGGGCCACAGCTCAGCTCAACAGTATCAAACAAACCCCTTGACCTGTTCAAGCTGTTCTTCAGTGCACTAACAGTACAGACACTCTGTACCAACACAAACAAGCGGGCTGCACAGCAGATGGGAAAGGGAAAAACCTACAAATGGACTGACTTGACTGTAGAGGATTTCTATAAATACATGGGGCTGCTGAAACTGGACAATGTATTGTCTACTGGAGGAAGGATCATTTTTTGTCAGTGCCTCTGCCAGCACAGGTCATGTCGCGTGACAGATACAGGACAATATCCTGGAACTTGCATCTCAGCGACCCTGATGAGGATTTCCAGAACGACAGCAAAAAGGGCACACCCCACCATGACCGACTGTTCAGATTGAGACCCCTCATGGACACCACCAAGACTGCGTGTAAGGCCTTTTACCATCCCCATAAATACCTGGCTGTGGATGAGAGGATGGTTGCCTCCAAGGCTAACACTGGAATGACCCAGTACATGAAGGCCAAACCAACCAAGTGGGGATTCAAGCTGTTCGTCATAGCTGATTCGAGGAATGGCTACACAATAGACTTTTCTGTTTACACTGGTAAAAGCGACATCCTCTCCGGACATGGCCTGTCGTATGATGTGGTAATGTCTCTGGTGCAGGCAGGTTACCTCGGAACAGGTTACCATATTTACATGGATAATTTTTACACCAGCCCGAAGCTGTTCAAGGCTCTCCATGCCCTAAAGTTCGCTGCCTGTGGGACCTACAGAGAGAACCGCAAGGACTGCCCAAGGCCACAGACTAACGCCCTGACAAAAAAATCCAAAAGAGGCTCCATAAGATGGATCAGGGAGGGGCCACTGGTATTTGTGAAGTGGATGGACAACAGGGAAGTAGCTGTCTGCTCCACCATCCATGAAGCATACTCTGGCAACACCGTGCAGAGAAGGCAGACGCAGAGAGATGGCTCCTGGACCCGAGTAGAGACCCCCTGTCCCACACCTGTTGCTGAGTACAACGCACACATGGGTGGAGTTGATCTGTCAGATCAGCTCATACAGTACTACTCTTCAAAGCACAAGACCATGCGCTGGTACAGGAGCCTGTTTTATCATTTCCTGGACATTGCCACTACAAACAGCTACATTATGTACAAAGAAGTCTGTCTGTCACAACAGAAGAAGCCCATGACACACAGAACATTCATGGAGGAGCTGAGTGTTGAGCTCTGTGGCAAGCCTGTCCATACACCTCCTGTCCGGGCACCTGCAGCTCATCTTCCTGTGTCCATTGCTGATGTCCAGGCAGCAAGCGACAGGGCCACCACAGGTCGCAGGAAATGCGAACATTGCTACTTCCAAGGCAAGAGAAAGGACACACCTTGGAAGTGCAAGCAGTGTGATGTTGCCCTGTGTGTCTCACTGGAACGCAACTGCTTTGAGGCATGGACTTAATCTGAGTGAAAGTCCATCATCTTCTCCCGCTTATCCATGGTTGGGTAGAGTGAAAGTGTTTTTTACAAATAGTTGAAAAAAAGCTCTGGTGTTCAATATTGTAACAAGTGTGTATTTGCTGTTTTTATTTGTATGTATAATGAATAGTTGGTTGAAGGAAAAAAAGTTCTGATGTTCAATATTGTAAATAGTGAGATTTTGCAGTTATATTTATATACATTGTTGGTATTATAATAAATTGTTGGTTGAAACATCTAAAAATCGAGAAAATACCCTTAGACTCCAGGAGTGGAGTGCACCAGCTGGGCGTAAGCTGGGCGTAACTCTACGTCCGACGTAGAACCGAAGGTTAAGACCAAACTAAAGTTATGACTAGTGCACCACTAAGACTTAAGCCCTGTATGCGTTGCGCCCGGGTGTAACTTTTACGCCTAGTACGGAGCAGGCGTAAATCGGAAAGAGAGACTAGTATCCATAGTAACGTAAAACAGGCAAGAAGGAACATAACTATGGCAGTGCGTCTTGTTTACAGGTTTAACAACGAAAGGGCATTAAGAAGAGAAAGAGTCGTCCGTGATCGAACAAACCCACTGGACATCTATTCGGACAGTGAGCTGATAGAGGTTTCGTTTCGGCAGACAAGCCCTTTTTGAATTAATCGAGGAGATTTCCCCTCAACTCCAGCACGGATCAGACCGAAACGCTGCGCTCTCCCCAACCTTGCAGGTGCTGATTGCGCTCAGATTCTACGCGAACGGGGCCTTTCAAAATACTGTGGGAGACATGATTAATGTTCATCGCACAACTGCATGTCGGGCTATTAGAAAAGTTTCCTTGGCTCTCCAGCTCCGCCTTAGGAATTATATCCATCTTCCAACCCAAGAAGAAGCAGCGAAATCCAGGCAAGATTTTTTGTTAAAATCAGGTATACCTGGTATTGTCGGATGCATCGACGGTACTCATGTTCGCATTCAGGCCCCCTCTGAACATGAGTATTTGTATGTTAATAGAAAGGGTTACCACTCAATAAATGTCCAAATTGTGTGCAACTCGGACATGGGCATTGTCGACCTCGTTGCAAGATGGCCTGGGTCGACCCATGATGCTCGCATCCTGAGAGAGAGCGCCCTTCAACGGGAATTTGAGGCAGGGAGAGTGAATGGTCTTCTTCTCGGAGACAGTGGATACCCTCTGAAGCGATGGCTAATGACACCTGTCATCGCAGAGAGAACTGCACAAGAGCGCCGCTATAATGAGAAGCATGTACAAACAAGGAACATTGTAGAGCGCTGCATTGGAGTGCTCAAACGTAGGTTAGTAGGCCTAAGTCATTTTTATAATATATAAAAGGCCAGCCTTTTAATGTAGATAGGCTAAATTGTTTTTTGCTTTTTTGTGTAGGTTTCACTGCCTCCACAGTGAAATGCGAATGCACCCTGAGCGCGTCTGCGTGATCATTGCTGCCACTGCGGTGCTGCACAACATCTGTGTGAAAAAGAGAATCCCCCTTCCCATGCATGGAGAATTGGTACTGGAGGCGGATGAGAACCCTGTGGCTCCTGCTGGCATCCGTGAAGATATCGGTGGACGACTTACCCGCAATCATATAATAAACAACCTATAATAGACCTATATATTTGTAATATGAACGCTGTTTTTTTTCAATTGCATTTCAATAAGCTCCCATTGTGATCACATATTTTCATTAGGCCGTTTTATATCCACATTTATTAAAAAAAAACACACAAGAACATTAAATAACAACATTTTGGAGAACTATTAACATGAAATTGAGATAAAAACAAGTAGCCTACAACAAATATGATTAAAGAATGGTGAACAAATTGTCTTCTTCCGTCATGATTAGCTGATTATTAAGAATGGTAATTTGGAGTCTCAATTTCTCCTTCTCCAGCTCAATCTTCTCATGTTCCGCTCTTAATTTTGCGGTCTCCGCCTCCACACAAATTATTTCTTTTTCCGTCAGTTCCCGCTGTAGCTCAGTCAAATCCCTCTTCCTTTTTCGGGGTAGGGCCATTTGGGATTCCCCTTGAGTCATCGCTGACGCTGTGGGTGAGGGACTTCCCTCTTCTCTACGGTCCTCTGAGTCTGTAAAATTGCAAGTTAATGTCAGTTACTGTCAGTTACTATCAACTGCCGTGATTGCTAATTGTTATCTTGCTAGCCGTGATGTCTCACGGGGGGTAATGTTTATATAGATAATGTAGGGAGATTAAGATGTTACTCTATTAATGACTTACCACTTATAGTGACAGCTGACACGTCTGCGTCAACCTCTTCACATGTTGAGGTTGACAGCTCAGAGCTGTCGATCCCACTCAACCCCGTGAAATTGGGGGAATCCTCTCCAAAGATAGCTATAATTATATCGCTATATGGAGAGGTTTTTGGTGCAGGGCCCCCGCCGGTCGGCGGGTTTTTGAGAACTGACGCATCCTTCTTGGCTCTGGATAGTAGGTCCTTCCACTTCTTCCTGCACTCTTCCACCGTCCGTATCCCTCCATCACCCAAGTCATTTATTGCTTCAGCGATTGACTTCCAGGCTGCGAGTTTGTTCTTGTTGGTCATATTGTTATTAAATTTGGCAGTTAGCGAGTTTTTGTGCTCTGCATATATTTCAATTAAGGTTCTAATTTCTCTATCAGTAAAATTGTTTTTTCTCTTCTTTCCGTTATCCATATTCATTATCAAATTCTTAGCTTGCTCTGAATGGAGGAGTTCGAGTGGTAACTTATGTAGACGTGTGTTGCTTGGCAACAATTACTGTTTCGCGTGTATTCACGTGGACGCGCATCTTAAGACCAGGCGCAGCTACGCCCGAGACTAGTCAGGCTTGGTGCACTCGGTGTAAATTCGAATCACTACGTCGGACGTAGCTAAGCCCGACGTTAGAGTTAAGCCCTACTTTTTTACGCCCAGCTGGTGCACTCCACTCCAGAGGGTTAATTACTAGAGAGTACTTTTTACGTGTAATACTCAAACAGAATTTAGCTAATTATACTTTTACTTAAGTGACATTTTCATTAGCAGTGATTCTCAAATGGGGGTACGCGGACCCCTGGGGGTACATGAGATTTAAAAAAGAAAAAAACGGTTGATTTAAAAAATACCATGCATGATTACAAGTAGAATAAGTTAAATAAACACAATTGTATATAAAATATTCCTAGAACCACCAAGGGGGTCCTCATATAAACATGTCAAATGTGTGTATTGTATAGTTTTTCACAATATATCATTTTGTTCATTGGTTTGCTAAACATATTACTTAAATTGAAAAAATCAGTTTTATATAAATGTTATTTTTTTTTCATGCATGAAGATGAAAATATCCTTAGTTTGTTGTAATGCATGCACGAAGGAGTTAATAAATCACACACTGAGGGAACATCACTACATTGTAATTATTTAGATAGGCTTTTTCGATCAAATGTTCGGGGTCGGTCAGGCTTGGCTGAGAAAATGTTTCAAAGGGGGAACATTACTGAAAAAAGTTTGAGAAGCACTGTAATAGAGTATTCTTACAGTGTGGTATGAATATTTTTACTTTATAAAAGGGCCGGATACTCCTTCGACCTCTGAGTGACAGTAAATCAATGTGCCTGCGTTGTTTAATTTAACGGATGTATGTGCAGTATTTGTTAAAATAATTGTAAACTGTAGATTAATCATGGCTTGTATCAGACAACAGAACAAAAATAAAATGTGTTTAAAAGTGTCTACTGTTTTGTAGTAGCCTTAGTGTAAAACAGTTTTATTGAATAAGAATTGCATTTGATGATGCTTAATAATTATATTTAAATAATACCTACATATTTATTAAATGAAAAGCCAAATATTTTTTACTGAAGATTTGTAATAAGATGCAAATGTAATCTTAAGTTAAAATCTACTATACACTATTAAGTAAAATGTACTTACAAAAACTGAGTGTGACAGTAAAGTTTACTTAAGTGCCTTTAGTAACAAACACTTCTTAACTGTAAGTAGAAGCTACTTGAAATATACGTTGTTACATTTACTTACCGTTTTTTTCAGTGTGTGCAATTTCTTACCCGTTGTTTTCAGTGTATAAAGGTTCCGGCACTGGCAAGTAATTGGATTTCCTGGAAAATGTAGTTTGAATTGTTGAATTCAAAGAAACTAGTCCATGCATTTGTTACTTCAAGGCTGGATTATTGTAACTCTTTATTATCAGGGTGTACCAAGAAGTCAGTCAAGTCGCTTCAGCTGATTCAAAATGCTGCAGCTCGTGTACTAACCAGAGTTAGGAAAAGGGACCACATTACTCCTGTTCTGGCTGCCTTACACTGGCTCCCTATAGAACACAGGATAGAATTTAAAATTCTTCTTCTCGCCTACAAAGCCCTTAATGGGCAGGCGCCATCTTACCTTAAAGAACTCATTATACCCTACTGTCCTACTAGGGCATTGCGTTCCAAGAATGCAGGGTTGTTGGTTGTTCCTAGAGTCTCTAAAAGTACAATGGGAGCCAGAGCCTTTTCTTATCAAGCTCCACATTTGTGGAATCAGCTTCCAGTTTGTGTTCGGGCGGCAGACACCCTATCCGTTTTTAAGAGTGCGCTTAAGACCTTCCTTTTTGATAAAGCTTATAGTTAGGGCTGATTAGATTCAGCCCCTAGTTTTGCTGATAGGCTTAGTTTGTCGGGGGACATCTTACTTCTTCCTTCTCTCTGTCTATACCTGTGTACTCTCATGTTCCGATTAACCCAGCTTCCCCAAATTTCTTTCTTTTTGGTGTCTATATACGCTGGGATCCGGAGTCATGGATGATCCTGCGGTCCTGTGTCCTGCATCGCGAGCCCTGGATCTTGAGTCGTGGCTGTGGTCATGGATCATAGGTCCTGGATGGATATCCTCTTGGATTCATCTTCCTATTATACACACATGTATTTCCAAACATTTGGACTACCTATGTTGCAAATGTATTATCATTTCAATTTACACACGGCATCTATTGCACGTCTGTCCGTCCTGGGAGAGGGATCCCTCCTCTGTTGCTCTCCCTGAGGTTTCTCCCATTTTTCCCTTTAAAACTGTGGGTTTTCTTCGGAAGTTTTTCCTTGTACGATGTGAGGGTCTAAGGACAGAGGGTGTCGTATTGTCATACTGATATTTTGTACAAACTGTGAAGTCCACTGAGACAAATGTAACATTTGTGATATTGGGCTATATAAATAAACATTGATTGATTGATTGAATTATGTAGTGTATGGATTGTTGCAGTGCCCCCTGTCATGACAACCAGCAGAAGATGCCCTTGCGGAAAAAAAATGTAAAAATCGATAGAGATACCAAGGACACACAAAGTAATGCATTTATTCCATACTGCTACCAACTCTGCAATATTACAGACCTCTCTCTCTCCCCCTTACTGTGATTTGATCGCGAAAAAACCACCACATCCATCTTTGTCATACACTGACTGCCATGTTAATGGCCTAAACACACACACACTTGGAGACACACACACCAGCAAACATTATCGGTCTTACTTTTTTCCATTTCATTTCATACTGTATCTTTTTAATTCAAAGATATATACCACACACACACTCTTAAGGGTCAGGCTACCATTTTGCATCCTGCTGTCATCCCATCCTGAGAGACTGATCAGTATCTTTACAACTTTAAATTACTGCCGGTTCTCAAAGGGCACATTTGGTTTGAGAGTGGGTGTACTGCAGATAAAAAAAACATTGACTTTGGGAAAGGTGCCACTTGGTAAGTATATACACTTTAAGGCCTATTTTCATATAAATGTTTACTGAGATATATATATATACTGCCTTTGCTTGCTTTACATAAAATATCTCCTTGAACAATTAAAGGTGGGGTAAGTTTGAGAAACCGGCTCGAGATACACTTTTTGTTATATTCCATGGAATGTTCTTAACATCCCGATAGCAATGAATATCTTAAGAGCTTTGACAAAAAATCCTGGATGGCCTACCTGCCTGTCAGCCTTCCATCTGTGCACAAACTTATCTCGTGCCCTCATTGGTCATGTGCACGTTCGTGTGTGTTGGAGGAGGGGCTCTGGAAGGAAGTGGCAGATTTTTTCCGGTTGTGTATTTTCAAATTCTAGCGCAAATTACCTACCCCACCTTTAACTACTGTTTAATGGTGTTCATCTCGTCAAGCGCAAAATGGTATGATTCCAACACAGGGCCCGCCCTCTTTTCATGACGGAAAACGTTAGGCTTTTTGGTTGTTTGAGTGTACATCGGCTTTTACGTACAACCGTGAATTATCTGCATAGAAATATAAAGAATGTCCTCTAACCTATAGAACCATATAGGTCACTTGGTCATACTGTATAACAGTAGCTTGAGAGCATTAACTAAATTGAGATCAACAGATTGTATACGTAAAACATATCGTCAAAATACGTGGTTTAAATTGTGAAACAGAGGCAGTTTGGTTAGGTCAGTAGTTCTCTAACTTTTTCTGTCAGGCTTTGGAGAAGAAAAAAAAGCCGGGCCCCCCCCCCCCCCCCCCAACACAAATAGTCCCGTAATGGTCCAAGTTAACATTTATTAAAATACAATATGAACGTGAGCATTCCTTTCAAAAAAATTAAAAAATCACTTTGCTAGAACAGTGATAATAAAAGAATGCTCTGTGTGGTCAAAAAAAAAATACATAATGCAATACCTTATAATAGTTTGCCACTTTGCAATCTGAACAAAAAAATCGGATATTTGGCAAACAAGTGTGTCTTATCACAGCATTAGTGGCTGTTTTGCACTGCACATTTTTTGAAAACGTGGTTCCAGGCTTGATACTGCCACTCTCAAGTCATGCTCAATGTTGAGCTTTGATCGCCGGACGTTCGTTTTCAGAGAAGCAACAGCTGAAAAGCCAATCTCACAGAGATAGGATGTAGCGAAGGGGAGAAGGATGCCTACAGCCCTCTCCTATGCGTGGATGCTCCTTCTCCGCACCAAACCAGAATTCAGTCAGTGTCTGAGCTCTAAACCTCAGCCTTACCCCTAGTTTCCACTGCGTCCGTCTGCGGCGTGTTACGGCTCCGCCGCGGTTTTGGTCCGGCCTCCTCCGGCGTCATACCCTACCGGGCGCGTTTCAGGAGCATTTCAGAAGCATTACGGAAGCGGAGCGTCGTGCATGCCGGCTCGCAGTTCTTGTTGATTTGGGCATATTTCCTGGACATTTGTACTTCTACAAGAAAGTAAGTAGGCTACGTAGTTAAATGGTTTATTTTTGTGTCTGTTTAAATCGTGTTTATTGTTGTTATTTCCTATTTTGTTGTGTTGTAGACTACAGACATAATTAATAATAATTAGTCCAGTTAAAAACAACATGAATCAAAGATGGGTTGCTGTATTTTAGAGGTAAATAAAAAGCATTCATCATCATAATTATTCTATATAATTTACACACAGTGCCTGTAAACCGGAGGAGAACGCTGGCCTTTATTCTCCTACTGGAAAGACTACAGAGGAGGGATGGGGGGAGGAGAAGGAACCGGTTTTGGGGGGTGGGCCGGATGCTGTCAATGTTCCGACATTACCTTACGGCTGCGTCGCGTCGAAAAATAGACTTCAATCCTATTTCGAGCGGAGCCCAGCGGCGAAACGCTTCTGGGACGCTTCTGAGCCGTACCGCGGCGCGTCTGGTGGAATAGCACCCATTGACTAGAGTGGCCGCGATCCTTGCGGACGCCGCGGCGCAGCCGTAACGCGCCGCAGACGGACCCGGTGGAAACTAGGGGTTAGGGTGGAGTCAGATGTAATGTCGATGAGTTGGTCCTCTTCTGCAGAGCTGAAATCGGCAGGTGCTGCAGATAGATAATGTATTTGTTATTGCATATTAAATACAACACATTTCTGTTTTACAACAATCCATACCAGTTAGTAAGTAGCTTACAGACAACATAAATGAAATGAATGTACAGCACAAATAGTCATAATCAGGGCTGGACTGCTACAATAAATCAGGCCGGGAATTATACACCCAGCCAGGCCACTACCAGTTTTTTGTGCCATTTTGCTGGATTTATTTGTCAATATTTACAGCGTTGCTGCCCATAGTGATAGCCCTCTAAATATACTACCCAAAAATAAACATATGGACATGGGTTACTATTTAAAAAAATGCGCAAATCTATTTAGGGGGTTACGTTTTTAAGTGGAGGTGGACCTCAAATCCTATAGGGGGGTCCGGGGGCATGCCCCCCCGGTAAGATTTTTTTTTTTAAATGTTGGACTTGAATGCATCAATCTGGTGCATTTTGAGGGGGAAATAAAGAGACTACAGCCATATGAAACATAACTGTATACATTTAAAAAATCATAAAAACATGGCCATAACCAATAACACCATATCCAATATGAAAAAACATTGAAACTTGTTTATTTATTTGTTTTTGGTTCATTTATAGTTGTGAGTGTGTCTGTGCTCCTGAACCAGCCTCACCTGTCTCCCCCCTTCTCCTCTTAGAGGCAGCAGCAAAGACTAGTTTTTGCTCTCAACAAGTTTTAATAGTTTCTTACCTTTTTTCACCTAGTTAACGTTTTTTTTTTAATATTATTCATGCATATTTTACTAATCACTCCCCCCCCCCCCAATATGCGTTTACATAAATGGTGACCAAACCGTTTGAGACCCACAGAGATAACTTAGACTAAGTTAACTATCTAAACACTCAGAGAGTCCTTTACCTCACCTGAGCTGTAGTTATCAGTCTCTCAGTCTGACTGGAGAGGACTCTCTTCCACCTTGTTGTTGAAAAAGCTCCTTATATCCGTTAGCGCAGCTAGCTAGCACCAGATGCTAACAACAATACACGTAACCGGTGCGCACGCTTTATCTCACTCGCTCGCGCCACACATACACTAACACACACCCTCCCGACCTTGAATGACACTCACAGACCAATCGAGGGCTTTAGTGTATGATCTGTATGAAAGTGGTTTGTCGGCTGGCCACATCATGTAGACAGCCAGTCACCCTCTGTGAGGCAGAGTCAGACCCACATTTGCGCATCGTTGCGTTCACAATACATAAAAAAAAAAATCCTCAGGCCAGCAGCCACTTAGCCAGGCCATCGGGAAACCTCCCGGTCCTCCTGATGGCCAGTCCGGGCCTGGGGCCTCATTTATAACGCCGTGCGTAGGATTCACGTGGGAAGGTTGCTTACGTAGTAGAAATCCCAAAAATAGGTACAGAAATTTTTCGATTCACCAAACATTGCGTACCGGCGAGGAAAGTGCGTACAGCACTTCCTACGCCGGTTTCCCTTTATAATTCACATCCGACTCGAAATGCGGTGCAGCTTTGCGGACTTCACGTAACGCCCATATTTGCCTATAAATAGTCAAAGAAACGCCCATTCATTCATTCATTCTGACTGACTGCGTGAAGAAGATCGCAGGAAATGACGACAGAACAGCTAAAAAAGACATCTCACACCGTGTCAGATTTTGGTTATTTTGGGGAGGTGGAGATAAATCATATTGTTTGGTGGTGTTATGTTGTGTTCGTTATTCTCGCGTCCAGGAGAGAAGCTTTAAAAGGAGACTAAATTGAGTCTCTGAGAAGGTTCAAATGGTACTTTAATTAATAAAAAAGGCACGGTAATGTTACAAGCAGAGTATTGTTCAGTCAGGAGAGAAAGGCTGCAGCTTCCTCTCCCAGTCGTGGCCGTGCAGAAGAGAGCTCACAAGCCTTCGTCTTTCCCGCTTGCTGCTTGTTCGCTCCTCCTCTCTGTGAGCTGTAGTGACGTAGGGGACTTCCCCCCTCGTTCTCCTGTGTCCGATATCGCGTTAAACAGAGGATTTCGACATTTTACATTCATTGCTTACTTCCACATGCCTTTTCTCCTCCTTATCTCTTTCATAACTTTATATGTAATACATGTTAACGGCGTCAATAGCCACTTTAATTATACTAATGGCCGGTAGTCCCGGATGTCGTCATGAAGGATTTTCAGAATAAAAGCTTGGTATTGAGAACTTCCGTTTTTTCCAGAATAAATTAGCATTTAAACTGACGGTATTTTTAAGCTACATTATGCTATTAAACATTGATTTTAATTTCTAACAGTCCCTCCTTACACACCTAAAAGGTGTGTATAATACTGAAATCAATGAGTTCTTCATCTGAACTTTGCATAGTACATAACTCATATCAAAAACATACAATCAAAATGGAATGGTTCAATAGCCTCAACTTTACAAAAATACAAAAAATACTTTGACTGTGCTTAATCATAAAAGTGTTCCCTTGTGCATAACTTCTAGTGTTAACATTCAATATGGTTCTTCAAAATAGCAGCAATGGCTTCGTATTAGAACATTTCTTCCTCCCTCCTTTCACAGAAACCTTTCTCATACCACGCTCAGTGTTAAGGCACTTGTTTTTACAAAGTGAAAAGAAACAAACCATTTTAAAATAGCAATGATTTATAAAACATGAGATCTACCATATTAGAAAAGAATAAAATAAACTATATAATAGGACTAGTGTAAAGTAAATTGAAATGGATTCACTCCATTTTAGCATTTTAGTTTGCTCACTTCTTCACATGATTTAATAATTTAAAATATCACATCAGCTGGACATTCATTGAACAATCTCATCATTTTCATCAACATGTATATGGGGGTGGGTCGTCTTGTTCTGCTAGCATTTGTAACTGTCTCCTCATGAGAAATTGACCCCCCCTCCTTTCATACCATTTAAGGTATGAAAGTAATATGTTCTCTAGAAGAGGCCGTTGTGATCAATCGGTACGTTAGGACATGAAAATGCAACATCTAGGCCTCTCCTGGGCCCCCTATGTTATCCTTGTACACTGGAGCCTAAACTCCCCCTGGGACTGGTCTCTTAGCCCTACTGGCTTTGGGGTGTTTAGCCATGTTGATTAACTACATAAAAAACATCACTGGCTGTGCTAGTGCACAGGTCCCAGTCCAATCCTGTGGCAAGACTGAGTACAAGGTTTTAGTTCCACGATACCACCAAACATCTACTCTGGGATACGGCATTCTAGACTGTCATTTCTAGGAGAAGATTTTGGTCAGTTACAACAGTTGTAGAATTTCATCACTTAAAAGTTCCTACTTGGTGGCTTTGGGCGGTTTTTTCTAATGATGTGATAAAGTCCCTGAAATGGTGTGAAAACCGGTGGAATATCAATAACTCATTATACTAATTTATCTTCACTTTTGGTCTCCTTGAAGAACCATGCTAACTCCTTTTACAGTGTGTGGAAACTTGGGTGCCCGACCATGTGATAATTAGTTCAATTTAGGAATGTTCACTTATGGTATATGGATATGTTTCTCCTTTAAATAACATCTCTAAATGTCAGGTCATCACTGATTAAATGGACGAGCATTAGGAGGTGGTGGCACTTGTCTTTTAAAACTCCTACTCTGGTGCTGTGCGCTCCCTCTGAAGCTGCAAGTAAGATTTAAAACATCTGCAGGGTGGGTTGAGCGACCCCTTCTCCCTGAACGATATTTGTTGTCAAAAATATGCACCATTAAAATGAGTGATCCAAGGCCCTGCATGTATTACTCCCAATTATTGTAAGTCGCTTTGGATAAAAGCGTCAGCTAAATGCAATGTAATGTAATTATACTAGTTTTTCAGAATTAAAATTTGCAATCGCTCTTTGCCTAGTTTCTTTTTAAAACTCTACATCTTGGACGACAAACAAATGTTGTTTCCACCTTAACAGTTCTCCTATGGTAATATCCATACTACAATGGTGAAATCAATACTCTAGATTGGAATACTTTCTTTGGCTTGGTACTAGCTCTACCTTTAACATTTTCCATACAAATAAAGATTTGTCTGCCTTTATAGAGTAACAAATTAAATCTTCCCCAAATTCTCACATGAATAAGAATCTCGATAAGAATAATTTGTTTATATGATGAAAAGATTGAATAATATGTTCCACCCTCAGTGTGTTCTTAGGATTGTTTTCTAATAAGTGTGTTTATGTGTAAACTCACTCACTCCCGTGTTCCTTCTCTCCCCTCTGGTCGTCAAGCCACGACCCCCTCACGTTCTGCTGGCCCATGCCAACTCCTCTGGTTCCGTCCTCTCCTCCGTCCTGCCTTCTCCTCAGTCCATCCGCTCTTGGATCCTCCCGCTGTAACTCTTTTCAGTGGCCCAACTGCTTTGCATTTCATCTCCTCCTTTTCAGTCTCTACGCTGTTGCATGGAGGGCGTATTCCGCTCTCATGTCCCACACTCTGCTCTTGTGCCAAATCTCGTGGCTCAGGCTGGAACTTCATGTCCTGTACTGGGACCGATGAGAGTTTGCCTCTTTGTCAGCATGCTGGTTTGGTTCTGGATGCCTCAGGTGGAGATGGTTCTGGATGCCTCAGGTCGTTGTTGGTTCAGTTCGGGTTCTCTGTCTTTTCGATGGAGGAGGAGGAGTCTCCTGTGGTGAGGTCATTTGTCTGAAGATGGGGTCGTAGCGTTCTGACAGGCAGAGAGAGAGAGAGAGAGATCTCGGGACGCATTACCTATAGCTAATTCTAACACACTGAGGTTAAATATATCCAATCCTTTCCACGCTATTTTCCTAATCTTACTATCTGTCTTAGATGTTAAATGTCATCTAAACCCAATTAATGTCTACTAATGGTTGTGCCATATCCCTAAACATTGTTTCCACCCACTGTAACATGGCTACTCCAAATAACTCTTTCAGGAAACCATTTTCTTCTATAAATTAAAAATACCTACATGTTTCAAGCACCACATATTTCACACACTATAAAAGAACGTCCCCATATTTTCTCCATCACTTTAAATCTCACTGTTATTTAGAACATAAGTAACTTCTGTGACTGGACATATCTGCAATGTCGCCACAATCTGCTGGGGAATTTTGTTCATAGAGTTTGTACGTACAAAGCTGTACTTGTGGGTTAGTAGCCTGTTTCTACTGTAATCATTTTCAATAATTGTGCTCAGGTCACCGGTCGGTTGTCCATAAACTTAACAGGGGGTGTTTCTGGTACAGACTAAAACATGGATCCAGTGTATTTGGAGATTCCCCTAATCTGTAAATCCCCATCACTTAAACCCATCTCATCATTTGATACAAGAACTGCATATATGGGGGGTGAATCATCTTGATTGTAACCGCCTCACCTTTGGGAACGAGTATTTCTAAATCCTCCTCTTGTTGCTCAGCTGATCTTTTGGCTCTGGGGATAAGTGAAAGTCTCTGAAACACAGCTGGAGTTTTGTTAGTGATGTGGGCATTTTCTATGAGTGGACTAATGGATCCATGTCTTACTTATTGTACTCCCCATCCAACCAGAAAGGTGCCAAGTGTAATGAGCACAATCAACAATGCTATTCTGACTCTTATCCCTAGGGGACCCCACAATTGCTTTGGCTTTGTTCTTGACATCATCTCTATTTTATCCCTGGTTGTGTCAGTTACAGACTTTAAATAATGAGTACTATAATAAACGTATACAAAAATTGGACTCTTTTTCAGATGTAAAGCAAAAATAGGTTTTCACTTTAGTGTACAATCTATACAAATCTTTAGACAATTCGTCTTTTGAGCTATTTCTATCTTTATCTTATTTCTATTTATTGTTTTGTTCCAGCTCTGCCAAATCAGTCCTAACTCCCAATAATGTTCTGGAAGTTGCCAGTGAAGGGTGACAATGTGTGAGGTGGTGTCAATTTGCTCCTTTGTCTTTACCTTTAAACCGGAGCGCGTGTGAAGTTCATTACAACTTCTCACTGTTCCGTCCACCGGGATCAGTTCACTGTCTTTTGTGAACTTTCACCCTCACCCAATCACCTGGCCGAACAGGAGTCTCTTCTGGTGTCTCGTCTGGTATCTCTGTAGCTTTCCTAGCCTGTGTAGACAAAACTTGGATAATATTACTCAGAGTTCTGACATATTCATTACTTCTATTCGTCTAATATCTAAAACTGGAACACTCCCTCCTTTGAGAAGGCCCAAGCTTCGGCATACCTTTTGTCGTTATGAGATCTATTATTTATTAACTACAACGTCGCTGAAATCAACATATCTGTATAATCATGACACTCCCTCCTTTGAGCATAACATGCTCAATTAATATTGCAATGATTACCCTATTCTGAACAGGACATGTAAAACCCATAACGTTGCACAAAATAAATATAACTTCTCCGTGTACCCATAAGGCGTACAAAAATATCGTATGATGTATGTTTCCGATGGTATAAAAACATATTTACTAAAATCTGCCATTAGCACAAAAAATACTTGTTTCAATAATGGCTTTTGTCATGGTATTATGCATCATTGCTGTGAAAAACAATACCCCTGGTGTCGCTAATGCGTCTCAATAATTCTAGGATTAGAGGATTGGTTGATACTGCTGAACAAACATATGATAACATAATATTTCTCTAAACTAGAGGGAAAATACGGACTATTCTCACAGAGGGTGACATGCATGGAGGGCTGGTGCCCCTCACTCAAAATGAGATATTGCCTTACGCACTACACTATAAATCAGTAAAGTTACTCAAGAATAAATAAATAAAAACTGATTCTTGAAACTGTTGTAAAAACCCTACAACTTCTTCATCCAAGCTCTCAATCAGTGTTATGTTATTTAATCTGCAGCTCATTGCCTTAAAACAGATACTTCAGACAGATTATAAAATTGTGTTTGAGAAAAATGTAATCTGACTCCATAAATCACATAATTGTTTGACTAAAAAACTACACTTCCACTAACAATAAATGAAGTTCCCCTTTAAACACAGCCCCGGTCTTCTGACGGGGTCCATCTATGTACTGGCTGGAAAATGTTGTGCCAGTCTCTGTCGCTCCGTCACTGTTCTCCCGCTAACAGTCACTCTCTAGTTCTGCTGGGTTCTTGTTGACTTCTTCACTGGTTTGAGACAAGCGACCCTATCGGACACCTCCCTTTGTAGCCAGACTTCACCACAGCAGAATCGAGTTTCTGTTTTTAGGTCTAAACAGCTCCACGTCAGGTGTATCGCCGCCCCTTGAACTGCAGTCGGTGTAAACAGGAGGACTTGGTAAGGATCCTCCGTCTTGGGTGCGTACTAGGTTTCCGTCTTCATATTTTTTGGGTGGAAACCCGTCGTCTTGACCTCACTAGCTGTGTGGACACAATAGCTTACTGTGTAGGGGAACAACATCACTCGTAATCTCTTTCCTTCTTAGTTACACAAATAGTCTGCTAAATGTTCTATTCTGTGGATGCTTTATGTGTAAATGCAAATGCTACTCTCGATTTTGTTTTACATTAAACATTAAACCTCTCCCTCCTGTGGTGACAGATATGGCTCAATGTAGCTGGATTTCAAAATACCCTTGTGCTGAAGATGCATCACCTGGTGGTCTGACCCTCTAAGCTTCCTCATTGTTGTGGTTGATACCAGGGCGTCAGTGACATTTGGGTCATGTTTGGCACCCCTGTTCGTCTTTGACATCTCTGGGACCCCCTGCCTCCGTTGTCATCATGGAAACCTCCCCTGGTTTTCTGCATGGAGGGCCATTGTTTGGTGCAATGTTCTGCGGACACTCTCTGGACCAATGTGTCAGCTGACCACATTTGTAGCAGCCTTCATCTGTTCTTCGTCTTGATCGTGGCTCTCCTCTCCATTGTCCCTTTTGTTGATGCTGTATGGGAGTGTATGTCTGTGCTTGCGGCTGTACTTGGGTAGGAGGATATGCAGGTGTTTGCTGTTGCCGAAATTGTGTGGGAAGATATTCTGGTACTTGCAGCATCCTGTGTTGCGGACAATATCTGGCCCAATGTGAGAACTGACCACATATGGAGCATCCCTCACCTTGGAAACCTTGTCCTGTTGATCGATTACCTCCTTGGAAACGCCCTCCTCCTCTGCCACTTTGTCTTCCTCGGAAACCTCCTCCCCCTCTTTGTTGATTCTGCACCTGAATCTCTGGCACTTCCTGAGCTTGAATTGTTGGAGGTGTCTGACCTGCCTTCTCTGGTTCTATGGCCATCCCTGATGTAGCTGCCATTTGCCTTGCCGCTTTCTTGTTTTTATTAGCTTCGGTATCTTTCTCAGCTATTTGCATCTTCAAGAGTCTCAGTTGTAGTGCTTCCATTTCTGTCTTTTGTGTTTGTCTGTCTTCTGTGATTTCTTCTAATCGTATGTTCTCTTCTATCAGGTGTTTTGTTTTACTGGTTAGCACTCTTACTTCATACTCCAATTCTTTGAGATGTTTGTCCGTGGATACGCCATCCAACTGCAAGACTTCTCCTATAGAACCAACATTCGGGGAGGGAGGAGGGATTTCGGCCAGGCTTAGATACAGCTTCGGAGTTTGGATAACTGGAGCCTCTTTGGTTTTCACTGCCAGGTCTGCTACTTGGACCACATGTATGCTGTCTGCCAATAGGCTGGCATATTCCAGATGGAGTATCAGACTTGTAACTCTTATAAATCTTTCTTCAGCTTCCCTCCATATAGTTAGCTGTTGTAGGCATTGTTCGTGCTCATAGTCGAGTACTGCTCTTCTATGGGCTTTTGTTGGTCCAGGTTGATCATCTGCTGGAACCAGTCCTCTTGTTTGCCACTGTTCCAACAGTTTCTCTATTTGATTCCATGTCTTCTGTCTTTTAATTGGAAAGGTTAAAGCATCTGATCTGATTTTTATCCTTCCCTTGATATCTGCAGTCGAGTCTGGCTCTGCGTCTGGTCTCAACTTAGTTTCTCTTGGTGACATGTTCTCTAACTATTCGAATGATCAAAGATTGAAGCACTAGTCCTCTGACTAGTACCTTTGTATTCCTTCAAAAATATCCTATGTCATCAGAATTGTTAAATCTGTTTTTTTTGGGGGTTTTTTCAATGCAAATTTTAACATCAGAATTGTTAAAAAATTAAAATTGTACAGTGTATAGTTTTGACTTTGAAATATGAAAATTATGCACATTTTAAAATCAGAATTGTTAAAAAAATTAAATTGTACAGTGTATAGTTTTGACTTTGAAATATGAAGATTATGCATCTGGTGAAAATCTACTGTGTTCCACTTTCCGAAGTGTTTGGAATTATGTCAATGTAATAACTTGTGTTAGCTTCAATACATTTGTTTGCTTTTTTGAAAGAGTATTATGTAAAGTTTCTTATCTTATAATTAGAAACCACTTGCAATTCTATCTCGGCGATGAAGCATGTGTTTATTTATAACACTTAAAATTAAACTTCAAAATGCTATTGAGTGTTTCCTCTATGTAATAATTCTGTACTACCAGCAGAGTGCGCTATTGTAATTTCCAGCTTAATCCACTAGGGATTACTGTTGCAAAACTAACCTATTTAACAAGAAGTAGCTTATTTTCCTTAAAAATATCTTTAAAATGGGAAGAAAATTACAATATGGTTAAACAATACAGCACAAAACCGCCAAAACACATGTGCAAACAGGAATACTTCAAAAATCAGACTATACACTGTTGCCTGGTTAAATACTTCAAAACTCAGTTTGGAGTTTTAGAAAATACAACAATCCTTCCCTTCAATATCCAAAACCTGATTTAGCCTTCTAGTTACAACTGTGACAAGAAGTATGATTCGTTCTTCACAAGATGGAGGTCAGGAAAATGCCTCATTGGAGTGAAACCAGCTGCATAAGAACAAACAAAGGAGTGCTTTGAATTTGCATTTCACAAAATGGCGATTGCCCTGTGTTTGTTTGTCAATATGTGGTGAAAACAAGATGGCAACTGATTTTCCAAAACCCCAACCTGAAGAACAGAGGGATTTGAAAATACACCACTTGGCTTTCACAGGCGAGTTTTGAATAATGACTGGTTGATCTTTACTGTAGCATAAAGAGTCACTGGTGAGATATGTTGTAATCTAGCGCGTACAACACAACCCAACACTGTTAGTTTAAAATTATAACACTTCTATGTATTTTACAATTAAAAATGGGCCTTAAACCCTTTTACGTAATATTTGACTTAAAGTCACTATGTTTTATCCGTTTCTATTAAGACACGCTATAATGGGACAAAGTAAGACGCTAATCAAACACAATCAGAAGAATATCGTCTATCTGACGCACGAATGTCGCATTTCTCGTCGTAATCCACTCGCAATGTCTGGTTGTAAATAGAACAGAATAAACACTGATAAAGACTTAAACTTTACTCAGGCCTATTACAAGGACTTTTTTAGAACAGACAACTCTGTGAGCTGTAGTGACGTAGGGGACTTCCCCCCTCGTTCTTCTGTGTCCGATATCGCGTTAAACAGAGGATTTCGACATTTTACATTCATTGCTTACTTCCACATGCCTTTTCTCCTCCTTATCTCTTTCATAACTTTATATGTAATACATGTTAACGGCGTCAATAGCCACTTTAATGATACTAATGGACGGTAGTCCCGGATGTCGTCATGAAGGATTTTCAGAATAAAAGCTTGGTATTGAGAACTTCCGTTTTTTCCAGAATAAAATAGCATTTAAACTGACGGTATTTTTAAGCTACATTATGCAATTAAACATTGATTTTAATTTCTAACAGTGGATGCAGTTTGAACCAGAGTAGCAGCATGGAGGTCGGATCGTCACCAACATAAAAGTGGTCCGAAAAAGGTTCATGACAAAAAAAATACACACAGCCTTGTGTGTTTGTGCCGGGGACAGGAGACACCTCCTTGATGAGAGACTGTAAGAAGTGATCGGGGAATCCCTCCGGAGTGGAGTCATGACGACTGGATCTGAATTATGTTTTTGTATTTGGTGGTTTGTGTCCCAGC
The DNA here is from genome assembly GCA_028583405.1 of Pogonophryne albipinna. NCBI lineage: Eukaryota > Metazoa > Chordata > Actinopteri > Perciformes > Artedidraconidae > Pogonophryne > Pogonophryne albipinna. Next base: position 5,363,342 of record CM053244.1, on the reverse strand, counting down.
TGTCGATCAAATGTGCGCAGCGTCTCCACTGCAGCCTGTGCGTCTCAACCCCCCCCCTGCAGCAACTCTATATCCACCAGTTAAAGGAAATACAACTAATGTGTTGTGTTATATTAGCTGTACAATTTACCACATATGGTGTTCTTAGTTTCCATACCTCCTGTGTTTTACGAGCGACTTATCAAGTCTTAGCAAACGGCATAAAACATGTTTAAACATGGTAGTATATAAAACCATGCTCGTACAACCTAGAAATGCAAAACGGCGTCAGTTTAGACGTAATTCTGTCCTCCTGCTTACCGCATCATTTATGAGAAAACATTTCATAACATTAACACAACATATTCGAGGTGGTTTTAAATAACATATCCGTATTTATTTATTTCTCCAAGTTATGTGTTTGTGTGCACTGAGGAGTCTCAAACAGGCGTTTGTTTCATCATTTTAAGATCAGCTTTAATCAATGTTTGAAAATGAATTCTTCATATGATAAATGAGAGGTAACATTTTGTTTATGGTATTATTTCCACATATTTCTCTACATTCTTCCTTCTGCCAACGGTGTCGCAGTTTCTCGTCTCTCCCGTTTTTGTGCTTAGTGCGTACGCATGGGTTAGATTTTGCGTGGAGGACCGCACGTTTTCCCGTCAAGTTAGTATTTTATAAAACGCAAACATTGCGTAAAACTGGCGTACGCCATTTTTTTTTTGCGTATATCCCTATATAAATGAGGCCCTTGGTCATAATTAGTCAGTCAATAAAATAAAACACCAACCTGCTGCATTGAATGGATCCATCACCCAGTCATACTGAGCACTGTTGTTTGGGAAGTCTTTTTTGAATAATCCCATCAGGGAAGAGATGTGTTGCTTGAGACAGGGATCACTGTGGTGGCTTCAGAATCACTGCTTTCTGCAAATTCAGTCAGATTCTCAAAGGCATCAGTATGTCCTTGATCAAGGCGCCTGCCCCACATCTCCAGCTTTCGAGTGAATGCACTGATCTTGTCTGCCAGGTGAGGTATGTGCTTGTCTCTGCCTTGAAGCTGAATATTTAATTAATTCAGCTTTCCAAATACATCGCTGAGATAGGCCAGTTTCATCAGAAATTGTTCATCACTGAACTTGCTTGCAGCTTCATGCATCCTCTCCTCTCTGAGCTCAAAGACTCGCGACAACCCTTTCCCTCGAGACAGCCACCTGGCCTCGTTTAGCTCGGGGCTAAGCTGCCTTGATGCTAGAGCCTCTCTGTGAATGACACAGTGCGTTCATTGTGCGTTGGGAGAGACCCTCTTGATGAGTGCCTGCAGTCCCCTTCTTTTCCCTGACATGGTCTGTGCGCCATCCGAGCAAAAGCCCACACAGTTCTCCGTGTTCTGTCAGGTAACTGTCAAGAATCCTGAAGAGCTCATCAGCTGTTGCTCTGCGTTTGACATGCAAAACAGCAAATCCTCACTCAGTGACTCGGAATTGAGAAAGCGAACATAGGAAATAAACAAACAGTCTTTATTACTGTCAGTAGCCTCGTCCACTTGTAATGCAAAACGTTTGTCTTTTAGTTTCTCAGCAAGTTGTTCTTCAAGATCATCTGAAATGTCGCGTATACGTCTCAACACTGTGCCATTGGACAGGGGGATATCCCCTCGGTTGTCTCCTCAATCATGTTGACACCATATCAAGAGCAGCGGGGAGTATGAGATCCTCAGCTATTGTGTGTGGTTTCTTGCACTTTGCAATTCTGTATGCAACTAAGTATGACGCCAATTGTGCTTTGCTGTTCACTGATGCAGCTTTTACCATGCGATTTCCCTGGTTATGGTATTCGCTTAATTTTGCTTTGAAGAAGTCGAGTGGCTTCTTGACGTGACTGGGGTGTGATGTTTCTAGGTCTTCTTAATTTGTTGGGTTTCATACTGTCCGCTGCGAGGGTTTCCAGACATAAAACACACAGGGGTCTCTCCTCACCTCCCACCACATTCGTTGTGAAGCCAAGAGCAAGATAAGCTTCGTCATATTTTCTCGACTTGGCTTTGGGTTGAGTAACGTTACCGTCACACGTGTTTGTCTCTGAAGCATCGCCAGTTTTTCTTATCGTCCATGTCAAATATTTCTCCATTCTGTAGGTTCCTTTACATTTCACTTCATTCTTCTTTTACCTTCACCTTCCATCCTCAGCATGTACATTCCACACCTATGTCCTACAGCGCCCTCATGCGTTTCAAAGTGTAACTACACGACAAAACAGTTTAGTGTTCATTTTTTTTGTCATACATTTTTTTCCTCCTGGTCTCTCTCCTGTCATGCCTCTCGCCAAATTGACATGAAAGCACTAACAAATATGAATTTGCTGTAGTCAACTTCATTAAAACTTTATTAGCGTGCCTAAACTCAGTAATTCACTAAAAATAGGTTTATTTTTAATGGAGCCTCGCCATCTCACCACGGGCAAACAAGAATATTTACAGTTTACTGCTATAACAATCACACATTGAGTTCATTGTGTGGGCAGAGTGGCGCAGTGGGCTGTACGTTTGATCATCAGATCAAGGGGGCGAAACCGGCCTCCTGTGGGTATTGTCCGCAGTACATGACCATTACATGTTTGTCTGATATGTATGTGTAATGTGTATCTGTAAAGCGCTTTGGGTCATGGAAAAAGCACTATAATAAATATAAGGAATCAATTAATTTAGTGGGAATGCTGTTAACAGCATTCCAACTATCTGTTCTTCTACGCACGAAATTCTTTATTCTTATTATTCCACCCGTTATTTTGCTGGTCTTCTTCTCCCACATTCTACATCGCAGAAACTCCGTTCAAACATCAAAATGTTCAGCTCGGTCGGGAATCCATCGCTATTACTTTTCTCATTCATAACTTTCATAATTCCCGAGATATATCCCATAATTCATCACATTTTTAACATGGAAGTCAATGGAGAAATTCTTCAGACTTCAACAGCTAACTGCTCCTTCATACTTTCACTCATTCATTCCAACTTTAAAATGTTACACATCTTTCTGACATTATTCCTGTAAAACTTTTAAATCTGATTCTTACTTTAAGAGATATTAAACATTGTTCAGACCTTGGTACAGAGGCCTTCAGATTTTAACATTAACTAGAGTGCGTGATATCACAGCTAGAGGGTAAGAAATCTTGAAATTTGCCTTCATATCTTTTTTTAAAACTGCCATAATGTCAAGGGGAGAACTCTGAGGCATGAACTCAAACGCACGACTCAGACTCAGATAGTGTTAAAAAAAAAAAAGACTTTACTGGAATTTGGCACAGTAACAAAACGGGGAAAACAAAAACACTCTTTCGAGGAAAAAACAAGAACTAAGAACAAGAGCTTAAAGGTCCGTGAAGTATGCTGGGACGTTGGTCCAGAATGAGGAACGAACTGGCAATGGACAGGAGGGAGCTAGCACAATGTATACCCAGGGTAAGGGGAACAGGTGGAAACAATCAGGGCGGGGAAAACAGACGCAGGAGACAGATAGGGGCGGGGAGCATGGAGGCCTGAAATGAGAGGGAGAATTACATAAAGCACAGAACAAAGGGTCATGACAAAACTAACATAAAGAATAAACTTTCACAATAAGTTTCTTCGACATGACACATAATTCCCAAACCCTACATTCCTGAGACATCATTTATCATGACAAACGTAGGAAAACATCTCGTAGCTTGAAAAATGACAAATAATTAAGCAAAAACAATTTTAAAAAATGCCTCTTGAGGGCATGAAGTGACAAACTTTCAACATGCCTCCATTATAGCCCATTGTAATTTCAGGCAGATATTTCCTCACGGTAGCAGCCGCACACTTTTAGTTGATCAAAAAGGCCACATTATTGACCCGAAAGTACACAAAAAGCACACTTCAGATACTCAAGGTCCTTGAGATGCTTCACGCTTTGAAATTTCACTTTATTTCATTTTACGGTTCTTCCACAAAACGTTCACATGTAACAGGTTTATCTCTCATTCAGAACAATGGAAACCTGTGATCTCTGGATGCCTCGTTAGCTCAAATAGAAACACCTGTGTCATGGAACACGATGATGTCATAACTCCAACTGACATAATAGAGAACCGCAGTGACACGTCCTAAAACCCGGTTAGCATTTTTACCACGTCCGGTTCCTTCCACAAAAAGCAATGCAATTTCTCCATAGGATTTTGGAAAATAGCTCCAAATAAGGTCTGTGTTTGACACAAATTGAAGAAGCAGATCACGTTTTGTTCTAAGACATGAAATACATCAGCAGTGACCCCGCTGGTGATTTCTGAAGAGTTTACGTGTCTGAAAAACGATGGTTGTTAACAAGTGGCTGAATAGGACTACAGAAGTTGTCCAGGCCGTTTTACGTCATTACACCGAACACGTAAAACACTCCTCTAAGTTTGTTTGCCCTGTTCTGCTTGAAAGCAAGTACCTGCCTCCTGCAAACTGTTCAAACAAACACTTCAACTTGAACAATTTTGAATATGGATCTTAAGTTGGCGTGACGTTGAAGCAGCGACCCAGCTGTAGTTCCGTTAGAGCATAACGTCGCTTCTGGCGACTAGATTTATGATTAGAAAATTATAAAAGTAGGGTAGACATGTGGATATTATCCGGCTGAACAAAACGTGATCCGTCTCTTAAATGTGTCTCAACCACAGACATTATTTCCAGCTATTTTCCAAAATCCTATGGAGAAATTGCATTGCTTTTTTGACTAAGGAACCGGAAGGAGTTTACTTCCGGGTTTTAGGACGCGTCACTGCGGTTCTCTATTAGAGCAGCAGACTTCAGATAAAGGTTAATGGTCCTGCCCTCAACAGCTCTACGTCAATTATGGGGTGTCATCATCATATGCCGTTTCCATGGAAACGCATCCCTCGCCATAAAAGACGATGTCGCTATACATTAACTCCTATGAAAATGTTCAAAAAGTGCTCAAACTTCACATGTGTGCTAACAGTCCATCCGTGAAGACATCTACGGGACAGTTTTGAGATTTCTTCAAATGCCGTTGCCATGGTAACACAAGGCTCGCCATGAAACACGGTTTTCTCCAAACAGCCCAAAACTTCACAGGTTTGGTAACGATGCAGCCATCAACGCATCTAAGTGTATTATGGGATGTCATCAAATGCCGTTGGCATGGCGAGAGATCATTCACCATCAAGTTAGTTCAAAAGTTTGCATTTAAAATATTCTGCTGCTTTTCCAAGCCTTTTTACTTTCTTTTCTTCTCTCATCACACATTCAAGCCCCCAGTGTTCATGTATCATTTCAATCTAAATTCTTCACTTTCTTCTTACACATTACATTTCAGCATAGCAATTCAGCGTCAGCTTTTCAGCATAAAGCATTCCCACTAGCAATTTCTTCAGGAATTGCATTCTCTAGTTTCTACTACTGTAGGTTAAGGTTGATATACAAAGGTTCACAGAAATGTTGGTTGATAATTGGACGCAATTTTAAGTTAGCTGTTTCGTTGTGGTTAACGGAGATTTCCATGGACTTTTTCTGCCAGGGACATATTTGTCGCACCAACGCCATTTTCAGACGACAAGGAGGCTGCTCAAGATGCTGGTAGAAGTCAATAGTTTCTACTTGGAGTCGAATCAAGAGTTTTTGTTCTGTAAATGCACTAGTAGAATTTGTGAAGCTGTGTTAATTTAATTCAGGCTTGTTGCTGACTTTGAGAATGTAGCTAGCATTCTAGCTAGGTTGATGATGTTCCTTATCTAAATCCCTCCTAAGATTTAATTTGTCGAAAGGTTTCTGGTGGTAAACAGCTGTCATAGAGCAGTGCATTCATGATGTATTTTCATAGGCCGACCCGGAAGTAAGCATCATATGGTGTCCCTGGACAAAAATAAGTAAATATATGACTAAATATTAACATTACATTTCTGATGTTTGAAGCGTTAATGCAATTGCCAAGATGAAAAAGCTAACGTTGCTAAGCTAAAGGTGGACTTGTTTTACGCGATGACGTTTAGTAGTCTTATTTAGTCAATTTAGTTTTCAAGGCAAGGCAAGTTTATTTATATAGCACTTTTCAACACAAGGCAATTCAAAGTGCTTTACAAAAAATGAAAGACATTAAGAAAATTGCATTTAAAATCATTAAAAAGAAAAGCTAATAAAATAAACATTACAAGAAAAAATACATGGATAAAAGTTACAGTGCAGTCTAAGATATGAATAGTTCAATTAAAAGCAGCGACAAAAAGCAAAGTCTTCTTGCTGGATTTAAAAGTAGTCAGAGTTGCAGCGGACCTGCAGGTTTCTGGGAGTTTGTTCCAGATATTTGGAGCATAATAACTGAACGCTGCTTCTCCATGTTTAGTTCTGACTCTGGGGACAGAAAGCTGACCAGTCCCTGAAGACCTGAGAGATCTGGATGGTTCATCATTTAGCAGGAGGTCAGAAATGTATTTTGGGCCTAAACCATTCAGTGCTTTATAAACCAGCAGCAGTATTTTGAAATCTATTCTTTGACACACAGGAATCCAGTGTAAAGACTTCAGAACAGGAGTGATGTGATCCACTTTCTTAGTGTTAGTGAGGACTCGAGCAGCGGCGTTCTGAATCAGCTGCAGCTTTTGCAGATTATTATCATCTGATATTTGGGAAGTGTGTTACATTTGAAATGGCAGAAAGTCTTGTTGCAACTTCCAGATATTAAAAGAGGCCCCTTGAGTTTCTCTGGAAATTATCAATAGTAGCAGTTAAGTGAATACTGTTTAAACAATACATGTGTTTGTGTTTTGTATTTGGTTTCTCTGTTTTATCCTTTCATAAATGTGAGGACTAAAACTTGCTCAAACATTCTGGGGTGCTTGGAGTTAACAGGTTTTATTGCCCTGTGGGGGAGGGATAGATGGCAGGGTGAGAGTTGGATGAGAGTTCCTTCTGCTTAAGATCTCCAGTATGTCATGTTTCAGGGAAGTCATCATATCTTGAATAGTATATGTGTGTGTTTGATTACTTTGTATTCATATGAGGGTATTAATATGTATTATCTTTGTGAACAAAGGGATACAGCTCAGGCCTCTGGAATGTGCAGGAAAGTGTGTGTGTGAAAGTCTATGCAGGAAAGTGAGATAACGGACGCCAGATACATTTTATTACCCTCTCAGAGACACTTGTTTATTATCCTGGCTGGCTCGCGCTGATTCGCTAAGAAAAGTCATCTTTTACATCTTCCAATGAGATAGACTGACTCGGCTCCTCCGGTGATTTTTGGGTATAAAAGTTGGGTTTGAATTTAGTTCATTCTCTTTTCTCTGGCTGGCTCAAGTGATCATCAGGTAAAGTGGGGATCCCAAAGATAACTGGATTGAATTTGTACTGTATTGATTGTATTGCATTGTCATATTACCATTAAAGTGGATTATTGTTTAACGATTACTTGGTAGCTCTGGATTCCTTCCTGTGTTTTTTAACCAGCTTGATAAGGACGCGCGGAGATTTGAAAAGCGGACAAGATATCCCTTTTAATCTCTATCAGTTTGGTGACCCGACGTTGAACAATGCTGAGGAAGGATCCAGAACGACCGGAATAGGTCGAGGGCAAACGCTTTCAAACATCTCAGACAATCAGCAGGCCTGCACCACTCTCTACAAATAAGGTTCGCAGACGACTGTTTTGAAAATCAAAAGTCTGTAATTGGATACGCTAAAAAGTTAGGATTGTCTGTAGACGTTTCACGGTGTTTTTAAAGTTTAAAATGGAATATACAATGCATATTTTAATATGTTAGGAAAGTTATATACAAAACGAGAACGTTGATCGACAGGTAGACGGAAAGTCCTGCGTAGCGTAAATAGAGTAGTTTGGCGTGGATCTACAGGTAGTTTTATTCCTGAGTGGCGTAGAGACGGTGCAGTTTGTAGGTTGCGAGGTTTAATTCCTGCACTACATAACCTGGAAACTCGATATTCAGATCGGGTCGCCGTTTAAAACTGGGGTTAAATAACAGACCTCGGCTGAAAAAAGCTAAATAGGCCAGAAGTCTGTTATATGTTAAATCCAGGGAGAGAACGCGAACCTCACCAAAATTGTGACGTGACCGGATCTTGTTTCCCTGTGTCTGTAAACTTAATTTGAAAAGCTAACGTGTGATAAAGGGCTTTTCACGTCCTGGGTTTATACCCCATGGAATGGTCACATTCTTTATGAGTGTTGAAGCATCATTCAAGGACCACTGGCCTGTTGGAATAAACATCACATTATAAAAGCTGGACAAACTGTACGGGGAATAAATCTGTGTGATTTTTACCTAATATACAATTGTCTGCAGAGCTCAAGAAGCACTCAGAAGGGTGAAGCTCATTTGTGGTCTGCTGCTGCCATCTAGTGGCTAAAAGGGGGTAACACACCCTTGACATTTTGATATGGTTTAGCTGCAAGCTCAGAGTTTAATCATTACATTGCTGGCCGGTATTGAAGACGGGAAGCACGTTAATAGTAACAACGACAATAGCCCAGTATATTAATACAAGTGAACACGTATTAAATAAGTCAGATAAATAAAAGCGAAGTGAATATGGAAGGTCAGAATGGTAAAGACGATTCTGGAATTCCAGGGAGTTATGGGGTGCAATGGGAACAGATTAAGAGATTGATTTTAAGTGGAATCAAACAGGGGGCTAAAGAAAAGGCTTGTGCTGATCTCCGATTCTTACACGATAAAATGATAACAGAGAATAGAGTGGGGGATGACGACACTGTAGGTAATTTGGGCACAGCATTGAATCTATATGAAAGACAGATAGAAAAGCAACTTGCACACCTAAACGAACAGAAGCCCGGATGGTTTGCCCGTAGCAAATGGAACAAACAAAGACAGGCACTAGATAAATTGAGGAGGGTTTGTCACAATGCTGCCCTCGCAATGATTGGAATTTATATTCCTCCCGTAACAGACGAAAATCTCCCGGGGGCAATGGCAATCCAAAGCCCCATAAAAACAGATGAAGTTAACACTCTTCTGTTCCCTCATGGTAATAAAGACACGAAGGTGCCTACAAATGGAGACATTCTCGACTATGTAGCAAAACGAGTCGAATATTTTAAGGGTATGCAAAATAATGTTGTCTCTAACTCAGTGCAGAAGTCTCAAACGGGGCCCATACAGAATCCGGCTATTCCCACCCGCTCCTCTCTCCTTTACCCGAGTTTAGATAGTCTGAGTACACATCCCCCTCCCCCTTATTCTCTACCCGACGAAAGCGCAAATAGATTGCAAATGATAGTAACAGATGCATCGGACACAGAAGGAGAAGAGACTGCCATAAGCGCAGGGAACTATAGAATGGTGGGAACAGTAGCGTTGTGTCCGTTAAGGGGCGTCCCTATTCCAAAGAAAAGACTAAATGTTAAAAACAAACACGTTTCCTCCCCGTTAGACAGTATAGACAGCGCACACACCACGCGGAGGCCTACTTTTAACACAGACGGGGAGGGGGTTTCCCCGAAAAGGGACGGTCGACCACCATATAGGGAGTTCACCTCGGAACAATTGACTTCCCTTCTGACAGATCTTACAAAGAGCCACTCGGGCGCCACGCAGGCAGAAATATCATACATAACTGACCTCCTGGACGAGAGGGATATGCAAGAAGGGCGGTGCTATGAACAACAGATTCAAAATAGACGCGAGGAGGAAGTCAGGAGACAGGAACAGAGCGGATATGAGGAATTGGTGGAAGATATAGAGGAAAGTAGGGAGAGGGAAGGCCAGCACACGGGTGCACGCAGGCGCGCTGAGGAGGGGGTGAGATGTGATCCTTTTCAGAACAGATCACGCCAGACATCTTATTACCCATGCGTGAAGGGGGGGGGCATCGGGCCGTGAAAGTGAGGAGGATACAGCGGGCCACAGAGGTGATAGGAAGACAGTGGGCTATAAAAGTGAGGGAGAGATAGTGGGCCACAAAGGTGGGGGACAGTCAGCTGGTGTTATGTTGTGTTGGTTATTCTCGCCTCCAGGAGAGAAGCTTAAAAGGAGACTAAATGGAGTCTCTGAGATGGTGTCAAATTGGTACTTTAATTAAAAAGAAAGGCGCGGTAATGTTACAAGCAGAATATTGTTCGAGAGGAAAACAGCTGTTTCTCTGAGTTTGGCCGGTGTAGAAAGAGGCCGAGCCCCCCAGGTCCCGGCGTTTATATATCCTCTGCTGGCTCCTCCCAGCGGGCCGGCGCGCCACGTCTTAATGTCCGTTGTTTTGCATATCAGAGGATACAGACATTGTACATTCAATATATATCTAAACACGGCTTTTCTCTTCCTTAACTCTTTCATGACTTTTCATTTAACACATTCTAAACGCTGTAATCAATACTCCAAAAAATACTTCACAGCAGTTAGGTTTCCGGTCGATCCGGAAGTTGTCACATGCTACTCACATCTGTAAACAATATCGTACTCAAATAAACTGTACCTTCATGTAATATTCAACAATAATAATAATATCTCGACGTCTGTAATTGTAGTGTTGAAATCAGTAAGTTTCGGTGTGCAACATCATATCATCTCGCTGCTAAATTCACCTCTATAGTAAATGGTATATTAGCCTCATGCTAAATGCTAACCGGAGATGAAGGATTTTCAGAATAAAAGCTTAACCACTGGTTGTGCACGGGCACTTCTGGTTTTTCAGTATAAAACAGCTTTTAAACTGACGGTATGTTTAAACTACATTATGCTATCAAAACATTGATTTTAATTTCTAACAATCCCTCCTTACACACCTAAAAGGTGTGTATAATACTGAAATCAATGAGTTCTTCATCTGAACTCTACATAGTACATAACTCATATAAAAAACATACAATCAAAAATGGAATGTTTCGAATAGCCTCAACTTTACATAAATACAAAAATACTTTGACTGTTCAAACATAAAAGCTTTCCCTTGTGCATAACTTCTAGTGTTAACATTCAATATGGTTCTTCAAAATAGCAGCAATGGCTTGGTATCAGAACATTTCTTCCTCCCTCCTTTCACAGAAACCGTTCTCATACCACGCTTAGTGTTAAGGCACTTGTTTTTACAAAGTGAAAAGAAACAACCCATTTTAAAATAGTAATGATTCTAAAATGCATGAAATCTATCATATAGAACAGTGAAAAATAATAAAAATGAAATAAATTATCTTGGACCAGTGTTATGTAATAATAAAAATAAAAATACACTATCTTGGAATAGTATAAGTAAATTGAAATGGATTCACGCTATTTTAGCATTTTATTTTGCTCACTTCTTCACATGATTTCATTTAAAGAATCACATCGGCTGGACATTCATTGAACAATCTCATCTCTGAACATCCATATCATTTAAACTCATTCAAACTAACTCATCATTTTCATCAACATCTGTATATGGGGTGGATCGTCCTGTTCTACTAGCACTGGAAACTGTCTCCTCATGAGAAATTTACCCTCCCTCCTTTCATACCATTTAAGGTATGAAAGTAATATGTTCTCAAGAAGAGGCCGTTGTGATCAATCGGTATTTTAGGACATGGAATTAATGCAACATCTAGGCCTCCCCTGGGCGCCCCTATGCTATCCTTGTACCCTGGAGCCTAAACTCCCCCTGGGACTGGTCTCTTAGCCCTACTGGCTTTGGGGTGTTCTCCATGTTGTTTAAAAACATCACTGGCTGTGCTAGTGCACAGGTCCCAGCCCAATCCTGTGGCAAGACTGAGTACAAGGTTTTAGTTCCATGATACCACCAAACATCTACTCTGGGGTACGGCACTTTAGACAGTCATTTCTGGGAGAAGATTTTGGTCAGTTACAACAGTTGTAGAATTTCATCACTTAAAAGTTCCTACTTAGTGGCTTTGGGTGGTCTGTTCTAATACAGTGATAAAGTCCCTGAAATTGTGTGAAAACCGGTGTAATATCAATAACGCATTACACTAATTTATTTTCAATTCTGGTCTACTTAAATAACTATGCTGAGCCCTTTTAACAGTGTGTGGAAGCTTGGGTGCCCGAGCATGTGATAATTACTCCCTCCTTTAACAAGGACTTTAAAAACAGAAGTCATTTCATTAATGGTTTGTAGTTCAATTCAGGAATTTTCACTCTTGGCAGATATGTTTCTCCTTTTAAATAACATCTCTAAATGTCAGGTCATCTGGCTAAATGGACGAGCATTAGGAGGTGGTGGCACTTGTCTTTTAAAACTCCTACTCTGGTGCTGTGCGCTCCCTCTGAAGCTGCAAGTAAGATTTAAAACATCTGCAGGGTGGGTTGAGCAACCCCTTCTCCCTGAACGATATTGGTTGTCGAAAATATGCACCATTAAAATGAGTGATCCAAGGCCCCGCATGTATTACTCCCAATTATACTAGTTTTTCAAAATTAAAATTTTCAATCGCTCTTTGCCTAGTGTCTTTTTAAAACTCTACATCTTGGACGACAAACAAATGTTGTTTCCACCTTAACAGTTCTCCTATGGTGATAACCATGCTAGATTGGAATACTTTCTTTGGCCTGGTTCTAGCTCTACCTTTAACATTTTCCATTCAAATAAAGATTTGCCTGCTATCTATATTGTAACAAATTAAATCTCCCCCAAATTCTCACATGAATAAGAATCTCTATAAGAATAATTTGTTTATATGATGAAAAGATTGAATAATATTTTCTACCCTCAGTGTGTTTTTAGGATTGTTTTCTAATAAGTGTGTTTATGTGTAAACTCACTCACTCCCGTGTTCCTTCTCTCCCCTCTGGTTGTCAAACCACGACCCCCTCACGTTCTGTTGGACCACGCCAACTCCTCCGGTTCTGTCCTCTCCTCAGTCCATCCGCTCTTGGATCCTCCCGCTGTAACTCTTTTCAGTGGCCCAACTGCTTTGCATTTCATCTCCTCCTTTTCAGTCTCTATGCTGTTGCATGGAGGGCGTATTCCGCTCTCATGTCCCACACTCTGCTCTTGTGCCAAATCTCGTGGCTCAGGCTGGAACTTCATGTCCTGTATGAGGGACCGATGAGAGTTTGCCTCTTTGTCAGCATGCTGGTTTGGTTCTGGATGCCTCAGGTGGAGATGGTTCTGGATGCCTCAGGTCGTTGTTGGTTCAGCTCGGGTTCTCTGTCTTTTCGATGGAGGAGGAGGAGTCTCCTGTGGTGAGGTCATTTGTCTGAAGATGGGGTCGTAGCGTTCTGACAGGCAGAGAGAGAGAGATCTCGGGACGCATTACCTATAGCTAATTCTAACACACTGAGGTAAAATATATCCAATCCTTTCCACGCTATTTTCCTAATCTTACTATCTGTCTTAGATGTTAAATGTCATCTAAACCCAATTAATGTCTACTAATGGTTGTGCCATATCTCTAAACATTGTTTCCACCCACTGTAACATGGCTACTCCAAATAACTCTTTCAGGAAACCATTTTCTTCTATAAATTAAAAATACCTACATGTTTCAAGCACCACATATTTCACACACTATAAAAGAACACCCCCCTATTTTCTCCATCACTTTAAATCTCACTGTTATTTAGAACATAAGTAACTTCTGTGACTGGACATATCTGCAATGTCGCCACAATCTGCTGGGGAATTTTGTTCATAGAGTTTGTACGTACAAAGCTGTACTTGTGGGTTAGTAGCCTGTTTCTACTGTAATCATTTTCAATAATTGTGCTCAGGTCACCGGTCGGTTGTCCATAAACTTAACAGGGGGTGTTTCTGGTACAGACTAAAACATGGATCCAGTGTATTTGGAGATTCCCCTAAACTGTAAATCCCCATCACTGATTATCCCGATCACTTAAACCCATCTCATCATTTGATACAAGAACTGCATATATGGGGGGTGAATCATCTTGATTGTAACCGCCTCACCTTTGGGAACGAGTATTTCTAACTCCTCCTCTTGTTGCTCAGCTGATCTTTTGGCTCTGGGGATAAGTGAAAGTCTCTGAAACACAGCTGGAGTTTTGTTAGTGATGTGGGCATTATCTATGAGTGGACTAATGGATCCATGTCTTACTTGATATTGTACTCCCCATCCAACCAGAAAGGAGCCAAGTGTAATGAGCACAATCAACAATGGTATTCTGACTCTTATCCCTAGGGGACCCCACAATTGCTTTGGCTTTGTTCTTGACATCATCTCTATTTTATCCCTGGTTGTGTCAGTTACAGAATTTAAATAATGAGTACTATAATAACGTATACAAACATTGGATTCTTTTTCAGATGTAAAACAAAAAATAGGTTTTCACTTTAGTGTACAATCTATAAAAATCTATAGACAATTCGTCTTTTGAGCTGTTTCTATCTTTATCTTATTTATTGTTTTGTTCCAGCTCTGCCAAATCAGTCCTAACTCCCAATAATGTTCTGGAAGTTGCCAGTGAAGGGTGACAATGTGTGAGGTGGTGTCAATTTGCTCCTTTTTCTTTACCGTTAAACCGGAGCGCGTGTGAAGTTCATTACAACTTCTCACTGTTCCGTCCACCGGGATCAGCTCACTGTCTTTTGTGAACTTTCACCCTCACCCAATCACCTGGCCGAACAGGAGTCTCTTCTGGTGTCTCGTCTGGTATCTCTGTAGCTTTCCTAGCCTGTGTAGACAAAACTTGGATAATATTACTCAGAGTTCTGACATATTCATTACTTTTATTCGTCTAATATCTAAAACTGGACCACTCCCTCCTTGGAGAAGGCCCAAGCTTTGGCATACCTCTTGTTGTTATGTGACCTATTGTTAACTACATGTTATTATTTATTAACTACAACGTCACTGAAATAAACATATCTGTATAATCATGACACTCCCTCCTTTGAGCATAACATGCTCAATTAATATTGCAATGATTACCCTATTCTGAACAGGACATGTAAAACCCCTAACGTTGCATTAAATAAATATAACTTGTCCGTGTACCCATAAGGCGTACAAAAAATATCGTATGATGTATGGTTTTCTGATGGTATAAAAACATTTTAACTAAAATCTGCCATTAGCACAAAAAATTGTTTACTTGTTTCAATAATGGCTTTTGTCATGGTGTTATGCATCATTGCTGTGAAAAACAATACCCCTGGTGTCGCTAATGCGTCTCAATAATTCTAGGATTAGAGGATTGTTTGATACTGCTGAACAAACATATGATAAAATAATATTTCTCTAAACTATACGGAAAAATACGAACTATTCTCACAGAGGGTGACATGTATGGAGGGCTGGTGCCCCTCACTCAAAATGAGATATTGCCTTACGCACTACATTATAAATCAGTAAAGTTACTCAAGAATAAATAAATAAAAACTGATTCTTGAAACTGTTGTAAAAACCCTACAACTTTGTCATCCAAGCTCTCAATCAGTGTTATGTTATTTAATCTGCAGCTCATTGCCTTAAAACAGATACTTCAGACTGATCATAAAATTTTGTTTATGAGAAATGTAATCTGACTCCATAAATCACAGAATTGTTTGACTAAAAAACTACACTTCCACTAACAGTAAATGAAGTTCCCCTTTAAACACAGCCCCGGTCTTCTGACGGGGTCTATCTATGTACTGGCTGGAAAATGTTGGGCCAGTCTCTGTCGCGCCGTCACTGTTCTCCCGCTAACAGTCACTCTCTAGTTCTGCTGGGTTCTTGTTGACTTCTTCACTGGTTTGAGACAAGCGACCCTATCGGACACCTCCCTTTGTAGCCAGACTTCACCACAGCAGAATCGAGTTTCTGTTTTTAGGTCTCAACAGCTCCACGTCAGGTGTATCGCCGCCCCTTGAACTGCAGTCGGTGTAAACCGGAGGACTTGGTAAGGATCCTCCGTCTTGGGCGAGTACTAGGTTTCCGTCTTCATATTTTGGGTGGAAACCCGTCGTCTTGACCTCACTAGCTGTGTGGACACAATAGTTTTCTGTGTAGGGGAACAACATCACTCGTAATCTCTTTCCTTCTCATAATTACAAAAATAGTCTGCTAAATGTTCTATTCTGTGGATGCTTTATGTGTAAATGCAATATGCTACTCACTATTTTTTGAATAACATTCAACCTCTCCCTCCTGTGGTGACAGATATGGCTCAATGTAGCTGGATTTCAAAATACCCTTGTGCTGAAGATGCATCACCTGGTGGTCTGACCCTCTAAGCTTCCTCATTGTTGTTATTGATACCAGGGTGTCAGTGGCATTTGGATCATGTTTGGCACCCCTGTTCGTCTTTGACATCTCTGGGACCCCCTGCTTCTGTCGTAATCATGGAAACCTCCCCTGGTTTTCTGCATGGAGGGCCGTTGTTTGGTGCAATGTTCTGCGGACACTCTCTGGACCAATGTGTCAGCTGACTACATTTGTAGCAGCCTTCATCTGTTCTTCGTCTTGATCGTGGCTCTCCTCTCCATTGTCCCTTTTGTTGATGCTGTATGGGAGTGTATGCCTGTGCTTGCGGCTGTACTTGGACAGGAGCATACACAGGTGGTTGCTGTACTTGGGGATAATACTGCTGCGTCTGGGGCTGCTGAAATTGTGTAGGATCACATTCTAGTGCTTGTGGTGGGTTTTGCATTTGTTGATGCGGACACTCTCTGGACCAATGGTCCAGCTGACCGCATATGTAACATCCCACCTTCCGGAAACCCCTTCCTCTGCTTTTTCCCCGAAATCCCCCTCTTCCTCCTTGTTGGTTCTGCATCTGATTTTCTGGCACTATCTGAGATTTAACTGTTTGAGGTGTCTGCCCTGCATTCTCTGGTTCTTCCTGAGCTTGAATTGTTGGAGGTGTCTGCCCTGCCTTCTCTGGAAGTTTCCCCTCCCTTCTCCTTGTCTTGTTCCTACAAGCTACGGTGTCTTTTGTTTTTTCTGCTATGTCTTCCCTCACTGGCAGGTCTGCTACTCGGACCACATTTATGCTGTGTGCCAATAGGCTGGCATATTCCAGATGGAGTATCAGACTTGTAACTCTTATATATCTTTCTTCAGCTTCCCTCCATATACTTAGCTGTTGTAGGCATTGTTCGTGCTCATAGTCGAGTACTGCTCTTCTATGGGCTTTTGCTGGTCCAGGTTGATCATCTGCTGGAACCAGTCCTCTAATTTGCCATTGTTCCAACAGTTTCTCCATTCTGTTCCATGTCTTTTGTCTAAGATTTGGAGCTGTTATAGCATCTGATCTGATTGTTATCCTTCCCTTGATATCTGCAGTTGAGCCTGGCTCTGCGTCTGGTCTCAACTTAGTTTCTTTCGGTGACATGCTCTCTAACTATTCGAATTCGTTAATATCCTATGTCATCCGAACTTAACTTTAAATCTGTTTTTTTTTATCATTTTTTTAAAAGTTAGTTTTTTTTTTTTTTTATTATGATTTAAGTTTTTTTGTAAAATATTAATAAAGTAAATTAAAAGATAAAAATTGTGCAAATTTTAAAATCTGAAATGTTAAAATGAAAATTGTACAGTCTATGGTTTTGAATTTTGAATATATGAAAATAGAAATCGGGTGAAAATCTAAATCCAGTGTGTACAGTGCATACCGACGTGTATGGAATTATGCAAATGCCATAACTTGTGTTAGCTTCAATAAATTGGTGTTTGAATATTCTACAGTCTAGTTTGAAAGTCTATTATGTAAAATTTCTCATCTTTTAATTAGAAACCACTTTGTAATTCTATCCTGGCGATTGGCACATGTGTTCATTCTTAACACTTAAAATCAAGCTTCAAAATGTTATAGTATCTTTGTAATAATTCTGTATTACCCGCAGAGTGCGCTGTTGTAATTTCCAGCTTAATCCACTAGGGATAGCTGTTGCAAAACTGACCTTTTTTAACAAGAAGAAGCTTATTTCCTTAAAAATTGGAAGAAAATTGGAATATGGTTAAACAACACAGCACATAACCGCCAAAACACATTTGCAAACAAGAATATTCAAAAAACCGCCAATACGCACTTGCAAACAAGAATACTTCCAAAACTAGACTCTTACAAATACCAAACTTCCCACGGTAAGATAACCTGTCTATTTTATAGTTCCAACTCTGCAAAGAAATATGATTTGTCCTTCTCAAGATGGAGTGCCTAGCCTCATGTGAGAGCGACTGAGTGTGTAAAAACAAACAGAGTACTTTCAATTAGCATTTCACCAAATGGCGACTGCCGTGTAGCTTATTTTCAACATGAGGGCAAGACAAGATGGCAACTGATTTTCCAACCTCTAACCTGAAGAACAAAGGGATTTGAAAACACACCTCGTGTCTCTCACAGGGGAGTTTAAATAATGGCGGGGTGCAATCTTGTCAAGAAAATTCAACACAAAACAACAATGTAGTTTAAAATAACATTTCTATGTATTTTACAATTAAAAATGGGCCTTAAACCCTTTTACGTAATATTTGACTTAGAGTCACTATGTTTTATCCGTTTCTATTAAGACACGCTAATATGGGACAAAATAAGACGCTAATCAAACACAATCAGGAGAATATCGTCTACCTGACGCACGAATGTCGCACTTCTCTTCGTAATCCACTCGCAATGTCTGGTTGTAAATAGAACAGATAAACACTGATAAAGCCTTAAACTTTACTCAGGCCTATTACAAGGACTTTTTTAGAACAGACTTCAACTGCTGCTAGACAAACTCTCACTTCAATTTCCTCAGCCTTAAACTGACTCGCGATGTCTTCTTTATTCTAACAGCCTTAAACTGTTTAATGAACTTAAATCATTTACATTATAGGACTTCAGCCTAAAAGCGTAAGAAGAGACACCTCCTTTTAGTATGAGATGGTGATCAGACTTAAACAGAGTACACACACAATAATATAAAACACACAAATTAATAGCATGCAGGGTTAAATGTAAGAAAAAGAAGAAATTTGAACTCACCCTGCTTGTGACAAAGCAACGCCACGTGGTATAGAATTCTTATTGTTATAAATTTGGTTGTTTTAACATTAATTGCCCAGCTATTTTGAGGAACCGGAAGCAGCCGTCCAACACACAGTCCTAAGATTGTCCTGAATAAACTATTGAAGAATTTGACATAACAGGCTTCTTCTTACCGATGGTTTGAGCTCCCTGTGTGTCTGAACGGGTTACCAGCGGCTCCAAAGAACAGCCGGATGTCTAGTCTCTCCGGTCTAACGAAAATCACGTCAGCTGGTCCCAATTGTTATGTTGTGTTGGTTATTCTCGCCTCCAGGAGAGAAGCTTAAAAGGAGACTAAATGGAGTCTCTGAGATGGTGTCAAATTGGTACTTTAATTAAAAAGAAAGGCGCGGTAATGTTACAAGCAGAATATTGTTCGAGAGGAAAACAGCTGTTTCTCTGAGTTTGGCCGGTGTAGAAAGAGGCCGAGCCCCCCAGGTCCCGGCGTTTATATATCCTCTGCTGGCTCCTCCCAGCGGGCCGGCGCGCCACGTCTTAATGTCCGTTGTTTTGCATATCAGAGGATACAGACATTGTACATTCAATATATATCTAAACACGGCTTTTCTCTTCCTTAACTCTTTCATGACTTTTCATTTAACACATTCTAAACGCTGTAATCAATACTCCAAAAAATACTTCACAGCAGTTAGGTTTCCGGTCGATCCGGAAGTTGTCACATGCTACTCACATCTGTAAACAATATCGTACTCAAATAAACTGTACCTTCATGTAATATTCAACAATAATAATAATATCTCGACGTCTGTAATTGTAGTGTTGAAATCAGTAAGTTTCGGTGTGCAACATCATATCATCTCGCTGCTAAATTCACCTCTATAGTAAATGGTATATTAGCCTCATGCTAAATGCTAACCGGAGATGAAGGATTTTCAGAATAAAAGCTTAACCACTGGTTGTGCACGGGCACTTCTGGTTTTTCAGTATAAAACAGCTTTTAAACTGACGGTATGTTTAAACTACATTATGCTATCAAAACATTGATTTTAATTTCTAACACTGGCCATAAAAGTGAGGGAGAGAAAGTGGGCCATAAAAGTGGGGGAGAGAAAGTGGGCCATAAAAGTGGGGGACAGTCAGCTGGCCATGAAACTGAGGGGTTTGACAATGAAGCAGGAGGCCAGGGTCGTAAAGACACCTATCAGGACACTTTTGAGCAGGAACAAGCAGGACAGGAAGAGGGAGACAGCAGGAGGGCGAGGTGCAAAGTTAAGCAGATATCTCTGACAGGAACAATCAGTGAACTAGTGGATGTAGGTCAGGTTCTTTTAATGCCCCGTAACAGATTAAGGTCTCAACACACTGCAGAAGACCCCACCGGGCATGCTTTTATTTGTCCAGTATTACAGGCGCCTTTAGTGGCCGCGCAAAATGGGAAGGCGGCTGATCATCCTTTCACGCTAGGGGACATACATGCGCTGGTCGATAAAATGCCGTTGCCTACTGAGGGAGGGAGACATTGGATGCGAAGGTTTGCGGACATGGCTGTAGGACAGACTATCTGTCTGGGGGATTTCAGGAGAATACTAGCACAACAGACATCCTATTATGAGGTGGAAAGAGTTGAGGATAGATCAGGAACATTGACAATGAAAGATGACGTGCCTATTTCCTTTAACAATGTTCACAGCCAGCTGGGCAAAGCAATGAGAGAACATTTCCCACAGACAGGGGGAGGTTACGGTTCACTGTCATTTACATTTACACCTGGAGAGGCTGCAGCAACCATGTTGCTCAGGGCACGCCAACAATACACAATGGCAACTGACTACAGTCCAGATAATAACGACCAACATATACAGATGTTCCGTAAGGCAGTGCTGGCAGCGGTGCCGAAAGAAATTAAAAGTCTGATGGAGGACAATCCAGAGGTAGATCAGTTGAACACACAGACGTGGGAACGTCATTTAGCCCATCATTTGAGTAGATTTAACAAACAACATACAGAGAGTAAAAGTGAGGAAGAGGAGTTGAGGGTGCAGTTACTGCGAACGCAGCTGGAAATAGCCCGGAAAACAGTTCAGAATGACAAAAAGAATGCAAACCAGTTGATTGTTCACCCAGTAGCGCCGGCCGTGCAGCCACAGGGGCAGCAGAACCCACAAGGGGGCCTTTCCAACCAGGGTCCGCCTTATAGTCAGCCCCACTTTGACTACGTTAATAGTTCTTGGCAACAGAGGGGCGGGTTCAGAGGCGGGGTCAGAGGTCGAGGTGGCTTTGGAGTGACTCCTGGATTGGAGTTAATAAAGGTGTGTTTCATTTGCGGACAGCCAGATCACTGGTTCAAGCAGTGCCCATATAAGGCCCCACCAGGAAGGGGGTGGGCTAGAGGGGGACAGAGAGGGCACGGAAGGGGGAACGGATCAGAGAAACCAGATATCCAGACACTCAAGGGGACTGTCCCATTGTCGCAACAACCGGACCAGGGTCACATTGCCCCTAATGCTATGGCCGCCCCCTATGGCCAGTTTGTCCTGTATGATGGGGAGTACTGCGAAGAATGAAGGCGCCCAGGGAACTCTGGATGTACGGGCCTGGCGGATCCATACATTAATATGACTGTTAAAGACTCAAAGCTACCATTCCTTGTTGATTCAGGAGCAAGATATTCCACCATCAATTCTCCCGTCTTCAAGGCGTCCCTTTCATCTACAACAGTCTCAGTCATTGGGTTTTCGGGAAAAATAGAAAAAATACCGCTTTCCACGCTGTTATCCACCAAGATAGCAGGACAGACATTCTCACACCAGTATATTCTTGCACCTAAAAGCCCGGCTAACCTCATGGGTAGGGATATTCTGATCAAAGCGAATGCCTCCATCCTCTGTTCCCCGGATGGACTGATAATATCATTCCCAAATGGCACAAGCATCAATTGTTCGTTATCTACCATAAAATCCGGTTCTCAGATGATGTTGGCCCAGTCCACTGAGGCAGAAGCAACCCAACATGTCACTATATTCTGGGGACGGTTGGACCGACCTCGAGACAACACACCATGGACTATATTCCATTTTTCAACAATGGAAGCCATGGATTAACCTCCTCAGGCCTTATGGCCCCCCTCCAGACCCCCCCCACCTGACGCTAAATTATGATGGAAAAGACGACCAAAGTTATGAATATGAGTATGATGATGAGGTGTCTATGACCGTTTGGGACGTTACCACAACAAATCTCTTTGTGGGACAGGCGGGTGTGGCTGCATCGGTTGAGCTCTCTGATGAACAACTGTATTGGTATCGTTTGTCTGCTGAGTCCACACCACACATTTCATTAGCTGTCAGGAAGGGTTATGAAGCTAAAGAACTTGGTCCCATGGTAAAAACGCTGCTAGAAGTCGAAGATTGGGAACCTACGCAGATCGCAGCACTGACATACTCTCCCACACACAGAGCTTATCGTCTTAAAATCTGCACACAAGAATGCATCCACATGGAGAGACACGAAGTAGATAGACATCATGGTAGGGAAAAAACTGACCATGCATATACAGTTGACATGTTCCGTGATCTCCCATCTGACCTGTGGGCGGCACACTCTCATGATGTAGGTTTCTGCTTAAAAGCCACACCAGTAACATTTGAGGTGAGCAGCTCTGTGCCTGTGAACCGGGCACAATACCCGATCAAACCACAGGCAAAAGGGGGTGTTGACAAGGCAGTTGAGGGACTGAAGAGAGCGGGGGTGTTAGAACCCTCACAAAGCGTTTGGAATACTCCCATACTGCCTGTATCAAAACCTAGCGGGGAGTACAGACTGGCTCATGATTTGAGAACCGTTAATGCTATTACGACTACAGCTCTGTTACCAGTTCCTAACCCCTACACGGCTATCTGTAATATCTCACCTGAACATACATGGTTCACCTGTATTGACCTGGCCAACGCTTTCTTCTGCATACCTCTGGCAGAGAGTATGAGACCTATTTTTTCTTTTACAATAGGAGGGGAGAAACTACAATACACAAGACTACCACAAGGCTTCAGTTTGTCTCCAGGAATATTTAACAAAGTACTCAGGGAACAGCTAGAGGGCGTTACATTGCCAGTGGGGGTAGTATTGATACAGTATGTAGACGACCTTCTCATCGCAGCACCTTCTGCAGCCTCTTGTTTGGAGGCCACCAGAAACCTGCTGGTGCGCCTCCACACATCAGGGTTCAAAGTCTCCAAGAAAAAGCTACAATGCACCCGTAAAGAGGTGACATTTTTGGGCAGAGTGATTTCCCCAGCAGGCACGGGCATGTCAGCAGCGCATCAGGAACACATTTTGAACCACCCGAAACCCAAAACAGTCAAAGACATGTTGTCTTTTTTGGGTCTCACAGGCTACAGCAGGCACTACATCCCAGAGTATAACCTGAAAACAGCTGAACTCAAAAAACTCATCAAGGAGAAAGGCATGCGCAATCTCACTGCCATACTAGACTGGACACAAGGGGCAGAAGCTGCGTTCATTTCTCTCAAACAAACCATGTCCCAAGTCACGGCTCTCGCCTCTGCATCCTATGCATTACCATTCTTTCTGGATGTTTCTGAAAATGAAAACACAGTAAATGGGATTCTTTTTCAGAAAAAGGGGGGTTGTAGGACAATATTGATGTATGTCAGTATTACACTGGACAGAGTGGAAAACAGAGAACCTCCCTGCATGAGACATGCGGCAGGTACAGCACGTATCTTAAACAAGATTTCACACATTGTGATGAACCATCCTTTGACAGTACTGACAACACACAGCATTGTCTCTTTTGTGAACTCAAGTGCATTCACAATGACTTCAACGAGACAAACAAGGCTGGAGAAAACTCTGACAGAGGCACACATCACATACACACATCAAGGAGTTAACAGCGCAGACACCATAGGTAGCGGAGAGCCCCATAGGTGTGAGGAAAGAATCATCCAAGATGTGAAGCTAAGAATAGATCTCAGAGACGAGCCCATCCCACAGGCAGAAAACCTGTTCACAGACGGCTGTTGTTTTAGACACCCCCAGAACGGCCTCCAAGCAGCCTATGCCGTGGTAAAACAAAAACCTGAGGGAGACTTTGAGGAAATATCAGCTGGGGAAGTAACAGGGAAAGTATCAGCACAGTTGGCAGAAGTAATGGGAGTCATTGCAGCATTAGAGTTATCGAAAGGAAAGGATGTAAACATCTACACTGATTCAGCATATGTCCACGGCATAATTCACGTGGAAATGCGACAATGGTTGAGAGCAGGATTTGTAACGTCCACAAATACCCCCATCAAACATGAGAAAGAGATCAAAAGGTTTGCAGAAGCAGTAATGTGGCCCAACAAGTTAGCTTTACTTAAGTGTAAAGGTCACAACACAGAAAACAACTACTTGGCTTGGGGTAACAATGCAGCAGACAAAGCAGCTAAAGAGAAGGCAGGGTATACACCATGGTATCAAATGCTTGTCTTAAAATCCGCTGACTTGCTGCCCGCAATAACAGATGAGACGCTTAAAGAAGCTCAAGAGGCGGGGTCTCCTCAAGACAAAAAACTATGGACAAACAGGGGAGCTACCAACAAAGATGGGATATGGTACTCCCCAGATGGGAGACCGGTTATACCGCCAGAGTGGATAAGATCCATGCTTAAAGAAGCACACGGCCCAACACATTGTGGTAAAACTCAGATGAACAGGCACCTGACCCACTGGTGGCACCCATACCTACCAGACATGATAGCAAATCACCTAGAAGAGTGTGTAATTTGCTTAACCCATAACATCAGAGCCACTGTGAAACCACACCAGGGAAAGTTTCCTTTACCTAAGATGGCAGGAGAAGAAATCATCATTGACTACACTGACATGATTGACAAAGTAAGAGGATTCAGATATTTGTTAGTAGTAGTAGATGGAGGTTGGCCAGAAGCTATCCCTTGCAAAAGAGAAGATGCAGACTCAGTGATCAAATTCCTAGTCACGCATTACATTCCATTACATGGATTTCCTAGGAAAGTGAGGTCAGACAATGGCAGCCATTTCAAGAACCATGACCTACGCACAGTAGAAGAGTCCCTAGGACTGAGACACAGTTTTGGAGCAGTTTATCATCCACAGTCTCAGGGAAAAGTGGAAAGGATGAACCAGAACTTAAAACAAAAACTCAGCAAAGCATGTGAAGAGACAGGCATGAAATGGTTAGACGCATTGCCTCTAGCTCTTATGTCAATCAGGAGCTCCATTAACACAGGGACAGGTTTCTCTCCATTTGAGCTCACTCATGGTCACCAGGCCCAGGAGCCCTAAGTGTAGGAAAGGAAGTAGAGGTTCTGAGTTCTAAACCATACTTCCAGCAATTTAAGGGATTAGTGGCAGATTTTTCCACCCAGGTTGCAGAGGCAAAAGGGGGACCCGAGAAACACGAAGCGAACACGGCAGAGTTCGTGTGGCTGAAAGCGATCAGACCCAAGTGGCTGAGACCCAGGTTCTCTGGACCCCATCGGGTGATGCAGAGGACATCTCATGCTGTCCGCTTGGAAGGGAAAGGAGACATCTGGTACCACTGGAATCAGTGCGCGGTGGGGAAACCTCCGGGAAGGACCCTAGACGACATCATCACGGACGTGGCCCGCGCCGAGGAGGAGGAACCAGAGGACAACACCCCTATCACCGACCCAGAAGCCGCCATAAGCGGGCTGAGAGAAGAGGACGTCGAGGAACGGCTCTGAGGGAACGAGGCAGAGCGGGGTGGATCAACGCGTCCAGATGGCATCTGTCTCCTCCACCGGAGGCTGGCGTGTGAAAGCTGTCATCATCCTCCTCGTCCTGGGCCTGCTGTACCTGTCCAAGGTAGCCCTGCTTGATGAAGCTGGGGCCATTCCAATGACAGGTGGCGAGGGCTCTCGCCCCCCGGGGGGAGAAATTAAGGTGCTCTTATCTAAGGGCCCAGACCCTGAGGGCAAAATCACCCCAACGGGCCAATCAGTGCCTAGCAACAAAGACAGGTTGTTTCCAATCACCACACAAACATTCAGTACGATGAGAGAGAGACACAGAGAGAGAAGAAGGAGGAATGCCCCTCTCTCTGCTCACGAAACACAGAAGGTTTCTTTTAACTGCCCAACTGCAATATGTGACTCACCAAATTGTGTTATTAAATACCCTGTGTTTTTTAGCAAGGGTGGCGACTCCACGGTGTGGAAAGCGTATCCAAGGACGCAGTATCAGGAGTTCCGGGTCTCATCACGGATGGTAAGAATAACACTCAACACCATTGCAGATATGCCCCCAGAACTGTGGTGTAGCACGGCAGAACAGTTAAAATATGAGTCCCAGTGCACGACAAGGAAACCAGATTACAAAGCTCCCAATTCGGGGGTCACTGGATGTGCATTTATTGAACCAGAGCATGAAACAGATTTTTCTAATTTAGGGGTCGCCGGACACGCCTCTATTAGAACATATATTGAACCATATCAGGAAACAGGTGTTTCGGAAAATGCCATATCCACTCCACCTACACAAACAGGAGAGGATGTGGATTCTTCAAAAAAGGCCTTAATCGCTCCACCTAAACTAACTAAGACCAATTCGGCAATGAGTTTAATGTTAGACTATGCACATGAACGCAATATTAGCAACTGTTGGCTGTGCCAAAACATGCCAGAATCCGTGCATTCTCCCATGTTGTTGGAGTATACACAGTAGTGGTGGCTTAAAGCCCACCTCTGCTCCGCGCCGTTCGTTAGATGAGCCTGGTCAGATTAATAAGAGAAGGAGTTCAAAACACCGGCATAAAAGTTATAACAATAATCTGATTTTAATGGTAAAAAACACAATACGAAATACAGAGTGCCCTGTAACAGAGCACTCCGGGCTCCCCGCTCTACTGCCGTGCGATACAGGTATCGGGACCAGCCAGTCAGCAACAGGGGACGCATTTTGCATGAATAAACAACAGTATATATGGACATGATTTGGGGCGGAGATGTGGGTCGGCTCTTCCCTCCCATTTTACTCCTCAGTGAAGCGTGAGAGCCTCGGAACTAGACAAGGTCAGAATCACTTTTTATCTTACACCTAACTTCACTCCTTTACTTTCCCAGGGAAGATTTCACACAAACTATTCCGACAACGTCAGAATCACTTTTTATCTTACACCTAACTTCACTCCTTTACTTTCCCAGGGAAGATTTCACACAAACTATTCTTTCCCAAAACAATCAAACATTGTACACAGAGATATTAGTATCAAACATTGTACACAGATATATTAGTATCAAACATTGTACACTGAGATATTGGTGCTTGAGATTATACTGGCCCCAGAAAGAACCTTGAATAAGAACATGTGCATGTGCTGGTGGGGGGAAAGTGTATGTGTGTGTGTGTGCTGATATCTGGGTCAGTGAGTTTAAGTGTGTGTGCTGGAGACAGGAGGTGTAAGTGTGTGTGTCAGGGTATCTGGGTCATTGAGTGTAAAGTAAAAAGGGTTATATATATAGGATTACTTTAAAACAGTCCCAAATAATACATGTTCACTTCAATACAGTTCAAGATAATACCTGTTTACTTTAATACAGTTTAGAACAATATCTGTTTGCTTTAACCCCTCTTTTGATCTCACCCTCAGAGATCAACTTATACACAGCATTTGAAACATAACCACCGTCATTCTTGTCTACTGTCTGTTCCCCAACATTTATATAAATCCATCAGTCGCTGGGATTTAGAGCACTTTAAACCTTTAGGAACAGTCCACCATAACAACTTCTTATGACAGTGGAGGGAGACCAAAATATGTTAAAAAATTGTCCTTGTCGGCTGAGTCATCGTGCTCGTCCTCCTCCGACGCGTAAGCCAACAAGGGCATTTGGTACGAAGGGGAAGGGGCAGCTTCTCCCTCAGAAAATGGGATATTAAAACAAAGTTCCTCAAAAAATGGGAAAAACAAAGTTCCTCAAAAATGGGATATTAAAACAAACTCCACACCGGCTATATCAACCTGTTTCAGCGGAAAGTGTAGTCCCCTGTGCCGTCCTGGCTTGCCGTGTCTTTGTCCCCCCGATCCGCTGACGGCGGCTTCTGGGCTGCCTGCTAGAGAGATGTCTTCTGGATCCTCCTCCTCCGGCCCGCTGATGGTGGCTTCCGGGTCGATGCTGGAGAGATGTCTTCCCGATCCTCCGTCTCCGGTCCGCTGATGACGCCTCCCGGGTCGACTGCTGGAGAGATGTCCTCCCGATCCTGCTCCTCCAGTCCGCTGTTGGCTGCTTCCGAGTCGACCTCCTCGTCGAGGGCCACGTCCGTCCTGATGTCGTCCACGGTCCTAGCAGGTGGTTTCCCCGCCGCACACTGGCTCCAGCTGTCCCCCTTTCCTCCTAGACGGACGGCATGAGAGATCCGCTGGGTCACTCGGTCGGGGCCGGAGAGCCTGGGGTTGAGCCACTTTGTCCTGATGACCTTCAGTCAGACGAACTCCGCTGTGTCGGCCTCCTGGGTCCCTCTTTGGCGTCACCAACCTGTGTGGAGAAATCTGATACAAATCCCTCAAGCCTACGCTCAGGGCTCCTGGGCCCTCCGCTGTTTGACCCACCACTGCGTAGGCCGCTTGGAGCCTGTTGGTGGGGTGTCTTAAAACAACAGCCGTCTGTGAACAGGTTTTCTAAATTAATTGTAGACCTCCTGTCTGCCAGTGCAGCTTCAGAATCTTAATACTTGGACTGTGGCAACAAAACAAAACTCCAACATCTCTAGGTGAACCAAATAACATATTTCAATAGCTCTGAATTTCTGACAAGCATCTGTGTTATTCTTAAATCAAATCCTTGAGATCCCATTTAAAATCTAAATATAATATGAACTGCTAATGTTTCTGGTAAAGAAACACACTAATGTTATGGATTCAAAAACAAATGGACAAAATGAATGATTTCCTGGTGATACTGCTTTTACCTGTCAGTGCTGAGATATTATCAAGATCACTCACAGTAGCCCCTTGGCCACTGATTCTGCATCTGTGTTACCTGTTATAACTCAACATTCATCAAACAGTATCTTATCCCCAGATATGGAGCAGGTCCATTCTAAAACTGTCAATCAATGGTCAGATTGAACAATTGAGTTGGGGCAGCAGGTTCCCTTCAGTCCCTAAATGAAAAATGTACATTGTGAATTTTACACTCCCCCTTTTTACACATGAACCTCATGTGTAACCATGGATTATAAGAAAATACCAAACATTTTCCCAAATGTACATCCATCATTTCCACAGTAAACACTTCAGTGAAATGAAGTGTTTCTCTCCATCCTTCAGTCCTAAAAGAAACAGAATCTTCATGTTTTAGTTTGAGTTTCACATTCTGCAAACTGCCACCTCCTGTGGGAGTGAAATATCATCAAGTGGATTAGAAACGGGTAATAATATGTTAGTCCAAAAACATGCTTGGTTAGTTATTGTTTTAGAATCATGCAGTTACACTGATCACATGCAGACATACACTCACATTCACATTCACACTGTCAGGTTGTAAAGTCAAGTTTGGTCAGGTTCGCCCCAGAGTCAGTCATTGACAGTGCCTTCTCAAGTTACACTGTCGGTCAGGGTCAAAGGTCAGTTGGTCTCAGTCTTTTTGGCCATGTGTGTGCTCTGCAGAGACTTCGATATTTCAGCATAGGCCAGTATCCTTTGTCTACAAAAATCTGTCATATATGGAGCGCCATCATTAATTAATTCACGATTACAACTATAATTTTCCAGATATCTCTAACTTTTCATCGGAACAGCTGTTTCCCACATTTCCTGAAATGTGTTAGCCAAAAATGTCACTTCCTTATAGTACTACTACTGCAGTTTATTAACACCTAATCTATATTAAAATGTCTAATAGATCTATTTCAGAAACTTGTGCATATAATTATTATCTTGAGTCAAAACATTATCAGGATCTGTAAAGCTCTGTCATGTTTTCCATAACTCATATTAATTTATCTTCAATTCTGGTCCACTTAAAGAACAATGTTAAATTCTTTAGCAGTGAGTGGAACCTTGGGTGTACGAACATGTAACAATCACTCCTTCCTTTATTAAGGATTTAAAAACAGAAGTAATTTCATCAATGGTTTGTAGTTGAATTTAGGAATGATCACTTATGGTAGGTATGTTTTTACTTTTTAACATCTCTAAATGTCAGTCAATTACCAATTAAATGGATGTCCATTAGGAGGTGGTGACGCTTGTCTTTTAAACTCATAATCTGGTGCCGTGCGCTCCCTGTGAAGCTGCAACTAAGATTTTAAAAACCACTGCAGGGTGGGTCAAGTGACCCATTCTCCCTATTGGTCGTCAATAATATGCACCTTTACAATGGGTGATCCAAGGCCACACATTTGTTTACTCCCAATTATATTGCTTTTTCAAAATTAAATTAGCTGTTTTTAATTTTAATTTAATTTAAAACTCTACATTTTGGACGACAACCAACAGTTATTTCCCCATAAAAAGTTCTCCTGTAGTAATATATGCCACAATGGTGAAACCAATACCTCAAATTGAAATACTATATTTTGTTTAGAACTAACTTTCTCTTCAACATGGCCTATATAAATAAATATTTGTCTGATCTTATAGAGATGTTACTAAAACTCTCCCTTTGAACTGATCAATACTGTAACAAATTAAAACACTACCAAATTCACACATGAATAAAAACTCTAAAAGAATAATTTGTAAACATGATGAAAAGATTTAAGAATATGGTTCTACACTGTACTCCTAACTCCCAAACACCCACTACTTAAAGTCTAGTGTATACTTCCATCACGCCTCCCCCCTTTTCCCTCAGTGTTTTTTAGGATGATTCTCATTTTACTTTAATAGTTTCCCTCTTTACTGCTATTTTTAATTTACCAATTGATTAATTCATGGTTAATACATCTTCTTATCTTCACTTATTTATCAATCAATTCAAGTTCTTTAAAATACATTAGTAGATACCTTGTGGAGTATTCACAATAACTAATCCTCTCTAGGATATGAAATCCGTTCATCTTTAAGCAGATACTATTTCCTTATTTATCTTTTGTTCATGATAACAATGGTATAACAACCACACGTTTTACCCATAGCTAGTTTCTATGTCAAGATTATTATGTGTGACATAATAATCAGATGTCTTGTTTGCTAAACAAGAATAATAAACTTTATTCTTTTCAGTATTCCAGACCATCGTTTAAACAAGCAGCCTCTTATCTAAACACTAAGCATTAAGGTTTCTACACCACCCCCTGGGAAACTCTTGCACAATTATGCTGTAAAATCATTGCATCATTCCTTCAGAGTCTGAACCATCTGAGACAAGCATGTCTCAAGATCTTGTCATAATGAGCACTGTCAGTGATGCAGCTGTAGTCAGTGGCAGGGTCCCCAAAAAAGCTAGGACCGGCCCTGGTCAGTGGCCTTCAAGGAAACTCCCTGGCATTGGGATGAGGGAAGGAATCACTTGGCAGACACACGTTGTCCTCTGTACAGCAGAAATCCCCCAAAACCGCAGTACCTCTTCACACCACTGTTGCCTTGACAACGAGGCACAAGCATAATGTCAATATCTCCTCAGAGATGCGTTCTTTGCACACTTCTTCTGTTTGCAGTGAGCAACTCTTCACCAACACACTGATTCAGAGAACTCAAAAGGTGGTGCACAGCTATCCAATGCTGCTGTAATCACAGCCATTCAGCTACTGAGAAAAACTCAATTTAAATCTCTCTCCCAACGGGTTACAAAATAAAACGGCTGAGGTCAGGAATGCTGAAACAGGTGAATGTTAAAACAAACTAATGATAGTAGTCTGCCTGTTCTTTATTACTTCAGTTCTAAGTTAATAGGCAAAACAAGGAAACTTTCCCTAACCACAGATTAATCTTTTATCTACTTGGTTATTCTATTCATTTTCAAATTGTTTATCTAAGTTGTGTTACAAGCATGGTGAGGTTGTAACAGAATACACAAATAACTGTATTCAATCCGCGCCGTATTTGAAAACTGTAATGAATTAAAATCAATGTGTAACGACGTAATATATGTTAAATATATTGTTAAGCTAATTACTGTTTTATTGTGAAGGCATCTCTGGTGAACAGCGGCCTGTGGCTTTTATTTTGAAAGGCCGTTCCGGAAATATACTCCGTAATGTGAACAGTGAGCTTGACTTCTAGAAACACGGAAAGTTACGATAACAATCGTTCTAATGCATTAAATAAAGTCATGAAAGAGACAAGGAGGGGAAAAGGCGTGTGGAAGTAAGCAATGAACTGAAAATGCCACCAATCCTCCGTTTTAACCATGGTTTTAACGTGATGGCGGACATTGAAAACCGAAGCGGGCATAAGCACCCCGTCATACACACACACAAGATTCCTTCTGACCGACAAGAGCTCAAAAACCCTTCTGCTTATCACTTACTACTCTTTGTTTTATTCATAACCTAAAAATACAATTGTGGTGAATAGCTTGCGTCTTCCTACTCTCAAAACTTCTCATAAAACCACAAAGTGACGTAACTGTGTCCCACAAAAACGGCTAAAAACACAAATTATAGTTTCTTATTTATTTCAATATCTACCACCTCAAATCACACATTGATCAATTAATTTTCAATGTATTCACTCCAACTTCAGATCACTCGATCTTTCTCTTCTTCCATGATTGACTTCGTATCTATTATCTGACTCGGTTGATATGTGTTCATTTGTATTTATTAATACACTGGACAAATCTTGTCGTTACTTAATGTCCTTATTCTATTTATTTGAATGTTCTTAATTCAGACGTGCACACAGCATATGGTTGTACACCCTGTTCGCCTCCAGAGGGCAGCAGCTGACCACGAATGAACTTCCCAGCTTCTGCAAACCTTGTCTCCTGTTCTGCACTAAACTATACTTCTGCCCTTTCCTCTCAATTATTACACAGATTTGACGTAAAAAATGACACAGAGTTTATTCCCTTATACATTCTGTCCAGCTTTTTTTGTGCGATGTATTATTTCAACAGATAATCCTGGCTTTTGAGAGCGCTTCGACACCTCTCTTTAGAGATGTGACCCTCACATGGAGATTAAACCCAAGCCAAAAAAATCCTTTATCGTCACGTTTAGCTGTTCAGATCAACCACACAGCAAGAGTTTGTGAAATCCGGTCCTTCCAAATTGATTTTGAAATTTGCGTATTTCCTCTTGGATATACCCACATATAATATCGGCTTCAGCTTTCTGTCAGCCTATAGTCTACAGAATTTCCCCAGCGAGTCAGCCGTGCAGGACTAGACTACCTCACGGAGACCTCACTGGTTCACTTTGCTAGGTCAAGAATGCTCTACTTGACTCTACACAAATATAACTCGATGCCCGGTCCGGAATGCCCTACCGGACTCTGAGCACCGACTTTACTTTAGTGAGCTAAGGACTGGAATGCAATACCAGACTCTTACACACCCTTAGTGTCCTGTAGGTCCGGAATGTCCTACCGAACTCTTACACACACCTAGTGTCCTGTAGGTCCGGAATGTCCTTCCGAACTCTTACACACACCGAGTGTCCTGTAGGTCCGGAATGTCCTACCGAACTCTTACACACACTTAGTGTCCTATAGGCCAGGAATATACACCTGACTCTTATACAAACACTTTCTTAAGTATTGTATTTCTTACCGTGACTAAGAACATTGAGCACGCCATTGACAACTCTAAAATTTTGTAGCAAAGCCAAATCACAGATTTTGGTAATCAACAGGTATCTGTTTTACCTTTGTATTATGTAGGACGTCCTGGTTTAGTTGTCAACGGTGTCCCGGGTGTCCTCCCCTGGACAGAAATTCGTCCGCTGGCTGTCGGTGGTCCTTCTAGAGACCAGCACTCATCATGTCGGGGTCACCAGATTGTTGGAGTATACACAGTAGTGGTGGCTTAAAGCCCACCTCTGCTCCGCGCCGTTCGTTAGATGAGCCTGGTCAGATTAATAAGAGAAGGAGTTCAAAACACCGGCATAAAAGTTATAACAATAATCTGATTTTAATGGTAAAAAACACAATACGAAATACAGAGTGCCCTGTAACAGAGCACTCCGGGCTCCCCGCTCTACTGCCGTGCGATACAGGTATCGGGACCAGCCAGTCAGCAACAGGGGACGCATTTTGCATGAATAAACAACAGTATATATGGACATGATTTGGGGCGGAGATGTGGGTCGGCTCTTCCCTCCCATTTTACTCCTCAGTGAAGCGTGAGAGCCTCGGAACTAGACAAGGTCAGAATCACTTTTTATCTTACACCTAACTTCACTCCTTTACTTTCCCAGGGAAGATTTCACACAAACTATTCCGACAACGTCAGAATCACTTTTTATCTTACACCTAACTATGTTCAGCCCAATTCCTTTCACGAAAGCTGACTACGGTTTAGTTAGCTGGAATGACATAGCATCCCGCATTGGAGAGGAGGCTGAGGATTGTTACACGCCTTCGTACCCAATAAACTCAGAGAAACCTCTACAATACAAGGGTTTAATCTCGCTCATTGTGGAGACAGTAAATAAAGATTACCTGCCAGAGGGGTTCAAACAGTTGACGGTCCTAAGACTAATATATGTGAAAAAATATATTAACCTAGCTTTTGAATACAGATTCCAATTAGCTCTAGCCCAGACTAATTGCTCGATTAACTTTCCCAGTCCAATATGTACACTGCAACCACACACTCCATCTTTATTAGTTGAGGCTTTGGTAACAGTAGTGCCCTGGTTTGGCTCCAGAACAGTGGACTCAGTTGAGGTTAAAATACATGACTGTTCGCAGCCATTACCCTTAGGTAAGTCCCCTACCCGTGACTGTTCTGTCTATGTCCCCCCAGTAGTAGTACATGAGTGGAAGAATGTGTCCATCTGTTTCCAGAATGAAAAAGGATCTCTTACCTCTCCAGACGTGGGCCACAGCGACTGTAATACCGTAATAAAGGTGCAGTTAGCCAGAACGCCCCTCCCGCAGAGAGTTTACTTAGTTTGTGGGGACCGAGCCTATGGCTGTATGCCTTATGACATTTTCTATGGCACCTGTTACCTGGCCTATCTAATCCCTTTAATCCGTAAAGTAAAGACGGATGAGATTGCAGCTATACCTCCCTCTCTACATAGAAACAGCAGGTCGATTACAGAGGGACAGCGGATGGCTAGTCTATTTTTACCATGGTACGGTATTTATGTTTCTCAGCAGGAAATTGTGGCGTTGTCCAAAGTAGTGGAAAATCACTTAAATGCATCTAACACAGCCATGTTAGCCGAACATAAAGAATTACAGGAGGTTAGGACTGTGGCATTACAGAATCGTATGGCACTGGATCTTCTATTAGCCGCCCAGGGGGGCACATGCAAGGTGATTGGATCTGAGTGTTGTTCTTTCATCTCTGATGCTACACCTGAAGTAATGGATATGGCTCATGACACCGCCAGGGGGATAAAAGAGTTGCATGAAACTCATGGGTTTACCCTTGGGGATTTAACTGGAACTTTTGGATCATGGGGTGCGGGGGTGGTTAAATTTGCAGTGACCGTTTCAATGTTTATCTTGGTTGTGCTAATTGTGATAATCTGCTTGGTCACTGTAGTTAAACTAGCAATACGAAAGATGACCAAAACCGCCCTCCAGGCTCCACAGAGACTGGTAGGATATTCCACAGTTGAGGACTCCGTGTTGATGTACGACGCCCAGCTTTCAGATCCGTGGGGCTCAATCACGGCTTCTGCGCCATGGGGACCCCCACAAAATGAATGACAAGTTGATTAAATTTGACACTCAGAATGTAGAAGATGTATATAGATTTTACCCTTTCGGTTTTTACACTACGCAATAAATGTCTGATTCTTCCTTTTCAGATTTTGAACAATGTATTTGACTAAAATGAATGTATAGATAAGTGCCTTACTTTTGACTAAAGCGTAAGGAAGTATACATGAAGTAATGTTAAAGCTTGAAGACACTGCAATTTTGCAGATCACAGATTAATTGAATCACCACTGTGAATGTTATACCTTAAACTGTGAATTTCAACTGGACCTTTACAATCCAGATTTTATACCTCAGGTGGATTTCTAATAATCCTAAATTTTGAATGTGTTTTTACTATAATTGTCTTGAAGCAAATCTTTAAGATATAAGCTATTTTTTAAAGTTTGTATTTTGACTTTGAAGGATAAAAGATGGTAGTTGGAAACATATATTTTACTATTTTCTTCTATATTTTTTGGTATTTCTACACAAAGTTGATATGTGGAGCCGTTCCTGAAACGTTTGAATAGTCTGAATCCCAGGTTATAATGTGAATGTCTTAAAATAGTTGATCTTTTAAATTTAGATCAAAAGGGGGATTGCAGATTATTATCATCTGATATTTGGGAAGTGTGTTACATTTGAAATGGCAGAAAGTCTTGTTGCAACTTCCAGATATTAAAAGAGGCCCCTTGAGTTTCTCTGGAAATTATCAATAGTAGCAGTTAAGTGAATACTGTTTAAACAATACCTGTGTTTGTGTTTTGTATTTGGTTTCTCTGTTTTATCCTTTCATAAATGTGAGGACTAAAACTTGCTCAAACATTCTGGGGTGCTTGGAGTTAACAGGTTTTATTGCCCTGTGGGGGAGGGATAGATGGCAGGGTGAGAGTTGGATGAGAGTTCCTTCTGCTTAAGATCTCCAGTATGTCATGTTTCAGGGAAGTCATCATATCTTGAATAGTATATGTGTGTGTTTGATTACTTTGTATTCATATGAGGGTATTAATATGTATTATCTTTGTGAACAAAGGGATACAGCTCAGGCCTCTGGAATGTGCAGGAAAGTGTGTGTGTGAAAGTCTATGCAGGAAAGTGAGATAACGGACGCCAGATACATTTTATTACCCTCTCAGAGACACTTGTTTATTATCCTGGCTGGCTCGCGCTGATTCGCTAAGAAAAGTCATCTTTTACATCTTCCAATGAGATAGACTCGGCTCCTCCGGTGATTTTTGGGTATAAAAGTTGGGTTTGAATTTAGTTCATTCTCTTTTCTCTGGCTGGCTCAAGTGATCATCAGGTAAAGTGGGGATCCCAATGATAACTGTATTGAATTTGTACTGTATTGATTGTATTGCATTGTCATATTACCATTAAAGTGGATTATTGTTTAACGATTACTTGGTAGCTCTGGATTCCTTCCTGTGTTTTTTAACCAGCTTGATAAGGACGCGCGGAGATTTGAAAAGCGGACAAGATATCCCTATCACTTTCTAATAGATTTAGTGAGACCTGTGAAGACACCATTGCAGTAGTCCAGTCTACTGAAGATAAAAGCATGGACAAGTTTTTCCAAATCCTGCTGTGACATTAGTCTTTTAATCCTAGATATGTTCTTGAGGTGATCATAGGCTGATTTAGTAACTGTTTTAATGTGACTGTTGAAACTCAGGTCAGAGTCCATGACTACACCTAGATTTCTGGCTTCATCTGTTGTTTTGAACATTGCAGACTGAAGCTCAGCGCTAACTTTTATACGTTCTGCCTTGGCTCCAAAAACCATTACCTCAGTTTTATCTTTGTTTAATTGGAGAAAGTTCTGACACATCCAGTCATTGATTTGTTCAATGCACTTACTCAGTGTTTGAATTGGAGCATAGTCTCCTGGTGAAATGGTTACGTAAATTTGTGTGTCATCCGCATAGCTATGGTAACTTATTTTGTTGTTCTTCATTATCTGAGCCAGTGGTAGCATGTAGACGTTAAAGAGAAGAGGCCCCAAGATGGAGCCTTGAGGTACCCCACATGTCATATTTGTCAACTCAGATGTCTATTTACCTATAGAAACAAAGTTGTTTCTGTCCTTTAACTAGGATTCAAACCAATTTAGAACTGTTTCCGAAAGTCCCACCCAGTTTTCCAGTCGGTCGAGTAATATGCTGTGGTCAACAGTGTCAAACGCAGCACTGAGATCTAATAATACTAACACTGAAGTTCTGCCACTGTCTGTGTTTAAGTGGATGTCATTAAAGACCTTTACAAGAGCAGTCTCAGTGCTGTGGTTTGGACGAAAGCCTGACTGGAACACATCCAAACAGTTATTTAAATGCAAGAAGTTACTCAACTGTTGAAAAACAACTTTTTCAATGATTTTACCTAGAAATGGCAGGTTTGATATGGGCCTGTAATTGTTCATTACTGAAGCATCTAGATTATTCTTTTTTTAAGAGCGGTTTAATGACTGCAGTTTTCAGGGCCTGTGGAAAAATACCTGAGTGAAGAGATTTGTTTACTATATGAAGTAGATCTGAGGCCATGCAAGGCAAAACATCTTTGAAAAATCCTGTTGGAATAATATCAAGGCAGCAGGAGGAGGATTTCAGAAGTTGTATAATGTCCTCTAGGTTTTTATCATTAATCTGATGGAATTGTGTCATGGTGTTTTAATTGATATTAGGTGGACATAGGGACAACACATTTGCTGTACCTGATGCAGAGGCACTGACTGCTTGTCTGATTTTCTGAATTTTGTCAGTGAAGAAGGCAAAATCATTGCACGCCCTGGTGGATAGAAATTCAGAGGCTACTGACACTGGGGGGGTTTAGTTAGTCTGTCGACGGTAGCAAACAAGGCACGTGCGTTGTTTTTGTTTTTGGTAATGATGTCAGAGAAGAACGATTGTCGTGCGTTTTTCAATTACAAATTATAAAGGCCAAGTCTCTCTTTATAGATTTCAAAGTGAACCTGGAGATTTGTTTTTCGCCACCTGCGTTCAGCTTTTCGACATTCTCTTTTTTCTGTTTTCACGGTCATGGCCTTTCTCCATGGAGATATTTTCTTGCCAGACACTTCCTTTACCTTAGTTGGAGCAATCGCATCGATAACATTTTTCATTTTTGAATTAAAACTATCTACTAGCTCATTTACTGAGATGTTAGCAGGGGCAAGTGTGGAAGAAAAATTCTGAGTAAACATTTCCCTAGTATTTTCAGTTAAATATCGCTTTGTGGTTACCTCTTTCTGAACATTTTTGTTAACAGAAATAGAGCTCTCAAAGAAAACACAGGAATGGTCAGAGAGTGCAACATCAGTCACCACAACCTTAGAGATATTCAAGACACATTAAAGCTTCAAACATTCACGAGTGGGGTATTTATAAAATATTTGTAGTCATATCAAAACGTGAAAATATCCTAAACTTCTATTAACTACAGACCCTATTTCAGGCTTCTAACCAAAAACATGTAAAAAAAAAAAAAGAGACGAGGGAACAAGAAGTGGTAAAACGCTAACTCACTTCCGGGTTTCA
Source organism: Pogonophryne albipinna (assembly GCA_028583405.1). NCBI lineage: Eukaryota > Metazoa > Chordata > Actinopteri > Perciformes > Artedidraconidae > Pogonophryne > Pogonophryne albipinna. Next base: position 5,324,084 of record CM053244.1, on the reverse strand, counting down.
GGATTCATTCCTGCAGCACTCTATAATGCAGTGCTTCTCAAAGTGTGGTCCGCGGACCACTGGTGGCACGTGAGTATATTGGTAACATTTCACATTTGAAATAAATAAATAAAATTAAGTTTTCCGCACTCACGGGAATATCTCCGCAATGGAGCGAGCTTAAGTTTCACTTGCATGATATAGCCCAGTGCATCACACATGTTGCCACTTGTTTGTACCATCTTCAGGCGATTTGTAATCTGATCTAGAAAAACGATGTGATTTTGGATATTTGTGGAGTTAGGTGGTCCGCGAGTGTTTTTTTATGGGTTAAGTGATGCTTGGTATGAAAAAGTTTGAGAAACACTGCTATAATGGGACGACAACATTAATATCACAGATATGGATTTAAGGTTCTAGACCCAGGTTGTTGATCCATCACGTGAAAATCCAACTGCGCCATGGAGAGCCATTAACATAACATTTGCCTTAGCTATTTTTTTTAACCTAAAATGAATATTGTTAGGTACTAGGACTTATTGATGTCACGGCAAGTGCTTCTTATTATCTATAACATACATATAATGCAAGTCTGTGAATTGTATAAGTATTATTGCAATAATTGAGTACTTGCCATACAAAAATGCTGACGCACAGACAACACCATTCCACAGTCTAGCTGGTGGCCCATTATAAGAAGCAGACAGTGTTACAAATCATTGAAAATCATGCAGCACCACGCAGTAAAAGCACTGGTTATCAATTGCAATGGTGAAACGCATTCAGCAGCGCTGCTTATCCTTCAAATCGTGAAATATACCACGCAGAGATGTCCTTACCACAGTAAATTAGATTTTAGATAGCCCTTAAAATGTACATAAACATTCCTCTACCAAGACACACTGGTTTTACGGCACCACTTTGTCTCAGAGAGTTGATGTGTTCAGTGCGTTGATGTATGGACTGTGGGGAGCTCTGCTCGGGTTCATTACTATGACTTATACTTTGAAAAGATTTGTTCTCTGCTCTAATGGATACTCCACTTGAATTACACTAGCAGGCTGTTCTACAGTAAACTCCTGAATACCTGAGCTCCGGAGTGTGTTTGTTTGTGCGTGTTTGAGCAAAGAAGAACTTATCTGCACTAAAGCTGGGCTGACAGGTATACGTATGTGTGGCTGCATGAAACATAAGCTGCCATGGTGACAAATTGGTTTGCATGCCTGTGTGTGCATCGATGCAGCTGTTTAAGTACCTGTGTGAGGTTTTGTTGGTTGGGTTTGTCTGACAGGAATAAATTCTGCTCGCTACATAATCAAGCCGTGTTCGTACGGCGCATGGGTGTCCGTGAAGATGGAATTTTCACGTGTCACCCCTGTTACACATGGACTGTAAAGGCTCCTTTTTTTATTCAGCAGCAATGAAAAAGCATTTTCATTTACTGTAAAATAATGAAATGTACAATACATGTGGGACAGAAAAATGACATTAAATAGTAGCAAAAAGCAACAATAAAATGTTTGTAACCAAATACGAGATGGAATTGTCTTTATTTTAATGTTTAAGTGCCCAACCTTATGACAGTTGCAGTAGTCTGATATTATATTACACATTTTTGAAATGTAAATGGAACCTCGGAAGTAAAAAGCTAACGTAGAGCTATAAACAAACTTCATCAAGGCTGCATGGCTGTGCATCACTACTGCTAAGCTAAAGGCAGTCTCTTGTTGGCGTGATGAATTTGAGTGGTTTATTTAGGCACCATTTAGCAACCGTGAATCAGTTCTGTGGTTAACACAGAACATGTTCAAAACATTGACTGCCAGACGAGGGATTAATGCAGCACTCTATTTCAGCTAGCCCAAAGAACAAAAACAAATATTCTCTCATCAGAAATATTTGATATGCTTTACATAATTGCTGCTTTCAAAGTTCAAGTCTCTTTTACAACATTTTCTTGGATTGATAATTATTTGTTCTGATCACCTCTGCCGCCAATTTAAATGTATCCATGGCGGTGCTAGCTAATAAGATATTTTTTCTGCAGGCATTGATATATCTAGATCTAGTTGCGTTTTAAGGACACTGAAGTTCAAAGTTGTGAACAATGAAACTACTTCATTTTTTATCTTTGTGGACTGAACTGTCAGCTATGTTATAGGAACATATTGATGTAGCTGTAGGTATATTTTATTTCTGATTTAGGAGTCAGAAGCTAACTGTGATGGTAATAGAGCATAAGGGCTTGATTACTGTACAATATATATGCTTTTAAAGTGTAGGTACAATGTTTTTGAGGGGGGCTTCTGGCTCTGAATAATGTTGAAATGATTTATCTCTATTGTGAGCATCAGGGAGACAGTTGAAACTAGACTGCAATCTATTTGGGTGCACCATCATTAAAATCACATCAAAGCATCAGCAAATGACTAAAGCTAGAAAAAAAGTAAACGTTTGTTGTTGTCGATGATCATTCCCTCCATTGAATTCCTACTGCAACAACCAAACAGGACACCAATTACTGGGATGCCATTAGCACAGAGATGCTTCTCGTAGTGAATTAAAGCTGAATATTAGATACTGAAACACCTTGATATCAGGCATTCAGACAGATGAAAACAATGAGCGGAATAGTTTTGACTGAGGAATAAATCATGTATGGGCATAGCCTGTAACAAATGAGCTTAGTATTAATAGTGCATTAACTAAACGGCAAGAAGACTGAAAGGCTTCCTCAAAAAAGTACGGAACCTTTTCGATGCACTTGAGTATTAGACAGGAAGTATGTTTTGTTTTGTGGTATATAATAGACGTCAAAATATTTATTTGAAACGCGGACACATGGGTGAAGAGTTGCCTGTATAAATGACCAGATTCAACCAATAAAAGACTATTCTGGAAATAATGAGCTTTGGGGATAAAAGTAAATCTCAACCAATAAGCATAGCCACATTTTCAACAAAAAAAGGAAATGTTATTGCAAGAACTCTAAAACACCATGAAACTGTGTTCAGAACAAACATAATTATATATGTAAGTATAATGCTTTAAACAGGCTGTGTATGCATTTGACATTGAATATTAAACCCTTCTGCTAACATTCTAAGCAAATTATCTCACCAGCCTGGCAGCTGCTGTCAATACACCTGCAGGAGAAGAATAAAACGTATCCTTTCATGAGCAGATGGAAGATTGAGTCATCCCCACTTTACCAGAGTAGAAACACAAGGCATTTGTATTTAGTGTTTGTGTTTACCTGCTCAGGGACAGCAGATGGAACTTAGCTCCATGTGGTGAAAAGCTTCACTTTGTGGGTTTTTGTCCCTGAGAAATAACTGTAATAAAAAAACATTAACACTAGAACCGCCAATGGGTCAATTTTACCCGCAGCTGTTTTTTGATTGTATGTAACTTTTTTTCAATAAAAATATTCAAGTCTCCCAGTCCGTGACTTTTCCTGAAAGTGTGTTATGTAGCACCCTCTTGTTAAAAAGTGTCAATATGAAGTCAGATTTAAAAAAATCGCCAAAAGAAATGCCATTTATACCTATATCCGGCAGCGGGTAATATTTACCTCATAGAAAATGCAGCGTAAACATGACATGTTGCTATAGCAACGTCTTTTGTCTACTGCGGTTCCTTATAGATGGATAGATAGACAGATAGTTATAGATAGATCGATAGTTATAGAGAGAGATTGAGAGATTTGTACCTAAACAAAACACAAGTCTAACACCAAGCGTTTAAATCAGCACTGGTAGCGATATTTTATACTTCATGCCATCTGCACAAACTATATCATATGAAAAGCTGAGAGTCCACAGATTCTATTGGTATAAGTTGATCAAATCAAAACTCACTGTTCTACATGATAAATAAAAGAACATTGTACCTTGCAAATCAATAGCGGGTAAATGTGACCCGTTGGCGGTTTTAGGTATACAGCGACCTCTGGCGGTTCTAGTGTTAATAAATAATGATACTTTCTCTTTTACTTGGAAGCATATGTTTAATTTGTAAGCCAACTGTTCAAGATGTGAACAAATCTATAATTGATGTACCTTATTCATATTGTTGGGTGTTAGAGGCTCAAGTTAAAAACACCTTTAAAAAGCTGTCATTTGGTGCTACACAAACTGAATTCCAAATGACCACAGACCCTTATGTGAATTTTTATTTCTATTTAAAGAGCTTAATATATGTAAAAACAGACAAACTGACACAGGGTTTTCACACAGGAGATATTCGTGTCCTGCTGTTCGGTCTCATGTGATATCAAAATGTCACCGTTCAGTCGTTCTAAGTTACCTTCATATTACATTTAGGTCATATGTATCACTTTTATCCAAAGGAATTTACATAAACTTCAATACTGTATACATGCCTACAGGAGCAATTTAGAGGTAGGTATCTTGTCCAAAGACACTTAGAATCCACATTATTGGTAGGCGCCCATTTACCTTCTTAGCTACAGTCGAACACATTTAAAGGGGACCTATCATGCAAAATGCACTCTTGTACGTCTTTTATACATGAATATGTGTCCCCAGTGTGTCAGGGAACTCACCAAGTGTCAGAAAATACAACCCTCTCTCTTTTCCTCCATACCCAAATCTCTAAAAACGGGACTGCAACGGATCTGATACAGATTTGAATTATTTTCTACGTCACAGAAGTGGTGCTCCGCTTACTGGTCAATTCTCCACCTATCAGGGGAATGAGAGGTTGGGCCACGGCCGGCCATTGCCGCGCGAAAGCGCTGGAGACGCTGTAGTACATATGCCAGGCCTGTAAGTGGCGCTGTAGTCTGCCACAAAAGCAGCGAAGAAGACTTCCCTTGCATGGTTGCCATGGTTGCCCTTCTGTTTATTCTCCGCTGTGGCTCTTTTTCTCCCTCCCCGAGGCAAGCGTTTGCGCCTCCTGCTTTAAAACAAATGAATAATGACTATGTAAGGGATAATGTGCAGCGACGCGGTCATTATGGGGAAAAGAACACCGACAGGCTGATCAGGAGCCCGACCCCAAAGACTGCTGGGTGAATGGATACAACCCTTACCTCCTCAATGCCTGGGGCGCCAATATGGATATACAGTTCATTCTCAATGCTTACTCCTGCATCATGTATATTTGCAGCTACATAAGCTAGGCTGAACATGGTTTGAGTGAATACCTCAAGACAGTAATACAAAACTCTCGCCATGAAAATGTCAATGAAAGCGATGAAATGAAAATGATGCAAGCCTACTCCAAAAAAAGAGAAGTCAGTGCCCAAGAGTGTGTTGCTCGTGCATGCGGTCTACATATGAAACAGTGTACACGCAACATTGTATTTGTACAGACAGACGACAACGGGCTCAAAATGAGTTACCCTCGTTCTTTCCTGGAGAAAACAATACCAGACTCTGCTAACGTGTGGATGAGCGGCTTACCAGATAAGTACAAATCCCGACCTAAACACCAGATTTCGCTGCAACCTGTAGGATTGTCTATGGCCAAAATGTTCTTCCTCTGCTGAATGAGATGGGATTCGTCCAGAGGAGAACAAAAGGTAAACCCGCCGTCATCAAATATCGCCGCTTTTCACAGGAAAAGTTTCCTGAGGAATTTCACGGCACATTGCTCAAACTTTACCTGCCTTATCGGTCAGAGTCCCAGCTGAAAAGCATCAACTTCCCTACCTACAAGTCCTTTCACGACTATGCCGGCGTTCAGCTACCAGGTTCCCAGTACCCTGAGGCAGTGTCTCAAATCGTCAAAAGAAACAGAGAGAAGTACGAGAAACACAGGAACGACATTGAAACTGCCATTGAAGAGTTTGAACAAAACGGTCCCATGACAAACGAATGGTGAAATCTGGCTCCAAAGTGAGATAGAAAGGTTGGAGTGCATCAAAGAACTCGACGCGAGACAACGACATGAAAATGTACCAGACTACAATCCCAGGCCTGAGATTGCAATCACAACAGAGGCCCCTAACATTGATCCTGCGTTGTTACGCCAAATGTATCAGAACCTGAACCAGAAACAAGCGTCAATCTTCTACATCATCAGAGACTGGTGCCTAAAGCGTGTCTCTGGCTTAAATCCCCAACAGTTCTTCTTCTATGTAAATGGAGGTGCTGGAACAGGTAAATCTCACCTAATCTAATGCATCCACGCTGAGGCGTCCAAAATATTGTGCTGACTTCCACAAAATGCAGAGGAAGCAGACATAACCAAACCTACTGTCCTCTTATCTGCTTTTACTGGAACTGCTGCGTTCAACATTTCAGGAACAACCTTGCATTGTCTCCTCAAGCTCCCCAGAAGTCTCAAGCCTCCATTCCAAGGTCTTGGCAATAAACTGGATGAAATCAGAGCTGAGCTTTCAAACGCTGAAATCCTCATTATTGACGAGGTATCTATGGTCTCAAAGTCTCTCTTTGCCTACGTAGATGCACGGCTGAAGCAAATCAAAAGGAACCCAGAGACCTTTTGGAGGAATGTCTGTTCTCGCTGTTGGAGATTTCTTTCAGCTACCACCAGTAAAACAGTTTTTGAAACGGCCACTAAGCCTTATGAAAAGCTTCCACAAATAAAGGTGAAGGTTCTGGCGGTGAAAGACACCACCAAAGTCAATAGGTGGGAGTTTGATGGAGAGGGTGCCAAGGCCACACAAGTGTATACAAACAAAACAGCTGCGGTCACAGACGGGCAGACTGTACAAAAATGCATATTATTTGAAGATTTGATCGATCAAATCAACGAGTAGCAAACTTATATTGTCCGGAATTATGGCATGAAGAAATGTGGGTCCATGCTTAGCAGAAAGAACACGGTCATATATATGTGTGCCCCAGCGACGTGCGGTCAGGGGAGGCAGGTGAGGCAGAGCCTCACTTGTCATTCTCCAATATAACGGAAAAAAGGAATAATAATACAAATAATAATAATAATAAAATGTGTCCACTGATCTGTGTTGTAAATGTGATTTCTGTATGATTCCAATCGCTTTTTATAGTAAAAATCGGCTAATTTTCCGAGCTCCGCTACAACTACGGGGAGCGATGAGATTGAGAAGTGAGGCAGGGACGAGCTCTGCCTCACAGAAGCCCACAGTAACTTGCTGGAGCACGGGCACTAATTTAGCGCGGGCACTTATTTTGTGAGCGCGCTCAAGCCAGTTACTGTGTGGTGAGGTGAGGCACAGATGAGCTCTGCCTCACCTCAGAATGCGTCACCCCACAGAAACTGGCTGGAAAGCGGGCCCTAAGCGCATGCCTGCACCATCTCACTGTATGTCACCAATGTAATGTTTGTAGATCCCTTTATTACATGTGTCCTCGCCATCCATAGTCTCTAAGTAACTTATTTCACGTATATATGATATTTAAGCTCGCTGGTCTCATCATACAACGGCAATGAAAAAAGCACCAGGGGAGGCAGCCACAACCTCTGCCGCACTCTTGTTGCTACTGTTATTCTACGCAGAGATGGTAGACGAAAACAACAAGCTAGGCTTTTGAAACTAGAGGAAGATAAGAAGGACTTTTACAAAAAAGTAATAAAGATTGTTGTCCAGAAGGATAGCATGGACTTCATCTTCAAGTCAAGGTAAGTCCACATTTGTAATAAAAATTGGATCTTACTAAGAGAGAACAATCCAATATTTAGATTTTGGGTAGGCTATCCTTTTGTTGAACGGTCTGTTTAAAATGAATCGAAGCATCAGACTAAAAAAGCTTTTGAAAATAACAGAATATTTTGATTAAAGGTGGGGTAGGTAAGTTTGAGAAACCGGCACGATATACACTTTTTGTTATATTCCATGGAATGCTCTTAACATCCCGATAGCAATGAAAGGGGCTGTGTATTTTCAAATTCTAACGCACTCGAGCTGGTTTCTCCAAAATTACCTACCCCGCCACCTTTAAGGTCAAAATATATAATATTTGTAAATCTGACTCTGAAAGAGTCAGTGCCTCACCAGCCATGAACCTCACCGCACGTCACTGGTGTGCCCCGCTAATTGTGCCAGGCCATTTAGAGGAGGAAGGCAAAGCCCTCCTGACACCTCCCTCGACCCTGGTGCCAATCCTGGACCTGCAGAGCTGCATAAAAATAGACTCCCAATGGTAACAAGTGGAAAATAATATTTACAAATGTGTACAATGATTTTAGGTAATGTTGACTACTCAAGACACCTGACTTATACATCTTCAAAGGAAGACTGTGTTTATTCTACAATTACATGGGATTAAAGCAAAATGTAGTTTTACTTGTATAATACTTCAAGATTTTATATAAAAGCCTGTTTCTAAAAGTATCAACAGTGGTCAAATCCTCAGTTTATAATTTATAACATACTAACAAGCTAAAGTCTAATTACGCAACCAAGTCTCACGGCATTTCGTGTTATAGTTACGAAATAAATGTAATCTATTGATTCTATTGTTCACCAACACGATTACCCCCTTTTTTCGTGTCACAAACAACGATTTTAAAAGCAATGTATTTCTATTGGTAGTGTGTTTAGTGCCTGCGTCTTTTGGTCCGGTCGGGTCTTGGAAGACCGGAAGCTGTGGGGTTCATAAAAACACATTCTTACCTTTATATATACAGTCTATGTTTCTTACTCAATATCAAGCCATGATTATTGTTTTTATTTTAAATCGTATAATGTCTGTTTTTTTTTGCTGTCTGAGTAAAATAAATGGCTCAGAGCCTCAGAATACTGAAATCTGTATATATATTTTTTTCCTTCTAATTTGTTATTATTTGTGACCCACTCTATCGAAATCAGTCAAAAGTCGCAACGGCTCATTTAAAAAAAAATAAACGTGGATTTGTGTAAAAAAAACTAGTTTCAGGGTTCGGGTGTGTTTTTAAATTTTAAATAAACAAAGTCTTGGCTTTCAGAATATGAAACTGTTATTGCCAAAATCTCATGATAAATACATGTTTGAAGCTTGTAAAGGGAAGAAGAGGCACCTCTCAACTCGCACCCTGCTCTTCCGCAGCGGCGCTGCCCCTCCCTCCGCTGAAATTATGAAGTAAAGGCGTATAGTAATCATAGATAACACGGCAGGGTCCGTTACAGTTTGTTTTCATCGGTTTTCAAATCAACAAAGTCTTGGCTTTCAGAATATTAAACTTGTTTCGGCAAATTCAGACGATAAATACAATTTTGAAGCTTGTGACGGCATAATTACAAGCGGAGAACGGAGTGACTTTACGTCACAGCAGGCGTAACAACAGCCGGTGTTTCTCGTGAGGGTTTTCCCCGGGAAACAAACACAATACACACAAACGCAAAAATACACAAACAAACTTGCGAGCTTCCCCCAGACCAGAGCCCTAGAGAGATAAGAGTTACGACACTCTTTGATGTCACCGCCAGCCGGTCACGTGGTTTATGTATGCCGGGATAGTTCCAAACGCACTTCCGTGGCAATGCTTCTCTATGGCAAAAACAACACAAACATGCTCAAAATAGTCATAGATTAAACCAACGCTGTTATTTTTTAAAGATTGCTTTCATATTTACCTGATGTGGTTACACTTTGTATGGATTGGCACTATTTACAAGTTTCGTTATTTAACGATATTTTGAGAGGAAAGTGTGGTAGCACAAGCAGGCTATGTTGCTGTCACTGCCAGGACAGTCACGTCCGTAGTATAGTTGCGCTGCCATGTTCTTCTATGGGACAGACAGACAGCAGCAATTGCGTTATTGAATGGTAAATATATATTAAAAAAACACACACACCCAAGTACTTTTTCAGCTGTAATAGCATTATTGCATACTTTTTATTGACAGTTTTGCATTTGGAGAGGCAGGGTGACAACGGAAAGCTTGGTAGCCTATTACTTAGATACGTTTTACATTTTTGGAGGGAAACGCTTGTGTTCATGTTAGCATGGGTAGCATGATCATGTTAAGACTATGAATATCATTTTACCACAACAGTGGATGAACAATTGATATGTGTTTGAACAAGAACAACAGGAAGAACAAAGTAAAAGGGACGAACAAATGTGTGAACAAGTATTAAGAACAGTGTATGGAAAAAGTGATGTGTGTTAGAACAAAACAAAGTAAAATGAATGAGAAGGAGAACAAAGAGGGTTAGGGTTAAACAGAAAAAGATTAATTCAGCCAAAAAACACAATTTGATTAATCTAAAGTGTAAAACAATCTTCAACACAGACCAAATTAGTGCCCTTGGACAACAAAACATATGGTGGGGCAAAGAAACGATAAATTAAATTGAGACAGAGTGGGAGACAGAAAATTATTACTATGATAAATATTCAAACTATTTTCAAAACTATTTACAGAAGCTCCTGTTGAACCAGAGCAACAAAAACAGGTTTGTCAATGACGAGGCCACTTTGCCAGGGGGACGTGATCCAGCGACGAGACAATAAAAAAAAAAATAGAAACTGAAAAAAGCAATTCATATTAGGTTCTGTTGAGGCACTACATGATATAAAACCTTCCAAGCCATGACCTCTGCCTGAAATCAGGACCACTCAGAGGAGAATGCAGCACATCAAACTGGAGTCAGGAGTGTGAATAACACATTTTGGCCAAAACAAATTGTTGCTTACCAAACAGTGGCTGAACAATGGACACCAAAAAGTGAAAAACTGAAGCATAATTGTGCGAACAACAATTGTGGGGGGGGGGGGGCATTTTACAAATATTTACAAACAACTATTTACAAAAAATCAACTATTTATAAAAAAGCAATACTATTTACAAAAAAGGGTTAGGGTAAGCAACTATTTACAAAAAAGCAATACAGAACTCTAGGGCATCCAGGAGCCTGACCATTTTGAAAAAAACAAAAAGGTTCCTTTGTGAAAGGGACATCCTCTTCATCTGTTTCCTGGGCCCTAAAAAGCAGAGCAAGAATAGGAACAGTGGTGAATAAGGGGAGAGAATACAGTTGGGAGCAGACTGAACAGAGGACATAGCAATATTCATGTTAAAATGTTTGCACAACGACAACAAATATTATGGCACTTTCGTTTATATTGCATTTTAATAGATCAGTTGTCATACCATGGTTGGATGTGCAGCATTTGGATGCTCTAATCGATCCGAGAAGGGGTTCCGGATGTATGGCTTCCCTAAGGACGTAGAGCCAAGGAAGAGATGGATGGCAATGGTCAACAGACAAAACCTGTGTCTGACAGAGGACAACAACAGCAGAAAACTCTGTCATATCAGTAATGTTCACAGAGGTGACATGACTTGTTAACATTTTAAAGGGCATCATATTTCCAAGTGTAGAGAATTATGACTCTTCAATGACATTTGAAGTGTGCAGTGGAAACTGATCAAACCTACCTACCTACAGGTACACTTTGAAGACGACCAATATATTGGCAACAAATCAGGAGGAAATTTGAGGTTGAGGCCAGATGCTGTTCCAACAGGAAATCCACGTCAAGGAGTATGCCTCCAGCTGTTAATGTCAGGAATGATGACCACACCTATTATGGCACATCAAACATTGGTATGATATATGAAGCTAACAATGTTTCCCATGTTATATAATTCAAGGATAGACTACACTCCTAATGCAACCTTCAGATTATACAGCTTCAAAACTACCAGGGTTTAGGGATTCTCTGAAGACTCATATACCACATGTAGATAATCTACAGATTTCTTCATACTTTAACATTGCCAATAGACGAACTTAGATGCATGTCACTATAGGAGTGTAGTGTACCCTTAAATGACAATAGGTGCACATGTAAAGGCAGCATACACACATAACAGCAAGATTGCCTTGTTATTGTTACAGAGATTCAGGGAGATATTGAGGTGGAGTTCCAAGGGAATGAAAGGGACATAACAGAGAGAGAGAGTGAGACAGATGTCAGCAGACTGCCAGGGGCCAGTATGTCAGGGGCCGACAATCAAGAGGCCACCTTACCAGAGATCAGTGTGCCAGGAGCCAGTCAGTCAGGGGTCAGCTATGAAGAGGCCAGTTTGCCAGGGTCAGGTGCTCCAGGGAGCAGACTGCCAAGGGCCAGTTGTGACCGGGCTCACGTGGAGGATCTAATGAGGCAACTGAGAAGGGAGAGATTACTAAGAAAGAGAGCAGAGAGGGCTCTGGTAAACCGGAAAAGGATTAATTCGGCATTAAAAAAACAACACAATTTGATTAATCTAAAATTTAAAGAAATCTTCAAACCAAATTAGAGCCAGATTACCGTCCATCTGATGAGGTTTTCACCCTTGTTCAGAACGTGGAGCAGCTGTTCCGTGTGAGGACGAGCGATTCCCTCATGGAGTCCTCAAATGCAGTGTCACAGCTGGAACAAGAAGCCATGTTGCTGGACAGCAACCTTCCCTCATGCCATGACCTGAAGAAAAAAATCCTCTCAACATACATCAGGCTGAGGTTAAGGATTGCATCAAAGTGCATCAGGGCTGAGAGGAAGGATAAACATAAAGGGTATCTTGGCAGCAAGAGTCAGAGTAAGAAGGCAAAGAAGACCCAACAGACCTCTGCACCGAAGGTCATAACATCTAGGCCACTGCCAAACACCTTACTCGTTGCCATCGATGTACTTGGCATCTCCATTCCCGGTCCAGCACCAGCCTCCTTCAGCAGCAGCACCCTCATTCAGCAGCACCCTCCTCCAGCAGCAGCACCCTCCTTCAGCAGTAGCACCCTCCAGCAGCAGCACCCTCCAGCAGCAGCCTCCTCTTCTTTCAGCAGTCATCGCCTGCAGACGTTGCCAGCACCAGCCTCCTTCAGCAGCAGCACCCTCCTCCAGCAGCAGCACCCTTCTCCAGCAGCAGCACCCTTCTCCAGCAGCAACAGCCATGGCTGACATATAAGGCTGAATAAAAAAAAGTGCTAATTATTTTTAAGTGTTTATTTTGTTAAAAATAAACATTTTGGATGCATGACCATGTTTTAGGCTCATCCTTCATTCACTGCTGTAGAGTAGCCTGTTCAGTGGGCTATTATTATTTTTTAATACTGAATAATACCTTTGATGAACAATCATTAAACTAGTGTGTGTATTACAATACAAAGGAATCTATCCTAGCATGCCATCAAGCATTAAAAAGTAGCGCTAGGCTAGTTGTACAGTACAGATGAGTTAATACGGAACAGTAAAAAAAGAAAACTAAGTACAGTCAACATGTCACATAATGAAATATTAAATGAAATATTTATCACAAACGCCACCTCATTTCTACTAGTGCTAGCAGTTAAGTCATATCATACAGAAAAAGCCGACTAAGGATGGCTGACACGGTCAGGTTCAGCAGATAAAAACCAAAATAACAATAAAAACACATAATCAATCTAAATCCTGCTTGTTAGTTACCCAGAATCATTGATATATAAGCTGCTAGCGATTCATTACTGAAATCTTACCTTCAAAGTTGACGAAGTCGCGCTAGCAAAATTGGTTGTAACAACCAAGATAAAATATAGATAATTACGCTGTGCATATACAAATGAAGACCAGTATAAGCATCATAAAGGGCCTCTGATACAATATAGACAGTTGACAATTCAAAAGAGTTCGATATTTCAGCAACTTACCTCTGGAACTAATCGACGCGCCGTAATGTAAGTGAATGAGGTCCAACGCCCAAATGACAATATTTGGAACTATTTCTATGTCCATACCCCGGAAGTAGGCGCCGCCATTTTTTACAACGGAGGTCTATGGGAGTGTCGTAACTCTTAGTATCTCGAGGGCTCTGCCCCAGACCAGTAATACAAACGAAAATGTGTCTTTGGGTCAATGTGACTGATTTCGATAGAGCAAGTCACATTTGGTTTAGGCACGAAATATACTACCAGTAGAAATACTTTGTTTTTAAAATCGCTCTGTGTCGAATCAATAGATTATATTTCGTGACTATAACACGAAATGCCGTGAGACTGGGTTAAATTACAACAGTGAGTGCTTCATCCTCTGAACACCACAGGATGGCGACTGTAACGCACATATTAACATAGGTACGCTCCTCTGAAATGATTGTCCCCTGCAATTATTATTATCCCTCAATCGAGTTCGCTATTCAGCTCGCTAACGTTAGCCTAATCTAAAATGCTCTACTACGGCGTACCTTTCATGTGGCTCGTCAGCGCAGACTCTCCCATCGTTATTTTTGCAAACTTTGCAGGAGGCTACTCGTGGGCTTGACCCTCGCCTTAGCCACGGCTTGTATTTGTCTTCTGCTAGCCAACGCTCGTTGAAACTGCAACCTCCTGGCACTCACTCATCAGAATGCCCAGGTCACACGTAACAAAAACACTTGCAGGTCACGCGCATAGCGCGGGAAGGCTGCAGCGGAGCTGTTTTATGTAAAAGCGAAGCAATTAAGCACGCTCCGACTTCTTTATTTTCTTTTAATCTAAAAAGCGAAGTAAAGCGTTTACAATTTCAAGCACCATTCCCAAAATGCAAGCACTTTTCAAACCTTGAAAACACCTCATAACATTTCAAGGATTTTCAAGGATTTCCAGCACCCGTACGAACCCTGATTATTGGACACTTTTTTCTGTCTATACACCTCTTTGATAAAGCAGTTGCTACATTATAACCAGGGGTGAACATAACTGGTACGCATGCACGGCAAAAATCTGAATTGCGTAACGTCACTACGCGCCTTTGCGTACCTCAAAACATCTAAACAAAACACATATTTCGTCTACACGTTTCTTGTCAACAGTCAATGGAGTAAACTACGAGACAAGTTAAAAAAAAAAAAAAACGGCATTAAGCAGCTACGTTGCCATTTCGCTCCCTGCAAAAAATCTTCTGACTTTCTGTGACTGACTGAACTGGAGCCGGCCGAGCCGCGCAGGACATGACCGAGGGACCTGTGAAGCTTACAGGAGGCAGAGGCTTAGATCACTGGACGACAGAGTTGGTCGCCGTGTGCACAGACAGGGTTAACGTCGGTATGAACAACAGAATTGTGGCAAAACTCTGCCAGCTGGCTGCAGTGGGAGACTCCCTGTGCACATTCTGTTCCCCGCGCACACACTGGAGAACTGCGCAAAATCAGCTGATCACAATGTTCACGCTCTGTGGTCAAGCTGTTGCAGTTTTATTTACAACAAAGTGGAGTGAAACACAGTTGCAAACTTCCTCAGGGTGTTATGGAAGAGTTTGAAATCAGACAGAGGTGGAAGAAGTACTCAGATCTTGTACTTGAGTAAAAGTAGAAGTACCAGAGTGTTACTCTGTTACAATAAAAGTCCTGCATTCAAAATGTTACTCAAGTAAAATTAGAAAGGTATTCTCATCAAAATATAGTTAAAGTACCAAAAGTAAAAGTAGTCTTTGTGCAGATTGGTCCATTTCAGAATAATATATATGATATGTTTTGTAATGAGTGATCATGAAAGTGTTCTCAAAGCTGGTAAAGGTGCAGCTAGTTTTACAAATTAGATCAAAGTAAAGTACAAATATCTCAAAATTGTACTTAAGTACAGTACTTGAAGAAGTGTACTTCGTAACATCCCACATCTGAAATCAGATATGACTTCTAGTCATGTGATAATTTCTTAGTATTTAATCCTTCAACTTGGCCTCATGAAATGCAAGGACTTCACAGTTTTGGAGAAAGCAAATCGGAGGCTTAAACAGAGACAGGGAGGTGCATCTTCATCATCTAGCATGCAAGAAGTGTAAATAGAGGACAGTGAAGGCGACACTGAGGAGGACCACGCTTCGTGTGGGGTGAGTACCAAACGCTGTCTCCTGGTACTCATCTGAGTAACTCACTAAAAAAGTTATGGGCACCCCTGATTATAACAGTTGTTCTCCCCATACTGAATAGATAAAAGATTCCATAAGTAAAATTGTACCTTGGTCTATAATTCTGTGCAGCAGAAAAATGCATATTAAACATTGAGAATAACGTTAACCTCAATAATTTGTTCAAGCTAATAAACCACTAAAACAATGTCATTATTTGTTAGAGTGAAAATCAAATCCCTTTTTACTATTTTTCTACAGTCACAATAGTGTAATAGCACTATTAAAGTTGACATAATTAAACTGGAGTTTTTAAATATAATGGAACTACTCACAGCCATCTGGCTATTACATTACATGTCATTTGTTAGACACTTTTATCCAAAGCGACTTACATACATTCAGTACTGTGAACAATCCCCACAGGAGCAATTTGAGTGTCTTGCCCAGGGACACAACAACATGCTGACTGCAGTGGGACTCAAACTTGCTATCCCCTGATTCGAAGTCCATATTAAGTATATTATAATACTTAATGATGAACATTAAACCACACAGACAACCCTTGGCAGCGTTTTTGTCTCATACTGCAATTCTTTCCCACTCTCTTAAA
The DNA here is from genome assembly GCA_028583405.1 of Pogonophryne albipinna. Taxonomy (NCBI): domain Eukaryota; kingdom Metazoa; phylum Chordata; class Actinopteri; order Perciformes; family Artedidraconidae; genus Pogonophryne; species Pogonophryne albipinna. Next base: position 5,307,751 of record CM053244.1, on the reverse strand, counting down.
AATGTGCAGCCAACAAATACTTACAATGTCAGGCCAAAACAAAAGAAGTCCATGCTCCTGTGACAACGTTTTGTCTAGAAAACATAAAAAGTAAATTGTACATCATTATCATGCATTCAATGTCAAGACAAACTAAATCCAAATCCATTAGCATTGTGCCTTACTGCTCTGTGTCACCACTACATTAACGTTGTAACCTTCCATTCAGCATTAGAAGCATTTAGAGTTAATACCAGCTGATTGGTTAATGTGCTAATGAGCTGGAGTTGATAGAAGGACTTTTTGGATCAGACCGGAGGGAAGGAGAAAGGGAAGGACAAGCCTGACATAATTATAATAAAAAACAAAGTCATAAAGTGTAGTGACTGGGCTGCCTTGAAGACATTTTAGTATGTATTCTTTAGATACTTCATTGTACTTATTCTAGTTGACTAAATTAGTTATTGATAATGTTATTTTTACATTTCTGTTATGCTTTACGGCATTTCTGGTTCAGTTACTTCTTGTTAGCGGCAGAAAAAACCAGCGCCCAGTTGAAGGCGAAGTCGATAGGGAGTTGGCTTGGCAACTGGAAGGTCGCAAGACCAAGTGCTACCGAGGTGTCCCTGAGCAAGGCGCCGAGAACTGTCAACGGGGGGGGAGAGCACGGTCGTTGACACCAGCCAATGAGATTTTGTTTCTTGGTTTAAGACCCCTTTGTGCTTTCACGATTGGTTGCTGATACAAAGGAAATGACCATAATTGGATCCGATGAGATTGTGCAGGAGAGACACAGCTTTCCAACGATATCTCTGTTGACATGGTGCACACAGCGGTCACGGTACTTTATGTTACGTTAGAATGCTAACTTTTGGTGAATTTAGGAGAATCTACAGACGCAAATAGACAAACTATAGTAAAATAAACACTTAAATGTGTATTTTGTATGTTTTCCTTCCAAAAGCCTGAAAGAAAACATGTTATAGAATCAAAATAGCACAAAATCTCAAAATTGACCAGTACTTGAAAAACGATGTTTTTGCCTGCCGTGTCTCGCCTTAAATGTGTGTGTGGTGGGAGGGGGAGGTTTTGGGTAAGTTTGGGGTACCCTCTATCTCTCCTCACGTAGGTAAACTCTGTTAGACACTAGGTTAGTAGATTGTTGCCACCCTGTAGTTGTTTTGTTTCCGTGTTAGTAGAACAGATAGTGAGAGTTTTGTTATATTCATTTATTTAATTTGGCAGAATCTTCTTTGTCTCCTCACTTAAGGCTTATATACACAAACTAATTTTGCAGACCCTATCCCTCCGTAGTCTTTCAAGTAGGAGCAGAAATGCCAGCGTTCTCCTCCGGTTTACAGACACTGTGTAAATTATATATATAGAATAATTATGATGATGAATGCATTTTTTTACCACTAAAATACAGCAACACATCTTTGATTAATGTCGTTTATAACTGGGACTAACTATGATAAAACACATCAATAATCATTATAGTAACTCAATAAATATATATATGATTCTGAAAGGGCCATTATGCATAAGGAGTACTTTTACTTTTGGTGCTTTAAGTATATTTTGATACTTTTGTACTTTTACTTGTTACACAGTATTTTTACCCTGTAGTATTTCTATTTAGTAGAATATCTGAGTACTTCTTACACCACTGCTACCATGAGTGTGGAGCCGTGTGCTACAAAAGCCTGAATTTAAAACAAATATTTTACAGCTGAAGACTGTTTTCAAATGTAGAGCAGGTTGTAAGCGAGGCTCCGTTTGTAAATGAGTCCTCCTCCTGGAATGAGTCTGAGTTTGAAAAGCCCTCCCTCTTCTTCCTGCTCTCAGGCCCAATCCCAAATCACCCCCTCGACCCTACCCCTCCGTGACGGAATGAACTCCGTCTGTAGCCGCACTCGCTCTCTATTTGGACTGGTAGATCTCGGCAGACTGGCAACTTTAAAAGTAGCTCTCGGTTCAAAAAAGGTTGGGCACCCCTGATCTAGGATGACACCAAAAGCCTCCCAGACGTTGGATTTCGCTCTCGAGGAAGTGTTATTGAAAATGCTGTATTCTCCGCTAGAGAGCTTCACCTCAGCCATTTCGAATGTGGCGCGCTCAGTAGCAGATTGATGCGCTGCAGAGGTTATGATTATGCGCGGTCCCGCGGGGGAGAGGTCTGAGGATTTAAACATTAAACTAAATTATTATTATTTTAATATATTTATTATGCAACATACGCGACCCGACCCGCATCATCTTTGTTTTACACAGAACCGAACCCGGAAAAAAGCATTTGAAAAAATACCACCCGCGAATCACTTTTTTTGGGGTTACCCGACCCGATGCAGGACTCTGCGGCAGGGTCCGTTACAGTTTGTTTTCATCTGATTTCAAATAAACAAAGTCTTGGCTTTCAGAATATTAAACTTGTTTCTGCAAATTCAGATGATAAATACAGCTTTGAAGCTTCGGCATAATTACAAGCGGAGAACGGAGTAACTTAACGTCACAGCAGGCACAACAACAGCCGGTGTTTCTTGTGAGTGTTTCCCCCGGGAAACAATACACACAAACGCAAAATTACACAAACACACACACACTCTCGCGAGCTTCCCCCAGACCAGTAATCCAAACAAAAATATCTTCCCTCCGTAGTATTTTGATCATTTGCTCCGCTAATCAATGGATTCCAGAGAAGAGGAAACTTTAGAGGCCTTTTTCTCAAAATGATGACTCGGTGACAGTCATTATATAATGGAGTACGAAAACAATCCTGATATCATTAGAAAGCTAGGAATCTCCTCTTTCCAACAGTGTATACAACTCAAAATGTGTCTTCGGGTCAATGCGACTGATTTCGATGGAGCAGGTCACATATATGGTGTTCTTAGTTTCCATACCTCCTGTGTTTTATGACCGACTTATCAAGTCTTGGCAAACGGCACAAAACACGATTAAACATGATAATCTATACAACCTATATAAATGCAAAACGGCGTCAGTTTAGATGTAATTCTGTCCTTCTGCTACCGCATCATTTATGAGAAAACATTTCATAACATTAACATAACATATCCGTATTTATTTATTTCTAAGTTATGTTTTTGTGTGCACTGAGGAGTCTCAAACAGGCGTTTGTTTAATCATTTTAAGATTGGCTTTAATCAATTTTTGCTAATTAATTCTTCATATATGATACATGAGAGGTAACATTTTATTTATGATATTATTTTCACATATTTCTCTCCATTCTTCCTTCTGCCAACGGTGTCGCAGTTTCTCATCTCTCCCGTTTTTGTGTGTATGGATGGGTCAGAGTGTCCGTGGAGGACCACACATTTTCCCGTCAAGTTTGTTTTTTATAAATCGCAAAGATTGCTTAGAAATTGGCCATCTTTTGAGCGTATGCCACGTTTATAAATGAGGCCCTAGGTCTGGGTTGAGATAAAATGTCACATAGGTGGGAGCCACTTACTCTTGACCTTGTAGATTTGTTCGTTGTTCTCGAGTACAGGAGGAAGTTAAAACGAGACAATGTAGTCCCGTAAAAGTTCAAATGGTGTACTTTAATGAAGTAACGTGGTTTTGAAACAGACCGAGCAAATCAGGAACACAGCACCATGTTCGGGAAGGAGGAAGAAGAGAGACCGATTCTACATGGAACTGGCCTATATCCAATTCCTGGCTCCTCCTCTCTCTGACGAAAGGGTGTCCTCCCTCCACTCGTTCTTCTGTGTCTGATATCGCGTAAATGAGAGGATTTAGACGTTGTGTGTTAATTGTATACACACGCCTTTTCTCCTCGTATTCTCATTCATGACTTTTTATTTAATGCATTTTAACGGCTGTAATCATTGTTAATGTTAAGCCGGAAGTGACGTCATGTAAACAACGGGGATGCCTTTCAATAAAGCTTTTTAAAATAAAACTGTACATTCATTTAACATTCAGCAATAACGTTAGCCACAAGCTAATGCTAACCGGAAATGAAGTGTTTTCAGAATAAAACAGTTTTAAGCTTACAGTATGTTTAATCTAAATCACGTCATTTAAACATTGATTTTAATTTCTTACAACCTCAATCGGTTCTTGTTTAAGTTGATGACAGAGAATGTGTGCTAACACAAATATGTGGAGCCGAATAAGCATTTGCAGATGTTTGCATTTCTGGAAACCTGCCTTTATCAAGTTGCCAGTAAAAGTCAACAAAAGAAAGCTGCTGGTGTCTTCCGTGATAGCTGTTGCATAACTATCCATTTGCGCAGCGATGTTGTCCTGTGGAAACTGTCAATGACCTCTTTCAACAGGGTTCTGCTTGTGACAAGTGTCTTTGGAAAAGTTGCAGCTTGGTTACAAAGGCCTTGATGTGTGTATATAACTGGATCACCTCTGCATTTTTTCCTTGAAGATTAACATTCAGCGTATTCAGATGCTTCGTTAGGTCAACCAAAAAAGCTAAATCTGCTAGCCATACAGGATCTGACATTTCTTGCATCGGTTGCCCCTTTTCACCCAAATAATGTCCAATTTCCCCTCTGAGAGAGAAACATCACTGCAGTGCAGACCCCCAACTGGGCCACCTCACATCATTGTGATATATTAAGTCTCCATATTCAGCCTGGGTGTCAATCAAGAACTGCTGAAACTGACGGTGGGTTAGAGCTTTAGAGCAAATAGAATTGAATGCCTTTACCACCGGTTTAACATGATCACATTTGAGATGTTTTGCGCAGAGAGCCTCCTGGTGAATTATACAGTGGAGTTTAATTGCTTGACCTCCTTCTTCGCTGACTTTATTGCAGATCAGAATAAAACTTAAATCAAAACAGTATATTTAATTTCCGGTTTTCAGAATAAAACAGCTTTAAATTAAAACAGTGTATTTAATTTAAATTACGTCATATAAACATTGATTTTATTTCTTACAGTTCCTCTTGTTTTGACTTTAAGGCTTTGGAGGTCAAGCAGCTCCTCTGTTACATTAATGGCGTCGTTAACTCCTTCATGTGCCTGAGCAAAAAACCAGTGGATTTGAGGGCGGGGCTTAAGGACAACTGATGTGCGCATGCTCTAAGGCAGGGGTCTCCAACACGTCGATCGCGAGCTACCGGTAGCTCACGGGCAGCTTTTCAGTAGCTCGCCGCTCGATTATCGATATAGCGTAGTAACGTTGCTTCTTGGTTTTTCGGCCGCGGCCGGACAATAAAGTGTTTTTATTTTAGAATTGTTTCTGTCACACAAATATAAAATTGGTCCGTGACGCAGAGATCAAGGAGCATATGTGATAGCGGCACAGCGACACCACACACGGAGCAGTCTGCTTTCTCCAGCAACACCAGTCAGATCCAACAGCAGAATGACCCGCTCTGAATCAGGCCCTGTCGCTGCGGCTCAGAGACACACAGGGAGGGATTTGTGTTTTTGAAAAACACTCGTTATCGTAATGTCAGGTTTTTGGTGGATTTAATCAAGTCTTGTATTGCAGAGTATGAATGTCCTCTTGCTATTTTCAGTTGATAAATACGTGTGTAAAGTTTGTGAAGGCAGGAGGAAAGCTTCCGCGATCACCGTCTCCTCTGTTCCTCCAAACCCCGCCCCCTCCCTGAAAATAATGAGTGACAGGCTGACAGTGACCCGATCGAAACTTTATTATTCACTTAATCACTGATTGAGATGATGAAGCTAACTTAGTCTCATACATTCATGGGATTCATGTAACAGTAAGACAGAGAATGTAAGTGTGCACCCACATGCAGTATTTTAGTTTTTATAATGCTGTTGTAAATACTCCTGTTGTCTGCTGTGTTCAGACTCAAGTCATGTGTGTGATGCCACATTCAGGACATTCAGTGTCCTTTTTTTTAACAGAAGACCGTAGCTAGAAGCTGCAGCTAGACTGCAGAAGCATTTGTTTTTTGTTTTTGAGGATGGAACAACTTCACACACAGATATAGGGAGGCTAGACCTATACAATTGATTAATTATGGTTTATAATTTAATGTCAAGACGAAGAAGAAGAAAATATGGCTGCACTGTTCAGTGTCAATCCTGTGGAGATGGAGATGGAGGTTATACATCTCCAAAATCATGTTCAGCTGAAGTCTCAGCAAAACTCACAACATTTCTGGAGCCTTGTCGACCCAGAAAACTATAAGAACATTCACCAAGCAGCACTGAACATGTCTGCTTTATTTGGTTCTACAGACCTTTGTGAAGCAGCTTTTTCTGGCATGAATGTAATGAAATCTAAATACAGAACAAGACCGACTGATGAACATTTAAATGACTCTATTAGAGTGAACCTAAGTGGGTCCAGCAGACCCCTCTATGGTGGACTCCATGCAGTGCCAGTCATCTCACTAACTGTAAAAAAGAGTGAATGCACATATTTTATACATGTGCCATAAGATGCTTGCAAGGTGGTGATTAAGGCGATGTATTTACGATGTGGGCCATAATAAGAAGTGAAAACATTGTATTTTTCTCTTGGACATTTATGTGAATCTTCAGTGATGTACTTACTATGTTGTCCATATTAATATGTGAGAAATTGTCGTTTTCTTGGACCTTGATGTGAAGTTAAGATTTTAGATAAGCTTTAGGTATTGCAATTTCATACGTGTACAAAAGTAGCTTAATTCAACTGATGAGTGCTATGTGAATAAATGTAAGCGATGTGACGCAAGTAGCTCTTGGTCACTTTCATTTTTTCAAAGTAGCTCTCAGGTGGAGAAAGGTTGGAGACCCCTGCTCTAAGGTGAGCAAGTCCCCGCATGATTTGGGTACCTTTTGTAACTACAGTCAGGCCAATTTTGGTTCACTTTTTTTTATTGTATCCGTTTCAAATGCAAGAAATACGGATTCAACACACTACTCTGTTTAGAATACTAATTGGCAGATGCATACACTAGTTATCAGAATGAAGGACACATTTTTTCATTGTCTGTTTATGTGAAATATGTAGAAGCCATCATTAAATTGTACACCAATGCATGATTAAATACACAAAACAGCTTATATTATACATTCATAATTGTGTATTAGTTCTATCTTTATAGAGAACATTTAGAATCAGATTTTGAGACAGTGAGCGGCTGGGAAAGTCACACCGCCATGGAGCACAAACAGTTGCTATGACATGATGTTTTCTTCGCATTCTCAGGCATTCCATAAGGAGGGTTAGGAATAGGGATGGGTACACTGTAAAATGTTTGGCTGTAAAACTACAGTAAATTACTGGCTACTAGTTGCATGGATTTCACAGTAATTGACTGTAAATATTTCACAATAATGTACTGTAGATATTTTACAGTCAATTAGAATAAACGTACAACTAAATAATGTGACTTTACAGTTGCCATGCCCATGGAATTACTGTGATATAGCAGTACAGAGCTGTACATAAATTACAGTAATTACCTGTATGTTCACAATATTACTGTAGAAGTAATGCAACACAGTAGTCAGTAATTTACTGTAAATATAAAAATGTAAATAATACGATAATATATTGTAAATTTGACTAGTTGGGATTTTACCATAACTACACAATTCAATCAGCTCAACCAACAAAGAAAAACAAAGAAAATGCCCATTTTAACTTTTTATTACTCCATTGAAGTGCAAAGTACATTTTACAGTGTCTTGGACGGCCCCAACCTCTACTCCGCGGTAGTGGCTCGTGCTGAGACCCGCAACATGAAAGAATACATGCAATAACCGGTACTTGGTAACGAGCATTTATTGATAATCAGCCGTTTGCTCACACAAACGAAACGGGAAACAAAAAGAGGTCTGGAGGACTGGCCAAAAGGAACAAACAGAAGGAGGGAACCCGAGCCAGCCACACCACGGACCGTAGGACCCAGAACTCCCCCCCCTAACCAGAAATCAATTATAAACCCTATGGGAAACAAAATAAAGCCACGACAACTGGACTACCAGGTCCTCCAGGCTAAACATAAACACATCTGCAAAAATATGGCCTACAGCTCAAAATGGCAAAGAGGTATTCTAAGGAGAGTGTCTCCCGGCGTTAGGATAGGCGAGACCTCCTTCTCCTCCAGCTTCTCTTTATATATACACGGCTGAGTGGAATTTGGAACACCTGGGCAGAGGCGGAGCCAGGGGCAGACCAGGTGCACCTGGGCAGAGGCGGAGCCAGGGGCAGACCAGGTGCACCTGTGCAACAGGGAGACAGAAAAGAAAACAAGGAGGGGAGCACATGTCTTGTTGGGGTACACAGGACCTAGTCCGTACTCCGCGCAGATCGTTTGGATATGGCCAGAGCAGGGTCTGGCCCGATGTTCCCGGTGAACCGTTCTTTTCTGGAGAGCAGAGGCAATAGTCTAGAAATAGTCAAACAGTCAAACACCACTGGACTTCGTACTCCAATTTGGTTCTGATATTACTTTGGTACTTTAATCACAGTTCAGCAAATACATTCAATTTGATACAATACCACAAAGCGCTTTGGGGACTCCTTCTTGAGGTCTCACCGTGACAGGTCCGTCAGAGTAAGATCCCAGTTAAAGAGAGCCCCGAGTTATAGAAACATCCTGTTCTTTATAGTTTTTGCTGTGAAGCCCCCACCTTTGGTGCTCTCTCTTGGTGTAATGCTGTGAAGCCCCCACCTTTGGTGCTCTCTCTTGGTGTAATCTGCCTTTGCTGCCCAGCAACCCTTAGGTTGGTTTTCGCTCACAAGACTGTCCTTGGGAAACGTTGCGCCTGCTTGGTTCTCACAAGACTTTGTGTGAGAACAAATGAGTTCTGCAACCTTGTTGCATTTCAGTTTGGACAGAACAGGATGCCTCTGTTCTTAATCTGGTTGACTCATCGTTGTTGTTGCACACAGTATTCACACAGTATATTTCCACTGAGGCTTCTCAATGATTGCAGCATTACATTTTAGCTTGTTTTACTATATCTTTACTTCAGTTACTTTTGCCTTATCAATAAACCATCAATCCCCCTTTTGCCCCATTCCATAGATTGGGGCAATAACAACAATGTATGCAAGCGAAGCAATAGTTCAGTGCAGTAATTTCAGTATGCTTTAAATCATTTAGTCTATACGGTTTCTTAGCTGATGTTTTATGGTTCTCATGCGTCCATGTCGTCGCTTTGCCATGGGATGTACGGCGGGGAGGAGGGAACTAATGGGAAGAAAGCGTCATATTTGGAGCAGTTGTCGGCCGGATTGTCTTTCATCATTACTTCCCACACACAGTCGGGTTCTATGGGGGCAGCGACTATTTTGAGAAGGGGTCTAGCCCCCATACACACGAGACAGTCGTCTCCTGTGTCGATTGCTGCCTGCTGGGCCATTAGCAGCCAGTTGTTACTGGTCACTGAATGTCCCGAGACCCCGGTTGCCGCTTGGAACTCTTTGTCTACTGTCCAGTCTTCAGTTGAATGAATTACCACCCCCTTTTGTACTGTAGTGTCATCCGCAAGTGGTTTAGGTATTTTGCTAGATATGCAAGCGAAAAGGGGAAACTGGGGGTCGTTCTCGTTAGAATGGGCCCATAAGTAGAAAAGCGCGCAAGTGACTGTGGGGTCTCTTACTGAATCTGGGGCTGCTGTTAGATTTAATTTGAGGGACAAGCCGGCGGAGGATTTGGACAGTGTGATTGTTTTCCTAAGTGCTATTGCTGGTCCTGTTGACCACGACCTCCAGTCCGCCCCTGTTTCTCCAACCAGGTCTTTCCATTCGTCACCTATGGTTATGTACCATTATAAAACGGACAAGTCAAATCAAGCAATCTGATTGGTTATTAGCCGTGATATACTGAGCGTATACCACGGGTAGAATTGTAAGTTACTTTTCACAACAAATCAGTATCCCTCCGCGCCTGAGAAAAACAGTATACAGTTGTGCTGAAAAGCAAACTGCTTGCAGTTTGCTTTTCAAACTGGAACAAGAAAGCAGCGGAGAAGTAACGGGGCAGAAACCCTCCTTTTTACGCAGCGGTCCAGACATAGACATCAAAACATATTCAGTGTGCAGTTCCTTTGGCAATAGGGCAGGGGTATCTAGATACTTTCCAAGGTTTGACATAATGAATTGTGCTACTTTTAAAGCAAGCAACGATGTTTTCAAATCTGTAATCAAAGAGGTCCGCAAAAACACTATCGACCAATCAGATTGCTTGATTTGACTTGTCAGTTTTAGAAATATATTTAAATTTCTTCCGTTACGAAACAAACTTACAAAGCATAAAATTGAAACATTTAAGATTAACTTCGACCTCCGGGGGGGTCTTACTATGGAGGAGTGGATTGAGGAGTGCCTATCTCCCGAAAAAAAAGCACCTAAACGACGACAAGCAGAGCTCCGTGAAGAGCAGGTAGACGAACTGGAAAATTACCACCATTCAAAAGCTTTCTGATGCGGGTCTTGAAACAAAGCAGAGAAATTATGACCGTTAGTGGCCACAGGTGCGAAAGCTCTCTCCAGAGCTACTGGAAGCCGAATCTCGGGGACCGGAGAAAGTGGAGCAATATTCTCACCACGCCAAGCAACAGTAGAACAGCCTCAACCTATACAAGTAACCTCGTAAGCCATGCTACTGATGCTGGACAGTTTTTCAGTGGGTGCACAATAAACGGCAACATACAAATGAATGTAAATAAATGGCCAAATAATGGATCAACGCTCTCTGTCTCATATGTTCGCTAGCTGTTAGTGTTGTTGCATAGCAACCACCTCGCACTATGTTTCGTGCAGAAGGCAACGGAGGGACTATTTTATTTTGAACATCATTATTTAATAATAACAACTATTTAAATTAGAGTGTGTATTTTTCTTTCATATTGCCACACTTGGTAACCGTTTTATAAAAGCAATAGCTCACTTCAGGCCGTGATATATGCTCATTATATCACAGCTAAGGGGGTTGTCGACCCTCCGCTTCGCGTCGGGCCGAACCACGCCCCTTAGCTGTGATATAATGAGCATATACCACGGCCTGTCGTGAGCTATTGCTTAATTGATACCCGTTGCCCCAACTTCTACCATTTTGGCCATGGTTATTTGTTAGACTTGAGTACGGGATTAGACTAGTTGTGCTTGATTTTTCAGGTATACACAGTGTAAGGGAAACGCGTTTAAGTGAAGCTTTTTGGTCGCATTTTGTGAAATTTACTGTGTACACCGTGGCACGTGTTTGTGAAACATCACGTTTTGTACGGGTCTTACTGGAGTGATTTTGTGGTGTGGGGTTTGGTGGTGAAGTGACATTTCTTGGTGTGTTGTCTTTGATCTCTCTGGGTCGTTCTCCAAGTAGTATCACTAGGATTCCGATCATGATTACCCCCATTAGGGCCAGAGCGAGGTATGCGAGCTGAGAACTAGGCTCCCCCTTTTGCCTTTTGCCATTGTCTTTTTCAAAGTCTTAGTCCTGTGTGTCAGTTTAAATGGATCTCTTACTGTGGTGGGTGTATGTAATGCGTGTGGTGTACCGCCTGCTCAGGGGGTGCGGTCCCTTGTCGTGCCTCCTTGCCGGCTGTTATCTCCTAGGCTGTTGGATGGGCCCCCTCCGTTGTCCTCAGTGGGGTCCTGGGTCGGGGTGCCTTCTGCTGACCGGATGTGGAGGTCCTCTAGGTCGATAGCCGTGTCTTCAAGGGTCCTGGTTGGAGTTGGTGCCGCCACACATCGGGACCAGTGGTACCACGTGTCTCCTTTTCCTTCTAGTCGCACAGCGTGGTCTGTTCTCTGGGTTACCTTTGTGGGGTCCGGTGAAGCGTGGGGCACACCACTTGGGTTTGACCGTCTTCAGTCGGATGTACTCCACGTCTCTGCCACCCTCAGCTTCTTCGGTATGTCCCTTGGCTCGTGTTTCTGTGGATTCGTCAGCGAACTCTGCAACAAGGCATTTTAGTTGTTTATAAATAGTCTTCATGCCCTACTCGTTCATAGAGTTCTTTGGAAACCGTGGTTCCTGCCCCTGGGCCAGGAAACTGGTGTCCATGGGTCATCTCATATGGAGAGAAACCTGTGGTTCTGGCAAATGGTGCTACGAATCACCAGTAAGACCAATGGTAGCGCCTCTAACCAGTTCAGCCCTGTTTCTTCCATAGTTTTGGCAAGTTTCTGTTTCATGTTCTGGTTCATCCTTTCTACCTTTCCCTGTGACTGTGGGTGGTACACTGCCCCGAATTTGTGGGTCAGGCCTAGAGAAGCTTCTACGGTGGCTAGGTCATGATTTCTGAAGTGACTCCCGTTGTCGCTCCTAACTTTTTTAGGGAAACCCATGTCGTGGGATGTAGGACTGAACGAGGAATTGGATAACAGTTTTTGAGTCTTCCTTTGCACAGGGTATGGCCTCTGGCCATCCCGTGTAGGCATCTATCACAACCAGCACGTACCTTTTTCCCTGATGTCTGTCTATCATGTCTGTGTAGTCTATAACTATTTCTTCTCCAGCCATGGTAACTGGGGGAAACTTTCCTTGGTGTGGTTTGATAGTGGCCCTGATGTTGTAGCATCCGCATATGCTGCATTCTTCCAAATGATTGGCCACTAAATCTGGTAGGTATGGATGCCACCAGTGTGTTAGGGAACGGAGCATTTGATTTTTCCCTACATGTGCTGGAGTGTGTGCTTCTTTTAACATTGCCCTTACCCATCCGGGTGGGATGACTGGTCTCCCATCTGGGGAGTACCATATGTCATGTGCTCCCTGCCTGGCCCCTTTGTTCCGCCATGCAGTCTTTTCTTGTGGTGAGGCTTTTGATTGTTCTTCAAACAGACCCTCATCTGTTCTAGCTTCGAGTATTCCTTCAGGGGGTGCTTTTTGGACCATTTGTGAGAACGATGGTTCGTACCCTGCGGTTCTTTTAGCCCCTTGGTCTGCTGCATTATTCCCATCTGTTAGATACCCTGGGGTTTTTGAATGTCCTTTACATTTGATTATAGCCACTCGTCTTGGTTTCATGAGGGCTTCTTCCAGTATTTTTATTTCCTGGTAATGTTTTACTGGGGTTCCTGAGCTTGTGATGAACCCGGCTCTAAGCCATCGTTTGAGGTCGTGGTGGACTACCCCATGTACGTAGGCAGAGTCAGTGTATATGTTTATGTCTTGATCTATACCTTGGGATAAGGCGGCGATTACACCTTTTAGTTCAGCAAGTTGTGCTGACACCTTTCCCTTGACAGTGGCTGTGGTTATTGTGTCAAACTCTCCTGTGTTCTCATTATGTCTGGCCACTGCGTAGGCCCCCTTTAGGCCTTCCTGTGGATGTCGGAAACAACACCCATCTGTGAACAGGTCTATTGCCCCAGGTAAAGGAGTATCCTGCATGTCTGAGCGTATTTTTACATCCTGTAGTACCTGTTCCTCACACCTGTGTGGTTTGCCCTCGCCTGGTAGGTAGTCTGCCATGTTTATGCCTTCATGTGTGTAGGTGATGTGTGCCTGGGTTAATGCTTTTTCTAACCTGGTCTGTCTGGCGGAAGTCATAGTGAAGGCTGCAGAGTTGACAAATGAGACTATGCTGTGGCTTGTTAGTACTGTGAGTGGGTGTCTCATTACGATATGTTCTATTTTTCGTAAAATTCTGGCTGTGCCTGCCGCGTGTCTTACACAGGGTGGCTCTTTTGACTCAGCCGAGTCTAAGGAGACGCTTGCGTACAGCAAAACTGTCCTACCACTGCTCTGACCCCCCTTTTTCTGAAATAGAACACCATTTACCGTATCTTCTCTTTCAGAAATATCCAGGTAAAAGGGGTATTGGTAGTCGGCAGAGGAGAGGGCACAGACAGAGGACATTTCTTGTTTCAATGAGATGAATGCATTGTCAGAATCCGTGTCCCAAACGAGACGGGCTGTGAGATTGCGGGCCCCGAGGTCACTTACAAGGGCGCGCAATGGGCCTGTGCGTGATTTGTAGTCTGGTAAGTACATGCTGGAGTAGCCACATAGGCCAAGAAATGACAACATGTCTTTAACATTGATGGGCTTAGGGTGTGATAGAATAGAGTCTTGGTGTGTACTGGACATCGCGGTGCCGTCCTCGGTAAGGAGCCGGCCGAGAAAGGAGACCTCTTTGCGTGCGCATTGCACTTTAGTTTTAGAGACTTTGAAACCACGTTCTGCGAGTCGGTTCAAAACGACTTCAGTGGCTGTTAAGCAGGATGAAGCGTCGGGGCTAGCGATTAGTAGGTCGTCCACATACTGGACCAGTATGGTGTCTGTGGGTAGAGCTAAATCCTGAAGCTGTTTCCTCAGGGCTTTGTTGAAAATACCTGGTGAGAGATTGAACCCTTGTGGTAGTCTGGTGTATTGCAGTCGCTCTCCGTCATGGACAAAAGAGAAGATATGTCTCATTTCCTCAGCCAAGGGTATGCAGAAAAAGGCATTTGCCAAGTCTATGACAGTGAAATACCTATGTCCGGGTCCAATCTGGGCCACTGCAACGTGTGGGTTGGGTACAGGGATACATGGAGTGATGATGCGAGAATTGATGGCACGGAGATCATGTGCCATTCTGTAACTTTTGCCCCTGCCTTTTTTACTGGCAGGATGGGGGTGTTCCAACGCCTGTCGGTGGAAGGTTCGAGTACCCCTGATCTTTTTAGGCCTAGTATAGTTTGATCGATACCTAGTTTAGCTGCTGGTGCCATAGGGTACTGGGGGCGATACACTGGAGGGTCAGGAGTGTACTGGAATGTGACAGGTATGGCGTCCTTACAGTGTCCTACGTCATATGGATCTGATGACCATAGACTGGTTGGTAGACGTGAGAACATTTTTTCTGTATCCTGGTGGTCTTGTTTGTCTAGGTGGTGGTCTCTTACTACAGGAGCTTCCTCGTACATTATGCCTTCGCTTGACGAGTGGGTAATGGAGTGTGCTTTGAGGGACGGTGAGTATTGGACCTGTGGAATGTCAGTTTGGATCCAGTCGACAGCCTGTTGGGCCTTTTTTACAAAGGGACCGAGCGATCTGGCTTCTGAGTCGGGACCCAATAGTAGGGAAATGTGGGGAACTGCTTCAGGACCCATCCGATACCAGTATTGTTGTTCGTCAGTTAAGAAAACCTCAGCTACTACCCCGGCCGGTGAGACAAAAATGCGCCCCACATTGGCAAAGTCTTGCTTGTCATATTTTTTATCATCCCATTCTGCAGCAAACGTTTCATCAAAGGGGCTGCGTGAATAGAAAAAGGTAATATGAGGGGGGTCTGGGGTTGGTCCATAGGGTCCCAGGGCCTGCAGCCAGGGTTTCCACAGGGAGAACATGCTGTACATACCAGTATATTGTGGTCTCTTGGAAAGATTCTGGTCTGGTTGACTTAGCTAGGAGCATCTGAGAGCCTGAACCTATTGTGGCAGAACAGTTGAAAAAGGTACCATTTGGGAAAGAAACGCGCAGTCCATCAGGTGAGCACAAGATGGAGGCATTTAATCTTACAAGAACGTCTCTGCCCAGTAGGTTGGCGGGACATTGGGGAGAGAGGAGGTATGGGTGTGTGAAACTTTGACCCGCTAGGGACGAGGGGAGGGGTTTAGTCAGCGGAAGATATTCGGTTTGTCCTGAAAACCCCACCACAGAGTTATTAGAAGCTTGGGCCTGGTATTTAGGGTTTTTCAGAGTAGAATACCGGGCCCCTGAATCAACTAGAAAAGGTAGATTGTCTTCTAATACTGTGACATTTATGAGAGGTTCCGCAAGCCCTCTCACAGGGGAGAGTCCTAGGAGCCCCTATGTGTGGAATTGGTCGGGATCTGGTTCAGGGTATCCCTCAAACCCATATTCTCCGAACACCGGGAGTTGCTGGGGAGGTGGGTGAGTGGGAGGATACCCTGGGTATGCTGTTTGGGCACCTTGGGGCGGAGCGCCGGCTGGGACATATACCCCTTGGGCCACATGTGGGGCGGTATATCCGCCTCTGGCTGGACCCCCATGCCCTTGAGGCGCGCCCCCATTTGGGGTTCCTCTGCCTCGGTATCCGCCTGGCGGAGGTGGAGGGCGGGCGTGTGCTGGTGCGTGTACTGTGTTGGCAGCTTTATCTGCGATTAAGGAGCGACATGCTGCGATGTAATGGCCGGGTTTACCGCAATAATGGCATCCCCCTTGGGTACCTGAGGTACCCGGGTGGTAGCCACCTGGGCTTGGACCATATGGGGCTGGTGGGGGAGGATATGCGTATGCGTACCCTGTTCCTACTGGGTGTGAGGCGATTGCGGCCTGTACAGGAGGAGGGGGATAGGGTTGAACTGGAGCCATGATGTGAGGGTGTTGCTCTGGGGTTAGGGTCATCTGTTTTTTAGCTTTGCTATCCTTTCCTTCTGCCTCGTTTTTAGTTGAGACGGCCAACTGCGAGATTAACAATCTCATTTTTAAGTCATCTATTTTAGAGGCGGTTGATTGTTGTTTCTCAGCAGTTTTACGGTGGTAATGAAGTATGGCCCTGTTCCACTGTATCATAGTTTGATGTGGGGTTTCAGGATTGTCCTCCATGGCGTCTTTCACGCTTTTAGGGAGGGCGGCCCACACGGCCGCTTTATATAGCGTTCTGTGTGTGGCGTCCGAGGAGTGGTGCACCCCAGTCAGGTCCCTATACTCGCCTTCTGCCCTGGCTAAAAAGGCCGAACATGTTTCGTCGGGTTTAATGCTAAAGGCTACGGTTTTGTGTACAGTAGGCCATTTTGTTCTAACTGCATCTCCTAGTGAGGTCATCAGTTGTGTGTTGAGTGTTGTGTGGTTTGGGGAGGTGCTGCAGGCAGCTCTGGTTTCTATCTCTGCTAAATCAAAAGGGCTGGTTTGATGTCCTAGGATTCGGCGGAAATCGCCTAGGCAAACAGTTTGGCCTGATCCCAGGGTCCCAAACGCTCTCATCCACGGGGCTCCCCCTTCGGAGAGTGGTGGCATGAGGCCTGCCAGAGTCCCTAAGTCAGACAGGGAGTACGGCTGATACATTGTACCTCCCCCTGCTGTGGCGAGCAGTGGCATTTGTTGAGTAGGGGGCTGTGTGACTAGGCATTGTTTAGCGTGTGCTGTGGTGGGTGCGGCCCTATCCTTGGCTCTTTTGCGCGTAATGGCCCCTGCATCTACTGTGCCTGTCAGAACTATCTGTAGTTGGCGTTGAGTGGTTTGTCTGGTGTGTGGGCGTTCCGGCGGGGTGTCTGAGTCTGATCCGTCTGAATCTGTTAAAGGGAGGGGGTCTGGCCCCCTACTCCCACCCTTAGTTTCGCGCCTGGTGTTATTCTTAACCATTTCAAAATCTGTTAGCAGTTTATTGTGGATTTGTGAACGTTCTGTATCTGTCATCTGGACTTGTCTTCTTTCATACCCTTCATTTTCCGGGGAACGGTACGATGATGGGTGTGTATCCGTGCCGCATGCCCCTTCCCTCCCACCCCAGTTTATGTCACTAAACTCAGATTCCGACTCCCCCTTTCCCTCAATTGGCGCGGCATAGCCATGGCTATGGCTCCGCTGGCCCTGGTCCTTACTAGGGTAATTAGTGTGCTGTGATTCCCTTTCATCGCTTAAGTCTGCCCTTTCTTGCTGTGCTGCTTCTGCGCGTCTGTTTGCTTCGGCGTTCGTGAAACTACGTTCGTCTTCGGAACGACCGGAATTTTGAGCTGCGGGCTCATGATTTCTGCCGTGTTTAGGGTATGGTGTGTCTGTCCACCTAGGTTTGCCCTGGCCATACGACGGCGTCTGGTTTGGGGTGGAGGTGGCTCTAGCTTCCTGGGGTGGGGATGTTGGCGTTAGTTTAACCTTTCCCTGTATTTGATAGAAGTTTTCTCCTACTCCCCCTGTGCTTGGTCCTGGAGGGGGTGTTTTGATCGGGGAAAGTGTGGTCTGAATAAAAGGATTATTCGGGCTATATGGGGGCGGCGAAAACGGGCCGTCGCTGGGGAGTTCGGGATATAATCTGTTTTGGACGGCTGCGCCTGTGGCTGTTGGGGGAGTTACTATGATTTGGGCTGGCCTGGGTGCTGCTTCTGTAAGAGGTGCTTGTAGGGTGGGCCCTGGTGTTCCGCTATTTGTTACTGTTCCTGCGGCTGAGATGAGGACATGGCAAGTCCTTACTAGTCCCTCTAATCTATCTCGCGTATATTGGTGTCCTTTTCTCCCGAACATCCCACACTTTGTGGAATTATGTCTTTTTAGTTGTTCCTCTATGTTTTTCTTTCCTTTTTCAAACATTTCCGCTGGACTTTTTCCTCTTATTGACTTCCCTTGTGCATCCACGTGATTCTGCCTGTATGCCGTCAAGATACCATTATCTGACAAATTGCGGTACACTCGTGCCACCTTTTTCTCCCATTTATTCCAATCCTCTTCCTTCAGATGTTTTCGTCCTTCCTCTATCCATTTTTTCCATATAACCCCACGGGCTGCTGGAACCAAGAAGCCCTGCTTCCTTTCTCTCTCAAATTCACCTTCCATTTTTCCTTTCTTTCTACTTCTCCTATGGTCGCTAGTGTCTTTCCTAGTCTGATACCTCCTGGCTGCTAATGACTGTTATTAGGCTGACGCTTTATCTTAGTAACTAGTGTCACTCCACTAGGTTTATACTGCTCTGGGTAACTGATACGGTGATCAGGTTTACACCTCCTGGCTGCTAATGACTGTTATTAGGCTGACGCTTTATCTTAGTAACTAGTGTCACTCCACTAGGTTTATACTGCTCTGGGTAACTGATACGGCGATCAGGTTTACACCATCCCTTGGACTACGGCGAGTCCTTATAAATTACGGGTTCCACCCGCTTCTTCTCCCACAAATTTGTTATGCAGTTGCTGAACTTCAAAATAGTTTTTTATCTGTTTTTCTGGTTTGGTTTATACATTCGTCTTATTTTATCCCGTAGCACAACTCTAAAATTTTGTAATATGTCAATCACACCATTTAGCTGTAACAGGTAGGTGCTTACCTTGGTTCTGTGTCCTACCCGGGTTTAGCTGTGTTTTGGGGATTTTTGATAAGCCGAAGTTTTTATTCCGTCCACTCTCAGAAGGTCACCGGTGTCCAGTTCCTCCTGCTCTGACCATCACGTCGGGGTCACCAAGCTGTTGGGGTACACAGGACCTAGTCCGTACTCCGCGCAGATCGTTTGGATATGGCCAGAGCAGGGTCTGGCCCGATGTTCCCGGTGAACCGTTCTTTTCTGGAGAGCAGAGGCAATAGTCTAGAAATAGTCAAACAGTCAAACACCACTGGACTTCGTACTCCGATTTGGTTCTGATATTACTTTGGTACTTTAATCACAGTTCAGCAAATACATTCAATTTGATACAATACCACAAAGCGCTTTGGGGACTCCTTCTTGAGGTCTCACCGTGACAGGTCCGTCAGAGTAAGATCCCAGTTAAAGAGAGCCCCGAGTTATAGAAACATCCTGTTCTTTATAGTTTTTGCTGTGAAGCCCCCACCTTTGGTGCTCTCTCTTGGTGTAATCTGCCTTTGCTGCCCAGCAACCCTTAGGTTGGTTTTCGCTCACAAGACTGTCCTTGGGAAACGTTGCGCCTGCTTGGTTCTCACAAGACTTTGTGTGAGAACAAATTAGTTCTGCAACCTTGTTGCATTTCAGTTTGGACAGAACAGGATGCCTCTGTTCTTAATCTGGTTGACTCATCGTTGTTGTTGCACACAGTATTCACACAGTATATTTCCACTGAGGCTTCTCAATGATTGCAGCATTACATTTTAGCTTGTTTTACTATATCTTTACTTCAGTTACTTTTGCCTTATCAATAAACCATCAGTCTACACAGACATCCACTCGAAGTCAACACGTTTTCTGAAGAATGTGCTGACATGGGGGTTTAAATTGCCATGCCTCTTTTTGGCTTTCGAGCCCGTCTCAGGATTAATGCCCAGGAAGCACCTGAAAACAATAAGCCAAGACAACCATTTCACATAGATTTATATGTTGCATCGTTCATTTTAAGGCACATGCAGCGGTGCCCCTTTCAATGTAAGTAAAACCTGCACCAAAGAAAGAAATTAGTATTTAAAGCCATTCAAGAGCGATAAAAGCCAGAAAATCACTTAATTTGTTGTGTTATCACAAAGGATGGTCTGAATACAGTATTTTACTATGAAATAATACAGTAAAATGTTGTGAAATCCTGGCAATCATTGATCCTGTGAATGTATTGATTTCACTGTGAAATTCTAAATTACAGTATTATATTGTGAACATCACAGGTAAAGACTGTAAAGTGGTAAAACAGTAATTTATTGTAAAATATTACAGCTAAATATTGTGAAATCATGGTAATATTTTACAGTGTATCGTTAAGGTTTTAACGGCACTACTACTTTTATCAATACCGCTTATCGGTCCGGTCTTTTAACGGTACTCTTATCGGTTCTTTTGGAGAAAAAAATAAGGTAAACTAACTAAACAAATTGTGAACAAAACTAACATTGCTTTTTATTTAAATTAAATACATAATGTTTCACATCAAAAGAAACAACAATGTTTTAACAAATTGTATTAAATAATCTGATGACAGAATAGTTGAAACTTTAACAAAATAAATAACTCAGTTACCTCTAATCATTAACCCATGTTTGTATCATTGAGTTAACTCCGTGTGTTGCTGCTAGCATACATAACACCTGACGTGGAAACGTTACTCGTGGATGGGGCTACAGAGCTAGCTAGAAAGACAGTCGAACCCGGTGCATTACTCCGTCTGAATGTGGAGCACTTTTGCTAAATGTTTAGACAAATTGCTCGTGTTACCGCCCTTACATGCTAAACTCTTAATGCACTTTTGGTAACGAGAATTGTCCACATCGAACAGGTAAAGTTTATCCACACCTTGGAGCGCGTTCTCTCCGCCATCTCCTCCGTGTGTGTGTGTTGCTGCATGTAGCAGCTGCGTGTGTGTAAACTGCCCCGCCCCCTCGCACACAGGCGGGGGAGAGACATCTCGTCTGGATTGGAAAGATCAAAAATACTAAAAAGACGCATTTTGCATATTAGAAACTGAGTTGGCAACACTAAAACTGCAATATAATATTTGTGTAGCAATAATACATATACATATATTTTTTACATGTCTCCAGTACCAATAAAAAGGCTGTTAACGTCGGAGCTTAACGGTACCACGGTCTTTAATAATTCAGCCCCGGGGCCCGTTTAATACCGGGGCTCGGTACCCATCCCTAGTTAGGAACTCACGCTTGGGACCACCAGTGTCCACTCCATCCTCAGTTTGTCCCTCATCATCAATGAACTTAACTGACGTTGAATGAGAGGGGTCGAATGAGGCACCTTTGAAGCCGCGGATTACTCCATCCCACACATTGGCTCTATTCATATTGAACCTGCTCCAAGATGTATTTGTTATTTTTGCAGAGTTCTGCAACAAAGTCCTCCGCAGTCAGGTATTCTGTGCTGGGAAAGACAAAGTGATGTATTGTAATATTAAATGATGAAGCTAGTAATAAGATTCATAGAATAGAACAATTAAGTGGTAACAATTAATACCTTTGCTCCATTTTGTCTTCTGGCTCAGACTGGCTATCAATAATGATAGGTGCATACACATTTGTGTAGTTGCTGCAGTGAGAAGACAGTCGAATAATAATGCATGACAGTCATATTTACAAAAGGATGTCGATCCTCTTCCTGTTTTTTTTCTTCAATACATTGGGTTCTACTGACAACAGCACTTGTGGCATACAAATTACCGGTAAATTTCCATGGGAAGTTAAGCTGGGGAATTTTGGAAATATTCGATGCAAAATTAAACAAAACATGACATTTCAACAGATTTGTTTTTCTAAGTAGAACAGAACTTATTCTATTGAACAATTATTTATTTCATTGAAGAACGAAAACAGAAATGTTGAGTTAAATATTACTCATCCCCCCCAACCCCACTCATTAACAAATGAACACAAATGCACCCCCCCCCCATCCAAAAATCCCCACAAAGTCCCATTCAAAATGTTAAATGAAAAGATGTGGCTTCATTTGTCTTGTGCTTTGGGCTCAAAAGTGTGATTCAGTCTTCTCGAAATCATCTGTGCATGTGATGGAGGAATGCACAGTGCCTGTAGGGGGTGTGGTCTCAATAGCCATGCAGTAAGCAGTGTGCTATGGCATGGATATCCAAGTGCCCTTGAATGGCATCTAGTCAAGATTATGCTAAAATATACTTTCCCCAACTATATTTAAGTTCCCTATGAAGAGCCAACCTTCAATTTGGAAAATTCCCAGTTTATTCCCGTTAATTCCCATGGAAAGTTTCCATCTTTGAAAATTCCCGGAATTTTGCAACCCTAGGCATACTCCTGCACAATCCTTGTAAACATTTGAAATGGATGCAAGAAACAATATCTGAGGGTGTTTTTTGTATCGTCTTCACTAAGATGTAAGATGTTGTGGGTGTCATTTGGAAATGTATAAAAGTATAATTGTTCTGCTTCCTGGCACTGTGATTAGATACACACCAGACAACTGTGTCACGATGCAACTGTCAACATCGTTCACCTATAGAAGTTGTTCTGACCCGGGGCAGACTGGACCTCTTCCTGGAATGGGGTTGGTGCTCCATCCTATTTTTACCTAGGAAATAAGTGCCCACCAGAGGTATTTATTGATTTCATGTTCACAAATTCAAACCTATATGGTATAATTACATTTTTAATTAGTCTTACCCGATCAGACGCTGGTTGTGGGTGCCTGAGAGGTCTGATAAAGGTAAACAACAAATATATTCAAACTACTGTACTGTTAAAGGTAACATGTCATGCTTTTCCGGTTATTACCCGTCCCCTTGTGTGTTATGAAGGTTTTTATGCATGTAAGCGGTGTGCAGAGTCAAAACCCTCAAAGTACACCCTGTAGCAAGTAAAACTCTAAAACAGAAAATACCTCCCCAAAACGCCTCGTTGGTGAAATGTCATTGTCCATTTTTTACTTCCTGGGTGCTGTGTCGTAGAAGCACCCAGTAGCCACGCCCAGAACTATGACACGATACGGTCATGCGGTAGCCGGAACCAAATGGGCCAATCCGTGGAGCCGTTACGTTAAGCCCCCGCTGATTGGTCCAAATTGACCAATCCACGGACTTCCTCACACACTCAGTGCAGGCAGCTCTGCTGATTTCTCCTCCCTGGCTGCAGGCTGATAACAGACAGTTGGGATCGCGGCGAAATTCTCTCTGCAGACCCATTCTCACAGCGTTTATCAACCTTTTTCTTACTCAATATCAAGCCACACTTATTGTTTTTACTTCGGCTGTGACTTTGTGTGTGTTCAGGTTGAGTTTGGCTGTGTATCGCTAAACAAGGAAATCACACCTCCACGGAGCTCAGCGTGATTCACAACGTCCCAACTGGTCCCGACCAATCGGAGCACACTGTGCTCACAGGGAGGGAGGGGGGGGGGGGGCAAGAGCTGCAGCGAGCCGTTTAGTGGAGAAAGTGAATACTGCTGAATACACATACTTTACAGAGATGCTGTATGCGAAACCAATGTGAGTTTGGAAAATTGCACAGTATAAATCTATTCTACTCTTCAAACTTACCTACCCACCTTTAATGATCATATCATCATATATTAGGCACAATTTAGTTAATGAAGGCCCTTCTCACCATGTGAATGTGATTTTGTAATGTATGTATCTGGTGGTCAAACCTGTGATTTTTTTTTGTTGAAGGTTAAATGAAACATGCAGACAGTCAATCATGATTGTAAGAAAAAGCATGGCTGTCTCGTAAATGAAGAGCTAAGCAAGGAAGACACAGGGGAACAGAACAAGCTGGCTGAAATGTTGGCTTTGACAGAACTAAGCGGAGGGGAAGGGAAGATTTTGTAGTGAAAATGGTCTCTTTTGCTAATCCCATTTCATGCCTGCTCAATCCAACTCCCCCAAATATTCTGAAATGTACACGAAGCAACTGAGGGAGGGTGGACAGAGGAAGGGAAGAAAAGATAGGAAAAACAGCAGAGGGGTGAGTCATGGAAAAAAGTAAATGATGGAGGGACAATTGGGCACAATTGAAATTCTGCTGCAGCAGTCCATCAAAGCGTGGATTGGACATGGTCCACTCAGTTTCCCCCTTGTATTTCCAATGGGAGCGAGACAATGAGTTTAAGCCTCTCTTACACTTAACATCACTCCCTGAAGTCTCGGCCGCTCAACAGTTGAAGTCTCACACCCTTAACCTGTTAAGCCCTGAGCCTGTTTTCCAGGTCTCAGGCTCAAAAATGACATTCCCTGAACAAATGACCATAACTAGACTTCGAAAAGGGGTAAATTAATAATCTTTTTTATCAAAGCAATGAGAAACCTGTGAGTTGGATGTAGAAGAGTCAGAATCAATATAGATTTTTTTTTATAGTAAATTCAGATTGAACATAGTAAAAAACTGTAAATGATAGTGTCCGTCCAAAAAACAAAACATTACTTAAAGTGAAAACCACACTTGAATGATGGGATCGGAGACTAAAAGCTTTAGGAATCCAAACTATAACATATAATAAGTACCCTGTATCAAGATTGATGCAAAACAAGTGAAATTTGACCTTTTTTAGAGATATTTAGTCATTTGTGTGCATTTTCCATATCTCTGGCCCCCCTTGGTTGATTTTGATGATTGACACCTCTTTTGAACCGTTAGAGCCAATAGAATCGAGGGGAAGTTCCACAAACACACACGTTACCAAATAAGGAGTGAGAGTGACGCGTAGCCAAAATACCCAAAACCGGAATCTGTCATACACTCTGGTAGCTATCATTAGCAGCTAATATGAAAACTCAGTTTTTGACATAAAAATGGGAATTATGGATTATCAGTAATGTTTTCAAAGTGACAGACACATTGGATTAACCTTCAGCCGCGTTTTTCTCGTTTTAATGCCATTGAAGACAACTTTTGATCAGAAAAACAGCAAAGGTAAGACATATTGCCGTGTTTGTTCCGTAAAGCTCCGTGTTGTGATGTCTGCATTTGCTTCCCATGTCGCGAGTTCTGATCGCTCAGTGATGATAATTATATTTCTGGAATTTGTGGAATCTCAGCTTGCTAATCGATATCTTGTATGTACAGATCCGATAAGTAATAAAGTATTTATACCTAGAGTTCTGTAGCATTTTTTCGCTCAGGGCTCATTTAGACGCTTCTTGTGAGACTTGTGTTTTGTTTCAGTAAAAATGGTTCGTATCGTCAGTTAGCTGAGATTCTTCCCGTTAAATGAGTGACACATTCATAGTTTAGTAAATGTTAAGAAGCCCTGAGACACCGTTTCGGGGGCTATGGGGCTTAACAGGTTAATCTTCCCAACATTTGATCACAGCTTCTAACAATGCCAGATGCCCCATACTGTGTTTATCCTGCATTAGTATGGAAGTGGTGGCCTTGTTAGAACACCCCATTGCAGGGTGGCCTACATATGACACGAGCTGTCAAAACTCTGTTCATTTGAGCAAGGATATATACAATTTTATGGTTTGTGTTGTTATGGTGCCAACCCTGACCTCTGTGGAAGACTTCTAGGATCTTTTTTTTCATATTCTGCTTTGTATGCCATTAAAAGAGCACAAGCTAAAATCACACTTCTTTTGAAAACTGATTTTACAATCTGCAGCTTGAATGTGTTCACTTGAATAAATACGGCCACTATGTTGCCATGTGTTGTAAATTGACTTAGTCAAAGCAATGGCTGCTGAAGGTCATCTCCCAGTTTGCAACTCTGTACACTATTAGCCCGGAGTTCATATCTAATTAAATAATGAATTACAAATTACTGACATAATTTTAAGTTTGATTGCATTACTATCAAATGTAAGCATATTCTATTTGCATGTGTTAGTTAAGCAATGTGTCAATAATTTTAAGTTAAGTAACTTTACATTATCAAGTTTTAGTCATGTTCGCAATGCATTATGGGAAAGAGAAGGATCTTTTAATGTGCCGCGGCCACGTTTCCAGCTCGCAATTTCTCAGTCAGACGCAACCCCACTTTGAACGCCGGACTTGCACCCTTTCACCGCGCTGTCTACGCTTCCAAAGGAGGGAGAGGAGGGTGACGCTGCACGGCTGCCTTATCTACTGAATCTGGTGAGTGATTTAGCTAACACGGCTTGGTTGAATTCTCGTACTTTTGGGTGTAACACAGCCACAGGAAGTATCAACTGGCGGGAACACGGTGTGGGCTTCTCTCGCATTGTTTAAGTACTTGTTAGAGGAAAATAAAATGTTAACAGACTTTGACAGTTACAGGTAAATTTGAATAATGCTGCCGTTTATTTTCTGAATTAAAGTTCCATTCGTTGGTGCGCCGTGGAACAGACTTTTTATTTTGGCGGAAGCATTACGATCGTTTTCAAGTCAATTAAATCATTTTAAAATCGATATTATGAATAATTTGTTTGTTTTTTTAGTATGTAGCCGTGTAATAAGCGGTATAATGTGCTGCTAGGTGGTCATTAGGGGGTGAAAAATCCCCGCAGTGTGATCATGGAGCCCGCGGAGGGATCTAGATCTTAATAGAGAACCACAGTGACGCGTCGTAAAACCCGGAAGTAAGTTAGCATTTTTAGCACTTCCGGTTCCTTCGTCAAAAAAGCAATGCATTTTCTCCATAGGGTTTTGGAAAATAGCTCAAAATAAGGTCTGTGGTTGACACAAATGTAAGAGATAAATCACATTTTGTTCTACGACATTAAATACATCGGCAGTAACCCCACTGGTGATTTTTGAAGAGTTTACGTGTCTGAAAAACCATGGTTGTTACCGAGTGGCTGAATAGGACTACAGAAATTGGCGAGGCCGTTGTACGTCATTACACCGAACACGTAAACACTCCCGCTAAGTTTGTTTGTACCTGCCTATCTTTAGTATCTGTATATCTATATCTGACCATTAGAATCTGTATTTTTGAAATTGTCGTTTTTAACACCGTAGTTTTACAAATTATAGAATAATTAATTACCAGTGTTTTCCAATTTTACTCATTTCGTTACGTTAGCTAAAGCTAGCGCTACGAGTTAGCTACGCAATGGTTTGTTGCTTTGCTCCGGGTTGCAGCCACAGGTCTTCGCATGAAAGTGCTCGTTCTATCGTTTCCCGGCCAATGTTTTCCAAAGGAGTGTCTGGATTCGTGCCATGAGGTAAGCTGACGTTACATTTTTGTCCATGTCACGGTGAAATGTAAATGATGGGTAGTGACTGTATCGCCGTTTTAGAGAAGGCGCTGCTGAAAAGACTGCAACATAAGTAAAGATAATGAATACATCCTATTAAAACCTGTGTGGCTTATATGATAAGTCTAATGTAGTGGAAATTTCTATTTTACGTATATGCTTAAACCAAATGCTTCTTATAACCTTCTCTGTGTCTACCTATATGTGCTGTTTATTCCCAAGCGCTTCAAGGCCACATAGCTGATTGTTTAGAGAAGGGTGAGACTCACACAAAGTCTAAACAAGAACGTCCCTGGTTCTGAGACACTAGCTACAGCTCAAGGACAGGGGTCTAATAACAATGAGACCTTGTGAAGACAGATGTCTGAACTTTCCTCCCTTTCTTTCTGTATATAAGCTTTGCTATTTTATCATATCTGCGCACACTCTCTCAGATTATTTATACTCTGTGAGACCTGTGTCTCTGTGTTGCATTTTTATGTTATTTGAAGCTTCGAATAAATTAACCAGAAAGACAACTCTGTTCGTTTAACCATTTATTTGTTTAACTACTGTGACTTGTACTCTCCAGTATTGAGCTTAAGATTTCCACAACAATTGGCGCTGCGAGCAGGGTCTCTGCAAGTTCGATTGGGGACACCTTCGGACGCTGGGGGTCGCTACAGGATCTTCGGATCCTCCTCTACCTCGACAGAAAACCGTATGAGACGAGAGGACCAGCGCCGGGGGTGGAACCGATTGACTTCACGAGATCCAACAAACTCAAAAGGCTTTCAAAATACTCGGTGATATGTACAGTGTCTAAATTGTTTAAAGTAATTGTTTAAAAGTAAACGTAAGCAAACTCCATGACATCTATGAGAAGGACTGCTCGAAGGCAGGATATTGTGAGGATATCCGAATAATCGTAGCTTGTGGATTACGATCAGTTTTTGTGTGATTTGTACTGAGAAACAAATATCATATCACTGACGGGTGAGAACGAGTGTTTTGATAAACACGGGGTGTTTAAAAACGTTAAACACTTTAAAGACTTTGCTATAGGAGCAAAGCAGAACGGGGGCATGGTACATCCTCCGGAGGGTCGAATTGTAGATGTCATGCGAGCAAAACACGGTGAAAACAGTCTGTCTAAATTAAATATATGGACGGAAATGTTCGGATTTCCAAAGGGAGGTTCTTTTAGTAAATTAAAAATCAAAAACCTAAGGGATAAATTACAAGAACATGAGGATGGAATGAAAAAGAAGAGTAAAATTAAAGTAAAAGACTTAGACACTCACAGAAAGTGTTTGAAATACTGGGAAGAGGAGGCAGAGTGCCGAGAAAGAAGGCAATTGGCCGCAGCAATAAAAAAGATACAGGCTGACGATAAGGAAGAGAAAAAGTGTTTTCTGCTTCCTCCCACGTATAAAACACACACTTCTCTCTATCCTCTTTGCACAGGCGTGGGTGACCCTCTCCTCGACTGTGGGTTTCCATTCCCCCCCCCTCCACCCGTTCTACTGCCTGCTGAGGAGGCTGGTGCTGGGCAAGAGGTCAACATACCACACACCCATGTGTGAGGAAGGAAAAAAGGCAAACAACAAGGAGGAGGCCGGACCAACCAAAACGGCGAGGATTACTGTTTTAACTGTGGGGAGACGACTCATTGGAGAGAGGAATGCCCACACCCGAAAAAGGAAAATAACTTTAAATCAAAGCAATCGGACAAAACCAAAGACAATTCTTCAAACTGACATCAGCTGAGGAAGGGAGTGGGGGAGGAGGGAAGTCGGTCGGGGAAGACGGAACCACTGCCAGCAGCAACGAATAAGGGAAGTGACAAAACACACACACATCATGCAGGCTATCGAGAAATTGGAAGATTTAGAGAAAATGTCTGTTAATTGAAAAGGGTACATATTTGACAATATGACACTGAAACATGCATTAAGAAATTTCCCACACTAACTTTAGCTATCATGGGGGTAAATGTTACATTTTGGGTTGATTCTGGAGCTACCACTCTGTGTTAAAAAGGGCAGATCTGCCAGATTGCAAATTTAGTGGAAGATTTATTCACTCAATAGGAGCGGCTGGGGTAACTGTGAAGGAGAAGTTTTCAATACCACTTCAGTGTAAAGATAACGGTGATGATAGTCATCCATTTCCCACATCAGTCAAACACAGTTTCCTTGTATCATCGGTCTGCCCAATAAATTTACTGGGGCAGAGATCTGATTCTCCGGTTCGGCTTAGACCTCATTTCCACAAATGAGGGTGCTTAAAGGTCGCGACGGCCATCTCCATTGATGGTTCAAAACCCCACATTTGATGATAAAGAAACTGCTGAATGTGTACCAATGGCTGTTGACATATCCTGATTCTCAGGAATTGTTGGCGTTTGACTCATCAACGTGTTTTCCCACCTGCTGTGTTCATGGAAACTTCTCATTTGCATTGTATGGCTAACGTGGTTGATGAACCATGTAAAGAGTATGATGAGAGTTTTATGCTGGAATGCCTGAAGGGATGAGCTCATGCTTAAACTATATATTGGAATTCGCTGTGCAGCGGTATTTCTGTTACACTCACAAACACACAACACCAGCTGTATCAAATCCCAGGGGCGGTCCCACACATTTCACTAGTTAGGGGCCCCCACTGATAAATGGAGGGATTTGGGTCCAATCGTTAAAGACTGGAATCTAGTACTGATTGGACTAGCACAGACGACCCATTGAATTGAGTTTTCCCAAGTACATGATGTGTTTAAGTATAACATTAACTGGCCAGTTCATGTACTTCGTTCTCTGATCCTCACAGAAAATGATGACTATGTTAACCCCGTTGCTGAGATACCGGAGTCCTCATTTTTCAGTCATATTTCTGAGCTCCCTGACGCGCTAAAAACAGTGCCTCAAACACTGTGGGCAGCCCATAAATATGACGTAGGGTTGATTCGCTCTGCGGAGCCTGTAGTTATCACTCCTAAGTCCACTTTCCGTCCAAATCAACCCCAGTACCCATTGAAACGTGAAGCTGTTGATGGCATTCGGCCAGTGTTTACCTCTCTGCTTAAACAAGGGGTAATTATTCCGTGTAACGATTCACCGGTCCGCACTCCAGTGTTTCCTGTCAAAAAGATCAGAGACAAACCTCCTGACGAGTGGAGATTTGTCCAGGATTTACGAGCTGTAAATGCAGCAGTGCATGCCCGAGCGCCGCTCGTCCCAAATCCTTATCTGATTATTTCCCAAGTTCCAGCCTCTGCAGCATTTTTTACTGTCATAGACCTCTCGAATGCATTTTTCAGTGTCCCTGTACACAAAGACAGCCAATTCTGGTTGCATTTGAATATGATGGTAAACCTTACACATTCACACGGTTTGTGTCAAGGCTACTGTGAATCTCCTACTGTGTACAACCAGGCATTGTGTACAAGTTTGGCCTCTCTTCAAGTTTCTAAAGGCACTGCTCTCATCCAGTATGTTGATGACCTCATGATTTGCGCACCCACAGCAGAACAGTGTGAAGCTGACACTATTGCTTTGCTAATTTACCTCGCTGACGAGGGCCACAAGGCCAGTTTGTCCAAACTCCAATATGTACAAAGAACAGTTACATTTTTGGGTCATGTCATTTCAGGAGAGGGGAAAACGCTTTCAGATAAGCGTATTGCATCATTGGCTGCTCTGCCAAAACCTGTCACTAAGCGGACAGATGATGTCATTTTTGGGTTTTTGTTCATACTGCAGGTCATTCATTCCAAACTATTCTCCAATCGAGTTGCCACTGCGCACTATCACGCACGTCAATGGTTTGAAACCTACAGATCACCTTATATGGACACCGGAAGCCGACGAAGCCTTCATTAATATGAAGCTGGCTCTCCAATCCCCACCGACTCTAAGTCTACCTGATCACACCAAACCTTTCACTCAGGCAGTGGAATGAACGACATGGGTGTATGACCTCGGTTCTCCTTCAAGATCATGGAGGAAAACAGAGGCCTGTTGCCTATTTCTCCTCCAAGCTAGATCCTGTAGCTGCTGGCCTGCCCTAAATGTTCTCCGTGCCAGTAGCTGCTGCTGAGAAAGCGCTAAACTCCTCACGTGACATTGTGGGATATGCACCTTTGACCCTGTTAGTTCCACATGCTGTTTCACTCATTCTCTGTGAACAGAGAACATCACACCTCTCTGCTGCACGTTACCTTAGGTATCACACATGCTTGTTGGACATGCCTAATGTTTTATGTCAAACGATTGTAAACACTCTGAATCCAGCGTCTCTTATGCCTTTGCCTGAAGACGGTGACGAACACGACTGTGTTGCCGAACTTTCCATTGTGTGCACACCTAGACCGGACTTAAAAGACGTTCCTCTGACAAACGCTGACCTCATTTTGTATGTTGATGGGTCTGCCTTTCGCGACCAAGGGGCACTAATCGGGTGGGTTTTTCTGTTGTTTCAGATTCTGCTGTACTCCGTTCTGGACCGCTTCATGTCACCTCTCAGCACAAGCAGCAGAGCTCATCGCACTAACTGAAGCCTGCACGTTTGCAGAAGGCAAAACCGTGACTATCTACACTGACTCACGTTACGCTTTTGGGGTAGTACACGATTTTGGGGCAATTTGGAAGTGTAGGCAATTTCTGAAATCTGATGGCAAACCAGTACTTAACCATGTACTGGTTGCAGGCTTACTAGACGCCATTCTGCTCCCATCTGAAGTTGCAGTCTGTAAATGTGCCGCACACACAAGCAGTACAGACCCAGTTTTCCCTAGGAAATGCGTCTGCTGACTCAGCCGCAAAGGCAGCTGCTCTGATTCCTCTCGCACCTCACGCACACTCATTTGTTAAAAATCCCTGTCTCCTCCTTCACTGACAAAATGTCATCACTGACTTCCATGCAGCAGCTAGCTACACCAGTTGAGAAGGCTCAGTGGAAGGCTGCTGGAGCTGTGTTTGACCCAACCTCCAGCATCTGGGTTGGTCCAAATTCCAATCCATGTCTCCCAAGACATTTCTTCCCTCATTTTGCTAAGTTGACACATGGGTTAGATCATGTGTCAAAAGGGGGAATGTTAGAGGCTATCAATCAGGAGTGGTACACAAGGGGGTTCACAGTAACAGCTCAGAAGCACTGTGAAGCATGCCTAATTTGCATTATGCAAAATTCTGGTAGACCAGTAAAGGTTACAGGACCCGGAGCACATCCA
The DNA here is from genome assembly GCA_028583405.1 of Pogonophryne albipinna. Lineage (NCBI taxonomy): Eukaryota > Metazoa > Chordata > Actinopteri > Perciformes > Artedidraconidae > Pogonophryne > Pogonophryne albipinna. The sequence continues at coordinate 5,275,427 of CM053244.1, read as the reverse complement.
CCTCCCACCAGGCCATTTGAGCACCTAATGCTGGATTTCATTGAGCTTAGCCCATCAGAGGGTAAGAAGCACTGTCTGGTGGTGGTGGACATGTGGTCCAAATGGGTTGAAGCTTTCCCAGTAAAAGCACAGACAGCAAATGCTGTGGCAAAGGCACTACTGAGGGAAATCATTCCTAGATGGGGACTACCAGACAAAATTTCTCGCGACAACGGTTCACATTTTGCTAATGAGGCCATTACGCAGATAGGAGAATACATGGGCATGGACATCAGAAAGCATTGTGCTTATCATCCACAGAGTGGGGGTGGGGTGGAAAGAGAGAACGGCACAATAAAAACCAAACTAGCAAAATGCTGTGCAGACACAGGTCTGTCATGGACACAAGCTCTGCCCATTGTGTTGATGTACATGCGGATGCGGAAAAGAAGGAGGAGCCAACTCAGCCCATTTGAAATCCTTTTTGGGGCTCCTCCACAGATTGGACTCAAGGCTCCAGGATGTCCTCTTCCCTCCACAACTTTGTGTGAGGATGCTATGTTGTCATATTGTGTTAACCTGTCATCCACTTTAGCAGCCTTGCCTACCCCTGCCACTGGTCCACTTCACCATCTCCAACCCGGCAACTTCGTGCTGGTCAAGGATTTCCGGAGAAAGAGCTGGAAATCCAATCATTGGCAAGGTCCCTACCAGGTGCTCCTCGTCACCCAGACAGCGGTCAAGGTCGCCAAGAGAGCTACGTGGGTCCACGCCAGCCACTGCAAGGTCGTAGTCACAGGAAAGGAGAAACGGTAGAAGCAGACGACAACAAGTGACGTGTCCTAGTCACCAACGGAGACGACAACAAGTGACGTGTCCTAGTCACCAACAGAAGTAGACGACAACAAGTGACGTGTCCAAGTCACCACCACACCACACTTGCACTACATACACCAAAACACACTACACACAAGGTGTCACGAGCGAGTGCCAGCTGAGCGGTTCCATATGCTCTCTGGTTCCTCGTTTGTGTTATCGGTGTGCGGAGTCTGACTGTTCGTGTCACAAAATCGACCAAGGGAATACACACACACCCCATGGAGCTTTCCCGCCTCGTGATGGGGGCTCGCCTGGACATATCCAACACAGGGGGCTGGGACTGGTGGTCCTGGCTTACATCAGGCGGGTGAGATGCATGGCTGGCTAGAATAGTTACACCCGTGGCGATCATTTTCGGCCTATTAATCAGTTGTACCTGTTTGATTATCCCAATACTGAAGAAGTGTGTTTCCAACATGGTATCCTCAGCTTTCGTTCAGTATACTACTATTCCATTACACGACAATCCTTTGCTCCACAGTGAGATAGACCAGATAGAATCAGAAGAGTCTGATTCCGACACCACAATGTAATCCATGTGAATCCTCCTTTTATGCTTACATTATATTGGAGTCTGTCCTCCACAAAAACAGCCAGTTTTCTATGATATATTTGTGATGTGTTTACTTAAACCAGCGATGGAGTGTATTCATTGATGTGTTATATCAGTCTATCCTGTCATTTATTATTTTTCATTGATCAAGTATGATCAAAAGGGGAGAATGTAGTGGAAATTTCTATTTTACGTATATGCTTAAACCAAATGCTTCTTATAACCTTCTCTGTGTCTACCTATATGTGCTGTTTATTCCCAAGCGCTTCAAGGCCACATAGCTGATTGTTTAGAGAAGGGTGAGACTCACACAAAGTCTAAACAAGAACGTCCCTGGTTCTGAGACACTAGCTACAGCTCAAGGACAGGGGTCTAATAACAATGAGACCTTGTGAAGACAGATGTCTGAACTTTCCTCCCTTTCTTTCTGTATATAAGCTTTGCTATTTTATCATATCTGCGCACACTCTCTCAGATTATTTATACTCTGTGAGACCTGTGTCTCTGTGTTGCATTTTTATGTTATTTGAAGCTTCGAATAAATTAACCAGAAAGACAACTCTGTTCGTTTCACCATTTATTTGTTTAACTACTGTGACTTGTACTCTCCAGTATTGAGCTTAAGATTTCCACAACACTAATTAGTACAAGCAGCATAACGTTTCACCATGTGACTAAAGATTGTAGTCAGGGAAATCAGTTTGACATATTGAACTAATAACAAATCACCTCTGGCTGGCAGAGAACTCTCTGCTCCATAGCTTCTCTTGGACGTAAAATCACATGCACATTTTACATTTATATTCAATTTAATATTCCATCCCTCACATACTTTTGTATATATAATAACTTATATTTTGTTTTTCTTGTGATGCTGCTGCAACACAAACATTTCCCAAATTGGGATCAATACAGTAATATCTTATCTTAATTAATTAAGAAATATAACTATAATTAGTGTAGCAGCTGACACCTATTTTCAATATGGATTAATCTACCATTTATTTCTTGAGTTCAATTTTCATCTATAAAAATGTCAAAATAGTGAAAATGTTCACGAGACAAAGTGCAGGGTTATATCTTTAGATGTTTTGTTTTAGCCTATGTACTGTATGTCTTAATGCTCTTATATGTGACGGTGTGACTTCCATGAAACTAATATTTTATATCTTCCCAACAGACGAGCTGACAGGAAACACTCTAACAACCACAACATTGCAAAGGCGAGTAAATGTAAATTAAAAACGATTCACATTTTTTTTATTTCTTCTTCTTTCTTGCAGTGAGGTGAAGCTGACCTTGCACTTGGTGCCAGTAAGGATGTTCCTCACGCAGGCTGAATGTTTCTCCCTCCTTACTGACACAGAAGCCCTTGATTTGCAATGCTTCACTAATTGTCATTTCCCTGGCTCCGTAGGGACACTTTACCTCCAGCACAGCGGAAGACCCTACCAGACCATCTGGGGATGCCCCCAACACTCCTGATTGGGAGAGCCACAAACCTGACTCATGGACCTGCATCTGGGTTGCAGTGGTGAATGCCCTGACACCCTCACATTCATTCATAGTCCCCCACTGTACAGACAAAACACCATCAAGGGCCTGTTGTTGCCCTAGCACCCTGGCAATAAGGAAAGCAGTCACACGCTTTGACCTCAGGACAGTTGCTGGCAGTCAACCTTCCTTTCCTGAACAAATGCCAGTTTGGGTTGGTTCGCTGACCAGTGGTAGCCACCTGAATTGCCCTCTGTTGCTCCTCAGACAATGCCACAGACTTGCCACAATTGCCTCAGGTCCCTGATGCCCAACAGATCTGAGAATTTCAGGAACAGTAAGTGTTTCCAAGCTGTAGTGTTCCTCTTCTGGCTTGGGGGAGAGAAGCCAAGAAATTCCTGAGAACCTGCCCCAGAGTCTGTCCCTCAGCCAGTCACGATCTTCGGAGGTGGGCTCTCTTGTCAGCGGGTTGAATGAGTTATTGGTTGGAGGAAATAGCTCCTCCACTGAATGCGTACGTTTAGCTGCCTTTGGCTTCTTCCACTGACAGGGGGTGTCAGTGCAGCTGAAATTGTGGATGGCAAAGATAGCTAATACAGCCGCATGACTGCATTTCCATTCTCCACGTGGGCATTCACATTTTGTGGAGAGAATTCCCTCTTATCCTGTAGATACCTGTGGTGGTGGGATTGTTTTATTATTTTAAAATATATTTACATTTGTAATGCCTTCCCAATTATCCCTTTAATTGTTTATAGCCTACTGTATGTTTATTTCCTGGATATTTCTGTGTTTTCTGGTGTGTAATATTTGTAATCTTGGGGCCTCTTCTCTTTAACGTCTACATGCTACCACTGGCTCAGATAATGAAGAACAACAAAATAAGTTACCATAGCTATGCAGATGACACACACATTTACGTAACCATTTCACCAGGAGACTATGCTCCAATTCAAACACTGAGTAAGTGCATTGAACAAATCAATGACTGGATGTGTCAGAACTTTCTCCAATTAAACAAAGATAAAACTGAGGTAATGGTTTTTGGAGCCAAGGCAGAACGTATAAAAGTTAGCGCTGAGCTTCAGCCTGCAATGTTCAAAACAACAGATAAAGCCAGAAATCTAGGTGTAGTCATGGACTCTGACCTGAGTTTCAACAGTCACATTAAAACAGTTACTAAGTCAGCCTACTATCACCTAAAGAATATATCTAGGATTAAAAGACTAATGTCACAGCAGGATTTGGAAAAACTTGTCCATGCTTTTATCTTCAATAGACTGGACTACTGCAATGGTGTCTTCACAGGTCTCACTAAAAAATCTATTAGAAAGCTGCAGCTAATTCAGAACGCCGCTGCTCGAGTCCTCACTAACACTAAGAAAGTGGATCACATCACTCCTGTTCTGAAGTCTTTACACTGGCTTCCTGTGTGTCAAAGAATAGATTTCAAAATACTGCTGCTGGTTTATAAAGCACTGAATGGTTTAGGCCCAAAATACATTTCTGACCTCCTGCTAAATGATGAACCATCCAGATCTCTCAGGTCTTCAGGGACTGGTCAGCTTTCTGTCCCCAGAGTCAGAACTAAACATGGAGAAGCAGCGTTCAGTTATTATGCTCCAAATATCTGGAACAAACTCCCAGAAACCTGCAGGTCCGCTGCAACTCTGACTACTTTTAAATCCAGGCTGAAGACTTTTCTTTTTGTCGCTGCTTTTAATTGAACTATTCATATCTTAGACTGCACTGTAACTTTTATCACTGTATTTTTTTTTTTTAATGTTTATTTTATTATCTTTTCTTTTTAATAACTAATTTTAAATGGCATTTTCTTAATGTCTTTCGTTTTTTGTAAAGCACTTTGAATTGCCTTGTGTTGAAAGGTGCTATATAAATAAACTTGCCTTGCCTAATAAAGATTTCATGTGACACATAAAATGGATTTGTTGATGGGAATTAATGTGAATAAATTAACTCTAGGTTAACGGTACTCTTGCTATCACTACTCTATAAACCTTGTCCCTCATGCTAGCCCTGACAACACCGGTAAGCACACCTTCAACTAGGCTACAAAGTTTTACGTGCCCTGACTTGTAGTGGTTCTCTCCTCTATCTACACTCTTGTCATCTTAGTAAAACGATATCAGACTGGTAATTGACACAGCCATGACTTCTAGTTAAATTCAGTCTGGCTAAAATGAAAAGCTTTGTTAAAATATGCAAGCACGCGGAAGTCAAAGTCAGCTTTATTGTAAAAAATTCTACATGTGTTATACATCCAGAAATATCGAAATATCGTTTCCCACAGTGTGACATGTATACATAAAACAAAAGAAAAAGGGCCTAGATAACCGGGTTATACAGTTTAAAATGTTAATATATTTAAAGTGTTCAAAGTGCAGTTTCAGTGCAAGTCAGTTGAAACGATCTTAAGTTGGCGTGACGTTGAAGTCGTGCGACCCTGCTGCTGTACTGGCTTGTAGTTCGTTTATAGCATAACGTTAGCATTTCGCTTTTGGCGACTAGATTTATGATTTAAAAATTATAAAAGTAGGATCGACATGTGGAGATTATCCGGCTGAACAAAACGTGATCCCTCTCTTAAATGTGTGTCAACCACAGACCTTATTTCCAGCTATTTTCCAAAATCCTATGGAGAATTTGCATTGCGTTTGTCACGAAGGAACCGGAAGAAGTTTACTTCCGGGTTTTACGACGCGTCACTGCGGTTCTCTATAGCAAACACAAACTAACACAAACAACGCAGGTTTGTTTCTAAAGACGGCACGGCACGGGAAGGGTTGTTAATGTGGACCGAGTATTTCTTGATGGACTTATATTCGTGAAAATGTGGAGCGAACATCGATGCAAGGACACACAAATTGGGTAACGTAAACTAGTTAGCATTAGCCTGCTAATTCACCACAAGGCCGCTGATAAAAACAACAAGCTTCCAGTTCTGAAGGATGTAGGTTACTCTACGATCCGAGTTATAACACCACAGCTGTTACCTACGGAGCACAAGTTCAGTGGTGCACACGATTTTATTATTAAGTTTGTTTTTAGTTGTGCTTTGTTGGAACAAGCACAGTAGTGGTGGCTTAAAGCCCACCTCTGCTCCGCGCCGTTCGTTAGATGAGCCTGGTCAGATTAATAAGAGAAGGAGTTCAAAACACCGGCATAAAAGTTATAACAATAATCTGATTTTAATGGTAAAAAACACCAATACAAATTACAGAGTACTCTGGACTCCCAGCTCTACTGCTGTGCGATACAGGTATCGGGACCAGCCAGTCAGAAACAAGGGGGGCCTTTTGCATGAATAACCAACAGTATATATGGACATTTTTGGGGCGGATATGTGGGTCGGCTCTTCCATCCCATTTTACTCCTAAGTGAAGCGTGAGAGCCTCGGAACTAGTCAAGGTCAGAATCACTTTTTATCTTCCACCTAACTTCACTCCTTTACTTTCCCAGGGAAGATTTCACACAAACTATTCTTTCCCAAAACAATCAAACATTGTACACAGATATTGGTATCAAACATTGTACACAGATATATTGGTGCTTGAGATTATATTGGCCCCAGGAAGAACCTTGAATAAGAACATGTGCATGTGCTGGTGGGGGGGGAAAGTGTATGTGTGTGTGTGTGCTGATATCTGGGTCAGTGAGTGTATGTGTGTGTGCTGGAGACAGGAGGTGTAAGTGTGTGTGTCAGGGTATCTGGGTCATTGAGTGTAAGTGAGAAGGGTTTATATATATAGGATTACTTTTAAAACAGTCCCAAATAATACATGTTCACTTCAATACAGTTCAAGATAATACCTGTTTACTTAAATACAGTTTAGAACAATATCTGTTGCTTTAACCCCTCTTTTTGATCTCACCTTCAGAGATCAACTTATACACCAGCATTTGAAACATAACCACTGTCATTCTTTTCTACTGTCTGTTCCCCAACATTTATATGAATCCATCAGTCGCTGGGATTTAGAGCACTTTAAACCTTTAGGAACAGTCCACCATAACAACTTCTTATGACAGTGGAGGGAGACCAAAATATGTTAAAAAAACTCGTCCTTGTCGGCTGAGTCCTCGTGCTCCTCCCCCTCTGACGCGTAAGCCAAACAAGGGCATTTGGTACGAAGGGGGAGGGGCAGCTTTTCCCTCAATGGTGGAACTGATGAGTCTAACACACAATGAGCGGATACAAGGCACACAACAACAACCACATGTCACCAAAATGGCAATAAAAGTAGCCACAGACATTAGAAGAGACATTATTAAACCTTTCCATTTACCAAACATGTTTGTCATCCATTCCTCCATAGGATTGTTGATCCCTGATTGTTCATGCATGGTTTTGGATAGGGTGCGTAGACCCTCTAAGGCTTTAGTCACGGAGCCGTCAGGCGCCGTGTTGTTGGGAATAAACGTGCAGCACATATCACCGAACATTGCGCAAACACCCCCTTTCTCCGCCAGAAGCATATCCAACGCCATTCTATTTTGTATAGCCATAAGGGAGGTAGGCCCTAACTGTTCAGCTAGGCCTTCTACTGCGTCCCTAGTGAGGTTTGCCAAACGGAGGACATTGTAATGTACAAAGTTAATCCTGTCTACATTTTTGTTAGGGGTAATGGGAATAATGGCTGAAATGATAGGAATATTTTCGAACCCTGCCGCGATCTGGTCAGCTAATTTGTACTCATTAGGGACCCCCCGAGGGACTCCTATGGAGTCAATGTAAGTAGGGGAGTTACTGGAAAGGTCAAAGTCGACCCCTGTGTCTCCGCCGTCGGTTAGCTAACTGACCATTCGAGACATGTTTCGCATCGAGGGGAATTAACCTATCACCTAGTAATGTCAAAGGGGCATGGAGGCGGGTCATTGCACAAAGTCCTATTGATTCTTCCGGAATTCTGGTATACAACCGTCGGCCGCCACAATAATAGTAAAGTCCACCCCTGGCCCAATGACCTATCATATTACCTGCTAGAGTGCTGTTGCACCAGTCAGAGGAAACATTACCCAGATTAAATTTAGGGGAGGCGCTGGTTAATTTGAAACAAGTGTATCCCCCTCTGCCTTTTCTTGGAGTAAAGGGTCCTGTTTTCGTGTCATTATCAATCGGTGGGAAAAGGCTGGCTAAGGTTGTACAGTTTGATGGGCTAGCCATTTGGGTAAGTTTTAACATACAGTTGTACCCCCAGGTATCGGAAGGGAAGAGCGGAGCTGGGTCAGTTATCAAGTGGGGACGAGCGGTCGCGCAAGCTAAACAATCACCTGCCATTTGTTCGTGAGCAGTCCCAGCAACCCATTTTAACCATAGGTTATCATCAGTAAAACCCGTGGCCATTTGTATTATGTCTAGTGGTTCAACTTCGCCAACTTCGCTAGTACATTGATCTCCGCAGATGATTTTTGGACATATAGTGTACCTCGGTTATAGTTGGGCGAGTTACTGCTGGTTTTGGAGTGACAACTATTTAAACAGACCTTGGGGTGACTTGTTTCCTGCATGTGCTGCCAAAATATATAGACCTGCATCGCCGATCTCAACCCTTTTTAGGATAATTAAGACGGGGTTGCATCTTCCTGTAGAACAGGAAGAGGTAGGGTTCTTTCTAATGACTTTCATTCTACGTTTTAGTGACGCAACAATCCTTGCTGATTTTTGAATTAGGCGTATATCCCCAGTCTGTCGGACCAGAGTTAACTAGTACATAAGACCAGGATTTCGCATTTACATCCTTGGGTGTGAGTAATAAATGTCTTACCTTCCCTGTTAAAGGGAGAATCAGAGGCATAACTTGCACCGGTGGACCTTCGGTCGGGTGAATATATTGCATACTGTTGGGGTGAGGCAGACATATTTAGCCGAGACTTGAGTATGATTTGTCAGAGTTGGAACATGGGGCGATCGCGCACAGATCTATGTCCACTATTCCGTCGCTACCTTCTTGGAGAGTGAATGTTATTTTTGGGGACAAAAGGCTGTTACTCTAGTCCCTCTTTTGGTCCTTACTATCTCTCCTCAGGGGCGGGGGTTGGAGAAAGAACATCATTAGTTTCACAGACAATGAAAATTATCGTTACCATAATGGTAAGTAGGAGGCCAGGCCCTGCTACCATTCTCCAGTGCCCGTACATAATTATGCTGTTAGCTCCAATTCTTCTGGTATCTTTAAACCGTATATTTTTGTAGAATAAAAACAAATCCCTTAAACAATGGGCTAAAAATATATAAATCCCTTAAATTATGGGATAAATCAAGTCCCTCAAATAATGGGTTATTAAACAGAGTCCCTCAAAAAATGGGTTATTAAAACAAAGTTCCTCAAAAAATGGGATATTGAAACAAAGTTCCTCAAAAAATGGGAAAAACAAAGTTCCTCAAAAATGGGATATTAAAACAAACTCCACACCGGCTATATCAACCTGTTTCAGCGGAGAGTGGAGTCCCCTGTGCCGTCCTGGCTTGCCGTGTCTTTGTCCCCCCGATCCGCTGACGGCGGCTTCTGGGCTGCCTGCTAGAGAGATGTCTTCCGGATCCTCCTCCTCCGGCCCGCTGATGGCGGCTTCCGGGTCGATGCTGGAGAGATGTCTTCCCGATCCTCCGGCCCGCTAGAGATGTCCTCCCGATCCTCCGGCCCGCTGATGATGTTCTCCCGATCCTCCGGCCCGCTAGAGATGTTCTCCCGATCCTCCGGTCCGCTGATGGCGTTCTCCCGATCCTCCGGTCCGCTGATGGCGCCTCCCGGGTCGATTTCCTTGACGAGGGCCAGGTCTGTCCTGATGTCGTCTAGGGTCCTCGCAGGTGTTTTCCCGACCGCACACTGGCTCCAGTGGTACCAGTTGTCCCCCTTTCCTTCTAGGCGGACGGCATGGGATGTCCTCTGGGTCACTCGGTAGGGGCCGGAAAACCTGGGGTTGAGCCACTTGGGCCTGATGACCTTCAGCCAGACGAACTCTGCTGTGTTGGCCTCGTGCTTCTCGGGTCCCCCTTTGGCGTCCGAAACCTGTGTGGAGAAACCTGATACCAAGCCCTTAAGTTGCCGGTAGTATGGTTTTGAACACATGACCTCTACTTCCTTTCCTACGCTCAAGGCTCCTGGGCCCGGGAATTGGTGGCCATGTGTCAGCTCAAATGGGGAGAAACCTGTCCCTCTGTTAATGGAGCTTCTGATTGACATGAGGGCTAGAGGCAAGGCATCTAGCCAGTTCATGCCTGTCTCCTCACATGCTTTGCTGAGTTTCTGTTTGATGTTCTGGTTCATTCTTTCTACCTTTCCCTGTGACTGTGGATGGTAGACTGCTCCAAAACTGTGTTTCAGTCCTAAGGACTGTTCTACTGTGCGTAGGTCATGGTTCTTGAAGTGGCTGCCATTGTCTGACCTCACTTTCCTAGGAAACCCATGTAGTGGAATGTAATGTGTGACTAGGAATTTGATCACTGAGTCTGCATCCTCTCTCCTGCATGGCATAGCTTCTGGCCAACCTGTGTATGCATCTACCACAACTAGTAAGTACCTGAACCCTCTTACTTTGTCAATCATGTCAGTGTAGTCAATGATGATTTCTTCTCCTGCCATCTTAGGTAAAGGGAACTTTCCCTGGTGTGGTTTTACAGTAGCTCTGATGTTGTGGGTTAAGCAAATTACACATTCTTCCAGGTGATTAGCTATCATGTCAGGTAGGTAGGGGTGCCACCAGTGAGTCAGGTGTCTGTTCATCTGAGTTTTACCGCAATGTGTTGGGCCGTGTGCTTCTTTAAGCATTGATCTTATCCATCCTGGGGGTATCACTGGTCTCCCATCTGGGGAGTACCATATCCCATCTTTGTTGGTAGCTCCTCTGTCTAACCATACTGTTTTATCTTGAGGAGACCCTGCTGCTTGAGCTTCTTTGAGAGTATCATCTGTTACTGCGGGCAGTAAGTCAGCAGATTTTGCAACAAGCATTTGAAACCAGGGTGTATACCCTGCTTTGGCTTTAGCTGCTTTGTCTGCTGCATTGTTACCCCAAGTCAAGTAGTTGTCTGCCGTGCTGTGACCTTTACACTTAAGTAAAGCTAGCTTGTTGGGCAACATTACTGCTTCTGCAAGCCTTCTGATCTCTTTTTCGTGTTTGATGGGGGTATTGGTGGATGTTACAAATCCTGCTCTCATCCACTGGCGCATTTCCACATGTATGACACCATGAACATATGCTGAGTCAGTATAGATGTTTACCTCTTTTTCTTTTGATAGCTCTAATGCTGCAATGACTCCCATCACTTCTGCCAACTGTGCTGAGACTTTCCCTGTTACTTTTCCTGCTGCTCTTTCCTCAAACTGTCCCTCTTCTGTTTGACCCACCACTGCGTAGGCCGCTTGGAGCCCGTTGGTGGGGTGTCTGAAACAACAGCCGTCTGTGAACAGGTTTTCTGCATGTGGCATGGGCTCGTCTCTGAGATCTATTCTTATCTTCACATCCTGGATGATTCTTTCCTCACATCTATGGGGTTCTCCGCTAACCATGGTGTCTGCGCTGTTAACTCCTTCATGTGTGTAGGTGATGTGTGCTTTTGTCAGAGTTTTCTCTAACCTGGTCTGTCTGGTGGAAGTCATTGTGAATGCACTTGAGTTCACAAAAGAGACAATGCTATGTGTTGTCAGTACTGTCAAAGGGTGTCTCATCACAATGTGTGAAATCTTGTTTAAGATACGTGCTGTACCTGCTGCATGTCTTGTGCATGGAGGTTCTCTGTTCTCCACTCTGTCCAGTGTAATACTAATGTACATCAGTATTGACCTACATCCCCCCTTTTTCTGAAATAGAATACCATTTACTGTGTTTTCATTTTCAGAAATATCAAGGAAAAATGGCAATGCATAGGATGCAGCGGCGAGAGAGGTGACCTGGGACATGGATTGTTTGAGATAAATGAACGCAGCTTCTGCAGCTTGTGTCCAGTTCAGTGTGGCAGTGAGATTGCGCATGCCTTTCTCATTGATCAGTGTTCTGAGTTCAGCTGTTTTTGGGTTATACTCTGGGATGTAGTGTCTGCTGTAGCCTGTGAGACCCAGAAAAGATAGCATGTCTTTGACTGTCTTGGGTTTGGGGTGGTTTAGAATGTGTTCCTGATGTGCTGCTGACATGCCTGTACCTGCTGGAGAGATTACTCTGCCCAAAAATGTCACCTCTTTACGGGTGCATTGTAGCTTTTTCTTAGAGACCTTGAACCCTGTTGCGTGGAGGCGAACCAGTAGGTTCCTGGTGGCCTCTAAACAAGAGGCTGTGGAGGGTGCTGCAATGAGAAGGTCATCTACATACTGTATCAATACCACCCCCTCTGGCAATGAAACCCGTCTAGCTGTTCCCTGAGTATTTTGTTAAATATTCCTGGAGACAGACTGAAGCCTTGGGGTAGTCTTGTGTACTGCAGTTTTTCCCCGCCCATTGTAAATGAAAAAATAGGTCTCATACTCTCTGCTAGAGGTATGCAGAAGAAAGCGTTGGCCAGGTCAATACAGGTGAACCATGTATGTTCAGGTGTGATATTACAGATAGCTGTGTATGGGTTAGGAACTGGTATCAGAGCTGTAGTCGTGATAGCATTAATGGTCCTCAAATCATGAGCCATTCTGTACTCCCCGCTAGGTTTTGATACCGGGAGTATTGGAGTGTTCCACTCGCTTATTGAGGGTTCCAACACCCCCGCTCTCTTCAGTCCCTCAACTGCCTTGCTGATACCCTCTTTGGCCTGTGGTTTAACAGGGTACTGTGATAGGTTTACAGGCATAGAGCTGCTCACCTCAAATGTTATTGGTGCAGCCTTTGAGCAGAAACCTACGTCATGAGAGTCAGCTGACCACAGGTCAGGCGGGAGGTCACGCAACATGTCATCAGTGAATGCATGGTCAGTCTTCTCCCTACCATGATGTCTATCCACTTCATGTCTCTCCATGAAGATGCATTCTTGAGTGCAGATTTTTAGAGCATAAGCTTTGTGTGAAGGAGAGTATGTGAGTGCTGCTATCTGCGTTGGTTCCCAATCCTCAACTTCTAGTAGTGTTTTGACCATAGGACCAAGTTCCTTAGCTTCATAGCCCTTTCTGATAGCTAATGAAATGTGTGGTGTAGCTTCAGCTGACATACGGTACCAATAGAGTTGTTCATCAGTGAGTTCAACAGATGCAGCCACCCCCGCTTGTCCCACAAATAAATTGGTTGTGGTTACATCCCAAACGGACATAGACACCTCTGTCTCATACGCATATTCATAACTTTGGTCGTCTTTTCTATCATAATTCAGCGTCAGGTGGGGAGGGTCTGGAGGGGAACCATAAGGCCTGAGGAGGTTAATCCACGGCTTCCATTGTTGAAAAATGGAAAATAGTCCTGGTATATTATCTCGGGGCCGGTCGAGCAACCCCCAGTATATAGTGGCATACTGTGTTGCTTCTGCTTCAGTGGATTGGGCCAACATCATTTGAGAACCTGACTTTATGTTGAATAATGAACAATTGAGGCGAGTGCCATCTGGGAACGATATTATTAGTCCGTCGGGAGAACAGAGGATGGAGGCGTTAGCTTTGACAAGAACATCCCTTCCCATGAGGTTAGCCGGGCTTTGGGGTGCCAGAATGTACTGATGGAAAAATATCTGGCCTGCTATTTTGGTGTTTAATGGCGTAGTGAGCGGTACTTGCTCTATTTCTCCCGAAAACCCTATGACTGAGACTGTATTTCTTGAAGTGCACGTGTTGAAGATGGGGGAGTTGATAGTTGAATATCTAGCTCCTGAATCAACAAGGAATGGTAGCTTCGAGTTATTTACAGTCATGTCCATGTATGGATCCGCTAAGCCCATACAGTCAGAGTTCTCTGGGCGACCTCATTGTGGTGGGTTATAGTCTTGTTCGTTCTGGACAAACTGGCCATAGGGGGCGGCCCCCGCGTTGGGTGCAATGTGACCTTGGTCTTGGTGTTGGGCCTGTGGGGCTGCCTCATGGTGCTTCTGGAATACTGCATGTCTGATCTGTTCCCTTGTCCATGCCCTCTCTGTCCCCCTTGTCCCCGCCCTCTCTGTGGTGGGGGTCCCTGTGGGCACTGCTGGTACCAGTGGTCGGCCTGTCCACAGGTGAAGCACACCTTCTGCTGATTTGGTTCACTCCAGGAGCTGTTCCAAACCCTCCTCTACCTTTAGCTGTGCCTCTGAACCCGCCCCTCTGTTGCTGAAAACCATTATTGTGGCCATATTGGGGCTGGTTATATGACGGACCTGGGTGGGGAAAACCCCCTTGTGGGTTTTGCGGCCCCGGTGCTTGCTCTGCTGGCGCCATCGGATGAACAATCAGCTGTTTGACACTCTTTTCTCATTCTGAACTGTTTTACGGGCTATTTCTAGCTGAGTACGGAGTAGTTGCACTCTCAGCTCTTCCTCCTCGGTTTTATTCTTTGTGAGTTGTTTGTTAAATTTGCCTAAATGATGGGCCAAATGACGCTCCCATGTCTGCGTGTTTAGGTGATCTATTTCTGGGTTGTCCTCCATAAGAGTTTTAATCTCGGCAGGTACTGCTGCCATTATTGCTTTACGGAACATCTGCACATGTTGGTCATTATTATCGGGACTACAGTCAGTAGCCACTGTGTATTCTTGGCGTGACCTGAGCAACATGGTTGCTGCGGCCTCTCCAGGTGTGAATGTGAAGGACAGTGAACCGTAACCTCCTCCTGTCTGTGGGAAATGTTCTCTCATTGCCATGCTCAGAAAGCTGTGTATGTTGTTGGAAGAGATGGGCTTGTCATCATTCATTTTTTCTGTTCCTGCTCTTTTCTCAACTCTTTCTACCTCATAGTGAGAAGTCTGTTGTGCTAATATCCTCCTGAAATCTCCAAGGCAAATTGTTTGTCCTACTGACAGATCAGCAAACCTACTCATCCAATGTCTCCCTCCCTCAGTAGGTAGGGGCATTTTGTCAACTATAGCATGTATGTCTCCTAGTGTAAAAGGATTGTAAGCGATATTCCCACTGGGGAGAGCCACTAAAGGTGCCTGTAATGCTGGGCCCATAAAGGCATGAGACGTGGGGTTTTCTGAGGTGTGTTGGGATCTTAACATCCTACGGGGGAGTGTAAGCACCTGTTCTTCAGGCAGTTCAGTGATTGTTCCTGTCAGAGATATATTCTTAACCTTGTTCCTACGCTTTCTGCAGTTGTCTCTTCCTGTTCTATTAGCCCTTGCTGAAGCTATGTGTCCTGTGTCTTCTGCTCTAGAGTAACACTTATCACTTTCATCTCCAGCTGCTCCTCCTGTACTGACTGGGTAATAGTGGGTCTGGGCTCCTCTACTTCTGAAAGGGTCACTTGACCCCCCCCCCTCTGAGCCTCTGTCTTCTGTTCTGCCCTGGCTGTCTTGTCTATCTATGCTTCTCCTCTGATTCACTGGCTCCCTCTCAGCACCCTCTATTCCTCCTATTTGTTCACAGGCTTTTATATAAGCTATTGCTCCAGGGCTTCTACCCTCTCTGTCGCGTCCCTGTTTTTGTCTAATTTGCCTCCCTTGTTCTTCATAATCCTGCTTGTGTTGTATTTCCCTTTCTTCTAGTATTTCTGCCATGTGGAGTACTTCTTCCTGTGTGGGGTCTGCGTGGCTTCTTGTAATATTTTCCAGAATGGAAACAAACCGCTCTCTCTCTCTATCTGTCTTTATTTTGTCTGATGGGCTTTCCTCGGAGGAGGAAAAGAGCATCCGTTCTGGGGTGGTGCAAGCTGTCTGTAGAGTTTCATTTATTTCCTCCCTTTGTCCTTCATTCCCTCCAAGTGAGGCAGAGTTCCTCTGACCTTCTGATCTTGTCTTTGTAGTGGGAGTGTTCCTTAAAGGAGTCAATGCTACATTTCCCACTATTTTAAAATTCCCCCTCTTATAGCAGCTATTTCCTGTTCTGAATCGGATGATGTGCCTGCTACCATCATTTGTAAATTTGTCACGGGTGGCGCGCTAGGGGTAGGGATAGAATAAGGGGGTGGGTTCTTAGATGATCGGCCAGGTCCGGGTAAATGAGGGTAGACAAGATGGGAGCAGACGGGTCCCCTATAGGTCCTGCTGGAGACTTCTCCTCTGAGCTAGCCTTCTGTGCCGTGCCCTCCTCATTTACAGCACTGCGGATAGTTTGCCTCACTATGTCTTCTCTATCAGAGGCAGAGGTTTCATCTTTATTTATATCCCTAAAAATGACTCGTTTTGCAATAAAGTCAAATATTTCTCCATTCGTAGGTACATGTGTTGACACTGGTGTTTCTTTAATGTCCTGAGGGAACAGGAGTGTGCCAACGTCACTAGAGCGTTGAAACTCCCCTCCCTGTGTTTGGGCTGCTATCATGGTTTGGGGATTTTTGGCTGGGAGGGTAGTAATATTTGCTCCCTTAATGGCGAGTGCTGCGTTATGGCAAATCCTCCTTAATTTATCTACCGCCTCTTTCTCTTTGTTTAGTTTCTTACGGCCAAATAATCCGGGTTTTGCCCGTTTAGGTTTCCAAGTTTCTTTACAAGCTGTCGCTCATAAACATTTAGTGCTGTGCTTAGACTTCCTAAAGTCTCATCTCCTCCTACCCTGTCCTCTTCCATCATTTTATTTTTTAGGAACCTTAGATCTGCGCAAGCCTTTTTTGTGTCTCTCTGTTTGATTCCACTGAGAATCAATCTCTCAGTCTGTTCCCATTGTTCGCGGAAGCTTCCGGGAATTGGAACGCCTAAATCACTCTTTTTAAATTCTCCTTCCATTATGACTTCGTATTTATTATCTGACTGGGTTGGTCTGTGTTCACTTGTATTTATCAATACACTGGAGAAATCTTGTCGTTACTCTTAATGTCCTTATTGTTATTTATTTGAATGTCCTGTTAATTCAGACGTGCCCACAGTCTGAATTCAAAGTTTCCAGCGTGACACAACACAGAATACTGTTACACCCTGTTCGCCACCAGAGGGCAGCAGCTGTCCACAAATGAGCTTCCCCTGTCTGATGAAGCTCTCAGCTCTGCAAACTGTCTCCTATCACTATGCTCTCTTTTCTCAATTATTACACAGATTCGACGTAAAAAATGACACAGTTTATTCCCTTATACATTCTGTCCGGCTTTTGGGGGTGCTTCGACACCTCTCTTTAGAGATGTGACCCTCACATGGAGATTAAACCCAAGCCAAAAAAATCCTTTATCGTCACATTTAGATGTTCAGATCAACCACACAGCAAGAGTTTGTGAAATCCGGTCCTTCCAAATTGATTTTGAAATTTGCGTATTTCCTCTTGGATACCCACATATAATATCGACTTCAGCTTTCTGTCAGCCTATAGTCTACAGAATTTCCCCAGCGAGTCAGCCGTGCAGGACTAGACTACCTCACGGAGACCTCACTGGTTCACTTTGCTAGGTCAAGAATGCTCTACTTGACTCTACAAACACAAATATAACTCGATGCCCGGTCCGGAATCCTACCGGACTCTGAGCACCGACTTTGCTTTAGTGAGCTAAGGACTGGAATGCAATACCAGACTCTTACACACCCTTAGTGCCCTATAGGTCCGGAATGTCCTACCGAACTCTTATACACACTTAGTGCCCTATAGGTCAGGAATGTCCACCTGACTCTTATACAAACACTTTCTTAAGTATTGTATTTTTTACCGTGACTAAGAACACTGAGAACGGTGATCAACGGTGTCCCGGGTGTCCTTCCCTGGACAGAAATTTGTCCGCTGGCTGTCGGTGGTCCTTCTAGAGACCAGCACTCATCACGTCGGGAGGTCACCAACTTGTTGGAACAAGCACAGTAGTGGTGGCTTAAAGCCCACCTCTGCTCCGCGCCGTTCGTTAGATGAGCCTGGTCAGATTAATAAGAGAAGGAGTTCAAAACACCGGCTTAAAAGTTATAACAATAATCTGATTTTAATGGTAAAAAACACCAATACAAATTACAGAGTACTCTGGACTCCCAGCTCTACTGCTGTGCGATACAGGTATCGGGACCAGCCAGTCAGAAACAAGGGGGGCCTTTTGCATGAATAACCAACAGTATATATGGACATTTTTGGGGCGGATATGTGGGTCGGCTCTTCCATCCCATTTTACTCCTAAGTGAAGCGTGAGAGCCTCGGAACTAGTCAAGGTCAGAATCACTTTTTATCTTCCACCTAACTTCACTCCTTTACTTTCCCAGGGAAGATTTCACACAAACTATTCTTTCCCAAAACAATCAAACATTGTACACAGATATTGGTATCAAACATTGTACACAGATATATTGGTGCTTGAGATTATATTGGCCCCAGGAAGAACCTTGAATAAGAACATGTGCATGTACTGGTGGGGGGGAAAGTGTATGTGTGTGTGTGTGCTGATATCTGGGTCAGTGAGTGTATGTGTGTGTGCTGGAGACAGGAGGTATAAGTGTGTGTGTCAGGGTATCTGGGTCATTGAGTGTAAGTGAGAAGGGTTATATATATAGGATTACTTTAAAACAGTCCCAAATAATACATGTTCACTTCAATACAGTTTAGAACAATATATGTTTGCTTTAGCTTGCAGGCTACCTAGCTTGGTAGCTCTTCGACTAGCTGGTTAGCATGAGTGAAGTGACTGATTCCAAACAGTCTGCTGACTCTGCGTCCAGGAAACGGCGTGAGGTGCCCAGCAAGTGCCCAAAAGTCAGGGAGACATTAGAGGAAGCCGGGGCCACTTCGGAAAGTTGCAAAAACAGTGAAGCAGATGGGGAAGAAACAGCCAGGAAGGAGGACCAGTCAAATGAGAGCGAAGGAAAACCAGCTCAGGGTCTGCAGGGTTCAGAGGACCCCTGTGCACCACCTGTCAACAACCCCAAGACTAGCAGCCCTAAGGCAAGCAACACAGAAAAGCCACAGTCCTCAGATGCACAAGGCTCTGCTGAATCTAAGATAGTTTTAACCAGATAGTGATTTTCACCCCCTGCATTTTTTTCACTTGAGGGGGACTGTTTAGTGTGCACCGCAACACGTTGTTTTTAGTCAGTTTTAATGATTTTTTTGTTTTCACCCAGGAGCTGTTGTTGTCGGCTTTCTTGGTCGTGTGAGTCGGACACCACCCCACATTGAAAGCTGGACTAGAACCCTGCCACCGCGCTGTCTCACGCTTCCAACGGAGGGAGAGGAGGGTGACGCTGTGACGGCTTTCGTGTACTACTGCATCTAGTGGGTGGCATTTAGCTAACATTAGTGACCAAATCAAGTTTTATTTATATAGCACATTTATAAACGATTGTTGGTCGAGCCAAAGTGCTACATATGATAAAAATAGCCTACAGTAGAGACACTTTACAGCAAATACAACAGCACAGATTGTTCAGAATATCAGTATGAGAAAAATGACACCCTCTATCCTTAGACCCTCTGCCCTCACACCCTCTATCCTTAGACCCTCACATCGTACAAGTAAACACTTCCAGAGAAAACCCACAGTTTAAGGGGAACATGGGAGAAACCTCAGGGAGAGCAACAGAGGAGGGATCCCTCTCCCAGGACGGACAGACGTGCAATAGATGCTGTGTGTAAATCGAAGAGATAATACATTTTACAGCATATAGACCGAATGTTAGGAAATGCATGTGTCTGTAATAAGAAGATGAATCCACGAGGATGTCAGCTACAATCCTGTGGAAGCCATCAGGGAAGCAGCATGACGAGACCCAAGGCAGGACCGCAGAGACAGGTTCAGCCACGACCCGAAGTCCACGACTTAATCCAGAACTCAGGATAGAGGATCCAAAACACAGGACTACAGCAAGAGGATCAGCCTCGACTCCGGATCCCGGCGTAGATATAGATACAAAACAAGAACAAAGATTTGGCTGGGTTAATCGGAACAAGAGAATACACAGACACAGACAGAGAGGGAAAAGGTCATTGGATAAAAGTTATTCTTGATAACCCTCTAGAAAGATCTCATGAACTTCCCCACTCAATCTATCAAGACCTGAGCAGCAGTTGATTAACGTTGCCTAACTGCAGCACTCCTAAGCTACTGCGGAGTCAGGCAATGTGTTTTCCCTCGCTTTTGGTCATTTTAACCTGAGAGAGAGTACGAGGTTGAGATAGTAATTTTCTCAGTCATTGCTGCATTTTTTTTTTTCACTTGAGGGGCTGTTAGTGTGCACTGAAAGACGTTGTTTTTAGTCCGTTTTACCGATCATTGTATTCACCAAGAAGCCGTTTTTTCTGTTATACTGGTGAAATGGTGCATATCACATAGTAACCAATACAACATCAAATCGCCGTGTTTCAAACTAAATAAAAGTATACAGCCTTAAAATAACCCAGTTTAGCAGTTTCAAAATACAGAAAATACAGGCAACTACATTGTGGTAAACTAGCTAAACTGAAGATTCTCGTCTGTCTCGGTCTTCTCCTCTTGTCCTGTAAATTTAATTTCATCTCTTCATGTGTCATTGTTTCCTCTTTTCCCTTGTTCATTTTGCTTTGCTCTCTTGTTTTGTTTCCTATTGTTTGGTCAAGAACAAGTTATGGAGTTCTGTTCTCTCCCTTTTCCATTCTCTCCTATCATGTCATCTCCTTTACTTTCAAGTATATTTGCAATAAAGTAATTGTGTAGAGTTTGTAGAATGTATTTGATGAATATATGACCATTCTTTGTTATCACCACTATATTCCAGACCACTGAGCCAACAGACATCAGATGCCTTTGTGTTCGGGGGATGAGCCTTCTGCCTTCTTCAAGACCTGCACCGTAAGTTACTTTAACCCTTGTGTTATGTTCACATTTGGCACCCTTTGGTAATTTTTGGGTGAAATTGACCCGGGACATTATTCAGAGTTTAAAAAAATACGGAACTAAATTTAACTTACACAATTCCTTTTATATATTGTCTTTAACTAATTCACAAACAATATAAATGAAATATGATAGGTTTTTTAAATACTCTTTGCTAGATCAAATTGAACAATGGAAGTGTCAATAAAAATGTAATGTATGTAAGAAAAACTAGGTTTACATGTTCATGCTTTTCTAGGAAAAATGCTAATTCATTTTCTTTTCATTAATGTTATTTGTAATCTTTGTCTTATAATAATCAAAGCCTTCGAGGAAATATAGCAATTTAACAGCAATTGAAACACAAGAACCACACATCCAAGTGTTTGGCTGTGAAATACTTATAGATGATGAAACATCCATATAAATGACAGAACAGATATAAACACAAAGCAAATAAACAATTAACAGTCACTATTCATAAAATACAGTAAATCCGAAAAATACATATATTTTGGCCATTTTGCTGGTAGATAATTGTAGTTCTGCACTCTACACTGTAATGTGAGGTTATGTGTCTGTTTAGTCCTTCCTCCGGCGTGCAGGTGCGAGGGGGACAGTTCGTTAAAATGTTTATAATGTTCTGGAATAGTTTTGTGCACACACTACAAAGGGTAAAGATCAAGGGAAAACAGGTTCAAACATTGTGTTTGTGTGGAAATTAAAATAATTCCACATGTCCTTCACAATAAATAAGCCCCATGGAGTTTCAGGTTGAACAAAAATATCCTTATATATTATATCAGCAGTCTAATCGATGGTCTGAATATTAATTGTATGCATTATGTTCTCTCCATGAATATCAAACTGTTCAAACCCTTTTTAAATTACTTAAAAATAAAATTGCAGCTAAGAATAACTTCAAGCTTTACACAGAAGCTAGCTTAACTAGTCTTCTATGGTGTTCCCCATTATGTGTCAAAACTCAACCACGCCCAAAAACCAGGTCCTCACTTCGATACCAAACTGGCTTCAAAAGTTGTATTTTTCCTTTGTTTTTAAAAATAAGCTGAGGTGGTAACTTAATTCAGGGGGCCACCTAGTGCTGAAATGCAGAAAGGGTGGTCCTCACTCCCCATGTTAATTGACCCGGTCCTCACTTCAGGGCTCATGCAGGAATGTGTGTGTGTGCGTGTGTTTGTGTGGAAATTAAAAGAATTCCACATGTCCTTCACAATAAATAAGCCCCATGGAGTTTCAGGTTGAACAAAAATATCCTTATATATTTTTTTACTCATTGAAAATGGAAATCGGGTAATTTGACCCGAACACCAAATATGTTGTAGGTGAATAATGAAGATTGTCTGCATCAAATGTTCACAAATTCATGGCAGCCAAGCTACATACAAAAGCATATTTGGTGCACAATTTGCAACTAGTACTTGTAATGTACAGATCCAGTTATGGCGTCTGACGTAAGGCCAATTTAAGGCTCAGATTGTCCTTTTATTTATTACTTTTTATATTGTATGATGCTTTTCATTATAAACAGTGGAAGCTACTTTTTGGTGGACGATGTAGAATTATCTGTCAATCTCTTTATTTCTCTGTTAGGATGCGGCTGAGAAGGAGGTGTACAGTCAAACTCCACTGGGAATCCTCTGTGCCGGAGAAAATCCTCAGCTCAACCCATCCAGTGTGGCAATCGTCTTGGAGGGGAATGTGGTGATGGATGGACCGGCTAACCTGCCTCAGACCTTCTGTGTCCTGTTCAGACTCATTTATGCCCTGCAACTGGAGTACCCAAAGTGCATGAAAAACACTTTCCACTTTGCTCAGCAGGTGATGTTAAACCTTGGTAAAGTTGAGCTGGCACCCAAAATTCAGACTTTGAAAAATCAACTTACATTGTGAAACGGGGTTCTGAAAAGTTGGCTACTGTTACATATGGCAAGTATTTAGGCTTCCATATTGCATTTTGTTGTTGTTGCATGTTTGCACTGTTTGACCTATTAAGCTTGTTGGCATTTCCATTTGTGTTTTATTCTATAAACTACTGACAACATCTCTCCCAAACTCCAAACAAGTCATTTAGAGCATTTATTTGCAGAAAATTACAACTGGTCAGAATAACAGAGAAAATGCTGTGTTTTCAAACCTCAAATAATGCAAAGAAAACAAGTTCTTCATTATTAAACAACACCATACTAATGTTTGAACTTAGGAAGAGTTCAGAAATCAATATTTGGTGGAATAACCCAGATGTTTCAATAACAGCTTTCAATGCGTCTTGGCTGGGTGACTTTATGTCTCTCCTGGCACAAAAACTCAAGCAGCTCGGCTTTGTTTGATGGCTTGTGACCATCCATCTTCCTCTGGATCACATCCAGAGGTTTTCAGTGGGGTTCCAACTGTTCCATGACAGGGTCTTGATCTGGTCTTCCTCCATTCACACCTGAATTGAGCTGAGGGTGGGTTTATCCAGCAGGAAAATGCTCCATGCCCCACAGCCAGGTCCATCCAGTGATCCAGAGGAATATGAATGGTCACAAGCCATCACTCAAAGCCAAGCTGCGTGAGTTTTTGTGCCAGGAGTGGCTTAATAAGTGACCCAACAGCAATGTGAAAGGTGTTGCAGAGCAGCCAAGACGCATGAAAGCTGGGATTGAAAATCTGGGTTATTCCACCAATTATTGATTCCTGAGCCCTTCCTATGTTAAAACATTAGTATTGTGTTGTTGAAAAAGGAATTTTAAATAGTTTTCTTTGCACTATTCGAGGTCTGAAAACACTCCATCTTTTTTGGTTACTTTGAACATTTGGTATTTTTTGTAAATAAACGCTCTAAATGAGAATATTTGGAGTTTGGGATAAATGTTGTCAGTCATTAATTTATAGAATAAAACTGATCATTTTACAGAGGTCTAAATAAATACATATTATAGATATAACTATATATCTTTATATATAGAGAGAATGCTATTGTTTCATGTGAAAAATGTTCTCAGGAAAATGTATGGTACAATATTTTTGCCAGTTTGTATAGGAAGCTCAATTTCATTGTATCCACATGAAACACTCAAGTTTTAATAAAAGGTAAAACTTTATTATTGTGTCTTTTTTGTAGTTGACGGAATAAAAAATATAAATACGAAATGTAACCACTTTCAACTAAAAATTCTAAGTTAAATAATTGGGCAAAGCAATTGATATTACACAATATTTTAAGTAAAATCAACTTGACATGAAGTGTATTGTACTTCAAATAACAATTCAAGTCCTTGATTATTTTAAGTTTAATTGACTCAAGTTTTCATAATACTTTACTTAAATGTTTAAAGGCAACCACTTTCCTCTATTTTTTTAAGTAGATTCTCCGGGCTTACAGTGTAGTCAGAAGCTTGGACTTCCTTCGCACTGTCCTTCATTCTACATTAAAGAGTTGTTTTCTTTGTTGTTGCAAAAAGAATGTTTAAAAGTCATGCAAAATGTGGAAACAACATTTGAGTCTGTCGTTGATTTCTAAAGATGTGTTCAGTCAGAATGTGAATCAAAACTTAAAAGCTGCATTAAAAAAAAGTCAAATTTAAGAAGTTACAGGGATACGTGTACATTTGATGCAGGCTATTTAGGTAAAGACGTGACCACCTATTTGTAATCCAAGTACACTCATTAAAAGAGATAGAAAGAAATAAGTAAACAACTATCAAATAAAAAATAAACTGAGGGTAGGAAACTAATTGAAATGCCAGAACAAGTCATTAGCTAGCTACTTTGGTTATTATAACAGACTGACAAAAAGCTGATAGGGTGGTAAGATTTGAAGATGACCAACCCGAAGAAGGTACGTCTTCCTCATTTTGAATACACTGATATGCCCTAAGTGCTTTTTTCTCTTGTTTTCTTAAATTGGGTTAGGGGAGATGGGCTTTGATGGGCTTTAGAGCTAGCATGGACAGGAGTCCTGACAATATTTTCTTATTTTTGTTAAAGGTCCCATGTCATGCTTTTCCGGTTATCACCCGTCCCCTTGTGTTATGAAGGTGTTTCTGCATGTGAACGGTCTGCAGAGTCACAAACCCTCAAAGTGCACCCTGTAGGGAGTAAAACTCTAACACAGAAAAGACCTGTCTGTGCTGCCCCAGAACGCCTCGTTGGAGATTTCTCTTTACCAAGTGACGTAACGGCGTGAGGAGCTACGCGGATTGGTCCACCAATCCGCGTAGCTCCTCACACACACTCACTCAGCCTTATTTTTCTCAGCTGCAGCTCCACGGATTTCTCAGCCTGAGACAGCGGGACACGGGGAGGCCCGAGCACACACACAGACCCACAGCCAGGTTGCGGGTGTGTGTGTGTGTGTGTGCCGGGCCTTGCCGTGTCTTGCTGTCTCGCAGACCCCACGCAGCAACCAGGAAGCGACACCAGCAAGCCCTGCAGCGTCTCGCCAACACGGCATCCAGACCCCACAAATTCTCATCTGTTTGTCATCACTGGTGTCATTTCCTGGATGCTAACAAACGCCATTGTAACACATAATCACTGATGTTCCGCTGTAACGTTGATGGACCAATCAGAGCACAGTGGGCTCATAGGGAGGGGAGTGCAGGAGCTCCAACAAGCCGTGTAGGACAGAGAGTGAATACACATACACTATACAGAGATGCTGTTTGAGAAACCAATGTGAGTTTGGAAAATTGCACAATATAAATCTATTCTAGTAGACACGCCACGGAGGAGCAAGGGAACAAACACTACATTATGTCAGTGCACCAAAATGAGCATGGCAACATTTAATGCCATTCAAACAACCAAATATGCTCAAGTCCAGATGTCAAACAGCCATCCAGATGTTCAAGAGAGAAAATGTGAAGCTCTCCACGGTGGACAAGGCCCTCTGTAAGAACATCCGCGCTGCAGGCACAAAAGACACGCCCTGTTGAAGAAGAAAGAGTTTGGGTGCCAGCCAACAACCAGTGCCGAGCAAAGCAGGAAGACTGCAGTGGAGAAGGACAGGCATAGAAAAAAGCCCTCAAACTACTGCTACAGGCAAAGAAGCAGTATGTACTTTGAAATATTTGATCTCTTCATTCAATAGTCATATAAAGTATAGTACAGAGGCTTCCACATACGTTTTCTAAATGTTCAACAGGGAACTGCTGCTGACAAATTGTTTCTATTTTCCCTTTAGAAATCATCTCGATGAAAAAGGAAGGATGTTTTTATGTGCCGCAAGAAGTGTCAGAGAGTTCACTGTCTTCTGCCTTCTCTTTACTTTTATCTGATGCAAAGTCAAATGTGAGAGATATTCATGCTCTGACTGGATATGTTGTTTTGGTTACTGTTGTCTTTTCGTAAGATCGTGGTACGGCTCTACAAGTACACAAAATAAATGCTTTGTTATATTACAAATGGAAACTCTGTTTTTCTTATTATGACCTCTGCTTGTTCTGATTGCTAAAATTCCCTGTAAATCCACATTTTAAAGCTGATAATTAAAAACTAGGAAACTTTCATGCGTAAAAAAAAAAGGTATGCAAATTAATCACATAACCAAGTAGTACCTAAGATATTTCTACATGGAAAAACGTTGGATTTATGTATTTCTTTATTACAACACCACACAGGTATTTGCTTTATCTTCCCACAAAATACAGGGAATACTAGTATTTTTACTCAGAGATTGTAATAAATGCATTACATTCTTCCCAATTGATTAACAACACTAGAAAAAAACAAAAGCCCGATTTCAATGAACCTTGGTGGCAGCACGGGCCAAGAAAGAACACATTACTTTAAAAGGAGACCCGATTTACCGCAAGGAAAAACAACCTATTTCTCATTCTAGTAAACATTGCGAGATAGGGCCTTGGCTGGTGCCTGCTATCTCCGAGTGCCCTTCTAATTGTATCCATGGTTACATTATTTGATAAGCTGTATGTATTTGGGCACCAGGGTCCAATAATTCAGAGCAATGATAGGCTTAATTGTTTATTTAAGCATACAATACATGTGAAAATCCATCCCGAGTTGTACATAAACATGAATAGAGTCCCTTTTCCCATTCATAACTTCATTCCACCATATTATTATACTGTAAAGCTTCTGAAGCCAATGTGCAGATGTTATTTTCACCTTCATGTAAAAGACTCCCATGTAATTATACATTCCACTCCCTCACATACAATAATCATTATTTATCCGCCAGACACACGTATCCTGTGAAAACCCCTCAGAAGGTTGCAGGAGACTTATTTTTCTTGCAAACACGAGCAACACAAGCAAGCACATATTTTGACAGGTTTGAAATGGGGCTACACCCCTGGACACACATGTATGCAAATAAACCCACAGGCATGTGATTCAACACATCTGTTTAATACATGACTACACTTCCATCTGTTGCTTATGGGTTTCTTTGCTGTTTCCAATCTTGTGGTTTCATTTAAAAGATCAGCTAAATTGTATTGATGATTATGGAACATATTTCCTTTACTGACCTCAATACTTAATCTAATTTGTCCTCTTAATCGTTGGCCTTTGAAACCCATAATGATAAGTAGCTTTAGAACAGAAGGGGGGAAATGGCCCTCTTACACCACAACTCTACTTTGTTTAATTAAGGCAGGACAGCTCATGTTAACTAACTGGACTGTCAGGACAGCAAGATTTAATTCCCCACACCCACACAGTCTCCCTGTTAGCCTGTCCATCATTTCACACAGAGAACTGAACATTGGAGGGGCAGTGCAGACACACCAATACATGCCATGGATGATTTACAATTCATTAGCTCTGAATGTGATGGAGCGTGATCAGGACCCAATCATCATCAGGCCACGGACCCCTTGGCTTCCTCCTTGTCTGTGAAAGGCAAGTGAATCAGTAGCATACACACAGTCAGACTGTCCACCGAAGAAAACAGGCAAATAGGTTGTCTCTGAAAGCAGATTATTACGACTTATATGTATCTTTATTGGTCGTCTGGATTAACATGATCGGTGGTAAAACTTCTCTGTGCATACTTTGCTGTTGAGTTTCTATGGACAGAGCGGTGCAGCTGGACTTTGCGGAAGTGCTACCCTCGACGTCCCAAATCGCTTGATATTTTTGCAGAGAGCTGTGCTCAAAGTTCAAATTATTTCAACGTGCAACGAATCAGAGACAGAGGTATGCATCAGAGACAGATAGCAAGGGAGGTAGCATTACATTTTCACCAAATTCGGAAGATGATATGTCAATATTGGGCTTGCTGCTTGTTGTGCTGCCACCAACAGGCCTATACCACTGTAGGAACAGATAGTGCCCGCAAAATAAGCCTTTTGTTGCACACATTATACAGAGGGGAATCGCAGCGGGTTGGTCGATGCTTTAGCTACGTTCCAGAAATGGATGCCTGTAATTCAGAAATCATGTATTAAAGTAAAGTCTCTTATTAATTTATATACAACCATAAACATTGTAATCGATTGACAGCACTAGAAAAATTACAATAAATGGTATGTTACTCTCCATTTGAAATATATAAAACATATATGAGACAAGAGTCTGGCTGTTGCATCTTCATAGGCAATTATATAAACATGTATGTCTTTGCACATCCCATCTTTTTTCTGACATATCAGTAACTGTTGTGCGTGGATTTTAAGCTCGGTTGTGTGGCAATTATTAGGGTTTTTTCGATAACATGTTGACAACAATGATGCTAATTTGCTAACAGTAAATGTCTCTCTGTGTATCAAGATGCTCTTTGTATTCGTGTGCCAGATGTTTGCTTTTCTCAACATGCCTATTCCAGTCATCTTTCTTGTGCAGTATATTTCCAGATGCAATGTTCAATCTGGTTAAACATAAATAAACTTGAGAGTAACTGTGTATCATTATTTTGTTATGCACTAAATGAAGACGACAAACTAGCTCAAACGTCTTCCATAGTTTTAAGTGTTTACATCTGCTAACATCACAAATTGAGTTGCAATTTGTTTGTTTTGTGCAAATCGTGCAGCCCTATTCACGTTACCGCAACGTTTGAACACAATTGTCCCATAAAAATTGGCATTTAGTTGCTCTCCTCAGGGGTTCCCATTGTGTAGCACAAGCACATACACACAAACAAGGATTGTATCCACAAACTCACACGTGCACTCTTGTAATTCCAGCAGGATCTCTTGCCTCTTTGCAGTAACTCAGCAACCGTTATCTCTGCATCCACATGTTCTCTGGCTCTCTGGGATCATTGACTGTGTGTCAAATGACACCAAACCGAGGGATCACACACACACACACACACACACACACACACACACACACACACACACACACACACACACACACACACACACACACACACACACACACACACACACACACACACACACACACACACACACACACACACACACACACACACACACACACACACACACACACACACACAGAGAGATTGCTGGTCTTGTTAATCTGCAGCACTCTAGTCAGTTCTTGGACTGTCAGTCCATTTGGTCTGGTGGTGGCTGATTGTGTCCGGGGAGTATTTGGGTGGATGCATCTGTCAGTCACAGTATAGACCTCCCTCACAATGGCTGTTGATTGAGTGATAAAAAAGGGCGAGAAATTGTCCTTCACTAGATGAATATCTGACTGACATGCCCATCAAGAGGGTCCACTGACCGTTTGGATGGTAAATAAATGCACTTGTTTATTTGACCTGACTAGTTTAATATTGGCTGGCTTTATTGTGTAAATAACTAATGGACTAACTGCCTAGCTGAGTGGCAGTTTGCCGTTTGATGCTGGACAGGTGGTGCACAGAGGGTTTTAAAAAAGGATTGCGAGGGTGAACCAACAGTAAAGTCATGGATTTCTCTGTAAAGCTTAAGGAGCTACAGAGTTTGGTAATAATCTTCTGGGGTTTTGTCACAGAGCGACCCCTCTTATGTCGTCATTAGACTCATTGATCACCGTTTTTTTTGGTGCAGCTTTAGGGCTCGTGTCCACATAGCGCTCTTCTCTGAGTGAGCATGTGTGTTTTTTCTTACTGCACCCTATTTTTAGGGCCGCTCCAAGCCCTTTGAGTTAACCTCTTAAGCCCTGAGCCTGTTTTTCAGGTTTCAGGCTTGAAAATGCCATTAACACAACAAAGACTATATCTTCACTTCTAAAAGGGGTACATTAATAATCTTTTCTCTCAAAGCAAGAAGTGTCAGAATCAATATAGATGTTTTTATTTTAAAGAAAACCCATTACTTATAGTAAAAACCACCCTTGGATGATGGGTTAGTAGACTAAAAGCTTTAGGAATCCAAACTATAACATATAATAAGTACCCTGTATCAAGATTGATGCAAAACAAGTGACATTTGACCTTTTTAGACAGATTTAGAAAAATAAAGTCCAGGCGGACTGACCTCTGGGTAATTTGGGAACCATCAGTTCCATTTGAACTTTTTCACTGTAAAAATCATTTTATTACTTTGAATTATCACTATAGGTATTCATTCCATCCAAATACAACTGTTGTGAAAAAAATTAAAACATACTCTGTTATCCTCTTAGGCCCCACGGACCCGGTTCCGGGGCCGAAATCGCGTCATTTGCAGGACACAACGTCTAAGGAACCTTAATATTTAATAAACTATCAATATTTTATATCCATATAACGGGAAAAAACTCATTTATTTTTTCAAAAAAAACACACAATGCTAACAGTGAGCCTCTGAATTAGCCCCGAGCGAAAAATGCTAACCTATTACTGCACCGAAAATCACTCCTAGCTCCCTTATTACTTATCCTAGCTCCCTTATTACTTATCCTAGCTGCACATCCAACACATCGTTTTTGATCGTAAAGACACAGAATCTAACGGTGCCCACCTCAACACTGAAAGATACAAACTCGCGAGGTTATCAACAAAAACGAACATCAAAACAAGTGGCGCTAGGTACTAGCATGCGCTAGGCTAATGGCTTACCTTCCTCTTTGTCTGGTCTAAATTGGTCTTCAATGGCATTACAACGATAAAAACGATGCTGTAGTTAATCCATAGGTTAATATCCAATGTGGCTGTGTCCCCTTTGAAATGTTCTGATAATCTATAAGCAATAAAACTGCAATTCTGTTATCTGCTGTCCGCTCTGTGCTCCGTGTGCTCTGGGTTCTGCTGCAATGCCTGCTGTTACGTAGTAAACAATAAATGAAGTCTGCTGCGTAATGTACTTACGCTGGCTGGCATTCTTTATACTTTACGCAGGACCATATCTCTGGAACCTATTGGTTGATTTGGGTGATTTACACCTTTTTCTTAACCATCAGAACCAATAGAATCGATGGGCAGTTCCCAAATCCACGTAAACATTACCATTGCGGACGTAATAGAGAAGCAAACGAAGCATATCTGAAAGTTCAAGCCTGGACTGCAAAACTTTATACCCAGTATATTGCCATAAATATGATGAAGGATTATCAGTCAAAATTTCTACGTGACACAAAGACATTGGATTAACCTTGAGCGGCGTTTTTATTCCGGTGAACACAACTTTTGATCACAAATCAAAAAAGGTAAGACGTAATTATTGTAATATTTTTGACTTTCTCTTTTCTGGCTGACAGCTCCAGGAATTCGGGGTCCTACAGTGATGATATTACATGTGTGGAATCTGTGGAGTCTCAGCTTTAATCGGATATCTTGTTTGTGCAGTTACGATAAGTAATAACGGCATTTCTACCGTGAGTGCTGTGCAAAAGTCTGTTAGCATTAGTTAGCATTTTTTCGCTCCATGCTAATTCAAAGGCTTGGTATTACTCTTGTGTTTCTTTTAGCTAAAAATGGTTCACATTGTCAGTTAGCGGAGTTTCTTACCATTAAAAGGGTATGGAACATTAATAGTTTCATAAATGTTAAGAAGCCCTGAGACATAGTTTCGTAAAAAAACGATGGGAGTGGTCCACTGGGGGGACCCTCGGGCTTAAGAGGTTAAACATGTTTTTATATATATTTGTTCTTGTCTTTAGAACAGAATCATAATAAAGACAGGTATGCCGGTTTTTCTAGGAGCAGATTGGCCAAGCGGACACTGTATGAGTTGTTTCTATCACCCAAGTAACTTTGATTGTATTTGCCTAGGCTTTGATTCACCAAACCCATTATCAAGAATAATTTGGGGAAGACATTTTGTGGTGTTTAGTCAATGCTTGGAGAAAAATGAATTCTACTCTCCTCAATTGTAATGGGTGGGGCAGAAGAAATCTTTAAACCTTGGGAAATCAAACCAATACTATCTTGATATCTAGATACCACAAGAGGTTATTTGGGAGAATGTCTTATATAATATTCCAAGTATTTCTGTTCACATTAAAATCAGAAACTCTTTGGTAGCTTTAAAATTGACCAGATTATAATGTGTCCTTTTTAAACCAATTGTATCTCTTAGCAACAGTTTTGCCAAACGACACTCATTTGCACTTAGCAAACCAACTGTCTGACTGAATACACTTTAAGGCGAGACACGGCAGGCAAAAACATCGTTTTTCAAGTACTGGTCAATTTTGAGATTTTGTGCTATTTTGATTCTATAACATGTTTTCTTTCAGGCTTTTGGAAGGAAAACGTACAAAATACACATTTAAGTGTTTATTTTACTATAGTTTGTCTATTTGCGTCTGTAGATTTCTCCTAAATTCACCAAAAGTTAGCATTCTAACGTAACATAAAGTACCGCGACCGCTGTGTGCACCATGTCAACAGAGATATCGCTGGAAAGCTGTGTCTCTCCTGCACAATCTCATCGGATCCAAATATGGTCATTTCCTTTGTATCAGTAACCAATCGTGAAAGCACAAAGGGGTCTTAAACCAAGAAACGACATCTCATTGGCTGGTGTCAATTTCTGACAACGTGATTCGTTCAGATGCGTCACGTGGTGTGCTAAAACACTTCCTGGTTAGCTTTCCGCTCGAAATTGAAATCTCAAAATGTCAAAAGAACGGCGAAAAAAACGTTCACAGAGAAGACGACAACAATTGTCACTTGCACGAAGCAAGGTTATACAAAAAACAAATGACCCCGAACATGAAATACCTTCACGGAGTGCGTAGATGTGCAAGCTATCATCCAAAGAACAGGAGGGTTTAGCTAGCGCCTCACTGCAATCTTTAAAGGTCGTTTTCTCAAAATGAGTTTTTTCTCCTACTCTGAGTTCGAAATTTCAACTTCAGTAGCACGTAGAGACACCAAACCTTCCAGTTATATTCCTATCAATATTATGAAGGCTTTTACAGAAGGGTTTGTTCATATATCATTCATAGCCTGAATTATACAACATTTTATACCTAAAAACATGGCGAAAATTGATATTTTAGGGCTGTTGACAGTATTTTCTGATTTATGGAGTGATAAAGAGAGATATCCAATATCCCTTCTGTAAAAGCCTTAGATACTAATATGACTACAAAATGAAACAAGAATTTTGAACCTGGCTTTATCCAAAGTTCAGATTTCGATTCCTGAAATGTGTTCAAATATGTGCATATTTAATGAGATAATGGATCATTTGCATATTTATACATGCTATTTCAGAAAACTTGTAATACAAAAGACAATTGCCTTATTGTAAGTAATTAACTGGAGAAATTTCTAGCTGATACCTTTAAGTTAAAAAAATTACCCTATTCACCTGGGGTGTCTCGCCTTAAAATGTTGGATGTGACGGGATCCAACAGTTGATTTGGAAAGGACAGTGAGCTGTGATCTCTGTGCCTCCAATCAAGAAACAAGAGGCAGCCATCTTGTCCATGTGGGAGCAACACAATATGGACTTGGCAGCCTGTATGAATGTCTGTCCAATTTTGAGTGTCATGGCTTCATTGTGTGTGATCACCATGCCAGTAAGCTGGACGGGGAAAACAGAAATAGCGCAGATCAGGAAAGGCTTTGAAACCATGATCCCATGGCACAGGAGGACACACACTACATGAAGCACACACACACATACACACCAGAATATTGATTCTCAAGTCAATTTTGAAAATTGAACGTTGTTTTACAATTCTGGGAATGCTCTCCTCCTGAAATAATATCCTGCAAAAGGATGTTCACAAATGAAGCTGATAACTCTACTTTGAAAATATTTTATTCAATTTGATGCTATAATCTATTCACTAAAGAACAAACACAATCGCCCAGCAAAATGTACACATGTTCCCTTAAAAAATGTTGTTATAGGTAAAAATCCATCCTTAACCTGTTAAGCCCGAGAGCCCCCTGTACAGGGGGCTTGTTAGAAATTAAAATCAATGTTTAATGGCATAATTTAGTTTAAACATACCGTAAGCTTAAAGCTGTTTTATTCTGAAAAAACGGAAGTTCATGCACACTCTTAACTTTTATTCTGAAAATTCTTCATCTCCGGTTAGCATTAGCATGTGGCTAATCTTACGTTTTCTAGAAAAGTGAATTTAAGGTGAAAATGACACGTAGTGTTGCACACTAAAACATACTGACTTTAACACTACATTTATAGACGCCGAGATGTTATTATTGCTGAATATTAAATGAAGGTACAGTTTTATTCTAAAAGGCTTTATTGAAAGACAATGCCGTTGTTCACATGACGTCACTTCCGGTTTGACGTAAACAAGATTACAGCCGTTAAAATGCATTAAATAAAAAGTCATGAATGAGTGTATAAGGAGAAAAGGTGTGTGGAGTGATGCAATGAATATACAACGTTTAAATCCTCGGTTTTACGCGATATCGGACGTAAGAAGAAAGCGATGGGAGGACTCCGACGTCACGGGAGCCACGAAGGAGATATATAGCTAACAGGCGGGGGGATGCAGGCTCTCTTTTCCACGGCTGCGAGACACAGCTGCTCTCTCTCTCCACCAGCTTCTGTTTGTTCCATTACCGCGCTATTTAATTAAAGTACCCATTTCAACCTTTTGAGAGACTCCATTAGTCTCTTTATTTAAGCTTTTCTCCTGGGACGCGAGAACAACGAATACTTCTAACAGGCTGCGGGGTGTTTTTTCACGAAACTGTGTCTCAGGGCATCTTAATATTTAAAAACCTATTAATGTGTCATACTCACTTAACGGGAAGAAACTCAGCTAACGACGATACGATCCATTTTTACCGAAACAAAGCACAAGTCTCACAAGAAGCGTCTAAATCATAGACTGTATATATAAATGGACGTAGTGTCCGTGACGTCACCCATAGGATTCTGCAGAGTTGTCGTGAAGCCCTTAGTAGGCGGAGTCGGCCACTAACGGCTCGACTGTGACGTCAGAGTCTAATCCCGCCTGCTCCAAATAAGGGCAAAGAGGCGGAGCCGAGGCGGGACCTGCTGCCTCCGAACTGGAAGTAAACAGAGCTAGCTCAGGCTAAGAAGCTAAGCTAACATGAAATACATGCATACCAAGTTACTGCTAACCGTGTAGTTCCCCTATATAAACGTTACATTCATAATCAAATGAGACAATCTGCAAGAGAATTAGCTATATTTTGTTATTCTTAATGCTTGTCATTCACACGTTGAGAAAAGACGGACTCCACCGCCCGGACCTAACAGTGGGCTAGCTCCGGGACGCCGGCTGGAGCTAGCCCCCTGCGGCTCCGTTAGCTCCGGCGGCCACCACTGGGATAATTGGGTCCCCTATTAACATTTGCTCCCATTTAGCATTATGGGCGTCATAGCCATAGACTATAAAAGTCTTACCCAAGGCTGAATCATAAACTAAAATGTATATGTATGCATAAAGGGTTACGTCCTTAGCTGGCTAATAAGTAACAAGCTAAGCTACCAAGCACACAAACACCTGCGAACGGGGTTAACATGTATAATATTATCATTTTAGACTTCTTGGAAGTTCTGTTAGTACATTCAAGCGCACAGCACGACATTTTAATTGTCTGGTATTTGTAACAATATTCCCAAAAAGGCACAATCGCCACGAACACAGCTAAAGCTAAAGGGTCAAGTACAGTACTATGACTAACTAACGTTGTAGCCTCTATGGTTGTAGCCTAGCAGAGTGGACAAGTTGCTGTTAGCTGACAGTGAGGCATGTACATCAAAGTGACCACGCCCTAATTTATGCAAAAGCTTTAAGGCTTAATATTAATTAAACAGATGAGTTGAGAAAAAATTCACCCCCCACACAGTAGTCATGAAGGGGGAATCTAACTATACAGAGAATATGGTTTTTTGAACCACGATGTAAACATGTTTATTTCTGCTGTAAAGTTGGGCATTTTAACATGGGGTCTATGGAAATTGCTCCCTTCTGCAGACTGCTCCTACTGGCCACTAGATGAACTGCAGTATGTGGCACTTCCGTATTGGCGTCCCGGCTCTTCCCCAGAGTTTGCCGCTTGGCCTAAATGAGCCCTGAGCGAAAAAATGCTGACACACTTAGCACAGAACTCACGGTAAAAATACCCTTATTAATAATAATAATAATAGATTTAATTTGTTAGCGCTTTTACAGGTGCTCAAAGACGCTTTACATATATAGTGAAGATAAAATAAAATAAAATAAAATAAAGTAACAACAAATAAATATATAGTTAAAGTTACTTTATACTTTAAATTTCTGATAATATATGCACAAACAAGATAGCGATTATTATTGTGAGATTCCACAGATTCCAGAAATATACATCTCATTACCGAGCGATCAGAACTCGTGACCGGGGAAGCAAACACAGACATCACAACACGGGACATTGTCAGAACTGTTGTTCTGATCAAAATGGCATTAAAACGATAAAAACGCTGCTGAAGGTTAATCCAATGTGTCTGTCACTTTGATTACTGATAATCCATCATTCCATTTGTATGTCAAAAACTGAGTTTTCATATTAGCTGCTAATGACAGCTTCCTGTATTGGGCATTCTGGTTACGCATCACTCTATTCACCAATGGGTAATGTTTAGATGGATTTTAGGAACTTCTCCTCGATTCTATTGGCTCAAACGGTTAAAAAGAGACAGGTTAACCTGTTAAGCCCGGAGCCTGTTTTCCAGGTCTCAGGCTCGAAAATGACATTCCCAGAACAAATGACCATATCTTCCCTTCTAAAAGGGGAAAATTAATAATCTTTTTTTCTCAAAGCAATGATAAACCTGTGAGTTGGATGTAGAAAAGATTTTTTTATTTTAAAGTAAATTCAGATAGAACATTAGGGCTGCAACAAATGACTAATTTGATAATCAATTAATCGACTATTCTGACTATTCTGTTCCTATCCATCCCCACCCGCATCAATCACCGGACCTGGGGGGTCAGAGCCTTCTCCGTTGCTGCCCCCTCCCTCTGGAACTCACTCCCCCAACCCATCAGAGACTGCACTGACCTCACCACCTTCAAAACACTCACAAAAACTCACCTCTTCAATCTGGCTTTTAATGTGTGATTGTTTTTGTATTATTTGACTTTAACTTTAACTATATATTTATTTGTTGTTCCTTTATTTTATTTTATTTTCTCTTCACGATATATGTAAAAGCGCTAACAAATTAAATCTATTATTATTATGCCTTGCCCAATTTCTCAAACGCTCTTATTTAGACATCAACTTTTAGATGTAGCTTGATGTTGTTTTAGGCATGTGGAAACAATGAAGACAATAAAGATGAATGCTTGATTCAAAAATACATATATTATTAAATTAACTTAACAAATTGTGAACAAAACTAACATTGCTTTTTATTTAAATTAACAAATCGTATTAAATAATGTGATGACAGAACTGTAAACAGAATAGCTGAAACTTTAACAAACTAAATAACTCAGTTACCTCTAATCATAAACCCATGTTTGTATAATTTGTTAACTCCGTGTGTTGCTGCTAGCATACAGAACACCTGACGTGGAAACGTTACTCGTGGATGGGGCTACAGAGCTGCTAGAAAGACAGTGGAACCCGGTGCATTCGTCCGTCTGAATGTGGAGCACTTTTGCTAAATGTTTAGACAAATTGCTCGTGTTACCGCCCTCACATGCTAAACTCTTATTGCACTTTTGGTAACGAGAATTGTCCACATCGAGACGGGTAACATTTAACCACGCCTTGGAGCGCTTCTCTCCGCCATCCCCGCCGTGTGTTGCTGCATGTGGCAGCCGCGTGTGTGTAAACTGCCCCGCCCCCTCGCACACAGACGGGAGAGAGATCTCGTCTGGATTGGAAAGATCGAAAATACATCATAGACGCATTTTTTTCTTTTTGCATATTATAAACGAGTTGGCGACACTAAGACTGCGATATAATGTTTTTATAGCAATAATACATATGACATATTTTTTAAATGTCACCGATAACGTTGGAGCTTAACGGCGCGTAAAACACACGTGATGACGTCACCAACGAATCGACGACCAAATTATTTGGCAGCTAATTTGGTCGTCGATTAGTTGTTGCACCCCTAAACATAGTAAAAAAAAATACTTATAGTGAAAACCAGCCTTGAATGATGGTAGACTAAAAGCTTTAGGAATCCAAACTATAACATAATAAGTACCCTGTATCAAGATTGATGCAAAACAAGTCTGTGGTTTAAAAAGGTAATCCAAAGCCAAAAAATCAAACTAATGTTTTTTTCTTTCACATAACGGCTGAAATAGACTTAAAATCCCTGTAAAGCTGTAGGGAAAGTGCAAGAGTTGGGGATAGTTATTACCTCAGCCAAGGAGAATATGTTTCTGGTTTGATATGTTTGTCAGCAGAAAGATGGACAAACTACTGGCCAGAAGGATGTAAGATTGACCGAGAAGGTACCCATTACATTTGGGAGTGAGTTGGCCTATGAGCTTTTAAAGTGCCTTTCTAGTTCTCTCTCTGTTTGTCATGTTCATGCAAGCTACACCTGTCATCTCATATACAGTCATTTGAGTAATTGTTAAATATAAAAATATTGATTAGGGTAGCTTTAAGGATCGGTAAGGTTTATCGAATCATGGATCATTGTGACTTTCTAATGATCCAGTAAGAAAAAGTGAGAGTATATTTTTAGAGAGCTAGTACAAATAGTAGAGGAGATTGTG
Source organism: Pogonophryne albipinna (assembly GCA_028583405.1). Classification (NCBI taxonomy): domain Eukaryota; kingdom Metazoa; phylum Chordata; class Actinopteri; order Perciformes; family Artedidraconidae; genus Pogonophryne; species Pogonophryne albipinna. The sequence goes on along the minus strand of CM053244.1, from coordinate 5,236,681 downwards.
TGATTCAGGAAAGATTAGAGGTACTTCTTTATAAGTTGAGCTATCAGGGGAGAGCAGCTGGAGTGATATCAGTTCTTGAAATATATTGGTGAAAAAATTGCTATTCATCAATCCAGGGGAAAAGAAGGACAGATATTCAAGCCGAGTGATGAAGCCAGAAACAGAATGAAAGTAATCTCCGATTCAAAAAACAAAAATAAAAGTGAGAATAAAATGAGATGCAAATAGGGCGGCAGCACAACAGATGGAGATGGAGCAAATGACTACCTATTTCAATCTATCAAAGTCTCATCGGGCTTTTTGTACGCTGAAACTTTCTACCCAAAGTCGAGAAGGACAACAGCACCGGAACACAAACTGTGTTGACAAACTTTCTTGAAAAAAGACGGGCCAAGGATATCCCCCACCAACACTAACTATGACGCATCTTTGTTCAGATGTCTTATTGGCCCTGTTTATCCGATCGCCACAGGGGTGAGAAGATTTGAAACCTAGATACAAGCCTTCTCTCATCTCTTTTTATCTGCGGACCTACTCGCCTCTTACCCTTTATTTGATACTCAGTTTCCTTCGTCTTCGTGTTTTGCTCCTGCTCTGCTTCTTTGTCTTGTTTCTCTACAAGGACCTTCCTTTTATGTCCCTCTCTCTGAAGCTCGTTACTTTTTCATATTTCACATATTTTTGTTAGCTGCATACCCTAAAACATATCTGCTGTATGTTGTTTGTGCACAAATAGGTGCCATCACTGTAACTTAAAGTCAGGAGGGGGTGTCATCACGATTTCCCCTTGGTGTGTTCCTAAGATCCAGTGTGAGAGGTTGGTAAGGGCTATTTTTGCACTTCAAAATTGTAAATGATGATTGATCTAATGATTGAAGTACTTTACACACTCTTGCAATATCCAAAGATACTGGGTTAGCTGTTTGGGTTTGTACATTTTTGCATACTTAAAACTAAAGCAATGATAAATACAAAATATAACACAAACTAGGACCAAAACCTAATTATAATCTTCTGTAACCTACATTATCCCTTCAAAGACTTGTATTTTAAACGTTTTCAGAATTTGTCAAGACAAGCTGACCGCCTTCATTCGGTTCTATAAAGAACATGGCTTGGCACCAAGGCTGAGGTGTGCAACCCTGTCTCCTAAAAATTACGTTCCCACAGAACTAAACTGCATTCTCAATTACGTTTAGCTAGAAACGTATTTTCTCCTACGTTACGTTCGTTATGAACGTATCTCAAATACGTTTATTTTCTACATATCTTCTAGAAGCATATTTTCTCCCACGCTACGTTTCTTATGAACGTATCTTAAATACGTTTATTTTCTACATATCTTTGCCATTTATTGTCTTGCTTATAATAATGATAATAGTCATTTATAAATATCATTTTAGAGCACACATTTGAAATCAGTAGGCGAGGCTGTAATTTCGCCAGCTGTTACTCTCATGAGCGAGACAGAAAATAATAGTTTTAACATGCCAAAAAGCTGCGGTGTCGTTTATTGCACCTCAAACATTAAAACAAATCCAGAGTTACGTGTTTCTGTACTTCCTCTAAGAAGAAAGGACAGTAACAGAAGAGCTCTGTGGCTTCAGGCTTGATCGCCGTTCAAATGACAGCGTTGGTCTTTTAAAACTACAATTCCCAGTAGAGACGTGCCATAGAGAACATGTTGCGAAACACAATAGCCAGCATGTGTAGTTCTCGGGGGGCGTTCGAGTCCAGTTTTGAATAGTCTGCCGTGGTTTCGTTCCATTTCAAAGCGCTCGACGCTCGGCGTAACCTTGGCGCGCTGCCACTCCAACATCCAATCCCAGAGGTTGAAGATTAATCACGGGGTTTGTCAACGGGACTGTAGTCCCAAACGATAGCTGGGGATTATGGGTAGTGTAGTGTCTTCGGCCATCCTAAACTGAAATGTTTTTCGGATATCATATCGCATTAACAACACCACATCTGGCGTCACAGAGATCTTCTGTTACTGTCCTTTCTTCTTAGAGGAAATACAGAAACACGTAACTCTGGATTTGTTTTAATGTTTGAGGTGCAATAAACGACACAGCAGCTTTTTGGCTGTAAAAACTATTATGTTCTGTCTCGCTCATGAGAGTAACAGCTGGCGAAATTACAGCCTCGTCTACTGATTTCAAATGTGTGCTCTAAAATGATATTTATAAATGACTATTATCATTATTATAAGCAAGACAATAAATGGCAAAGATATGTAGAAAATAAACGTATTTAAGATACGTTCATAAGAAACGTAGCGTGGGAGAAAATATGTTTCTAGAAGATATGTAGAAAATAAACGTATTTGAGATACGTTCATAACGAACGTAACGTGGGAGAAAATAATGTTTCTAGAAGATATGTAGAAAATAAACGTATTTGAGATACGTTCATAACGAACGTAACGTGGGAGAAAATACGTTTCTTGCTAAACGTAATTGAGAATGCAGTTTAGTTCTGTGGGAACGTAATTTTTAGGAGACAGGGTTGAGGCGTGGTGGTCGTGTGATGAGCAGAAGGGTGCTGTCCTTGGACAACACACTCTCACTCCCTGATAGTCCAATAGCGACGCTTGGTCAGGGTCCCTTGGCGTCCAGTTGTGACGCGCCGAGGCTCCTTCAGCTTCATAAACGGACGCAAAGAGCTTTCAACTGATTGCAATGTATTCCCATCGGCGGCGGTATTTGACGCTCAGGGAAGCACCGCATCGGTCCATGTCAGCGGCAGTTAAAGGCAATGTGAGCGTCCATTCCCATTGGATAACGGAGGATTGTACACCCGGAAGTAAGTATTCTCCTTACTGTCGATTGATTTGACAGTGATATCTCCACTACTCATCAACTCAAAAACACCAGATTACTTTTGTTAATTAAACGACATTGATAGGTTTAAATTGTGTACAATGTTTTTCCCCTTCAATTGTGAGAAACAACTTGTTTTCTCTGAAATGTGGAGCGCCAAAGAGACTACACTACCCCCGAATCCCCAGCTATTGTTGTGACGACGCCTGTCCGCTTTGCGACAAACCCCATGATTAATCTTCAAGCTCTGGGATTGGATGTTGGAGTGGCAGTGCGCGAAGGTTACGCCGAGCGTCAAGCTCTTTGAAATGGAACGAAACCACGGCAGACTATTCAAAACTGCCCCCCGAGAACTACACATGCTGGCTATTGTGTTTCGCAACATGTTCTCTATGGCACGTCTCTACTGGGAATTGTAGTTTTAAAAGACGTTTTCGTTTTGCCCAAAATTAGAAGTTACCAGTATTAAACTGTGTACAGCCCTGGAGGTTTTTTTGATAGTTGGTGCTTGAGAAGACTAAACATTTATCTGCAGATCTCTATAAAGTATATTCATTACTCGTTATTCTCTACTAATAGTTAATTAAAGACTGTATATAATGGCTATTTTGCACATCCCTTTCAAGATTTCAAGATGTTCTAAGGTTTATTGACATATCATCTACACAACTACGGTGTAGTTATGCAATGAATGAAAATCTTGGGTCGCAGGTTCCTCAACAGTGCATTACAAGACATCTATCAATGTGTGTGTACCTCCACCATTAAACTGTCATATTCTGCACATTTCTTATTCTATCTACATACATAAGAGTATAATTAATGTGGATCATATCAGTTAAAATAAGTGCTTCAACATAGTTAACATTGCAGGAAAGCAATATATTAGACCTTAAACACTTTGTCAGGCTTAATATTTATCTGTAGATAGATACCCCCAAAGTTTTTTTCTTATTTGAAAGAAGACCTTAACCTAAAGTATTCTTTAATGTGTTAATAAAGGTTAATTAGTTTGTCTGTTTTGCACATCCTCATTAATATCTTTGTACATCGTGCACTAAACTGTTTTATTGTAGAGATCACTTACAGTATCTTCTTGATTTTTTATATTCTATATTTCTATCATTGACCTTCTACTTTCCCCCTATGAAAGTATGTACTCTTAATATTTTTTTCATCAAATAACATTATTCAACAAAAATAATTCAATAACATGCTTTAACCACTAGGCGGTGCACACAAGGTACACATAGCACACTAATAATAACTTTGTATTATTAGTGTAGGACACTTATGTATGTATAACATCTGAAGATATTTAGTTTTATTCATGTTTTTATTAGGGCTGTCAGTCGATTAAAATATTTAATCGCGATTAATCGCAAATTAATCGCACATTTTTGATCTGTTCTAAATGTACCTTAGAGGAATATTTTTAAGTTTTTAATACTCTTATCAACATATTAGTGGACAAATATGCTTTATGCAAATGTGTATTATCATTTGAACAATGACAAATATTCTCATGAATATTAAACACAACAACCTCTGAACATTACAAATATTCGCCTCAATTCAACCTGGAACCTCTCTCATTCAATAATACAATACAAATGGTGTGTGTCTGTGCATGTGTGTGTGTGTGTGTGTGTGTGTGATCGTTGGAGCTATGTGCAACTCAAGGCATACTGCACCAGACTTCACATGACAGTTAATGGTCCGGCCCTCAACAGCTCTAGGCCAATTATGGGATGTCATCATATGCCGTTTCCATGGCAACGCATGCCTCGCCATAAAACACAATGTTGTCTTAAGTCAATGGAAAATGGTCCAAACTGCACCAGACTTCACATGACAGTTAATGGTCCGGCCCTCAACAGCTCTATGCCAATTATGGGATGTCATCATATGCCGTTGCCATGGCAACGCATCCCTCGCCAAAAAACCTGCTGTTGTTGTATTTCTATGGAAAATCGTCCAAACCGCACCAGACTTCAGACTATCATTAATGGTCCGGCCCTCAACAGCTCTACGTGAAATCTAAAATCTCACCGTATGCCGTTGTCATGAAAACGCATCCTTCGCCAAAAATTACGATGTTGTTGTAATTCAATGGAAAATCGTCTAAACAGCACCAGACTTCAGACTATCATTAATGGTCCGGCCCTCAACAGCTCTATGCCAATTATGGGATGTCATCATATGCCGTTTCCATGGCAACAGATCCCTCGCCATGAAACACGGTGTCGCTGTTACTCCTATGAAAATGGTCCAAACGGCACCAGACCTCAGATGATGGCTAATGGTCGGGCCCTCAACAGCTCTACGCCAATTATGGGATGTCATCTTATGCCGTTTCCATGGCAACGCATCCCTCGCCATGAAACACGGTGTTGTCCTAATTCAATGGAAAATGGTCCAAACTGCACCAGACTTCAGATGACAGTCAATGGTCCGGCCCTCAACAGCTCTACGCCAATTATAGGATGTCATCATATGCCGTTGCCATGGCAACACATCCCTCGCCAAAAAACCTGGTGTTGTTGTAATTCAATGGGAAATCGTCTAAACCGCACCATACTTTAGATGACAGTTCATGGTCCGGCCCTCAACACCTCAATATGACAATAGTGAGTTTTCCTCAAAAGCTGTTGCCATGGCAACGCTTCCCTCGTCAAAAAACCTGGTGTTGTCGTAATTCAATGGAAAATGGTCCAAACTGCACCAGACTTCACATGACAGTTAATGGTCCGGCCCTCAACAGCTCTATGCCAATTATGGGATGTCATCATATGTCGTTGCCATGGCGACAGATCCCTCGCCATGAAACAGGGTGTTGTCGTATTTCTATGGAATATCGTCACAACCGCACCAGACTTCAGACTATCATTAATGGTCCGGCCCTCAACAACTATACGTCAATTATGGGATGTCATCATATGCCGTTTCCATGGTGACAGATCCCTCGCCATGAAACACAGTGTTGTCCTAATTCCATGGAAAATCGTCCAAACGGCACCAGACTTCAGATGATGGCTAGTGCCCTCAACACCTCAATATGACAATAGTGAGTTTTACTCAAAAGCTGTTGCCATGGCAACGCTTCCCTCGCCGTTAACCACCATATTGCTATAAGTCCTGTGTGAATGGTAAAAAACTGTTCAAGCTTTACATGTGTGCTAACCGTCAAGCCCTCGAGACATATATGTGTCAGTTTTGAGATTTCGTCAAATGTCGTTGCTATGGTAACAAAATGGTCGCCGTGAAACACGGTTTTCTCATAACTCCAGTTAACATGCTCCAAACGGCACAAAACTTCACAGGTTTTATAACGATGCAGCCCTCAACACAACTAAGCATATTATGGGGTGTCATCAAATTCCGTTGCCATGGCGACAGATCACTTGCCATCAAACACAATGTTTATGATACTGCTGTAACTCCCATGTAACTTGTCCGATCGGCCTGAATCTTCCCACGTTTGCCAACGGCCGACTCCTCGAGACACCTAGACACACACGTCGATGTACGGACAACAGCCTGCGGAACGTCGAAGACCCGCTCAACGCTGCTTGCAGCTTTAATTATTATTATTATTATTATGGCGAGTTCGTGTTTCCATAGCAACAGCACTAGGAAAAGCTCCATACAAATTAAATGTATTATTTTTTTGGAAATTATTATTATTATTGCGAGTTTGTGTTTCCATGGCAACAGCAGAAGTCTAAACCAAACTATTTCAGTGACATCACTTATGACATCCTCACACACTGAAGCGATGAGATGATTGGCTTTGATGAGTGTTCCGTCATAGAACATCAAAGACATCTGTGATGTCATAATAATGATGTCACAGGAGTCTGAAGGAAGATTGCAAGGGCATTCATGTGCCACTCTTCACTCCAGAGCTGTAAGTGGTGAGACGCATTCAGACGACCTTCACAGTCTTCAGACAGAACACTTCTTCCAAAGAGAAATAGATTATTCTACCTACGCACAACACAAGTCTACAGACGGTGCCATGGATAGAAGAAGCCACCAGAACAACAGGGGAAACCCGAGGCCATTCGACCATGGAGCAGAAGCAGATCGAGCTTACAAGCAGATCCACTGCAGAAATGACCAGATAAACGGCCTGGAGGAGTATCGTGGGGCATTTCAGGAGGAGAGGACGATATTTTGCCACAGTATGCGCAAACAAAAAGACAAGGTCAAACGTCTTGAGGAGCTCCTGAACTACAGGAACTCAGGGCTCCACAAAGAGAACAAAAGGCTGGTTGACACCATCATGGAGCATGAGGCAGAAATCTCCCGTCTGAATGAGAATATTGAAAATGCAGAATGCCAACACAAGAGGCAGATGGACCAAATTGTGGCAAGGCATGAGGCAGAGAAAGGAAATGTCTCAGACGAGAAGGACCAGGCGACATCTGACAGCGAGAACAATGATGTTCCCCTGCAGTGTGACCCAGAGATCATCAAACTGAGAATGAGGAAAGGGGAGACCATGAAAGAGCTGATAAGAAAAGGGGAAGAACTCCTTGAGTGTGTGACAATCTTGGAGGATAAAAACAGCGATCTGGAGGAGAAGATGGAAGCTGCAGAGCTTCAACACAAAAAGCAGCTGGAAGACACAGTGGCATGGTATGAGACACAGCAACAGAAGCTCTCAGACCAACACAACGAGGCCAACCTGGTGACTTTAAACCTGCTGCAGAGAAGAGAGGAACAACTCCTTCAATGCGAGGAAAAGTTCACCAAGAGCCTGGCCGAAAATACTCTCACCTGGGAGAGTGAGAAGCAAAAGATGGAGATGAAGTTGAAAGAGGTGGAGAAGAAGAAAAATTACCAGGCCAGTAGAAACAAGACCTTGCAGACGGAATTCCTACAGATGGAGACCAGTTGAAAAGGCAAGAGGAAATGTTCTCCAAAGACCTGGCCGATAAAGAGTCACACCTGGGAGACTGAGAAGCAACAGATGGAGACAACACTAAATGAGGTGACTCAGGAAAAGAACAACATGACCAAGGAAACCCTGACCTTGGAGACTGAGTTCAAACAGGTGGAAGCTAAATTAAAGCAGGTGGAAAAGGAGAAAGATCGCCTGGCCGAGAATAACTTGAGCTGTGAGACGGACATCAAACAGCTGAAAGAACAGATGAGAGAGCAGGAGGAGAAGTTCTCCAAAGACCTGGCTGAAAAACAGCTGAACTGGGAGCAGTTTGTCCAACGCAAGGAGACGGATGTCAAGCAGTTGGAAAACCAATTGGAAGAACAGAAGAAGTTCTCCAAAGACCTGGCCCAGAACCAGGAGAGCTGGGAGTCCAAGGTTAATTTGGTGGAGACCAAATTAAAGGAGGTAACTCAGGAGAAGGACGACCTGGACCAGAAACACCAGAGCATGGAGACCAAGCTTCACCTGACGGAGACACAACTGAAACAGGTGGAGGAGCAGAGGGACGACCTGGCTCAGAGAAGACTGAGCTGGGCAACGACTGAGAAAAAGATGGAGGAGGAAAATAAACTTCTGGAAGACCTCTGTCTTCACATGAAGAATAAGAGCAGAGGTTTCTTCTCTCGCAGGAGGGGGGAGACTGAGGATAGAGACGTTGCCTTGCAGAAAATGATAAGCAAGATGCAAGAGAAGGAGATGAGTAAGAAAGCAAAGGGGGAGAAAGAGGAGGCTGGACGTCAGTAGCTGCCTTTTCTTCTCTTCGTTCTCTCCTCAATTTCCCCTCACCTCCTTCCTCCTACCTCACCCCTTACTGCCTTCCCCTTTTCATACTCAGGGTTTCCCACAATCTGTATAATAGATGTAAAAAAACTCACTATTAAGTCCCTCCCCCATTAGCTGTACCTACTTCCTGCTACCTCACCATCTCTCACCTTACTCCATCCTTTATTTACCTACTTCCTCCATATCTCCCCTCACTTCACCCCAAACTCTCTCCTCCATTTCCCTCACCTCTTTCTTCCTACATCACCCCCTCCCTTCCTTCCTTCCCATATTTAGTGTTTTTTAGACTTGATTTTAAAATAAAATGTTAATTAAATGTATTATTTGTATGCCTCACTGTGTAAACATATACAGTATATATTCATTACTTTATGACATTTAGGTTACCAAAGTACCGGTATCTGTTCTATTTGTGATTTAAACAACTTTGAATTTAATAAATACAACAACAATAGAATATTTTTGTACAGATTGTTCTTGGTGTTTCTACTTTTGGGTTCAATTACATTGTTTTGTTTTTGTTGTTTTTCAAAAATGTGAGGATTTCATAAGAGCTGTTGAAGTATATTCAAAGCTCAGGGTTTAACACTAGAACCGCCAACGGGTACATTTTACCCGCAGCTGTTTTTTTATTGTATGTAACTTTTTTTCAATAAAATATTAACGTCTCCCAGTCCGTGACTTTTCCTGAAAGTGTGTTATGTAGCACCCTGTGTTGTTAAACATTGTCAATATGAAGTCAGATTGAAAAAATCTCCAAAAAAATGGCTATTTATACCTATTTCCGCCAGCGGGTAATATTTACCTCATAGAAATGCAGCGCTCCTCGCGCTATTGATTTCGCGCGTAAACATAAACATGACATGTTGCTATAGCAACGCCTTTTGTCTACTGCTGTAGATAGAGAGAGAGATTGAGATATTGATAGAGAGATAGAGAGATAGATAGATAGATAGATATATAGAGTAATAGATAGATAGATAGATAGATAGATAGATAGATAGAGAGAGAGAGAGCCGGTTATATTTCCAGAATGGACAAAAGAAAGAGACTCATGAACGTACAGGAGGCACTAGAGTTGCTAAACCGTCTGAGCGAAGCAGAGTCTGATGGTGGGGAAGTATCAGGACTGAGTGATGTGTCCTGGGTTTGTTCTGCCTCTGATGGGTCATCTGACAGCGATCCTGAGCCTCCGCGGAACGTGAGGCCGTCCCATCCTGACCCCCCACTTGCAGATTGGCCTACTGTACCAGCCCATGCAGAAGGTATGATACAAATAAATAGGGATATACAACATAGGCTATTCCTCACTCAATTCAGTGTTCCTATCTGTCAAACACGCTCAGACACACACAGTGAAGCCACACACACACACACACACACCATCTTATCGCTAAAAACACTCGGCCGCATAGTATAGCCTATATATTATATATCCAGTGTTGTAGTGTGGATTTTTAGACTATTAAAACCACCGCGTCCAACGCCCACTACACCACTATATCTGATAACACACACCAGTGGCGGACTGGCCATCGGGATGAGATACCGAAGTGGGCCGGTCTGATAAGTCACTTGCCCCCCCCCCTCGTTGACAATTTACTAGCGGTACCGAAGTCGAGAGCTGATTTTTAGTCCCAGTCTGCCCCTGACACACAGTCAACACTGATAGCAACGTGTACCGTATATGTTTACCTGCTCTTCAAGGGAGACTAATACTACAAAATAAGACTATAGCCTACTTTTCTACAAATCGTAGGCTATAAGATATCAAGGCATATAGATAATGCCTTTTCTTTTTACAAATGATCTTTTCATTGCCTTTCGAGGATGTAATATTATCAAATAAACATTTATGAAATATACTTTAGTCTAAAGTAGTGTTTTCCTCTCTCCTATTTAGTGTGTGCCACTGAGCCGTCACCAGCCCAAGAGATCGGGAAAGATGGCACAGTGTGGACGGTCATGGAGCCTTGCGGAGGCACAGGGAGACGGCAGATACAGAACATCCTCACGGAGTCTGCTGGCCCAACACCACATGCACGTCACAACATTACTGACAAACTCACAGCATTTATGTGTCTGTGTGATAATGTAATGTTGGAGGAAATCCGTGATTGCACAATTGCTGAAGCGCGGAGAGACAGAGCCACCTGGGATGTCTCTATTATGGAGCTGAAGGCCTTTATTGCGCTTCTCTATGTGAGAGGTGCATATTGTGGGAAGAACATTGAGATGGAGAGTTTCTGGTCCGAGCAGTGGGGCAACGCGTTCTTCAACGCAACACTGTCGAGGAACAGGTTTCGGGAAATCATGCGCTACCTGCGCTTTGATAAAAAGGAGACCCGCCGGTGCCGGTTGACCACCGACAAGTTTACGCACGTGAGGAAGGTGTGGGATCGTTTTGTCGAAAATTCAATCGCGTCCTACAGGCCAGGGTCCGACATCACTGTGGATGAACAGCTATTCCCGACCAAATCAAGATGTCCATTCACACAGTACATGCCCAACAAGCCGGACAAATTTGGCATCAAGTTTTGGCTGGCAGCTGACGTTGACAGCAAATACATGCTGAATGGCTTCCCTTACCTGGGAAAAGATGCCAGCAGGCCAGCAACACAACGGCTAGGAGAGAACGTGGTGCTGAGGCTGGTGGAGCCCTTTGTTGGTAAGGGAAGAAATATAACCACAGACAATTTATTTACCTCCCTCCCTCTCGCCAAAGCGCTTCTCGCCAAAAACACCAGCCTAGTGGGAACCATCAAGCGCAACAAGCGGGAGCTCCCACCCTCTGTGCAAGGGAGATCTGAGCTGTTCAGCACCAAGGTGCTGAAGAGCGACAAAATGGTGCTCTCAGTCTACCAGTGAAAGCCGAGGAGAAACGTGACAATACTCAGCACGCAACACCAGCATGTGGCCATCTCCACAGAAAAAAAGAAAAAGCCAGAGACTGTGGAATACTACAACCACTCAAAAGTGGGGGTTGACGTGCTCGACCAAATGGCTCGCCAATATTCGGTGAAAGGTAGGCTATTATTGTTATTATTATTATTATTATTTTAGGCCTATAGAAAACACTGCATTGATCAATCGTTTTTACTAAATCCTATGTTTCTCTCAGGTGGCACGTGTAGATGGCCCGTTGCTGTCTTTTATAATGTGCTGGATCTCGCTGCCATCAATGCCTGGGTGCTGTACAGGAGCTGCATGAGCCAGGAGAACATACCGAGAAGGGACTTCATGCTCCAGCTGGCACACGAGCTGCGCGCTGAGTGGATGGCATCAAAAGCGCCACCACTTGCGGACCTGCCCTTCAGCGGTGCTGGTGCAGAAGAGAGCAGGAGAATGACCTGCATGGTGAAGGCGCACTGCATGCAGAATAAAACGTTCTGCAAATGTGTCAAGTGTGGGGATGCTGTGTGTGGCAAATGCACAGCCAAGGTGCTCAGTGTTTGAAACAATTGTGTTTGAGTGTTTGTGAAGCGTTGTGATCGATGTGTTCTTCTTCTCTGATGGTTTTTGTTATTTGTATACGTTCTGTGTTATCTGCTGTTCAATTATATAACAAATACATCATTATATTATTGTCATGTTGTTGTTTTTTTATGAGTAGAAGGCTATCAGACGATATGAAGCATTTTTACCTTTACGAAACACAAGCCTAACATCAAGCGTTTATTAGCGAGAGTGGGTAATATTTCTTCCATAGAATATGCAGCGATCCTCGCGCTATTGATTTTGCGCGTAAACATAAATATGACGTGTTGCTATAGCAACGCCTTTTGTCTACAGGTGTTCCTATAGATAGAGAGATAGATAGATGGATATATATATATAGATAGAGAGATAGACAGATAGATAGTTATAGATAGAGAGAGAGATAGAGATATATACCTAAACAAAACACAAGTCTAACACCAAGCATTTAAATCAGCACTGTAGCGATATTTTATACTTCATGCTATCTGTACAAACTATATAATATGAAAAGCTGAGAGTCCACAGATTATATTGGTATACATTTCATCCCTGTGCGATCAAAACTCACTGTTCTGTATGATACATTGTACCTTGGAAATCAATTGCGGGTAAACTTTACCCGTTGGCGGATATAGGTATACAGCGACCTCTGGCGGTTCTAGTGTTAAATGTGAACGTTATTTAATGCAGTGGTTCTCAAATTGTTTTCAATAATGTACCCCCTTTGAAAAAAAGATTCCGCCAAGTCCCCCCTAATCAGCGCAGAAACAATTTGTTAGGGACAAAAAGCCTATAAAGAGGTACAGCACAGCGCTGCACCATCAGTGTCTGATTTATTAAAACAACAACATTAACTGAGAAACACTGAAATGCTACATTTCAAATGTTTACAATCCATCACTAAATTCATGGCAAACCAATTTTAACATCATGCAATAACACTAAGACGACATTAGTTGCATTGAACTGATCTTTTTAATATGTTATACTTACAATGTAGTGAAACATGGGCTTGAGCTTCACTGAGGATCTTTGTCATTCTGACAGGAAGGCAAACTGCAGTTATTACACTTCACGTTTTGAAATATGTGTAACTCTGTTAATATAAACCCACACTGCTCAAACTTCCTTACTTTTTCTAAAATGTGTGTATTTATTTTGGGGCGTGGGGAATGAAGAGAGAAAAAGATATGAGCATGGGATTTTGACCCCTCATATAAACATATGCATAATGCTGCGCTATATTTTGCTGCCACACGCCGTTGCCAAGCAACGCTTATTGTTTAGGTCCTTTGATAAGCAGGCAGTCATATCATTAACTAGAACTAGCTAGATCTGATAGATTTGGACATAAATGCGAGTGAAGTCTAACCGGACGCGAGAGAGAGATCAGATCAGCTGCTGCTGACGGAGAACACGCAGCTCTGCATGATCACAGCTCCGCCGCTGTGACGGATCGGTGAGTGGAGCAAAATACACTAAGAGTTAGACCTAACACACTTAGCTATTTCATCTACTATGGAACTAGCTAAACTAGTTATACATATATTTATTCTTTACTGTCGGGTCACTTATTACAGGTTCAGCGAGCTGCACGAGACTGACAGGCTGTCAGGAGAGGAAAAGAGAGCACCCCGTTTATTTTTCCCATTTTATTATCCAGAGTTTCTGTAAACCTTTGAATAAAGTAGTTAATCTACTATTAGTAGTTTGTTTAAATGCATTACTTGTGTTTTTTTTGTTTCCATTAACATAAAATAAATCTCACGTACCCCCTGCAGTACTCCAACGTACCCCCATTTGAGAACCACTGGTATAAAGGAACGTCATCAGCAACAACAGTCCCTGTGCCAAAGTCCCTCATATGCTGGGCGCCGAGCAGTGTGGAGGGCATCAGCCACGAGCTGGAGAATGTGTTCATCGGAGAGGACTGGGAGCAGGGCATACAGGCCATGGATGTGGTGGATGGCCGCCGCGCCCCCTTCCCTCCGCATCACTACAGCAGCAGCAGCAGCGGGGACACACGTGACACGGACACTCAGGCCCCTTCAAGCGGGGACTGGAGCCCATCGCCCCGCCCCTGCAGCTCCGCCCAGGCCCACTCTCCTGATGGAAGCCCCTGCTCTGCAGAGGAAATGGACAAAGACGGCCTGTGCAGTTCTCCTCTCCCCACATGTGCCACATCTCCCAAACCTAACAGCAGCTACATGTTCAACCGGGAACCTCCAGAGGGCTGTGAGGAGATCTAAGTGTTCCAGGAGATGGTGTCTGGCAAATCAAAAGGATTCCCTCTCTTCTCGTGCCCCGACAAAAACAAGGTGAACTTCATTCCCAGGGGGTCTGCCTTCTGCCCTGTCAAACCCCTCTGCACCTCCCTCTTCTCCCCCGTCCTGCTCCTCCACCACCCCCGGTCTCCATGGCAACGACAGCCCAGGGCCTCAGGTGACCCCAGCTCTGCCCTGCGCACCACTAGCTAGCGCCCCGAGCACAGGCCCAGAGAGCCCCGACACAGAGGCAGGGACAGATGGCTCAGCACAGCTTGTCCTCCTCACCAGCTACTTCTCAGGTGTCTCTAACCAAACCACTTAACGCTATAGTCAGGTGGTATGGATCCAAAAACTCAAAACACTTATATTAACGTTAGCCAACAGGGAGTGTCCAGGTGGAGAAAGGACAAACACCAAGTGGGATAACGGTACCAGCATCCTGCTGCACAGGCTCGGTGTGAGGTAGTGATGTGTCGGTCGCGAACGTTAAGTGGAAGACGGGAGCCGGCTCGCGCCCGCGAAAGAGCCAGGATTTTTGTTGTTCAGCTGCTCCGTGCATGCATGCAGTGACATGTAATATCCAAGGATTAGAGACGGTTGGATGCTGCTGTTTTGAGCACTGCAATATATGTATTTTCACTATGTTATTTATTTATGATTATCCTTAGGCTCAGCAGAGATTTGATGTCAGCTGCTGCTGTCTTTTTTTCTATAGTTAATACTGAAATAGAGCCCTGCTGTTTTGTCAGGGCCTTTTCTTTAAATATAATTTTAAAATGTCGATACAGTAGCCCCTTTTTTTAAATGTCTATGCTTAAGTTTTTATAGGTGTTGCTATCTGCTTTGTGTAGCGTGGTTCTGCAAGTCAGTGCATTCATTGGGTGGAATCAGAGAGTTAGGGTCTGTAAATGCAATGCAAACATTTGGCCATAGCAAATCATTTATATTAAACATGTAAGCTTTACTTTTGAATACTTCAGTACAAAGGATATATTGAATAATTTAAGTGCACTGTAAAAAAATGTTTTGTAAAAAAACGAACATTTTCTGGCGACGGGGGCGCCAGAACATTTCCGTTAAAAAAAGGAAAAAAACTGTAAAATAAAATACGGAGTTAACATGTAAAAAAACAGTAACTTACCTTACCACAAGTAGCCTCTATTACTGTAATATGTGTACACATATAAATCATTAGATTTAATTATAAAAGGTATAATATGTGGTAAACTGAAGAGCCGTTTGGGAGCCGAAAGAGCCGGGTCTTCTAGGTCAGGGGTTCCCAAACTTTGCCATGCCAAGGACCCCCATATAGCATTATCCTCTGGCAGGGACCCCCCTGTTGCAATTTTTTTTTTAAATGATGTGTACAAGTGCCTCCCGATGGAACATGCAGTGCGTTGCCACTACATTTGGGGCCTTCTGCCTGATCGAAGCTGTCACTCCGCTTTCTTTGCCTGTCATAGCCCCACTGCCCCATCTGAACACACACCCACTAGGGGTGTAACGGTATACGTACCCTTCGGTTCTGTACACGTGTGTACCGAAGTGTACCTAACGAATATAACGTTAAACGTACAAAATTGAGAACGTGAACAACTTTTTGGAAGTAATCTCAGGTGCTGCGTCGCATTGTTCAACTAAAATTGGTTACGCGGCTGGCAATACATCAAACTTGCACACTCATTTGAAAAGGCATCACCCGAACGTGAATATCACCGGTACCAAAAGACTGAAGTGCAAACCCAACTCCCGCTACCATTTAAGCCTCCACCACTCGCAGAGAGTTCAGACCGAGCCAAAGCTATTACAAACAAAATCCTTATGTTGCCATGTTAGCAAAGCGCTACCTGGCTGTATCTGTTACCTCTGTCCCTAGAGAGGGTGTTCTCCACAGCAGGAGACATTGTTAGTGCCAGCAGATCTGCCCTTTCAGCAAGCAATGTGGACAAGTTCATCTTTCTTTAACCCTCCGGTATCACTGTGGACGTTTTTGTCCATATGGGTCATTTTTCACTTTTCATTTTGCAATAACTTTGGTTGTGTTGCTGCAAACGGCATGAATTTTTGTAACAAGGCTATTTTCTCGATCTATTTTGGAATTCAAATTTCAATTTTTCAAATCGGTCTTTAATTCACTGTGTAACAAATCGACTACCCAAATTAGTCATTCGAGACAAAAATGTCCACTGCAAAATACTTTGATAAAAACATTATATTAAAAGGTTTTTTTCACAACTTTTTTGGGTTCAATCTTTAAAGCAACTTCCGCCCTAATAGAAAATATCAAAAATGTAATCATTTTCAGGATTTTAACCTTTTAAATGCCATTTTGAAAACATGAAACCGCTGTTTTTTTTCATGATGAAAACAGAGAAAATGATTTATTTTCCCAAAAATACATATCTGGGGACTGGCTCTTTTTTTTTTATAACAGTCTTGGATATGTCAAAGATCAGCAACAAAATGGATGTTTTTTGCATTATTAGTTTTTGCACAAAATCAGATTGAACAAAAAAGTTACAAATTAGTCATTCGGGACAAAAATGTCCACTTCCAAAAACTACTCTAAAATGACAACAGATTAATATTTTTTTTAACTTTTTGGGGTTAAATCTTTCAATCAACTTCAGTCCTGATCAAAAATACCAAATGTTAAATTATGTTCAGGATTTTAACCCTTGAACTGCCTGTTTTAAAACATGAATTTGCGTTTTCTATGAAAAACATGCACAAAAAGGCAGTTATTTTCCATATAATAAATGTTGGGGGGGTCGGCTTTTTTTTTTTTTATCACAGTCTTGGATATGTCAAAGATTAGCAACAACATTTTTTTTTTTGCATTATTAGTTTTTGCACAAAATCAGATTGAACAAAAAAAGTTACATATTAGTCATTCGGGACAAAAATGTCCACTTCCAAAAACTGCTCTAAAATGACAACAGATTAATATATTTAAAAACTTTTTGGGGTTAAATCTTTCAATCAACTTCAGTCCTGATCAAAAATACCAAATGTTAAATTATGTTCAGGATTTTAACCCTTGAACTGCCAGTTTGAAAACATGAATTTGCGTTTTCTATGAAAAACATGCACAAAAAGGCAGTTATTTTCCATATAATAAATGTTGGGGGGGTCGGCTTTTTTTTTTTATCACAGTCTTGGATATGTCAAAGATTAGCAACAACATTGATTTTGGTGGATAATTAGTTTTTGCACAGAATCAGATTAAACAAAAAAGTCACACATTAGCCACTCGTGTCCCATCCACTCCCATTATAACCACATATTTTGATCTCTCCGCCATACCGGTATATAATCATGCATTTTATAATGTCAGGGTTTTATATTGGAGGAAAATAGTTAAATGTGTCCCTTTTACTGTATATCACCAGATGTGACATTTTACCATTGAATTATATGACCTATAAAAACACTGAAGTAATACTATTTTCAACTTTCTCTGAAATCATTTTTAAATCAGCATCAGATGTATCAATGTCAACATTTATTTTCCAAACAGCAAACTGCAATCAACATTCATGAACAAATCAAATTGTCAAAACAGAACAATGATATGTATGAGTGTGTGTTGAATAAAATGAGAGATAGATGAAGATAGAGCAAGTATGTGTGTTAGAGAGGGAGTAAGATAGATGGAGATAACAAATAATGTGTGTGTATGTGTGTATGTGCGTGCGAGAGAGAGAGAGATCAGTTCATCCAGCAGAACCTGCAGCAGGGGATTTGGTGCTCTCTGCAGGTGAACTTTTCACACCTGATGCAAGTGGTTGCACTTTTCTTTTTGTTCCCAGTGCACATCCAGCACAGTCCCCTCTTTTTTGTGGAGCCGCTTGCGGTTGTGCCGGTGTCAGGGGCAGAGCCGCTTGCGATTGTGCCGGTATCAGGGGCAGCTGCCGAGGCCTGTATGTCCGCCACTATGGTAACAGCAGCCGGTGTACGAGGTGGATGCTTTCTCCGCATGATTTTTGCAGACACCAGAGATCTCCCCAACTCCTCCAAGAAAAGCCTCCTCCTGAAGGACTTGGCTTGCTTCCAGGAGGGATCCACAGCAGTAAAAAGCACAAATGCGTTGAAGGCAGAGACATCTATCATGTTGTGGAAGAGGACCTGTGGCCACCGATGGGTCATCCTCCTGCAGCTGTAGGAGCCCACAACCTACAAAAGACCAATACAAAATTAATACAAATATTCTTTTAAATTATTAACAACTGTATCATGTGTTATTTATATACTGGTAATGCCTCCATACCTTGTCTAGGTTGTCGACAGCTCCCTTGCAGTGATTGTAGTCTGCAATGATCACAGGTCTCCTTTTCTCCTCCTCTGTCACAGCTGGGTCCTGATGGTTTATTGATAAGGCAAAAGTAACAGAAGTAAAGATATAGTAAAACAAGCTAAAATGTAATGCTGCAATCATTTTGAGAAGCCTCAGTGGAAATATACTGTGTGAATACTGTGTGCAACAACAACGATGAGTCAACCAGATTAAGAACAGATGCATTCTGTTCTGTCCAAACTGAAATGCAACAAGGTTGCAGAACTCATTTGTTCTCACACAAAGTCTTGTGAGAACCAAGCAGGCGCAACGTTTCCCAAGGACAGTCTTGTGAGCGAAGTCTGGGCAGCAAAGGCAGATTACACCAAGAGAGAGCACCAAAGGTGGGGGCTTCACAGCATTACACCAAGAGAGAGCACCAAAGGTGGGGGCTTCACAGCATTACACCAAGAGAGAGCACCAAAGGTGGGGGCTTCACAGCAAAAACTATAAAGAACAGGATGTTTCTATAACTCGGGGCTCTCTTTAACTGGGATCTTACTCTGACGGACCTGTCACGGTGAGACCTCAAGAAGGAGTCCCCAAAGCGCTTTGTGGTATTGTATCAAATTGAATGTATTTGCTGAACTGTGATTAAAGTACCAAAGTAATATCAGAACCAAATCGGAGTACGAAGTCCAGTGGTGTTTGACTGTTTGACTATTTCTAGACTATTGCCTCTGCTCTCCAGAAAAGAACGGTTCACCGGGAACATCGGGCCAGACCCTGCTCTGGCCATATCCAAACGATCTGCGCGGAGTACGGACTAGGTCCTGTGTACCCCAACAGCTTGGTGACCCCGACGTGATGGTCAGAGCAGGAGGAACTGGACACCGGTGACCTTCTGAGAGTGGACGGAATAAAAAACTTCGGCTTATCAAAAATCCCCAAAACACAGCTAAACCCGGGTAGGACACAGAACCAAGGTAAGCACCTACCTGTTACAGCTAAATGGTGTGATTGACATATTACAACATTTTAGAGTTGTGCTACGGGATAAAATAAGACGAATGTATAAACCAAACGAATAAAACAAACCAGAAAAACAGATAAAAAACTATTTTGAAGTTCAGCAACTGCATAACAAATTTGTGGGAGAAGAAGCGGGTGGAACCCGTAATTTATAAGGACTCGCCGTAGTCCAAGGGATGGTGTAAACCTGATCGCCGTATCAGTTACCCAGAGCAGTATAAACCTAGTGGAGTGACACTAGTTACTAAGATAAAGCGTCAGCCTAATAACAGTCATTAGCAGCCAGAAGGTGTAAACCTGATCACCGTATCAGTTACCCAGAGCAGTGTAAACCTAGTGGAGTGACACTAGTTACTAAGATAAAGCGTCAGCCTAATAACAGTCATTAGCAGCCAGGATGGTGTAAACCTGATCACCGTATCAGTTACCCAGAGCAGTATAAACCTAGTGGAGTGACACTAGTTACTAAGATAAAGCGTCAGCCTAATAACAGTCATTAGCAGCCAGGAGGTATCAGACTAGGAAAGACACTAGCGACCATAGGAGAAGTAGAAAGAAAGGAAAAATGGAAGGTGAATTTGAGAGAGAAAGGAAGCAGGGCTTCTTGGTTCCAGCAGCCCGTGGGGTTAGATGGAAAAAATGGATAGAGGAAGGACGAAAACATCTGAAGGAAGAGGATTGGAATAAATGGGAGAAAAAGGTGGCACGAGTGTACCACAATTTGTCAGATAATGGTATCTTGACGGCATACAGGCAGAATCACGTGGATGCACAAGGGAAGTCAATAGGAGGAAAAAGTCCAGCGGAAATGTTTGAAAAAGGAAAGAAAAACATAGAGGAACAACTAAAAAGACATAATTCCACAAAGTGTGGGATGTTCGGGAGAAAAGGACACCAATATACGCGAGATAGATTAGAGGGACTAGTAAGGACTTGCCATGTCCTCATCTCAGCCGCAGGAACAGTAACAAATAGCGGAACACCAGGGCCCACCCTACAAGCACCTCTTACAGAAGCAGCACCCAGGCCAGCCCAAATCATAGTACTCCCCCAACAGCAACAGGCGCACAGGTGATAAAAACACCCCCGGGTTCTGAACCAGCCGTCCAAAACAGATTATATCCCGAACTCCCCAACGACGGCCCGTTTTCGCCGCCCCCATATAGTCCGAATAATCCTTTTATTCAGGCCACACTTTCCCCGATCAAAACACCCCCTCCAGGACCAAGCACAGGGGGAGTAGGAGAAAACTTCTATCAAATACAGGGAAAGGTTAAACTAACGCCAACATCCCCACCCCAGGAAGCTAGAGCCACCTCCACCCCAAACCAGACGCCGTCGTATGGCCAGGGCAAACCTAGGTGGACAGACACACCATACCCTAAACACTTCAGAAATCATGACCTAGCCACCGTAGAAGCTTCTCTAGGCCTGACCCACAAATTCGGGGCAGTGTACCACCCACAGTCACAGGGAAAGGTAGAAAGGATGAACCAGAACATGAAACAGAAACTTGCCAAAACTATGGAAGAAACAGGGCTGAACTAGTTAGAGGCGCTACCATTGGTCTTACTGGTGATTCGTAGCACCATTTGCAGAACCACAGGTTTCTCTCCATATGAGATGACCCATGGACACCAGTTTCCTGGCCCAGGGGCAGGAACCACGGTTTCCAAAGAACTCTATGAACGAGTAGGGCATGAAGACTATTATAAACAACTAAAATGCCTTGTTGCAGAGTTCGCTGACGAATCCACAGAAACACGAGCCAAGGGACATACCGAAGAAGCTGAGGGTGGCAGAGACGTGGAGTACATCTGACTGAAGACGGTCAAACCCAAGTGGTGTGCCCCACGCTTCACCGGACCCCACAAGGTAACCCAGAGAACAGACCACGCTGTGCGACTAGAAGGAAAAGGAGACACGTGGTACCACTGGTCCCGATGTGTGGCGGCACCAACTCCAACCAGGACCCTTGAAGACACGGCTATCGACCTAGAGGACCTCCACATCCGGTCAGCAGAAGGCACCCCGACCCAGGACCCCACTGAGGACAACGGAGGGGGCCCATCCACAGCCTAGGAGATAACAGCCGGCAAGGAGGCACGACAAGGGACCGCACCCCCTGAGCAGGCGGTACACCACACGCATTACATACACCCACCACAGTAAGAGATCCATTTAAACTGACACACAGGACTAAGACTTTGAAAAAGACAATGGCAAAAGGCAAAAGGGGGAGCCCTAGCTCTCAGCTCGCATACCTCGCTCTGGCCCTAATGGGGGTAATCATGATCGGAATCCTAGTGATACTACTTGGAGAACGACCCAGAGAGATCAAAGACAACACACCAAGAAATGTCACTTCACCACCAAACCCCACACCACAAAATCACTCCAGTAAGACCCGTACAAAACGTGATGTTTCACAAACACGTGCCACGGTGTACACAGTAAATTTCACAAAATGCGACCAAAAAGCTTCACTTAAACGCGTTTCCCTTACACTGTGTATACCTGAAAAATCAAGCACAACTAGTCTAATCCCGTACTCAAGTCTAACAAATAACCATGGCCAAAATGGTAGAAGTTGGGGCAACGGGTATCAATGGTACATAACCATAGGTGACGAATGGAAAGACCTGGTTGGAGAAACAGGGGCGGACTGGAGGTCGTGGTCAACAGGACCAGCAATAGCACTTAGGAAAACAATCACACTGTCCAAATCCTCCGCCGGCTTGTCCCTCAAATTAAATCTAACAGCAGCCCCAGATTCAGTAAGAGACCCCACAGTCACTTGCGCGCTTTTCTACTTATGGGCCCATTCTAACGAGAACGACCCCCAGTTTCCTCTTTTCGCTTGCATATCTAGCAAAATACCTAAACCACTTGCGGATGACACTACAGTACAAAAGGGGGTGGTAATTCATTCAACTGAAGACTGGACAGTAGACAAAGAGTTCCAAGCGGCAACCGGGGTCTCAGGACATTCAGTGACCAGTAACAACTGGCTGCTAATGGCCCAGCAGGCAGCAATCGACACAGGAGACGACTGGGGGCTAGACCCCTTCTCAAAATAGTCGCTGCCCCCATAGAACCCGACTGTGTGTGGGAAGTAATGATGAAAGACAATCCGTCCGACAACTGCTCCAAATATGACGCTTTCTTCCCATTAGTTCCCTCCTCCCCGCCGTACATCCCATGGCAAAGCGACGACATGGACGCATGAGAACCATAAAACATCAGCTAAGAAACTGTATAGACTAAATGATTTAAAGCATACTGAAATTACTGCACTGAACTATTGCTTCGCTTGCATACATTGTTGTTATTGCCCCAATCTATGGAATGGGGCAAAAGGGGGATTGATGGTTTATTGATAAGGCAAAAGTAACAGAAGTAAAGATATAGTAAAACAAGCTAAAATGTAATGCTGCAATCATTTTGAGAAGCCTCAGTGGAAATATACTGTGTGAATACTGTGTGCAACAACAACGATGAGTCAACCAGATTAAGAACAGATGCATTCTGTTCTGTCCAAACTGAAATGCAACAAGGTTGCAGAACTCATTTGTTCTCACACAAAGTCTTGTGAGAACCAAGCAGGCGCAACGTTTCCCAAGGACAGTCTTGTGAGCGAAGTCTGGGCAGCAAAGGCAGATTACACCAAGAGAGAGCACCAAAGGTGGGGGCTTCACAGCATTACACCAAGAGAGAGCACCAAAGGTGGGGGCTTCACAGCATTACACCAAGAGAGAGCACCAAAGGTGGGGGCTTCACAGCAAAAACTATAAAGAACAGGATGTTTCTATAACTCGGGGCTCTCTTTAACTGGGATCTTACTCTGACGGACCTGTCACGGTGAGACCTCAAGAAGGAGTCCCCAAAGCGCTTTGTGGTATTGTATCAAATTGAATGTATTTGCTGAACTGTGATTAAAGTACCAAAGTAATATCAGAACCAAATCGGAGTACGAAGTCCAGTGGTGTTTGACTGTTTGACTATTTCTAGACTATTGCCTCTGCTCTCCAGAAAAGAACGGTTCACCGGGAACATCGGGCCAGACCCTGCTCTGGCCATATCCAAACGATCTGCGCGGAGTACGGACTAGGTCCTGTGTACCCCAACAGTCCCTGTGTTTGCTGCTGAGGAGGAGCACGTTTCTCCCCCGTATGGGAATGTAGCTCACCGCTGTGGTGTTCTTGGTAAAACCAAAAAGAGAGGAGAGGGCAGGTCTCTGCCTCATCTGCAGGAGTTTGGATGGAAGCTCAGGCTTATTTCTTCGGATGGTTCCGACAAGGGCCACTTTCCTCTTTAGTAGCTCCTGCACAAGTGCATATGACGTGAAAAAATTGTCACAAGTCACAGTGATCCCTTGGAGCCCCTCTGTCATTTCCAGGACGACACGCTTTCCCTGGCCCACCTCGGCAGCACTGCCAGCAGCTTTACCGGTGTAAATCTGGCACTTCCAGGCATAGGAGGTTTCAACGTCAGCGGTGATCCAGATTTTTAGCCCATACTTTGCTGGCTTGCTTGGTATGTATTGCCGGAATTTGCAGCGGCCTCTGAAGGGGACAAGCTGCTCATCCACACACACATCTTCACCAGAGTTGAAAAGCATCGGAAGGCGATGTGTCCACTTCTCCCAGAGAGAGCGGATGGGGGCAAGCTTGTCCTCTCTGTGACGGGAAGGTCTCATCAGCTTGTCGTCAAACCGGAGGGTGGTATTCATCAACCGGATTTTGGTGTGGGTCATTGTGGCACGGAAGATGGCACGTCCACTGTGGTTATCCCAGAGGCTGCGGGTGGATTCGCCCTTCGATTTGTACACTCCAGCCAAAATCAGGAGACCGATGTATGCACGAATATCTGTGGCATCCACATCACTCCAGTTTGCCACCGAACGTCCCCCCTGCAAGTTTGTCATGTCGACAATACTACTGATGATCTCAGCAGCGAAAAATAAATTGAAGGAGGATTCCACGTCATCAATTCTTGTAATGGCATAACGCGTGGGCCCTGGAACCAAACCTCTGGAATGTAGCGCAGCGTGTCGTTGTTAGAGGGAGACCAGATTTCACCATTTTTTTATGTCCACCCAATGCCAGAATCTTCTGTTTCCTCTGCAGTTTCAGTGGAAGGGTCAGAAGAAGAAGGATCAGACTCCACATCACATTCTTCTTCTGAGGTTGTTTCTGATTCAGAAGAAGAGTCAAGCAGCTCGCTGGAGTTTGCCGGCTGCATCACCATATCCCTAGCTTCTTCCACAGAGAAGCGCCTCTTCATCTTACTCGCTTGTTGCGTATCACAGGAATGAAACGACCAGCCAGCCAAACTACACATATTTATGGATCTGGCTTTGCAGCCAGGTGTTCGCTTATTGACTTAGTGCATGTATGGCTGTGTATGTTTGTATGCTAAAGAGACATTATCAAAGCCTTTGAAGTTCCAAACAATTCAAAACAACAAGGTCAAGATCATACCTCTGTTTACCTCTAAGACACATGAAACAGCACAAATGAAAAACAAAATGCCATTAGAGAACACTTACTCCTACATTCTCACACACATCAAAGGTAAAGAGATGAGGGGAAAATTGCGATGCTGTAAACTGTAAACCAAGACATGACAAGCATGTAATTCAATGTAAAATGTCACATCTGGTCATATACAGTAAAAAGGACAACTTGAACTATTTTCCTCCAATATAAAACCCTGACATTACAAAAAGCATGATTTTATACCGGTATGGCGGAGAGATCAAAAGATGTGGTTATAATGGGAGTGGATGGGACATTTTTGTTCAATCTGATTTTGTGCAAAAACTAATAATGCAAAAAAAAAAATGTTGTTGCTAATCTTTGACATATCCAAGACTGTGATAAAAAAAAAAAAAGCCGACCCCCCCAACATTTATTATATAATAACTGCCTTTTTGTGCATGTTTTTCATAGAAAACGCAAATTCATGTTTTCAAACTGGCAGTTCAAGGGTTAAAATCCTGAACATAATTTAACATTTGGTATTTTTGATCAGGACTGAAGTTGATTGAAAGATTTAACCCCAAAAAGTTAAAAAAAATATTAATCTGTTGTCATTTTAGAGCAGTTTTTGGAAGTGGACATTTTTGTCCCGAATGACTAATTTGTAACTTTTTTGTTCAATCTGATTTTGTGCAAAAACTAATAATGCAAAAAAATCCATTTTGTTGCTAGTCTTTGACATATCCAAGACTGTTATAAAAAAAAGAGCCAGTCCCCAGATATGTATTTTTGGGAAAATAACTCATTTTCTGTTTTCATCATGAAAAAAAACAGCGGTTTCTTGTTTTCAAAATGGCATTTAAAGGGTTAAAATCCTGAAAATGATTACATTTTTGGTATTTTCTATTAGGGCGGAAGTTGCTTTAAAGATTGAACCCAAAAAAGTTGTGAAAAAAACCTTTTAATATAATGTTTTTATCAAAGTATTTTGCAGTGGACATTTTTGTCTCGAATGACTAATTTGCATAGTCGATTTGTTACACAGTGAATTAAAGACCGATTTCAAAAATTGAAATTTGAATTCCAAAATAGATCGAGAAAATAGCCTTGTTACAAAAATTCAGGCCGTTTGCAGCAACACAACCAAAGTTATTGCAAAATGAAAAGTGAAAAATGACCCATATGGACAAAAACGTCCACAGTGATACCGGAGGGTTAAACGAACACACAAACGAGAAAATTACTCTAATATTGAATCCAATCAAGTCCCTCCCATCCAATTAACAAACAAATCCAACACTGTGTCCTGAAAGACAGAACTCAGAGTAACCACTAACCAGGATGACAGTCTGAAACACAGTCAGGAGACCTTTACAAACTGCCCCGCCCCCTCGCACACAGACGGGAGAGAGAGATCTCGTCTGGATTGGAAAGCTCGAAAATACATCATAGACGTATGTTGTAGTCTTATTGCATATTAGAAACGGAGTTGGTGAAATTAAAACTGCGATATAATGTGTATGTAGCAATAATACATATGACATATATTTTAAATGTCTCCAGTACCGATAAAAAGTCCGATAACGTCGGAGCTTAACGTTACCATTGTCTTTAATTCCGGTCCGCGGCCCGTTTAATACCGGGGCTCGGTACCCATCCCTACATGGGGAGAGGCGCAGCATATTGCTAAGGACTAAATACGATGGAGAGTTCTCTTCTCAGCCTTTAAGTAAATAAAGAGGCCAGCGCTCCAGGGTCTGGTTCTGCTGTGCGTTTTTGTGATTAACGGTAAAACATTTCAGAATTCCTCCACGGGATGCCATTGTACATCACTCAACCCGCGAAATACACACACTCAGTACATAGCTAGACCCGCAAATTTGCAGGCACAGCTGTAGCTACGTACTGTGTGTGTGTGTGTTTATGCAACCCAGTCTCATGGCATTTCGTGTTCACCAACACGATTTTTAATCTATTGATTCGTGTTCACCAACACGATTTTCCCCTTTTTTTCGTGTTGCACAGCACGATTTTAAAAGCAATGTATTTCTACTGGTAATGTGTTTCGTGCCTGCAGCACGTCTTTTTATCCGGTCGGGTCGTGGAAGACCGGAAGCTGTGTGGTTCATAAAAACATGTTCTTACTCAATATCAAGCCTTTTATTTTAAATCGTATAATTTCTGACTTTTGTTGCCGTCTGTGAGGAAAATAAATGGGGCTCAGAGCCTCAGAATACTGAAATCTGTATTTTTTAAATCTTTTTTTCCTTCTAATTTGTTATTATTTTCTAAATAACATACTGTTATTTACTCACCAATAACACAATTATCCTTGCTTTTATTTATTGGTTTAATTCCATAATCTCTGGCTTTTTTGGCGTCCGTCAGGAACTGAATTTCAAAATAAAAATAACCAGAAACAGACGTAGGCATTTCGAGCGATTACCCAAGATCCTCAGCTATGGTTTAAGCTTGTTTATTGGATGTTTTAGCCGCAATGCATGCTGGGATTTTGTGTTTATATGATATGAAATCCGGAAAACATTTTAAAAGAATAAAATAATACTTAATTCCGAGTGTTCTTGCTTTTCTCTTTGAAAGTCATCACATAACGGCATTGTAATACACGGTTCGGCGACATTACATATTACAGATCTGCCGTAGTTCTTTATTTATAGAGCCCTGATGAGAAGACCTTTGGAAAAACTGGAAAAAATGCCGCCGAAACTGAATACTTGACATTTCGAGCATCATTGCGATTGTCAACATTTCTGAGTATAGGATGGCCGAAGACACTACACTACCCATAATCCCCAGCTATCGTTTAGGACTACAGTCCCCGTGATTAATCTTCAAACTCTGGGATTGGATGTTGGAGTGGCAGTGCGCCAAGGTTACAACGAGCGTCAAACAGCTGTTTGAAATGGAACGAAACCACGCCAGACTATCCAAAACCGGAATCGAACATTTATTTTAGTTACTTTGCAGATTCTGATTAATGATGTGAAATATAAACAACCCTTAAAGCAGACTTTAGTTACAGTAAAATTCAGGTAAGGTGATTGTCAAGTGCCAACAATCAGGAGAGATATTTGATAGTTGGTGCTTGAGAAGACTAAACATGTATCTTTAATTGACATGAATGGAAACGAGTAATAAAGTATATTCATTACTCGTTATTCTCTACTAATAGTTCATTAAAGACTGTATATTATGGCTATTTTGCACATCCCTTTCAAGATTTCAAGATTTTCAAAGGTTTATTGACATATACACAACTACGGTGTAGTTATGCAATGAATGAAAATCTTAGGTCACAGGTTCCTCAACAGTGCATTACAAGACATCTATCAATATGTGTGTACCTCCACCATTAAACTGTCATATTCTGCACATTTCTTATACTATCTACATACATAAGAGTATAATTCATATGTATAATATCAGTTAAAATAAGTGCTTCAACATAGTTAACATTGCAGGAAAGCAATTATGTTAAGTACTTTGTCAGGCTTAATATTTATCTGTAGATAGATACCCCCAAAGTTTTTTTCTTATTTAAAAGAAGACCTTAATCTGTTATTTAATGTTTAAATAAAGGTTAATTCGTTTTTCTGTTTTGCACCTCCTCCTATTAATATCTTTGTACATCCTGCACTAAACTGTTTTATTGTAGAGATCACTTATAGTATCTTCTTGATTTTTTATATTCTATATTTCTATCACAGACCTTCTACTTTCCCCCTATGAAAGTATGTACTCTTAATATTTTTTTAATCAAATATAACACATAAAAACAATAATTCAATAACGTGCTTTAACCACTAGGCGGTGCACACAAGGTACACACAGCTATAATAACTTTGTATTATTAGTGTAGGACACGTATGTATGTACAACATCTGAAGATGTGTAGTTTTATTCCTGTTTTCACATCATTTTACAGCATATCGCTATATTATTTCAGACTCAGTATTTACATTCTTATATTCAAAGAAAATCAGTAATATCTTTCGAAACTACAAGTCCTTTTATATCAGCTGTGCACCGTTATGGTGTAAATATAACCTATCTATGAATTAGATCAAATGTAAAAGTCAGCCGAATTAGTGTTGATACTGCAAGGAGACGTATTGTGTGAAGAGAAATTGAAGATGTTGTTTAATTGTTGATATATTTATGATCCACGTCAAGTATTCAGTTTCGGCGGCATTTCTTCCAGTTTTTCCAAAGGTCTTCTCATCAGGGCTCTATAAATAAAGAACTACGGCAGATCTGTAATATGTAATGCAGCCGAACCGTGTATTACAATGCCGTTATGTGATGACTTTCAAAGAGAAAAGCAAGAGCACTCGGAATTAAGTATTATTTTATTCTTTTAAAATGTTTTCCGGATTTCATATCATATAAACACCAAATCCCAGCATGCATTGCGGCTAAAACATCCAATAAGCGAGCTTAAACCATAGCTGAGGATCTTGGGTAATCGCTCGAAATGCCTACGTCTGTTTCCGGTTATTTTTATTTTGAAATTCAGTTCCTGACGGACGACAAAAAAGCCCGAGATTATGGAATTAAACCAATAAATAAAAGCAAGGATAATTGTGTGTTATTGGTGAGTAAATAACAGTGTGTTATTTTGAAAAGAATAACAAATTAGAAGGAAAAAAATATTTAAAAAATACAGATTTCAGTATCCTGAGGCTCTGAGCCATTTATTTTCCTCACAGACGGCAACAAAAGTCCGAAATTATACGATTTAAAATAAAAGCAATAATTGTGGCTTGTATTGAAGATTATTATCATCTGATATTTGGGAAGTGTGTTACATTTGAAATGGTAGAAAGTCTTGTTGCAACTTCCAGATATTAAAAGAGGCCCCTTGAGTTTCTCTGGAAATGATCAATAGTAGCAGTTAAGTGAATACTGTTTAAACAGTACCTGTGTTTGTGTTTTGTATTGATTTCTCTGTTTTATCCTTTCATAAATGTGAGGACTAAAACTTGCTCAAACATTCTGGGGTGCTTGGAGTAAACAGGTTTTATTGCTCTGTGGGGGAGGGGATATTCTGCTTAAAGAGCCTGTGACACGAGTTTCCCCCATCATCCAAACCCATCAATTTGAGTAAATATTGTCCCCTTGAAAACCGTTACTGAACTGATTTTGGATATTTGTACTTTGATAACCATTAATCTGCCCTTCAATGTTGAACATTTTCTGGATCTTCTCGGGGATTCTTCAAGTCCCGCCAAATTATGGGTGACGTCATTGCGGGCACAGCGCTCCAGCTGCACCGTTCAGGATCCCAGCATCTGCATGTAAACGCACGATGGCGCACACAGCAGCAAGCTCAGACAGCGATGACAGTTTAATTTTGAACGTGTCTGAGAGCTCACATGAGGCTGAAGGACCGGTTTATGTTGTATCTGTTAGAAGTTTAGGAATTAGGTGCGTCAATATGGGCGATCATACGGTCATGTAGCCAGTGGTGGACTGGGACTAAAAATCATCCCGGGACTCTCGACCGGCCCACTTCGGTACCGCTAGTAAATTGTCAACGGGGGGAGTGGGGGATGTCGGGAGCGGCGGGTGCTGTAGGCTGGGGAAGGCTAAGCCTTCCCAAATATTTGTGTCACTGCATCCTGGTAAAATACAAATATAATGTATAATGTCTGTGTCTTTGACATTAGTGCTGCTAGTGTTAGAAATTAAAATCAATGTTTAATAGCATAATGTAGCTTAAACATACGGTCAGTTTAAATGCTATTTTATTCTGGAAAAAACCGGAAGTTCTCAATACCAAGCTTTTATTCTGAAAATCCTTCATGACGACATCCGGGACTACCGTCCATTAGTATCATTAAAGTGGCTATTGACGCCGTTAACATGTATTACATATAAAGTTATGAAAGAGATAAGGAGGAGAAAATGCATGTGGAAGTAAGCAATGAATGTAAAATGTCGAAATCATCTGTTTAACGCGATATCGGACACAGGAGAACGAGGGGGGAAGTCCCCTACGTCACTACAGCTCACAGAGAGGAGGAGCGAACAGCCAGCAAGCGGGAAAGACAAAGGCTTGTGAGGTCTCTTCTGCACGGCCAGCACCAGGGAGAGGAAGCTGCAGCCTTTCTCTCCTCTCGAACAATATTCTGCTTGTAACACTACCGCGCCTTTCTTTTTAATTAAAGTACCAATTTCACACCATCTCAGAGACTCCATTTAGTCTCCTTTTAAGCTTCTCTCCTGGAGGCGAGAATAACCAACACGGATAACACTAGCCACCTGTGCCCTGTACTACGAAGCCAGTTCAACATACCCTGGATATGTTTGAGTAACAAACAAACAACAACAAACTAACAAACGAGATCTCGCTAAGCGGTCCTACGACGCTGGTTATTAACTCGGTAAATCAAGCCAGGGTTTCTCTCACCAGCTGAGAGCGCGTTCACGTCTAAGACACGAGTGGATCTGACTTTAATTACATTTGACTTGAGTGTTTCGTCAACATAATGTGTTGCTTAAAATAATACTTCTGCATACAGTATGTGACACTGTGAGTGTTGCACGGCCAGATACGGCTGGAGAAGCTGACTCAGATAAGGAGATATATGATATATTATGATATTATATGATCGATGATCTGATTGATGATGTGATATGAAAGATAAGTGCGACACGTCGGCGTCTTCTCTGCATACGGCAGTTTAAACTGTATTTCCTTTATCCTGTAATATAACTTGAGAGATTTAAACTCCGCACACTGAGTTGATCTCTTTTCTATAGACGCCGGAGGCGGGCAGCGTCAGGTAAAATAAAGTTATTTAGCCTTCCCAAACCTGAGCCTCACGCGCCGCCTATGGGGGATGTGCTAGTGACTTATCCGACCGGCCCATCGGGATTCGTCCCGATGGCCAGTCCGCCACTGCACCCAGCCCACGTAAACTGTCAACGGGGGGAGCCTCGCTGCGGGGAAACGGTGGACCTAGTGTCCCGATCGGAGTGGGAATAATAATAATAATCAGTGCATTTTATCCATTAATTTCCCCAAAATTGTGGTAAAAAAAACACACGTTTAATCCATGTTGGTGTACTACAACTACAAAAAGCATCGGTTTGTTTTCTCATCAGGAAATGCAGACCGGCTCAAACAAACGATTTTTAATCATCATTCTCACGATCATTTAATGTATCATATGTTCGCCGAATTGACATGAAAGCACTAATAAATGTAGTTTAATCCACTTGAGTTTACAACTACAAAAATAATCGATTTGTTTTTATATCACATCCTACGGGAGGAAATTCAGCAGCTCTCACTACCGATTTGTAATCCTAATTTAATCATCATCTTCACCACGATCATTTATGTTTATGTTCGCCGAATTGACATGAAAGCACTGACAAATATGAATATACTGTAGTCAACTTCATTAAAACGTTATTAACGCGCCTAAACTCAGTAATTCACCATTTCTACGCATGACAACACACTTTGTCCGTGTTTCGCTCTCTCACCGCACAGTGAAGCGTTCCCGCATTGACGTCACTTCCGGCTTCCCCCAAAACTTCAAAATGACTCGAAGGAATTTCCCCGCGATGTTCGAAATTATTGATATTTATCGGAACGGTATCGCATCTTCTTTTTTAAACTGACGGTTCGAGATGACTAGTAGCCCAATATTTCATTGCACAACAGTTGTTGGGATGCTGTCACAGGCTCTTTAAGATCTCCAGTATGTCATGTTTCAGGGAAGTCTACATATCTTGAATAGTATATGTGTGTGTTTAATTACTTTGTATAAATAATGGGAGTAAGATGTGAGCAAGAGAATATTCTTTAGACCCAACTCAGGCCTCTGGAATGTGCAGGAAAGTGTGTGTGTGAAAGTCTATGCAGGAAAGTGAGATAACGGACATCAGATATATTTTACTACCATCTCAGAGACACTTGTTTATTATCCTGGCTGGCTCGCGCTGATTCGCTAAGAAAAGCCATCTTTTACATCTCCCAATGAGATGACCTGAAAAGATGACCAGCTGACCCAACCCCTCCTGTTTTGTTTTCTGCATGTAAGCCTGTTCTATCTGTTGGTTCTTTCTCTTTTGCTCCTGCCGTCAAGATGAGAAGTTCTCCCGGCATTTGGACCAGAGCAGGGGGTGGGCCTACCCCTTTGGAGAAGTGTATTTGTATTCTTACCGTTTATCATTAAAGCAGATTATTGTTTAACCCCTATCCTGGTTGTTTTGGGTTTCCCTTCTTTTAAAGCAAACTCATATATGATCGGCGCGGAGCAGAGATATCTGCCACAACAATTTGGTGAGACCCCGACGTGATGACGTCATGACGTGAGGACGTGCCGATGTGGTGACGTCATGAGTAAGGTTTTTTAGAGGAAAACACTAGCAGCCAGCAGACGGAGGGAGATGCCTGGAATAATCTGTGACAACTAAAACCAGGATCCTAAAATTGAAAGGTAAAACGGACGCCTGTTTCTATCGAAGGTCTGTAGATTGGCTAAGCTACATTTTAGAGTTGTCAAAGATATTTCCAAGTGTCATTTACGGTAAAGAATGCAATGCATAGTTTAGTATAGGTAGGTAAAGTTATAAAATAGATAAAGCAACGGTTAAAAGCTTCGTAGATTTTTCAGAATCGTACGGCTGACTCGTTAGCTACACATGAAGCAGCGGAGTATTTCAGGATCAGGGTATTGAGTCTCTGGCGGCTGGAAGGGTATAACAGTCCCTACGCCTAGTGGAGGTATCGAGTCCCCACAGGGTATATTTCGCTGGTGGGAGTCAAGTAGAGTATAAGAGTCTCTATCCGTGACAAAACTGAATAACAAATCCAAGGCTTATAGAAGTTGGAGGTGAGTTATATGTGGAAAATCCAAGAGGAGATACGCGAACTTCAAAAGCCATTGAAATTAACGGATTTCTCACTGTCTTGTTCTGTGGGGTTAACGCCCATTCTGTTGAAAGAAATATCGCATCTTAAAAGCTGAACAGACAGCGTGGAGGATATATTTATGTGCTTTTGAATAAATAGAATATATTATTGAACATAGAATGGCCTAAGTCAGATAAAGAAATGCGAAGTCATAATGATAGGGTTTAAGAAAAGCCCCCCTTTCTCCACATTTCTGCTCTAATTGCTGTGCAGCAGCCCGGAGCCAGACTGCTTGTTAATGTCTGGGAAATGGCTGCTGAGCGTTGAATTTAAAGCAAGGAGTGAAAGATCAACGAGTGATCTGAAGTTGGAGTGAATAACATTGAAAATTAATGGATCAATGTGTGGTTTGAGGTGGTAGATATTGAAATAAATAAGAAACTATAATGTGTTGTTTTTAGCATTGAGGGATACAGTTACGTCACATTGTGGTTTTTATGAGAAGTTTTGAGAACTGATTGTTACCATTGCATTGCATTGTGAATTTCGTGGTATTTGTCATTAACTGAGAATTGTACTTAATCATATTTCAGAGGAATTTAATTGCATACAGAAACGTTGAGGGAAAGTAAAAAGAGATTTACTGAGTATATGAAGTACATAGAGGTTAAGGTTCGATTCAACTTAAATATGATAGTGGATTATTCCACCTAGATTAGACATAAAAAGAGGATAATTTGTTAAACATTAAATAACAAACTCACTGTAAGAAATATACATTGTAATGTTATTTAGGAGTTGTGTTGATCATACCACAGTGACTCTGAGTTGGTGGTTGTTTAATGTAGTGTTGTTTTGAGTTATATTTCTAAAACTATAATGTACCCACACGCATGTGGTTTCTTTGTCACAGTTCATTTTCAAGTCAGCCACCTCATGGCTAGATCTCATCTCTGAGAGTCTATTGTGTTAATGTTAAGAGCTCCTTTTATTCTTCAGGCCACATGAGGTCAAGAGTCATTCTGTTAGACCACAATCTTGTGTAAGACAAATCATGGTTCTTTTGTCACATTTTGAATTACATAAGATTTCATTTTGCTAAATCAATTTATCTATACATGTTGTAGATGGAGTTTGGTGTTTGCTAACATTTTTAGGAACGAAATAGGCCTACACTTGGGTCAAATTACATTACTGTGATCTGATTAGTGTGCTCTGCAACTTTACAATTGTTGCTAGATAGCAGTGGGATTTTTGAATGCGGAGGGGTTCTTTCATAGTGTGTGGAATATGCGATGCTGGAAACATGTGGGTGTTGAAAAACTTAGTTTGGGTAAATATGTCACAATGGATGAAACGATTATTAGAGGGAGTTTTTGTAATATCATTAGTAGACATTAATTGTGTTGTTTAGATGGCATTTAACTACTAAGACAGATAGTATGATTAGAAAGAGACGGAGTGGAAAGGGTTGGATTTATTTAAATGCGTCCCGAGACCTGGACTCTCTCTCTCTGCATGTCAGACGGCTAAGACCCCGATCCGCTTGAGCAATCAAAGGCCTAACCCAACAGGAGACTCCTCCTTCTCAATAGACCAGACAGAGAACCAGAGCTGAACCAACAACAACAATAAGAACTGCATCCAGAACTATCTCCACCTGTGGCATCCAGAACCAAACAGCTTGCTGACAGGCAGAGATCTACTCTCACCAGTCCCTCAAACAAGAGCAAAGTGTGGGACATGAGAGCAGAATCCGCCCTCCATAAAGCAGCAGAGAGACTGTGAAGGAGGAGATGAAGTGCAAAGCAGTGCAAGAACCGTGGCATGATGGGGGCTGCAGATGTAGCTGGGCAGATGGCTGCCTCAAAGAGTTACAGCGAGCCGATGGACAAAGGGGGAGGAGTCAGAATCAGAGGAGTTGGTCGAGAATGTGAGGTGGCCAGGGATCACGGCTTGAGATAAACCGGAGGAGAGGAGAAGGGAATCAACGGGAATGAGTGAGTTTACACATAAACACACTTATAAGCGCACATTTAAAGAACTTGAATTTACTTGATAAATAAGTAAAGATAAAAAGTTGTATTAACCATGAATTAATCAATTGGTGAATTAAAAATAGCAGTAAAGAGGAAACTATTAAAGTAAAATGAGAATCATCCTAAAACACACTGAGGGATAAAGGGGGATACATGACATTATATAACCATATTCTTCAATCTTTTCATCATGTTAACAAATTATTCTTCAAGAGATTTTTATTCACTTGTGAATAAAGTAGTGATCTTAGTTGTTACAATGTTGAACACCATTAAAGGGATAGTTTTAGGAACCGCTCTATAAGACCAACCTTTATTTGAATGGATAAGGTTAAAGGGAGAGCTAGTGCCAAGCCAAATATAGTATTCCAATCTATAAATTATTGATTTCACCATTGTGCCATGGTTATTACCATAGGAGGGCTTTAAGATGGAAATATGAAATGACTTCTGTTTTTAAATCCTTGATAAAGGAGGGAGTAATTGTTGCATGTTCGGACACCCAAGGTTCCACACACTGCTAAAGAATTTAACATTGTTTTTAAGTAGACCAGAATTGAAGATAAATGGGTATAATGAGCTATGAAATGCAGAGCTACACAGATCCAAGTAATGTTTTGACACAAGATAATAGTTAAGTACACAAGTTTCTGAAATAGATCTATTAGACATTTTAATACTAATTAGGTGTAAATGAATTGCAGTAGTAGTACTATAAGGAAGTGACATTTTTTGGCTAACACTTTTCAGGGAATGTGGGGAACAGCTGTTCCGATGAAAAGTTAGAGATATCTGGAAAATTATAGTTGTAATCGTGAATTAATTAATGATGGCGCTCCATATATGACAGATTTTTGTAGACAAAGGATACTGGCCTATGCTGACATATCAAAGTCTCTGCAGAGCACACACATGGCCAAAAAGACTGAGACCAACTGACCTTTGACCCTGACCGACAGTGTAACTTGAGAAGGCACTGTCAATGACTGACTCTGGGGTGACTCTGACCAGACCAAGACTTTACAACCTGACAGACGGTGTGAGTGTGAATGAATGCCGGCATGTGATCAGTGTAACTGCATAATTCTAAAACAATAACTAACCAAGCATGTTTTTGGACTAACATATTATTACCCGTTTCTAATCTACTTGATGATATTTTACTCCCACAGGAGGTGGCAGTTTGCAGAATGTGAAACTCAAACTAAAACATGAAGATTGTTTCTTTTAGGACTGAAGGATGGAGAGAAACACTTAATTTCACTGAAGTGTTTACTGTGGAAATTATGGATGTACATTTGGGAAAATGTTTGGTATTTTCTTATAATCCATGGTTACACATGAGGTTCATGTGTAAAAAGGGGGAATGTAAAATTCACAATGTACATTTTTCATTTAAGGACTGAAAGGAACCTGCTGCCCCAACTCGATTGTTCAATCTGACCATTGATTGACAGTTTTAGAATGGACCTGCTCCATATCTGGGGATAAGATACTGTTTGATGAATGTTGATGAAAGACTAGAGCACTTAGTTGGCATACAGGTAACTGCTTTAGGCTGGTTTAGGTCCTATCTATCTGAACGCTCTCAGTTTGTACGTGTCAATGATGAATCTTCCACGCAAACCAAAGTTAGCCATGGAGTGCCACAGGGCTCAGTGCTCGGACCTATTTTGTTCACATTATATATGCTTCCGTTAGGCAATATTATAAGGAATCATTCTGTAAACTTTCATTGTTATGCAGATGATACTCAACTATATTTATCAATCAAGCCTGATGAAATTAATCATCTAAATAAAATTCAAGACTGCCTCAAGGACTTAAAAACGTGGATGACCTTAAACTTTTTGATGTTAAACACGACCAAAACTGAAGTTATTGTACTTGGCCCGAAGAATCTACGAAACAAATTATCTAAAGATATACTAACTATGGATGGCATTAATTTGGCCTCCAGTGAGACTGTAAGGAATCTTGGTGTTATATTTGATCAGGATTTATCCTTTAACGCCCACATAAAATCAATTTCAAGGACCGCCTACTTCCATCTACGTAACATTGCAAAAATCAGGCATATCTTGCCTCAAAACGATGCAGAGAAACTAGTCCATGCATTTGTTACTTCAAGGCTGGATTATTGTAACTCTTTATTATCAGGGTGTACCAAGAAGTCAGTCAAGTCGCTTCAGCTGATTCAAAATGCTGCAGCTCGTGTACTAACCAGAGTTAGGAAAAGGGACCACATTACTCCTGTTCTGGCTGCCTTACACTGGCTCCCTATAGAACACAGGATAGAATTTAAAATTATTATTCTCGCCTACAAAGCCCTTAATGGGCAGGCGCCATCTTACCTTAAAGAACTCATTATACCCTACTGTCCTACTAGGGCATTGCGTTCCAAGAATGCAGGGTTGTTGGTTGTTCCTAGAGTCTCTAAAAGTACAATGGGAGCCAGAGCCTTTTCTTATCAAGCTCCACATTTGTGGAATCAGCTTCCAGTTTGTGTTCGGGCGGCAGACACCCTATCCGTTTTTAAGAGTGCGCTTAAGACCTTCCTTTTTGATAAAGCTTATAGTTAGGGCTGATTAGATTCAGCCCCTAGTTTTGCTGATAGGCTTAGTTTGTCGGGGGACATCTTACTTCTTCCTTCTCTCTGTCTATACCTGTGTACTCTCATGTTCCGATTAACCCAGCTTCCCCAAATTTCTTTCTTTTTGGTGTCTATATACGCTGGGATCCGGAGTCATGGATGATCCTGCGGTCCTGTGTCCTGCATCGCGAGCCCTGGATCTTGAGTCGTGGCTGTGGTCATGGATCATAGGTCCTGGATGGATAACCTCGTGGATTCATCTTCCTATTATACACACATGCATTTCCAAACATTTGGACTACCTATGTTGCAAATGTATTATCTTTTCAATTTACACACGGCATCTATTGCACGTCTGTCCGTCCTGGGAGAGGGATCCCTCCTCTGTTGCTCTCCCTGAGGTTTCTCCCATTTTTCCCTTTAAAACTGTGGGTTTTCTTCGGAAGTTTTTCCTTGTACGATGTGAGGGTCTAAGGACAGAGGGTGTCGTATTGTCATACTGATATTTTGTACAAACTGTGAAGTCCACTGAGACAAATGTAACATTTGTGATATTGGGCTATATAAATAAACATTGATTGATTGATTGACATGTTTCTAATATTGATTGAGTTATAACAGGTAACATAGATGCAGAATCAGTGGCCAAGGGGCTACTGTGAGTGATGTAAGTCCAGAATGGACTACTGAGGAAGTTGACCGGTGAGTAATGTTTCAACAGGTATTAAAGTAACTGAGGTTTGAAATGTAGAAAGAACATATTACAGTTAAAGCTAAAACATAGTAATGTAATGAGACATAATTTAATTTAGACAGCATCATGTAACTAGCCTGGTAAAGAAGTAAAAGCCATAGACTTTATTGTTTAGGTCATTATGGGGATATACATTTCATCTAAATTCATAATAGAAAGACATTTGATGACAGTTTGTTGGAATTCTGTATTCATTTTTTCAGCTTGATAATATCTAAGCACTGACCGGTAGAAGCAGTATCACCAGGAAATCATTCACTTTGTCAGTATCATGATTTTGGTTGTTTTTGAATCCATAACATTGGTGTGTTTCTTTACTAGAAACATTAGCAGTTCATATTATATTTAGATTTTAAATAGGATCTCAGGGATTTCATTTAAAAATAAACACAGATGCTTGTCAGAAATTCAGAGCTATTGAAATATGTTATTTAGTTCACCTAGAGATGTTGGGGTTTTATTTTGGGGGCACGGGCCAAGTATTAAGATTCTGAAGCTGCACTGGCAGATAGGAGGTCTACAATTAATTTAGAAAACCTGTTCACAGACGTCTGTTGTTTTAAGACACCCCACCAACAGGCTCCAAGCGGCCTACGCAGTGGTGGGTCAAACAGCGGAGGGCCCCGCAGCCCTGAGCGTAGGCTTGAGGGATTTGTATCAGATTTTTCCACACAGGTTGGTGATGCCAAAGGGGGACCCAGGATGCTGACACAGCGGAGTTCGTATGGCTGAAGGTCATCAGGACAAAGTGGCTCAACCCCAGGCTCTCCTGCCCCGACCGAGTGACCCAGCGGATCTCTCATGCCGTCCGCGTGGGAGGAAAGGGGAACAGCTCGTACCACGGGAGCCAGTGTGCGGCGGGGAAACCACCTGCTAGGACCGTGGACGACATCAGGACGGACGTGGCCCTCGCAGAGGAGGTCGACTCGGAAGCAGCCATCAGTGGACTGGACGACAACGACCTCGAGGACATCCTTACAGCAGACGACTAGGAAGCGGCTGTCAGCGGGCTGGGGGACTTGTCGAGGCAGCAGAGGAGTCTACTTCTCTCTGATCAGTTCCACCAGTGAAGGGAAAGCCGCATCGCCCCCTCCCTATCAGAGGGGGGGGGGGGGGGGCTGATGATTCACCACACAAGGAGACTGCTTTCTAGCTCTCAGGTTGCCCTCTCATGGTTCCTTCACTGCCATGGAAAGTGGTGTTCTGTTCCCAAAGATTTCAAGTACTTTGGGTCTCAGTTTCTGATAGATTTATACAATATTGGGGGACAGACACAGTGGAAAGGAATGACAGTAGTTATGTTTCAAGTGCCTTGTGTAAGTTGGTCTCTTTATAGAGAGACCAAAAGGGGGATTATTGAAGATTATTATCATCTGATATTTGGGAAGTGTGTTACATTTGAAATGGTAGAAAGTCTTGTTGCAACTTCCAGATATTAAAAGAGGCCCCTTGAGTTTCTCTGGAAATTATCAATAGTAGCAGTTAAGTGAATACTGTTTAAACAGTACCTGTGTTTGTGTTTTGTATTGATTTCTCTGTTTTATCCTTTCATAAATGTGAGGACTAAAACTTGCTCAAACATTCTGGGGTGCTTGGAGTAAACAGGTTTTATTGCTCTGTGGGGGAGGGGATATTCTGCTTAAGATCTCCAGTATGTCATGTTTCAGGGAAGTCTACATATCTTGAATAGTATATGTGTGTGTTTAATTACTTTGTATAAATAATGGGAGTAAGATGTGAGCAAGAGAATATTCTTTAGACCCAACTCAGGCCTCTGGAATGTGCAGGAAAGTGTGTGTGTGAAAGTCTATGCAGGAAAGTGAGATAACGGACACCAGATATATTTTACTACCATCTCAGAGACACTTGTTTATTATCCTGGCTGGCTCGCGCTGATTCGCTAAGAAAAGCCATCTTTTACATCTCCCAATGAGATGACCTGAAAAGATGACCAGCTGACCCAACCCCTCCTGTTTTGTTTTCGGCATGTAAGCCTGTTCTATCTGTTGGGTTCTTTCTCTTTTGCTCCTGCCGTCAAGATGAGAAGTTCTCCCGGCATTTGGACCAGAGCAGGGGGTGGGCCTACCCCTTTGGAGAAGTGTATTTGTATTCTTACCGTTTATCATTAAAGGGAAATGGAAACACTTTTCAAACTGCTTTCCATGTGACAATATTCCCATTAGGAAATGTATTTATCTAGTCTATTTCCAATGTAAACGATCGAGATACGCAAATTTATTTTTTGAAATACGTGCCTAATGACCATGGGCGCTTCCATAGCTCCGGGACTTTCCCAG
Source organism: Pogonophryne albipinna (assembly GCA_028583405.1). NCBI lineage: Eukaryota > Metazoa > Chordata > Actinopteri > Perciformes > Artedidraconidae > Pogonophryne > Pogonophryne albipinna. The sequence goes on along the minus strand of CM053244.1, from coordinate 5,195,008 downwards.
TGACGCCACTGTGTGGGTACGGCTTCCTGGGTCAAAGCTCAATAACAAACAACATGGCGTGCAATGCACCAGTAGTTTACATCAAAATAAAACGGTCGTCGTCAGGAGCGTATTGTATTGCCCCAGGCTGCACAAATGGATTTTATACGAAGAAGGAAGAAGTACATTTCCATAGGCTGCCACTAAAGGATGAGAAGCTGCTCAAAGCATGGGTTATTTCCATGAAACGGTCCGATCCGCCGCTGAATCAGTACGCACGTGTGTGCAGCGAACACTTTAAAAATGACGATTATGTCCACAAAATGAGGTTTGATGAGTCTGGATGCCCGGTTCAATACAAAACATCGGATTTGAAGCCAGGATCTGTTCCCACAATATTCGATTTCTCAACGTATGCAGTCGGGAACACCGACCGTCCCAGCACGTCGGCCGCGCAAGACAATGACAGTGTCAACAAACGTGAAGTTCGAGCCACCAAACGAGTTGCTTCAGCTGCCGAGAGAGAGGTAAATATTGCAGCACTACCAGATTACTAGCTCACACATGTATTTACTGACACAGTGTGACCTTATTAATTAACGCAATCGCGTCCAAACTAAATGGTAGCTATTATTATGACGTACAATGGAGAATTGGGGGTGTTCTCTAGCTCAACTAATTAAACTGGCATACACACGCTCATCTGTCGAAAACAGCCCTAAAAAGGCTAGTATTGCTGGACTAGGTGTTCAATGGATGGTATTGCCAAGATGTATGAGGTGTTGGAAAATAATACAAAATATATGTCAACTGACCACTGGTACATGTGGATAAAACCAAGGTAATGCTCTTTTCAAAAGCAAAAAAGACACCAGAGCCTGTTTTAGACATTGTAACTACGCAAAGAACAAAACTTGAAGTTGTTGCCTGTTATAAATACCTAGGTATCTGGCTTGATGATTGTCTCTCTTTTAAACTTCATGTCAATAACCTGCTTAAAAAACTGAGGGTTAGGCTAGGGTTCTTTTTCAGAAACAAGTCCTGTTTCTCGCTTGAGGCCAGGAAAAGGCTAGTCAGGCTTTTTACCTGTGCTGGACTATGGTGATTTGTTGTATAAGAATGCACCTGCCAATTACCTGAGCAAATTGGATGCTGCGTATCACAGTGCACTGAGATTTGTCACAAATTGTAAAGCGCTTACACATCACTGTGCACTGTATGCCAAGGCAGGTTTACCATCACTCTCTGTACGGAGGCTCAGTCACTGGTACACTTTTATTTATAAAGCTATGTTGGGCAAACTCCTGTATTACATCTGTTTTCTGGTAAAGCAGAAAGTTGCAAGCAGCTATTGTCTGAGGTCGCAGGATGTAGTCTTGTTAGATGTACCAAGAGTAAGGACTGTCTTGGGTAAGACAGCTTTTATGTGCGCAGCTCCACTTGCTTGGAACAGCCTACAGTCCAAATTGAAATTGAGCAATTTTATTTCTCTGAATGTTTTTAAGGCACGTCTGCACGAGATTCTTTCTGACACTATGGGTGTTTGTAAGTGTTGGTGAATATGTAAATATGATGTCCTCTATTGTTGTTTTTATGTTGTTTTTATGTTTCATGTGGAACTAAATTGATGCAGGTCTCCCTTGTAAAAGAGATCCATGATCTCAAGGGACCTATCTGTCTAAATAAAGGTTTGAAATGAAATGAAATGAAACATGTGGTAGCCTGGTAGGAGTATACTTCATCAACATGACTGCCCATCCTTAGCCCTGCTTGAGTATTTTCTGAACATGTGCTTAATAATAACACAATCCTTTATAAATAATATATTTTGCTCTGAGTAATAACAGTTTGAGAGTTTGCTTAAATAGTCTTCAAAAACAAATATTTTCCTATTTTTTTTCCAACGGCCGAGATACACATAGGTCTACATAATTATAGGGCATCTCCATGGAGCTCAGGCTGATTGTTTGCTCTCTGATGGGCTGTGGTGGCTCGATCACGTTCTTTTAATTCTTAGGTTTCTATGAACAGTTTCTTTATTTTACCATTATGGAATAATCACATTGGTAAATAGTGGCGATGGGGTTTTTCCGGCCAACTTATCATAGTCATGATTTTGAATATTTCTAGTTCACCTTAACCTGTAACATATTTATATTGTTTTGTTTCAGGTCAAACGAGCTATCCATACTGCTGCAGGATTGTTGTCCTGTCAGACAGAAGATACATCCTGCATAGGTGCTGATGATGCAAGTGATGATTCCCAGGTACTGGAGGCACACACAACTAAACGTGGGCAGTCAGTGACTGTGGCCACACAGACGGAACCACTGGAACCATGCCCGTGTAAAACTGTGACTTTGGTGAGTGTGCAGACTGGGACCGATGACATTAACAACAGTCAGTTGCTCAGTCATGATCATCCATATTGCGTCAGCAGGGACATTGCAGGTGGATCCGCCACACTGGCACCTGCAGATGCAATGGCCAAAGCACCACCGAGTCCAACACCTGATGTGTCAATGCCTGAAGAAGATGCTTCCAGCTCTGGGGAGAGCATTCCAGGGACAGAGCCTTCTTCGTCGGACTACAGCCCTAATGAAGATCACATTATACAGAATGACGGCGAAGACAGCGAGGATGATGGAGAACATTCAGTGGATGGCGGAGAAGATCCAGTGTCAGACAAAAAATATCTGGTATCCCATGCACAACTGATGAAGCTGTTTTGTGTATGCAACTTTGCCGGATGCGGAAAATGTGTGATCAGCAGGCCGTACTGTTCAGCCAAAGGCTTTGGACTGACAGTGAAAACTGACTGCATAGATGGCCATGAGTTTGTGTGGACTTCTCAACCCCTCTTAAATGGCACAATGTCCTGCAACCTGTTAGTGCCAGCCGCGATTTTCCTGACTGGAAATGCTTATGGCCCTTTTTCTGAGATATGCCAGTGTCTGGGCCTGGAATCACTCTTGACAAGACACTGCTATAACATCCAGAGAGTGTATGTGCTGCCGGAAGTTACCAGTGTCTGGAACTTGCACAATGAGGCAGTGATGGCAGCAACTGGCGATCAGGTTGTCACTGTGTCAGGCGATGGGCGATGTGACAGCCCTGGTCATTGTGCTACGTTTGGAACGTACACCATGCTTGATATCAACTCAAAGCTCATCATTGCCCAGCAGACAGTGAAGGTGACAGAGGTGAAAAATAGCTACTGGTTGGAGCCTGTTGGACTTGAAAGATGTATTTCCAAACTACAGGTATTCTATTGTTAGTTTGTTTATTTCACAGGTCAATAGTACATGTAGTATTGCTACAATATATTGTATAATCTTTTGTCTAATTTTAAATAACGATTGTCAATTTGGAATAGAAAGGTTGTGATGTCTAGCTGTCTGCCTGTGCCATTGTATGTATGGGATCTCTGCTGATAGCCAAAGATATATAATGTATGTACATTTGTTACATGATATGCTAGAGAGGCCATGATTTCGGACAAACATTGTCACATGAAAATATAGAAATCCACCTAAATTGTTAAGTCTTAAATTCCATGTTGCAAAAATTAATCCTACAATAGCTTGGTTTCACTTGACGTCACACCGCTGCGTTCCTTTGGCGCGAAATTCCATTGGAGGTCAGGAAGTAATTTTCTACAGAGGATCTAGCTGCTGTTAACATTGTGAAAATGCCGGTGTGTTGTGTAGTTTACGGTTGTTCCAATCGATCCGGCCGAGAGAAAAACAAGAGGTTTTACCGAGTGCCGAAGGTTGTCGTCCATAAAGCTGAGCAATTTAAGAAGCTAACCGAAGAACGCCGGAAAAAATGGCTTTCAAACCTACATCTGCGGTCGGGAGGAGCAGAGTCGTCTAATTCACTTGTCTGCAGCGACCACTTCATCAGAGGTATTAGCTAACTTGGTTTTTGTGGCTTTGTTTATGTATTATTGGGTTGTGGTTAAATGCTTATTTACTTAGTAATACTGATCATGTTTAAGTTACCTGTAGTCTAATATGGACTTTGTTGGGACTTTTTAGGGTGCCCTAGCGCTTTGGGTGACGTTGAGTCGGTAGACTGGGCTCCCACTGTTAGCCTCGGTTACCACCGATTATATATACAGTCTATGCGAAACAACGTCGCCGACGCGGTAACCATAGTACCTACATGTAATCATAACACACATACTAGACATATATATATACACACACACACACAGAACACTCACAGGCCAGTTAATGCTGAAGGCAAGGCGACAGCCGTAACACTGCCTTACATGAGTCCATGTAGCTAAAGTTAGCTAGCTAGATGTCTCCTAATAATGCTACTTAGAGGTAAGAAGGTATAGGTAGTTAACACTCACCCGGGCAAAAACAAGGCGACATTTGTTTAATGCCTTTTTGGTGCCGAGGTCATTCACCCATCCACACACAAAGTAGTTGAAAGCTTCCAGGCTTTTATACGCTTTCATTTGGCTAGCCGTGTAGTAGGAGGTATGAAGGACGAGGTAACTGGTGATATCCATCGCCTCGACAGCGGGCAAATCTGATAAATCACGAGAAAAGTCGCTCTTTTTCAGCTGATACGGATCGTATCCGATGTGTGCTGTGATTTTTTTCACGATATCTGCGGCGTGCAGGTTCATTTAATTGTTTGACATAGTCTGTGTTCTCCATGATTCCTGCGTTGATGAATGATTGCGTTTTCACTTCCTGACCTCCACTTGAATTTCGCGCGTCGTAGAAGTCACGTGACTGAAACCAAGCTATTGACCAAATTGTGACTTTACATGAGAAGATTGCCTGGCCCTGGACACGGGGGGGGGGGTGGCTGGCTGTAAGGTAAATATCTTTTCAGGATCACAATGTGACAATTTCCATACTAGCCACAGACTGCCACCCTGCAGTGCAGAAGATGCTACGTGAGGACCACAAGACCATCAAGCATGAGTTTGACTTGTGGCACATTGTGAAAGGTGTTAAGAAGCGGATGCTGCAGAGCAGGAATACCGAGCTGAAGGAGTGGGTGCGCATGGTATCCAACCATCTTTGGTACTGTGTGTGTACATGTGATGGTGACGCGTTACTGCTGAAGGAGAAATGGACGTCCATCCTCCATCATATCATCAATGTTCACGAGTGGCTGTCGGCAGAGAAGGTGCTGAAGTGTGAACACGAGCCTTATTCTGAAGAGGATGGGAGTTCCCGACCTTGGTTGGAGCGTTCATCCAAGGCCTTTGGCACTCTACAGAAAGTGGTCATGGACAAGAGACTGTTGAAAAAACTAGATAAGGTATTGTCTTAATTGCCCTTCTTCATTTATATATTCTGGCCTTATAAATTCACCACAAAGCAGTATATTTATCTAAAGAGAATATATTCAACGGATGTAGCCCTGAACAAACAGTAAAATATGAAATTGAAAATATGTTAAAAAATAAATACAAACACATGCATAATTAATATCAGTATTTGAATTATCCACCAACCATGGGTGATTATTCAATAGTGATGTTTGAGAATTGCATGTCTGGCATCTCTCGACCCCAATAGTTCGCAATCTGACAAATTAAGTAATAACAAAAATGCTAAATAATGCTGACATTCATGACCCACTCTGTTCAATTGCAGGTTACAGAAGGGATCCATACTGGTGAGCTGGAGAGCATCCATTCTTTGTATACAAAGTACGTTCCAAAGCGCAAGAAGTTCACGGAGGAGAGCTTTCAGGCACGCCTTCGCCTCGCTGCATTGGATCACAACCACAACATCGATCGTGAGCAGGCACAGACCAAGAAGGGGGCACTGCAGTTCAAACTGCAGTACTCGAAGCCTGCTGGAGGATATGTGGTGAAGGCGATGAAGACACCAAAAAGCTACAACTTCCGAAGAGAAATCATGGTCGGGGTAGTCGATAGGTGTTTATCAGCATCGTCCATGAGGTCCGAACTTGCAGAACACCGTCATACAGATGCAGAGAAGGAGAAAAGGACACTTGGTGCGCATAAAGGCCTGGTAAAACCATCGAAGGAGGATGCTGTGGCACACCACCTAAGTCGATTTGTGAACAAGTAATGTCGGTCTCTATGTGTCTGTCGTATATATGAAGTCAGCCTGTGGGGCTCTGTGGCAAATAAATAAAGGACGTCTATGGCTGAAGTAATATATGCTGGTAGTATTTGTATATTATTATTTGAAGGATAAAAACATAGCTTGGTTCAGGAAAATGGTCTTTATTACTTTATGAACATCGAGCACTGAAAAACATTTGTAGAATCTAGTGAGATACATGTATATGCTTGATAATATAAGTTGTAAATACTGTTCTGATATATCACAAACATTGTATGAATGGTTCCATTATCAAAGTAGAATTTTCTTCGCTAGCCTAAATGTCACGATTTCACTGTCAAAGATTTGCCTTCCATGCATGGAATCATTGGTCACATCATATCCCTCCAGAATATTCAAATCCTTTGTAGGTTACTGATGGGTAGTGACTTCGTATCCGATTCACAACACAGGCAGGTATCGGCACTCTGTTCCCTTTTCCAAGGAAACCTCTAGTCCAGATGGTGAATTGCCGATAAGCTGTTAGTCTGTAGAGGCTGAAATAAATAGGATACACCTATAAATACAAATCATTTAATTTAAAACAATTATATATTTTTAAATAGGGCCTACACTTACTCGCTATTTATTGGTCGTTCGAGGGTTGCTGCACGCACGTCTCGTAGCGATACCATTGCGATCGCCAACATATCATTCTCGATGGAAACCATAGGGAACAGTCGGTGTTCCATGATACACTGGAGATTATTCCCGTCTGAATTGAGCATGTGGTCGATACCAATTCCCCTGCAACATCTACATTCATTTTCCGATGGCATAACCACACAATTGTTACATGTACACCAATCTGTGTTGTCCATTCGTCCCGGGTTTTGAGCAACATCTTCTTCCTCTGAGACCGAGTCGGTACTGGAACTGGTGGTATCCCACTCGGCGAGTTCAGAACCGTCGGTACTTTCGGCGGATTCCGGATCGTATGCCACTCTAGTATTTGACCGAATCGGTTCATAAGCATAGGCCATGGGATGCCTGGTAACTGTAGATGCTTCCACATCAATGTCATCTCCCGACGAATAGTCAAATTCATCGTTCAAAACGCCGATCTCATTACAAAATTCCTCCATCGCTGCCATATCTGCTACGTTGTGTTGACTTCCGGTATGGATACCCGGAGCGAGGACCCACACAGTGACGTCACCATTTGGGACTCCCCTAATGGCAGCGGCCTGGTCCCGGAATTCCCCACCCGGCCGGCGGATAATTAATTTTCTTTTGGCGAGTAATATCATATACAATAAATATTACGATCAATATCCATTGTAAAATGAATAAACTACCGGAATATTAAAGCTGTAATGGTGTTTCCTTTCCCCTTTAAAGCAGATTATTGTTTAACCCCTATCCTGGTTGTTTTGGGTTTCCCTTCTTTTAAAGCAAACTCATATATGATCGGCGCGGAGCAGAGATATCTGCCACAACACTTGATATTGAGTAAGAACATGTTTTTATGAACCACACAGCTTCCGGTCTTCCACGACCCGACCGGAGAAAAAGACGTGCTGCAGGCACGAAACACATTACCAGTAGAAATACATTGCTTTTAAAATTGTGCTGTGCAACACGAAAAAAAGGGGAAAATGGTGTTGGTGAACACGAATCAATAGATTAAAAATCGTGTTGGTGAACACGAAATGCCATGAGACTGGGTTGGTTTATGTTGACAAGGAGGTTTAATAACTGTGTGCTACACAAAATGTGCAGTCGGTTTCATTTTCATCGCCATTTGTAGTAGAGTTAGCAGGGTATTTTTATTTTAACTCTCATCCCAAAATTATTTTGTATCCTCCCCGACACTATTTTTTTCAGCCCGGGACGACGGGACGTCCTTAAGCTCGAGCCCTGGCTCTGCCTGCCGCCCCACTCTCAGAGGATGAGCATTTCCTCCGAAGCATGCTTCCTTCCCTTCAAAGACTGCCAACGCAGCAGAAGAACTTTGTGAAGTTCGAAATCCATAGATTAATTTATGAAGCAAGCACAGTTGTGCTAAATTTGGAATTTTAATAGATTACCTGCCATGGGTTGACAATCTTTGAAGGGAACAAACCAGGCTTTTAAAAAAAAATGTGTATCACTGTATATATAATTTAAATTGTAATTTATTAATAAAACTTTGTTTAATGTTACCCACGTATGTTCCTTTATTCTTTCACCGTCGCATACCTGAGAGTGGAGAAGAGGTGCGACAATATATCAATAATTTATTTATATTTATACAAATAAACGAAGCCAGCAATAGGTCCCCTGAGGCTGGCATGAAGAGGGTGCCTAGAGGAATGAGAGCGAGGGACGAATCCGGTTTGGCTCTCGGCTCCCCGACCCAGGTGCAGCTCATCAGACAAATGCCGGCCCCACAGCACGGCCACCACAGGGAGAGGAAGCTGCAGCCTTTCTCTCCTGACTGAACAATCTCCTGCCATGACATCATGTCAATTCTGCCAGGCTGCTGCCGGGCTCCCGGTCCTAGAGACAGAAGACACGGTGCATATTTCAACATGTGAGTTCATGTTTGCAGAGACTGCTGGAGGGTCCTAACTAGTTTGAAGTGACGTTTTTTCAGCGTTGATTTGCAGACTTTTTAAAAACTGCAAAACTAGAGCTGTGTTTTAACATGACTTGTAACATTACCGTGCATTTTTATTAATTAAAGTACCATTTTAACCTTCTCAGAGACTCCATTTAGTCTCCTTTTAAAGCTTCTCTCCTGGACGCGAGAATAACGAACATAGATAACAGTGGTTACTGGTGATCATCTTTTAGAAAAAGGCGAGTTGTCATATTGTTTAACGAAGACTACACAAGTTTAATGTTTATATTATATATAACTCTATAATTGTATATAGAATCATGATGAAATGTTATAAGGATTAAGATTATATATTAATTAGGGCTGTCAAACGATTACAATTTTTAATCAGATTAATCACAGCTTAAAAATTTATTAATCATGATTAATCACCATTCGAACTATGTCCAAAATATGCCATTTCTTTATGTATATTGTTGTGGGAATGGAAAGATAAATGAAAGAAGGCGGATATATACATTTAACATACGTTTATTATAACATTGTTCTGTGTGTCAAAATGAAAGAGAGCACCTATCAATCATCAAACCGTGGGGTCTTAATTCATTACTTGTTGATTTCTATCAACGGGGGAGTACTTCAGGAAAGTCAACAGGGGGGGGGGGGCTAGTGGAGTACTTCGTGACCACAGAGTGTGAACGTTGTGATCAGCTGTTTTAGCGCAGTTCTCCAGTGAAGGGGGGGGGGGGGGGGGAGTCTCCCTCCGCAGCCGGTTGGCGTAGTTTTGGCACAATTCCGTTGTACAGACCGACGTTAACAGCAGCCCTGTCTGTGCACACAGAGACCGACTCTGTCGTCCGGTGATCTAACCGCCTTCTGGAAAAGCTTCACAAGTACGTCGGTACGCAAATGCGCTTTGTGACACAAGTGACGGTACGCATTTCAGATTCCGCACATAACCTGCGTACCAGTTATGTGTTACCTGTACTACAGCAGAAGTATTCTCCGTCGGGACTTCCTGCAACAACACCACGCCGTTATCTTGATTCTGATTGGCCAGAAGACATTATCAAAGATGTTCTATTGAGAAGACGATCACTACGTGACAAAAGTTTTCAAAACCGTTTCTGGTCTTCGGTATTTCCAGACAAGTGGCTACTGAAATCAATCTTACTAACTGCTGTCTGTGCAATTTACTCCGCGAGTTGGCAGACTTTATTTTGCTTACTTTAACATCATTTTTCATGGTGGGGCTAAGCCATTTCTTGGTATGGGTGTAGCCTACCCCAGCCATACCCTGGCGCTGCCACTGGTGGGATGTATGGGGCGGGCCATTCTGCACATGCGTTAATTATTTTAATGCAATTAATTCAAAAAATGAATTACCGCCGTTAACGCGATAATATTAATATTACATTAATTAATGTCTCATGACGATTGCATGCATTATTACAAAGCAGGATGTCACTGACTTTTTGTGATAAGGTCACAATCAACTGATTTCACTTATCAGATGTAAAAATAAGGTACATATGAAATTAAAGGGTATGCAATCAACGAATTACTGAAACAAAATGAATACAAATGCTTTTAAGAACTATACAGCACCTTGTCCAAGTATGGCGGGCTGCCCACTCTCCTTCAGGATTGGATTGGATTGGATGTTGATCCGGCTATTTCTGCCATCTATAAATAAAGTACAAATGATTAGCTCTTCACGCCTCTTTAAAAACAATATGTGTTCTTGAAGATTCTGTATGCATCGTCGTTTACAATGGTAGGGACATTGCATTGGACATTTGTTGTGACAAAGATATGTCATTTTTAGTTTTTTCATCTCACATTTATAGATTTTAAATTAAAAAAAATATATAAAACGAATTATAAATTCAAAGTCTGGTTTCTAGAAAGTTAGCTAATGCATACAGAGTTAACATTGCAGAATTGCTGGCATGCATACATTTCTAGCATTTTGGTTAACTATGAAAAGTATGGAAAACTAATGAGCAAACACCCAACATTAGCTTAGCCACAGTAGCGGTTGCTGTTGAGTAGTTTGGCTTATTTTACTATTTTATATGAGAACACGTTACATTACATACAGACATTAAAGGTGGGGTAGGTAAGTTTCAGAAACCGGCTCGAGTGCACTAAAATTTGAAAGTACACAGCCGAAAAGAATCCGCCCCTTCCTTCAGACTTCCTTACAGAGCACCTCCTCCAACACACATGAACGCGCACATGACGTCAGCAGACTGGTGAAATGGCCGTCTGTTGCTGGCGAGTCATTGAAGTACTGCTGCAATGCACGCCCAATGACGGCACGCCCAATGAGGGCACGAGATACATTTGTGCGTGCACGAGATGGAAGGCTGACAGACAGGGCGGCAATCAAATCCGTTTAGCCGGCCCGGCTAAACGGATTTGATTGGTTTGATTTGATTGGTTGTACTTTTTACAGTATTACGGCTTCCACAGATGACATTTTTTTATGGATTTTTTGTCAAAGCTTCAGATATTCATTGCTATCGGGATGTTAAGAGCATTCCATGGAATATAACAAAAAGTGTATCTCGAGCCGGTTTCTCAAACTTACCTACCCCACCTTTAAGGAGGCAGGTTACAAAATCAATATGTTTCCGTCTCTCACCTTTTGGAGCAAACTGTCAAAGTTGTTGATTTTAGTTGAAGTTAGCTTTGTCTTAGCCTCAGTGAAGTGGCAGTGAACACTGAACGTGACCTCGTGTGAAGGGGGAGGGGCGCGGGGGATTTATCCAGATCTTCAGCATTATCACCAGTGTCTAGACCCCGGGGGGTTCCCTATATGCTTGGCTGCATTTCCCCTCTTAGATATACGATTTCAGGATCGGGGTCTAATCGCCAAAGACTTAACATTTATCGTATGACATGTGTCAATAAATGTTCTTTAAACAAAATGAAGTCTCTCCTGATTGAACTGTCTGGACCCCATCCTCAACTTTTTTCAAACCATGAAATGCCTTCAGAGGGCTTTCCTGTTGATCATGTTTGGTGGATTTTTTAATAGAATAATTGTAATCAATATTATATTACCTTTTAATCTATATAAATTGTATTAACATTTTTTGTCACTATTTTGTTCACCTAGTTCTACTATGCCAGCCATCAGAGGTATACATTTGTTAACATCTCTTTTAAGTTTCATTTCTTATATTTGTGAATTTCTATATAAAATGCTAATTTCTACCTGAAATGCTTACGTATTTTTAATTAGATTTTCGTAAAGCTTTCACTTTTTCAGCGGAATAAATATTATAACTGGTTTTGTTCAGCATTGCCAGCCTCACTGTTGAGCGTGATGTTGTGCCCAGCATTCTCCTGTGCTCTGAAATCAAAATGTGGATAATAATAAAACAACACTAAAATAAACACTACAATACAACTTGGAAAACTTTTGAAAAAACACAAGGTTGTTCATTTGTGTGTATACATATACAACACAGGCAATATACATATATATATATATATATACAATTATAATTAATACAACTGTTAATTTGATTATAGCTTTGACACATATCTTTATTGATATATGTATAAATATGACGACTTAATATATAGTCGGCCTAATAGCAAACTGCTACGTTCAACTCCTTTAATGGTATATTGCAAGTGCAATAAGAAGCTACAGGAACGTTAATCTACGTCGGTAATATTAACTTTATTTAATACAACATTTACGGTACAAGATTTACATCATACAGCCCATGTAGTATAATATTTTACAAATGATGAATTACAGCAAACATGTGCAATATATCCATTATTACAGCTCCGTGGGCTGGCAGTAAGGCGATATGGTCCGTTGTTATTGTGCATCCATGGGTAAAGAGAAACTCATGTAGTACTGAACACGTAACATGAACGTGCCGGGCGGCGCGGTCCCGTGGGTTAGATGCGCGTTCATAATGCCGAGGGAAATAACTCTCAGAATAACGTTATTAGCAAATTTTTACAACTTGAGGAACGAATGTTTTTAATAAGGGCTATACAAGTGTTCATACTGGGTAGTTTATTTAGTTTAAAAAAAAAATATCCAACGAGTTACAGACCACTCTTTCCCCATGTAACTCAATGGGAAAAAGCGTTTCCGGGCCCAGCAACCTAAAGGAAGTGTAGTACCGCCGTTTGACCACAACGAATATTCTCATCAGACTCCGGCGCACTTCCTGGGGGCTTGACTGGTAAGCACACACACACAGAGCCGACGGCACCCCTCGTGGTGTGGAGGGGTCGTCACAATAACAGACTGCATATTTTCATAATTCTATTACATTCAAAGTCAAAATGTACTTCTATTATATGCTTTGCCTAAAATCATAAAGTCATTTAAAAAGCAGAAAGTAGCACTACCTCACAAAACAATAATTCATGGATTTAACAGAAATAATGTTATCAATTGGTGACCTAAATCTGGTGTTGGGATAGAAATGTTGCAGGAGGTTGCTCAATAGTATGTGTGGGTGGCTCTTGAAAGAGCCTTTGTGTGCTGGTGCATTACACGTCGTCTTGCCACGGGACCGTTCCTCTGCATTGAAGTATGATGTGAACACCTCCCGAACTCTGATGGCCTCTCTTGCGGGGTTGTTGGCTGCAATTCTTCCTAGACCTGGCAGTGGCTCCACATAAGCAACTGAGAAGGGCCTCTGTGTGTTTGCCTGGGTTGTCCTGCGCAAGAAGTTATGGAGAATACAGGTAGCCTTCACAAACTTCTCTGCAACTTCTGGCTGGACCTCAATTACACGCCTGTACATCCTCCACTGAGATGAAAGGATCCAAAAGGCATTCTCTACAACAAGCCGAGCTCGAGACAGACGGTAATTAAATATTCTGCGCTCTCTGGGAAGGTTGCGCCCAGGGAATGGCCTCATGAGGTTTTTCCTGAGAGGAAAGGCCTCATCTGCAACAAATACATGTGGCAGGGGTCCCAGGTGGTCACCTGCTGGGAGTGGCAGGCCAGCAGGCAGTTGGAGGGAGCCAGATTTCAGAGCTTGACCAAAAGCAGAGTTGGCCAGAATGCCACCATCACTAGTTCTTCCATAGCCCCCAACATCAATGACACGAAAGCAACGCTCTGCGTCCACAACTGCCAAAAGAACAAGTGAGAATGTTCCTTTGTAGTTGAAGAACTGGGATCCTGTGTTTTCTGGGGCTTTGAGGACAACATGTTTCCCATCCAATGCTCCACAGCAGAGAGGAAAGTTCCACCGCTCCTCAAACTTCCCTGCTATTGACCTCCACTCCTCTGTAGAGGGCACAGCCATGAACTCCTCCACAAGGCAGTCCCAGATAGCAGTGGCCACATCAGGGATGATGGTAGAGACTGTTGAGACACCAACACGGAAGCTGTTGGCAATTGTCCTAAATGAATCTCCTGTAGCGAAATACCTGGTCCTCACTTTCAAAGCCCTCCACCATCTGCCCCCCCCCCCTACCTCACTGACCTCCTCATCCTCTACCAACCACCCCGGTCCCTCAGATCCACCTCAGCCGGTTTGCTTTCCATCCCCAAGGCCAAACTCCGGAGCTTCGGGGATAGAGCCTTCTCTGTGGCAGCCCCGAAGCTCTGGAACTCCCTCCCCCAAGACCTCCGTGAGTCTGAGTCCCTCACCCTGTTCCAGTCCCGCCTCAAAACCCACCTCTTCAACTCTGTATCCATAAGCCCCCCCCCCCCCCTCTCAACCAACTTCCTCCTGACTGCTTTTCTGTTTTGTTTTGTTTCTTTTTTGTTTGTCTACCCTCCCTCCCAAATGTAAAGCGTCTTTGGGTTCAAGAAAAGCGCTATAGAAATAACATTTATTATTATTATTATTATTATTACCTGCAGCACAAAAGAAAACAAACATATATAAAATAAATCAAACAAAGTTGTACGAAGACATACCCTGAAAAAGTGGTGTAAAGTAACTAAGTAGGCTACATTAAATGGTGTACTTTTACTCCACATGTATTTAATACCTTTAGTTACTTTCCAGATTTGAATTAATGATGTGAAATATAATCAAGTGTTAAATCAGATTAGACAATTAGTTCCACCTGGAGTAAATTCACAAGCTACCCTGCAGTATACAAAGTCATTAAAACTATCATGATGGGAGTTATTTCAGCATCCCTTTTAAATGTTTATTATAATTAAATAATAACAACAAACAGTTCATTTTGATCCATAGTGCTGTGGCATTGATTCACCATGACGTGCAAGATTCATTACATATTTTGTATTCATATTAACACGCTAATAAAAAACAAAACAAAGCAACTTACCGGAGACATATTGACAGGCGCTCCGCAGCTGAGAGGGAACGCCTGTAGTTTGTGTCCATCCGGGAAATCCTGACACCAACCCGAGCTAGAAGATCATCAAATTGGACACAGGTCATCCTAAAATACCACTGGAAACGGCAGTCATCCAGGCGCAGTTCCTTGATTAAACAATGGTATTCACCGAACTGTGTGCGACGCTTGATTACATTGTGAACCCAGACAGAGCGGCGTTTGTTGCTACGTTTGTAGGACTTCCACAGAAGGTACAAAGCAGCAATAGTTGATATATCCTCCATAGTTAACGACAGAAATAACTAAAACGATCTTGCATGGAAGTGTAAACAACCTCAATTGTCCGTCAACGGCGCGGCGCGTCAACGGTATGTCTGTTTTGAATGACGCGATAAAACAAACTGCAAGCCGCGATGAAACTCGCGTTTAGAGCGAAGCGAATATTCGCATCGCGCCCCGTGTGAACGCAGCATAATGGCAAACGAGCTTTGTCCACATCGAGCCTTGTAGAGTGTCTCTATACTTCTGAATGCTCCGTCCCCGGCAGATCTCTGTGTGCCGCTGCAGCGTGTCTGTTAGGCCCCGCCAGTGGTGTAGTCTAGTTTTTTGTAGTGGGTATACTGTAATAATTGTACTCATCCATCCTAGAGCGACGCATCGCGGAGCGACACCTGTCTCGAAGCAACACCTCATGAACACCATCACACTCACTAATGCATGGACTGAGAGTATGGACTGGGTTCACTATGTTAGTCCACAAGCCCTGAAAAAAGGATGGAACACTTCTATAGTCTGGTAGTCTACAGAGCTTTCCAGATATGTTTGTACTCAGGCATCTGAGATGTGCATTGCCTCCTTGCTTGCGTGGTAGAGCAATGGCTTCTCAGCCATGTTGTGACGTACTTCCTTGGCTCAAAAAGTGTTACAGGGGGCCCATTGATGCTGATCATCATCAAATTACTTACATTTGACAACAACAGTGTCGATCTCTTGTCTGTGCATATATTGCTCATGAGACTGAAGCCCCTTTCACACTCAGCAGTGCTGCAAGGGATGGTCTCCATGCATTGTATGAGTGGCTTTAAGCTTTCAGGCTCACTGTCTGGGTGCTCAAGGAAATCTCTCATACCATTAACTGCTTGCTCTTCACCAAAATTGAACCGCCTGCAGAGTCGTTTCACTTGTGCCTCACCATGCCGTATGCCAGGGGTTGATGGCCAGTTGCCTGTATCCAGAACACTGAGATCATGAAGCATTTCACCATCAAATGAGAGGCGCTTCTCCAAGTTGTTGGACTTTGTAGGAATTGTTTTGCATTGATTGGTGTGAGCTTTGCATTTGACTCCAAGGGAACAGATCCTAAATGTCCCAAAGCTTGTGCAGTCAGTGCCTCCTCTAATTTCTCTCCTTGGGTATCTTTGAATGATGCCAGCACTCTGATGGTGCGCTTTAGAAGATGGTCTGCTCTCAAGAGTGTGACAGAATGGGCCTGGAGTTGCTGAGACAGCTTTGCAAGTTCAGACAGTGCATCAAACATGAGTCCGAGGTCACACAGGAATTCCTTGCTTTGCATTCGATGTGCCAGGCCTCCATAAGTTTGTCTCTCTTTGCTGCTTCTTGTTTGGTCGCCTGCAGCATTTTCAAAGTGTCTAGTGTTGTCACGATACCAACATTTTGGTTTCGATACCGATACCAAGTCAAGAATTGCGATTCCGATTATTTTTCTTTTATTATTTCCATGATAAATAAAATTGTAGTTTATCTGTTAAGTGTTTTCTTACAACATGGTCTCTTCTTTATACTTGAGTTTGTGATTTATTTGATAGTTAACTTTATATTTTATTAACATGTAATAGTACAGTAATATAAATAATTATTGACAAAATGTACATTGCATATGTTAGCCACATTAGCTAAAAAGATATTAGACAGTTATCATTGCCATTAATTGCCTCGTCAAACTACGAAAACGTTAGTTTGTCACAAAATAAATTACACTGGTTTGACTTAGATTTGAGGGCATGGGCTGAGCATGATGTAATTATGTTATCACATTCGCTAACCTGTCTGTCTTTAAATTATTTAAACAGCTCTGGATGCCGGTCGGCGGGTGCTTAGCCAAGTTTGATGTGTTGGCTCCCTTGGTTTGCAGGGATCTAAAACATGTCTCACAGACAGGCCTCGTGGTGTCCGTAGGCTTGCCCTCACTGTCAGAGATATAGCTCAAATACTTCCAAATTTTGCTTCTGGCGTCTTTTTTGTCAACAAGCCGAGGCGCAGCGGCAGCTGCACTCCCACTTGCAGCCATGCTTCTCGTTTTCTCACATGCTCTGGCAGCTAGCGCGTGCATGAGAGAGGGGAGGGACTTAGAGCGTGCTTGAGAGGGGAGGGACTTGAGCGTGCTTGAGAGGGGAGGGACTTGAGCGTGCTTGAGAGGGGAGGGACTGCAGGCACGGCTGCAGTGCAGGGAGTGGAAGCAGAGCGCTGAACACACACGGCTCTTATTAAAACAGCGCTTTCTCACCGGAGTACTTTTCCCCGTCATTCTTAAAGTACCGATACTAATGAAACGGAGGAATCGTACCGTTTTTAACGGCAGGGTATCGCGGTACCTTTCAAGTATCGGTACACCGTGCAACACTAGTGTCTATTGAGTGCTTCATATGATGTCCACACAGCCTTCACAGAACGGAAACTGCTGGCCACCCATCGCGTACTTAAATCTCTGCCAATTTTCAGGACTTGCGAGCCCACTTCTTGTGCTGCTTCCAGAAGCTCCGTGAATTTTTATTGGACTGACTGTAAAGATTGTGGATCTTCTCTAGGAACACTTTGAAGTGGTTGACTGCCTGAACCTCATCCACAGCATCAGATACAGCCAGTTCCAAATGGTGGTTCATGCAGTGCCATGTGAAGAGGTTAGGGTACCTTGCTGTCAGCCTGGTTGCCACACCAGAGTTCTTGCCTAACATGACACTGGCTCCATCAGAAACAAACGAGACCCAGTTCTTCGCTGCAAAGAGCACAACCTGGAAATAAACAAAACCATGACTAATTAGCATATACACATTTTTACCAATAACATCTGCAGAAAAGAGCCAAGATTTACTAAAAAGTATTTAATAAACTGCTTACAATATTTACATCATGGCTAACAAATGCATGAAAAGCAGATAAAAGAAGAAAAATGTTCCACTTTTTCAATAGCTAATTATTTGAGCTACTGATAACTAACATATAGTAATTTAATGGTGCAAATGTTTTAAATGCACTTTTAACATGACCATGAATTAACTCTCATTTGCATAACTTTCTGTCCCTCCACTCTAACCAAGGATGCCTGTTCTTAAATTCCCTAGCCTGACTTTCAGTCCACAAGGCTGGCCAGGAGCTCTCATCTGTGTCCGAAACAAGGAGATAATATAAACATTGTGTTCTGTTTATGACTGCGCACACACACACGCACGCACGCACGCACACACACACACACACACACACACACACACACACACACACACACACACACACACACACACACACACACACACACACACACACACACACACACACACACACACACACACACACACACACACACCTCGCTCCCTTTCTCTTCCATTGTTCCACCACACTAACGTTGATCAAGTTAGCTAGTTCTAACCAACTATCCCCTGCTACAGTTACGTTAATGATAACCATGCTAATTTCACTTACCGGGTAACTTTGCAGTAGCGCCGGGCTCGTTCTCTGTCACCTTTAGGACAGCCGCTTGACCTGGCTCTTCTTCTGTAGTGGTAGTAGGGGAAAACTTCGGAAAACATTGAAATATTGTCGTCTGTTTTCGTTTCATGTTTGCTTCCTGTTTAGCGCTCCGCAAACTTGAATGGTGGACGGATCAAATTCTGATAACGTTAGAGAAACGTGGGGTTTGTCAGAGCCGAACAAAGTGTGTTGCTGTTGCTTAGCAACAGGCCACAGGCGACGGAAGCCCCAGACGTCCAAAAGTATTAACACAGAAGGGGCGAAAGCATGAAAGCGCAGTCACAAAATGATGTTACGTATCATCGCTCATTTTTAAGAGGGTATACGGACATCACTGGCATTTTCTAGCATATACCAGCGTATCACGTAGACTACACCACTGGGCCCCGCCCCGCACACAGAGAGACAAAGAGAGATCGCTCTTCTGGAGTGAAGAGAGCGGAAATAATGATATTGCAAGTTAGAAACGTAAGATGCACAATTGGGGGGAAATACCCTGCATTTTGAATGTCTGATAGTCCACCATTAACACCTTAGTCCCGTCTCGTCAACGAAAACTAAATATACATTTCGTCAAAGTTTTCGTGATCAAGAATCTATTTTTAGCTCGTCATCGTCTCGTCTTACCCCTAGATTCCACCGGGTCTGTCTGCGGCGCATTATGGCTGCGGCGCATTATGGCTGCGGCGCATTATGGCTGCGCCGCGGCGTCCGCAAGGATCGCAGCCACTCTAGTCAATGGGTGCTATTCCACCAGACGTGCCACGTTACGGCTCAGAAGCGTCCCGGCTCAGAAGCGTCCCAGAAGAGTCTCGCCGCTGGGCTCCACTCAAAATAGGATTGAAGTCTATTTTTCGATGCGACGCAGCCATCACAATGCTCCATCACCCACAGCAGGAAGTGGTGGACTCACCCAAGCTGGTCGGCTTAATGAGCTCATCCAGAACGTCGTAGAATGGCAGTCTCTGGAGCTTGACATCGGGGTGAACAGGGTGCAGGGCGGAGGGGAGGTGGGGCAGATTCAGCTCATGCTTTGGCCCGAGTAAAGAGACCAGCAGCCGAGGCGAGGGGGAACCGTGGCTGTCAAACCCCAGCTGGGCGAGGCCAGCAGGCAGGCTGGAGGCCGAATGAACGCCAGGCAGAGCCAGGCCCACCGGCGAAAACATTTTGGTTGGAAAGCGCTGTCTGTAGAGCTCTTTGATCTTCATCTGCACTGCCAGACTGCACCGTGCCTTCAGTAGGTGCACTGTAAAACTTAATAAGTTGTGGTAACTTAGAAAAAGTATGCAAACTTGTTGCCTCACAATAAGTAAGTTAACTTAACTTAGAATGGTGAGTATGAACAACTTGTGTATTCTAAGTGTGCTTCAATTAATTTTGAGAAGTACAGCTGACACAAACCTTTTAAGTTATGTAAACTTAAAAGGCATGCTTTGCATTAACCTATTTTTTTTTTAAATATACAAATCACCAGAACTTAATCCTTTTAAATTCTACTAACTCGTAATTTCTAAGGTTTACTATTAAATTAAACAAACTAATTCCTGCTAACTAAGATAATTGTACTACAACAAATCTCTAAACACGTTGTGTAAACTCCAACAATCTCCAAAAATAATGCATTAAAAACACAAATTGATTCAATTGCAATATAACATTTATTTTCAAGTGCCAACAAACAGTGCTTTTTAAGTACTCAAAACCCTTATCTTAATAAAACAGCAGTGCACAACACACCAATTGTAAAAATAAAAAAGATATAATGACCACTATGAAGAAGAGTACATTGTACTTTGCTCTCAACAATTGACAGAGTTATAACAGTGTCCCCAGAGTAACAAACTTTTGTCATAACATTTAACGGTGCAACTTTTTTAAGTGTCAAGTTCTATCTGATAGCTGATGACTATCTTGACTACGGGCGTTTCTCAAAGTTAATAGTTTAGGTGAGAGAGCTTTGGTTCCCAGTCCAAGCATCACTGTTTGAACGAACCTCAGAGTATTTGCCATGCATTTTGGGTGATCTAAATGCAAAGCATATATCAGGCCAAATAACAGGCCTGTGGAAAGTTTTTGATCTTTTCCATGACGATACCTCCCTCAAGCACAATGTCAGTGGAGATGGGCTCGAGTTGCATTGAGCTCGGACCCTCCTGAGGACTGTCTTCGCTGAGAACAGTCAGCACACCAACAGTGACGGATGATAGGGCCTCATCTCTCGTTGTATCCTGCAAAGAAAAACACGTTATTTAGACTATCATCGCTACCTATTAGAGTTGGTCTTCCTATGAAAACATTCATGTTGCATTTGCATTAAAGTCTTTGCTAAAAAATGTAGCTGAAGTACACACTCAAACTGCGTTGTAACATTATATCCAAAAAGGTTCTGTAAAGTGAGGAAACTAATGCTATGGATGCATATACAGCTAGGAACGTACATTTATTTTACACCTCATTTCTAATCTAGACTCCTGGTCATGGAATTTAGTGTTCAGTATTTTGAACACACCAAATTAAATCTTTTGGTTGCAAGTTTGTGTAAATAGAGGATATGACTTTTCAATAAATGCAAACCAAACAGTTTTTTTGTGTTCAAGTACTTACAAAGCATGTCTTGAAGAAATCCTTGGAGTCGTCGCCAAGAACAATCGGAATGCCTTTGAGGACAACAGAGCGCTGTTCAGTCACGTCTGGTGTCTAATGATAGAGATAAAGAAGACAAAGATTAGGTTAAATGACAAACTCACAAGATGAACAATGTTGGCCTTTTCCATCTTTTTGAGGGGTTGTTTTAATTATTTTAGAAGGCTTTTGAAGTAGTACCATATCGTCATCAATGTATGTGACAAAAAGTTGCTAAGTTATATTACTTACCGGCCAGTTGATGCTCTGCAGTTTCTGTCCCACCGATCCTTTTTTTGACTTGAACAGTTGGATGAAACGTGGGGTGTGCTGGTCCAGAGCCTCAAAGAAGTCTGCCTCGAGGTTCCGACTGGTAATCCGATTACATTCGGCAAATATCTGAACAAGTAGAGACGGGGGTGGGGTAGGAGCTGGAAAACCAGCACATTAGGAAGACATTAGTTTAAATCATAACAATTGTGCAAGCAGGCAACCACTATGGCTTAGATAGAAAGGCAGGGTGCACGTATAGCCCACAACAATATCATATTGTATGCTGAGATTTCAGGCCTCTATAATTAATATAATATTGTTTTGATTTATTGCTGCAATGTTTTGTTTACTAATTGATTAGTCGATCAAAAAATTAGAACAATAATATTTGCCAAATGTTATGATAATGAAAAATGAACAGAACTTACAGGTCCACTGCATCGAAGGTTTTCGATCGGTTTGGCAAATCTGAAAATCAAGAACGACAAACCAATAAAAACAATCAAACATCACGTATACAGCAATTTAGAAACTACAGTGTTGTATTTACCTGATTTAGAATGCAAAACGTGTATTATGAAATAAGTGAAAGTGAGAAGAGGACTAAATTGCATCCATGCTATTGTTGTGATCAAATTCTAGTGATGTTAAAGGTCCCATGTCATGGCCATTTCCACAGATCATAATTCCATTGTTGAGGTCTACTAGAATAGATTTACATTGTGCAATGTTCCAAAATCACATTGGTTTCTCATACAGCATCTCTGTATACTACGTGTATTCACTGAATCTCACTCTGTCCTAAACGCCTTGTTGGAGCTCCCCCCCCTCCCTGTGAGCCCAGTGTGCTCTGATTGGTCGGAACGTTGAGAAGCTCCCAGCTGCAGTCTTGAGCTGCAGTGTGCGCTCCGTGGCGGTGTGATTTTCTGATTGGCGATACACACCTAAACACAGCCAAACTCATCCTGAGCACACACAAACACTCACAGCCGAAGTAAAAACAATAAGTGTGGCTTGATATTGAGTAAGAAAAAGGTTGATAAACGCTGTGAGATCCCAACTCGTCTGTCAAGGCTCTGGGTGGGGCAACTGGGTGTTCACACGTCATAACGGCCAGGAAGAAAAAATTGGAAAATTAGAAATCTCCAACGAGGCGTTTTGGGGAGGTCTTCTCTGTGTTAGAGTTTTACTCGCTACAGGGTGTACTTTGAGGGTTTGTGACTCTGCAGACCGTTTACATGCAGAAAAACCTACATAACACACAAGGGGACGGGTAATAACCGGAAAAGCATGACATGGGACCTTTAACATTAAGCTCTTACGCCGCTGCTCATAGAAAAAATACAAACGAGGAATTGTGTAGTGTGTAAAAATACCTTTTACTGCTGTGATCATGGAATGTGTGGAGTTGCCACCATCTGTTAAAGCCTGAATGGGGAAGAATACAACATTTGAAAGCAGATATTTCTAACAAAAACATAGACATTTAATCGATTATAGCAAAGATTGCAAACATGACAAATCATCACCACATTTTTTTAATATGGCATAGCCTTTAAATCACAAAGACCTGGATATTACAACCATCAAATACATATTATTCAACTGAGTATGCCAGCCAACATCTTCACTATTATAACAGATTATGGTTACATTGAATGTAAACACTATACTCTTTTTAAATGTAGACTAATATCAGTTAGCTTTTAAACTATGCTAATTTAAATCAAGTTTCACCAAATGCACTTTAAACATATGCAGGAGTGAAACAACCATTTCAGTTGGTATCTCCAACTGATTATTGTAAAAATAAACTATTAAAAAGGTAATAGCCTACTATTACTGTGTAATACATGATTCAACTGTCACACATTGTTTGGGATTTTTTGTTTTTGTTGACAATTTCAGGAGATATATTTGAAAATTGAAATCCATTAATCTGATGCACTTTGAGAGCAACATAAATAGGATATAAATAGTGTGTGCTCCTGTAACAATTGTGTGCATTTGTAAACAATTAAAATAGAAAGAAACTGATTGTATAATTATCAACAGTGACTTCAGACGGCAAGAACGTTACATCTACACCTCACGTTGGAATCTGACGACCCCCGCCACTCCCCGTTGCAGTGAATTGTAACGCCCACAGACACAGCCGCCAGAAACATTTACACTCCAGCTGTTTCCCCGCCAAAAGAGCGAGTCGCGGTGAAGTAATGCCCGGTACATGGCCAAGCCAGCTCCGCGGAGCTTGCACCCGCAGTCTCCACCCAGGCACGGCCGCCCGTAGCGGGAAGGACCCGCAGTCTCCACCCAGGCACGGCCGCCCGTAGCGGGAAGGACCCGCAGTCTGCACCCAGGAACGGCCGCCCCTAGCGGGAGAGTCCCTCCTCCCGATCCGCAACCCACTTGGAGTATATACTGATTGGAGCTCACACGTTGTGAAGTGTAACTTTATACTTTGTTGTAGGCATTAGGCTAAAACACTGACATTAATAATGAAGTTACTCACATGCTAGTCTTTGTTCAATGCGTTCTAAACAGAACCTCAACTCATACAAAAAGTATTTAAAAACGTTTATGCAGATAAATCAAGTCAGCCCTTGTCTATCTCCGTATATTAAATGTTGACACTCTTAAGACTATCTCCTGGGCCAAGCTGCAACACGATTTCGCCACATTATGTCTGCAATAGTTAAGATAGCATTAGCAAGCATATAAACCTTGAGATTAAATACAACAAGACAGCAACACGGTTGGGATGTTAATATGTACTCACCAAAGCAGTGT
This sequence comes from Pogonophryne albipinna, assembly GCA_028583405.1. NCBI lineage: Eukaryota > Metazoa > Chordata > Actinopteri > Perciformes > Artedidraconidae > Pogonophryne > Pogonophryne albipinna. Next base: position 5,170,612 of record CM053244.1, on the reverse strand, counting down.
GCTAAGCACAAGATTCACTGTAATGCGACAATGACAATGACCATAGCGGCTAGCCATTGAGGAAACGTCCATCTGCTGCAGGGCATGTTCGTAAATGTTCCAGAAAGTAACTTTGAGCGCCAAGTGGTCAAGGAGTGATCTGCGCATGTCATAATGTTCCCCATTTCCACTAACTTAGTTTTTCTAAATTAGCTCACATCAATTACATTGAGTTAGTTAGGTTTTTCGACCCCGCATTACAGCTTAATTATTTAAACTGAGTGTTAATAACAAGTTAATAAAACATAAGTAAGGCTTACTTATTCATTCTTATTTAACACGATGTTAGGTTTTACAGTGTGGAGAGCTTTGGTCAAACATTCGTGTTTGCGGCCGTACTTATTCTGTCCTGCATAACCCAACAACACCTAGAGTTCCGAAACTCGAAGGTTCATTACCATTTGCTGGAAAAAAAAAGTGGCCAAAATTGTCTATTATTACAATATTATTATCACAAACAAGTCTAATTTTCTCGTTTAGACTTTACCACTTAAAGCATAACTATTAAATCATGTCTGGTTTATATATTTAAAATCATGCTTGGAGAAGTACGATTTATAGAGTTTCTTTGGACTTTGTCTGGGTACAATAAAACCACACAATAAAAGCAGACACAGTATATTTAACAAACAAAGCCACTAACATAATTTATACTTCATCAACTTATAGCTGTCATGCATAAAGCATCACTACACATGCTGGAAGTGATAATACAGGGGGGGAAACAATAGCATGAATATCTGCACAAAATAATGGAATATAATACAGCAGAGACTGCGTCTTGAGACTAGGGCTGCAACAAACGACTAATTTGATAATCGATTAATGAAACGATTAATCGATTATTTGGACTATTACTGTATGCCTTGCACAATTTCTCAAACGCTCTTATTTAGCCATCAACTTTTAGATTTAGCTTGAGGTTGTTTTAGGCATGTGGAAACTCACAATGAAGACAATAAAGATGAATACTTGATTCAAAAATACATATATTATTAAACTAACTAAACAAATTGTGAACACAACTAACATTGCTTTTTATTTAAATTAAATAAATAATATTTCACATCAAAAGAAACAACAATGTTTTAACAAATCGTATTAAATAATCTGATGACAGAACTGTAAACAGAATAGCTGAAACTTTAACAAACTAAATAACTCAGTTTCCTCTAATCATTAACCCATGTTTGTATAATTGAGTTAACTCCGTGTGTTGCTGCTAGCATACATAACACCTGACGTGGAAACGTTACTCGTGGATGGGGCTACAGAGCTGCTAGAAAGACAGTCGAACCCGGTGCATTCCTCCGTCTGGATGTGGAGCACTTTTGCTAAATGTTTAGACAAATAGCTCGTCGCCCTTACATGCTAAACACTCTTGGCAAAGAGCATTGTCCACATCGAGACGGGTAACATTTAACCACGCCTTGGAGCGCTTCTCTCCGCCATCTCCTCCGTGTGTTGCTGCATGTAGCAGCCGCGTGTGTGTAAACTGCCCCGCCCCCTCGCACACAGACGGGGGAGAGGGATCTCGTCTCGATTGGAAAGATCGAAAATACACCATAGACGCATTTTTAACGAGTTGGTGACACTAAGACTGCGATATAATATTTATGTAGCAATAATACAAATGTCTCCAGTCCTGATAAAAAGACCGATAACGTTGGAGTTTAACGGCGCGTAAAACACACGTGATGACGTCACCAACGAATCGACGACTGAATTAGTTGGCAACTACTTTGGTCATCGATTTTAATCGATGAAGTCGATTAGTTGTTGCACCCCTATTTGTCAGGAATGTTAGTGTTATATCAAATAGTGAATTATACTGCAGCAGAATGTTGCAGTAGAATTTGCAGTCTGCACAGTGTTATATTTTCACAGCTCAGTGTCAGTAAATATTGTGTGGTTTAGTATTGGACTACAAGATAGATGCAAGCCTGTACAGGTAGAGTTATTTAAAGCATAAATGAGTCTGTTGGGTTCTGGAGGTGTGGTTACAGCATTGTGCTTGGTTGGCGTGGCCTGTGCCTGGTGGTGGGGCCCAATGTGATATATTTTCATGGGGCCCAAAATCCCTGACGGCGCCCCTGGTTACAGGCACTGTGTAAATTATGATGATGAATGCATTTTTTTACCACTAAAATACAGCAACACATCTTTGATTCATGTCGTTTATAACTGGAATATTACAATTATTATTAACTTTGTCTGTACAAAGTAACCTGTCCAGGAAATATGCCCAAATCAACAAAAACTGCGAGCCGGCAGGCAAGACGCTCCGCTTCTGAAATGCTTCTGAACCGCGCCCGGTAGGGTATGGCGCCGGAGGAGGCCGTGACGGAACGCAGACGGACCCGGGGGAATCGAGGACATGTAAAAAAGGTTGTTGACGAACATTTTTCGTCATAATTTTCGTTGACGAAATTAACACTGCTACATGCTGCTTCGTCCAGGGGGCGTTAGTGACCGTGTAGCACGTCCTACTGAGCTAAGTCCTTCTGGGCTTGATGAAAAACGGCAGTGGTACCTCTGAGAGAATCGGAGAGTTCTGCACGGAGGAGGCCAAAGACATCACCTGCCCCAAACCCACAACACTTCATTGCTAGAGAGTGAATGCATAATTAATCATTATTATGTCATTCTTAATATTCCGTAAATACTGTAGTGAATTGTAAATATATTTCAAATTGGTTTAATGTACTTGTTTTTGCTATATTTGGATGCTGTTTTCTGCTTTTTCACTTCCACTTCATTATTCCAGATGGGAAATAATGATATTCGATATTGTACATTTTATTTATATATTATTCTGCTTGTGTGTTCACATGCAGCTTCTTTCTGAATTAACGTGTGCCAAGTTGTTGAACTGTATATAAGTTGACATATTCATCCAAGTATTTATTAATGCCAACTAAGTTTAATGTGTGCTTTTTTTTTGTTTTGTTTTAAAAAAGAAAAAAAGATTTAAGGCGAGACACTCCAGGTGAATAGTGTACTTTTTTTAACTTAAAGGTATCAGCTAGAAATGTCTCCAGTTAATTACTTACAATAAGGCAATTGTTTTTTGACTCCGTGAAGGTATTTCATGTTCGGGGTCATTTGTTTTTTGTATAACCTTGCTTCGTGCAAGTGACAATTGTTGTCGTCTTCTCTGTGAACGTTTTTTTCGCCGTTCTTTTGCCATTTTGAGATTTCAATTTCTAGCGGAAAGCTAACCAGGAAGTGTTTTAGCTCACCACGTGACTCTTCTGAACGAATCACGTTGTCAGAAATTGACACCAGCCAATGAGATTTCGTTTCTTGGTTTAAGACGCCTTTGTGCTTTCACGATTGGTTGCTGATACAAAGGAAATGACCATATTTGGATCCGATGAGATTGTGTAGGAGAGACACAGCTTTCCAACGATATCTCTGATGACATGGTGCACACAGCGGTCGCGGTACTTTATGTTACGTTAGAATGCTAACTTTTGGTGAATTTAGGAGAAATCTACAGACACAAATAGACAAACTATAGTAAAATAAACACGTAAGTGTATTTTGTACGTTTTCCTTCCAAAAGCCTGAAAGAAAACATGTTATAGAATCAAAATAGCACAAAATCTCAAAATTGACCAGTGCATGAAAAACGATGTTTTTGCCTGCCGTGTCTCGCCTTAATACAGGTTCCAGAATGTTATGCTTTTTACATGCCTATGTAACGGGTCACAACCGTAAGCGACCTGTTATCGACCAGGAAACGACAGCGAAGCATCTGGGTGTCTTTTCTGGCATTTATTCTGAGAACAAAAACAACATTCTCTTTACATCCACGTTGCACATCCTCAGCAGTGCTCACTTCAGTGTGACTAGTATTTATTTATACACTAGCTTATTTATACAATGAGAAATTATGAAATGACCAAGAACATCTTATTTTTAAGTAACCACACAATATACAAAAACAACATTCTCTTTACATCCGCGTTGCACATCTTTACAAAAGAAAAGAAAGAAAAGTCAGAAAGTGTTGACATGTAAACAAAGAAAATGACACAGATCGTGTCTATTTCCCGCCAAAACCACACCGTAAATATCACTCAAAAATACAATTTCTTACGGTGGAAACTTAACAAAAACGGGTTAATAATATACCCAAACTGACACTTAACAACATACATCACTTTCATAAACTTAAATAGCCGATTGACCACACAAAATTGTAATCAACTATAACACAATTCCTAGCACAGCTTACCCTCAGCAGTGCTCACTTCAGTGTGAGGGGAAAGCGGAAATGACATACAGGAAGTAGAAAACGATGTGCAACGGGAAAGTGTTCCCACTAGAAACATTACTCAAAAATATTAAAAGGAAACAATCTCATAGAAATAAAATTCACAACCTATTGTAAATCGTAATTTATAAACTAATAATTATTTATACACATTTTTAACTCCGTTACACCTACATGCACCTATGCCCATGTACATATCACCTCGTGCACACCCATACCCACATGCCCATGCCCATTATCACGTGCACTCTCATTAGTATACAATTTGAACGTTTGTGTTCTCAAACATGACCACTAAAACAAAAACAAAAAAGTTCAACTTTGCATTCAAATTGTATATTGATGAGCGTGCACGTGACAATGGGCGTACACGTTTATATGAGTGCCTTAGTTCTAGGGATTGAAGTGTGCATGTGACAAAGGTGGAACAGTATAGTCTGTGTGTATGTGTTTGTGCAAACATGGTACATTTGTTTTATTGTTCATGGTTCATTTGAATAAATACCTTAAAATTGACTGCAAACTTTGAAGGCCTTTTTCTCAAAATGATGACTCGGTGACAGTCATTATATAATGTGACATATTTTGCTTAATATTTGGAGTACGAAAACAATCCTGATATCATTAGAAAGCTAGGAATCTCCTATTTCCAACAGTGTATACAACTCAAAATGTGTCTTCGGGTCAATGCGACTGATTTCGATAGAGCAGGTCATATATGTGAGAATGCTGTTCTTGATTACAGTTCAGCCTTCAATACCATTGTGCCCTCCAAGCTGGTCATCAAACTCAGAGACCTCGGGCTCAACAGCACCCTCTGTGACTGGATCCTGAACTTCCTGACGGGCAGACCCCAGGCGTGCGGGTGGTCACATCGTCCACCCTGATCCTCAACACCGGAGCCCCTCAAGGCTGCGTGCTCAGTCCTCTCCTCTACTCCCTGTTCACTCACGACTGCGTGGCCACACACAGCTCCAACACCATCGTGAAGTTTTCTGATGACACGACCGTCATCGGCCTGATCACCAACAGCAACGAGACGGCGTACAGAGAGGAGGTTGAAAACCTGACATCTTGGTGCCAGGATAACAACCTCCATCTCAACGTCAGCAAAACAAAGGAGCTGATTGTGGATTACAGGAAGCAGCAGAGAGAGGGACACGCCCCCATCGCCATCAATGGGACTACGGTGGAGAGAGTCAGCAGCTTCAGGTTCCTTGGGGTTCACATCACTGAGGACCTGACATGGACTCATCACTGAGGACCTGACATGGACTCATCACTGAGGACCTGACATGGACTCTTCACACCACCACCATCACCAAGAAAGCTCGACAGCGGCTCTTCTTCCTCTGCAGGCTGAGGAGGTTCAACATGGACTCCAGGAGTGGAGTGCACCAGCTGGGCGTGACTCTACGTCCGACGTAGTACCAAAGGTTTTTGATTTAATCGAGGAGATCTCCCCTCAACTCCAGCACGGATCAGACCGAAACGTTGCACTCTCCCCAACCTTGCAGGTGGCCTTTCAAAAATACTGTGGGAGACATGATTAATGTTCATCGCACAACTGCATGTCGGGCTATAAGACACGTTTCATTGGCCCTCCAGCACCGCCTTAGGAACTATATTCACCTACCCACACAAGAAGAAGCAGCGAAATCCAGGCAAGATTTTTTGTTAAAATCAGGTATACCTGGTATTGTCGGATGCATCGACGGCAGGGTTTCCGCTAGGATTTTTTCTCGCCGGTCAAATGTCCGAACAGAATTTATTTTACCGGACACATTTGAAACTTACCGGTCATGTTTCAATAATAATAATAAGAATTGTGTAGCAGAGTTTCCGTTAGCAGGTAATTACCGGACTAGGACCGGATATGCTGACGTTTAAAACTCAGTTAATGGGAGTCATTTTTATATTGCTTCAGTTTATAATCGTAACAGATCGAAAAATTCAGATTCATTTTTCAATAAATGACTCCACAAACAACAAACAACATAATTATTACATTCAAAGAAACTACTTGTAGTAGATAAAGTACATTATTCAAAACTTTACATTAACTTTGAATAATAACACGGGAGAAACGGATCCTCTCTTTTCCTCTCTCCCTCCCTCTCTCTCCTGACAGCCCGTCAGTTTCTCATGCAGCGCGCTAAACAGTGGGCGGGGCTTCAGGTCAGACTCAGCAGCTGATCTGATCTCTCTCTCGCGTCCGGTTACACTTCACTCGCGTTTATGTCCATATCGATCAGATCCAGCTCTCCTGATCGGCCTTTATAGAGAGCACAGATCAAGCTATTAAGAGTGAATATCGGCCGATAATGATCGGCGGCCAATCGATCGGAGCATCGGACATTTTGACCGGCAGATTTTGAATTTACCGGTTTTTATTCAATTTGACCAGCTAAAAACCGGTAAATACCGGCTAACGGAAACCCTGATCGACGGTACTCATGTTCGCATTCAGGCCCCCTCTGAACATGAGTATTTGTATGTTAATAGAAAGGGTTACCATTCTGTAAATGTTCAAATTGTGTGCAACTCGGACATGGGCATTGTCGACCTCGTTGCAAGATGGCCTGGGTCGACCCATGATGCTCGCATCCTGAGAGAGAGCGTCCTTCAACGGGAATTTGAGGCAGGGAGAGTGAATGGTCTTCTTCTCGGAGACAGTGGATACCCTCTGAAGCGCTGGCTAATGACACCTGTCATCGCAGAGAGAACTGCACAGGAGCGCCGCTCTAACGACAAGCATACACAAAGGAGGAACATTGTAGAGCGCTGCATTGGAGTGCTCAAACGTAGGTTAGTAAGTCATTTTTATAATATATAAAAGGCCAGCCTTTTAATGTAGCCTAGATATAGGCTAAATTGTTTTTTGCAGGTATCACTCCACAGTGAAATGCGAATGCACCCTGAGCGCGTCTGCGTGATCATTGCTGCCACTGCGGTGCTGCACAACATCTGTGTGAAAAAGAGAATCCCCCTTCCCATGCATGGAGAATTGGTACTGGAGGCGGATGAGAACCCTGTGGCTCCTGCTGGCATCCGTGAAGATATCTGTGGACGATTTACCCGCAATCATATAATAAACAACCTATAATAGACCTATATATTTGTAATATGAACGCTGTTTTTTTGCAATTGCATTTCAATAAGCTCCCATTGTGATCACATATTTTCATTAGGCCGTTTTATAGCCACATTTATTAAAAAAACATTAAATAACAACATTTTGGAGAACTATTAACATGAAATTGAGATAAAAAACAAGTACAACATGCTTACAGAACGGTGAACACATTGTCTTCTTCAGTGATTAGTAGCTGATTCTTAAGAATGATTATTTGGAGTCTCAATTTCTCCAGCTCAATTATTTCGTGTTCCGCTCTCAATTTGACGGTCTCCACCTCCACATGAATGATTTCTTTTTCCGTCAGTTCCCGCTGTAGCTCTGACAAATCCCTCTTTCTCTTTCGGGGTGTGGCCATTTGGGATTCCCCTTGAGTCATTGCTGACGCTGTGGGTGAGGGACTTCCCTCTTCTCTGTGGTCCTCTGAGTCTGTAAAATGGCAAGTTACTGTCAGTTACTGTCAGTTATTGTCAGTTGCTATCAACTGCCGCGATTGCTAATTGTTATCTTGCTAGCCGTGATGTCTCACGGGGGTAATGTTTATATAGATAATGTAGGGTGATGTTACTCTATTAATGACTTACCACTAGTGACAGCTGACACGTCTGCGTCAACCTCTTCAAATGTTGAGGTTGACGGCTCTGAGCTGTCGATCCCATTCAACCCGTTGAAAGTGGGGGAATCCTCTGCGAAAATAGCTATAATGATTTCGCTGTATGGAGAGGTTTTTGGAGCAGGGCCTCCGCCGGTCGGAGGGTTTTTGAGAACCGATGCATCCTTTTTGGCTCTGGATAGTAAAGTAAACAGATATTGTTCTAAACTGTATTGAAGTAAACATGTATTATTTGGGACTGTTTTAAAGTAATCCTATATATATAACCCTTTTTACTTACACTCAATGACCCAAATACCCTGACACACACACACTTACACCTCCTGTCTCCAGCACACACACTTACACTCACTGAACCAGATATCAGCACACACACACACATACACTTTCCCCCCCACCAGCACATGCACATGTTCTTATTCAAGGTTCTTCCTGGGGCCAGTATAATCTCAAGCACCAATATCTCTGTGTACAATGTTTGATACTAATATATCTGTGTACAATGTTTGATACTAATATCTCTGTGTACAATGTTTGATTGTTTTGGGAAAGAATAGTTTGTGTGAAATCTTCCCTGGGAAAGTAAAGGAGTGAAGTTAGGTGGAAGATAAAAAGTGATTCTGACCTTGACTAGTTGCGAGGCTCTCACGCTCTGTTCAGAAGAAAAATACTTTTTCCCAGAACTCTGATTCGCTTAGGAGTAAAATGGGACGGAAGAGACATCTCACATCTCCGCCCCAAATATGTCCATATATACTGTTGTTTATTCATGCAAAATGCGTCCCCTGTTGCTGACTGGCTGGTCCCGATACCTGTATCGCACGGCAGTAGAGCGGGGAGCCCGGAGTGCTCTGTTACAGGGCACTCTGTATTTCGTATTGTGTTTTTTACCATTAAAATCAGATTATTGTTATAACTTTTATGCCGGTGTTTTGGACTCCTTCTCTTATTAAATCTGACCAGGCTCATTTAACGGACGGCGCGGAGCAGAGGTGGGCTTTAAGCCACCACTACTGTGTTTACTCCAACAATCTGGTGACCCCGACGTGATGAGTGCTGGTCTCTAGAAGGACCACCGACAGCCAGCGGACGAATTTCTGTCCAGGGGAGGACACCCGGGACACCGTTGACAACTAAACCAGGACGTCCTACATAATACAAAGGTAAAACAGATACCTGTTGATTACCAAAATCTGTGATTTGGCTTTGCTACAAAATTTTAGAGTTGTCATCGTTGTTCTCAGTGTTCTTAGTCACGGTAAAAAATACAATACTTAAGAAAGTGTTTGTATAAGAGTCAGGTGTATATTCCTGGCCTATAGGACACTAAGTGTGTGTAAGAGTTCGGTAGGACATTCCGGACCTACAGGACACTAGGTGTGTGTAAGAGTTCGGTAGGACATTCCGGACCTACAGGACACTAAGGGTGTGTAAGAGTCTGGTATTGCATTCCAGTCCTTAGCTCACTAAAGTAAAGTCGGTGCTCAGAGTCCGGTAGGGCATTCCGGACCGGGCATCGAGTTATATTTGTGTAGAGTTAAGTAGAGCATTCTTGACCTAGCAAAGTGAACCAGTGAGGTCTCCGTGAGGTAGTCTAGTCCTGCACGGCTGACTCGCTGGGGAAATTCTGTAATAAATTGTGTGATTTTTTACGTCGAATCTGTGTAATAATTGAGAAGAGAGAGCAGAAACATAGTGACAGGACAAGGTTTGCAGAAGCTGGGAGCTTCATCAGACAGAGGAAGTTCATTCGTGGTCAGCTGCTGCCCTCTGGAGGCGAACAGGGTGTATAACCATATGCTGTGTGCACGTCTGAATTAAGAACATTCAAATAAATAGAATAAGGACATTAAGTAACGACAAGATTTGTCCAGTGTATTAATAAATACAAATGAACACATATCAACCTAGTCAGATAATAGATACGAAGTCAATCATGGAAGAAGTGAAAGATCGAGTGATCTGAAGTTGGAGTGAATACATTGAAAATTAATTCATCAATGTGTGATTTGAGGAAGTAGATATTGAAATAAATAAGAAACTATAATTTTTGTTTTTAGCCGTTTTTGTGGGATACAGTTACGTCACTTTGTGGTTTTATGAGAAGTTTTGAGAGTAGGAAGACGCAAGCTATTCACCACAATTGTATTTTTAGGTTATGAATAAAACAAAGAGTAGTAAGTGATAAGCAGAAGGGTTTTTGAGCTCTTGTCGGTCAGAAGGAATCTTGTGTGTGTATGACAGGGGTGCTTATGCCCGCTTCGGTTTTCAATGTCCGCCATCACGTTAAAACCATGGTTAAAACGGAGGATTGGTGGCATTTTCAGTTCATTGCTTACTTCCACACGCCTTTTCCCCTCCTTGTCTCTTTCATGACTTTATTTAATGCATTAGAACGATTGTTATCGTAACTTTCCGTGTTTCTAGAAGTCAAGCTCACTGTTCACATTACGGAGTATATTTCCGGAACGGCCTTTCAAAATAAAAGCCACAGGCCGCTGTTCACCAGAGATGCCTTCACAATAAAACAGTAATTAGCTTAACAATATATTTAACTTATATTACGTCGTTAAACATTGATTTTAATTCATTACAGTTTTCAAATACGGCGCGGATTGAATACAGTTATTTGTGTATTCTGTTACAACCTCACCATGCTTGTAACACAACTTAGATAAACAATTTGAAAATGAATAGAATAACCAAGTAGATAAAAGATTAATCTGTGGTTAGGGAAAGTTTCCTTGTTTTGCCTATTAACTTAGAACTGAAGTAATAAAGAATAGGCAGACTACTATCATTAGTTTGTTTTAACATTCACCTGTTTCAGCATTCCTGACCTCAGCCGTTTTATTTTGTAACCCGTTGGGAGAGAGATTTAAATTGAGTTTTTCTCAGTAGCTGAATGGCTGTGATTACAGCAGCATTGGATAGCTGTGCACCACCTTTTGGGTTCTCTGAATCAGTATGTTGGTGAAGAGTTGCTCACTGCAAACAGAAGAAGTGTGCAAAGAACGCATCTCTGAGGAGATATTGACATTATGCTTGTGCCTCGTTGTCAAGGCAACAGTGGTGTGAAGAGGTACTGCGGTTTTGGGGGATTTCTGCTGTACAGAGGACAACGTGTGTCTGCCAAGTGATTCCTTCCCTCATCCCAATGCCAGGGAGTTTCCTTGAAGGCCACTGACCAGGGCCGGTCCTAGCTTTTTTGGGGACCCTGCCACTGACTACAGCTGCATCACTGACTGTGCTCATTATGACAAGATCTTGAGACATGCTTGTCTCAGATGGTTCAGACTCTGAAGGAATGATGCAATGATTTTACAGCATAATTGTGCAAGAGTTTCCCAGGGGGTGGTGTAGAAACCTTAATGCTTAGTGTTTAGATAAGAGGCTGCTTGTTTAAATGATGGTCTGGAATACTGAAAAGAATAAAGTTTATTATTCTTGTTTAGCAAACAAGACATCTGATTATTATATCACACATAATGATCTTGACATAGAAACTAGCTATGGGTAAAACGTGTGGTTGTTATACCATTGTTATCATGAACAAAAGATAAATAAGGAAATAGTAACTGCTTAAAGATGAACGGATTTCATATCCTAGAGAGGATTAGTTATTGTGAATACTCCACAAGGTATCTACTAATGTATTTTAAAGAACCACATTTAAAGAAATTGAATTGACTTGATAAATAAGTAAAGATAAAAAGTTGTGAGGGTGAAATGAGAACCATCCTAAAACACACTGATGGAAAAGGGGGGAGGCGTGATGGAAGTATGCACTAGACTTTAAGTAGTGGGTGTTTGGGAGTTAGGAGTACAGTGTAGAACCATATTCTTCAATCTTTTCATCATGTTTACAAATTATTCTTTTAGAGTTTTTATTCATGTGTGAATTTGGTAGTGTTTTAATTTGTTACAGTATTGATCAGTTCAAAGGGAGAGTTTTAGTAACATCTCTATAAGATCAGACAAATATTTATTTATATAGGCCATGTTGAAGAGAAAGTTAGTTCTAAACAAAATATAGTATTTCAATTTGAGGTATTGGCTTCACCATTGTAGCATATATTACTACAGGAGAACTTTTTATGGGGAAATAACTGTTGTTTGTCGTTCAAAATGTAGAGTTTAAAATTAAATTAAAAATTAAAAACAGCTAATTTAATTTTGAAAAAGCAATATAATTGGGAGTAAACAAATGTGGGGCCTTGGATCACCCATTGTAAAGGTGCATATTATTGACGACCAATAGGGAGAATGGGTCACTTGACCCACCCTGCAGTGGTTTTTAAAATCTTAGTTGCAGCTTCACAGGGAGCGCACGGCACCAGATTATGAGTTTAAAAGACAAGCGTCACTACCTCCTAATGGACATCTATTTAATTAGTAATTGACTGACATTTAGAGATGTTAAAAAGTAAAAACATACCTAGCATAAGTGATCATTCCTAAATTCAACTACAAACCATTGATGAAATTACTTCTGTTTTTAAATCCTTAATAAAGGAAGGAGTGATTGTTACATGTTCGTACACCCAAGGTTCCACTCACTGTTAAAGAGGTTAACATTGTTCTTTAAGTGGACCAGAATTGAAGATAAATTAATATGAGTTATGAAATACATGGCAGAACTTTACAGATCCTAATAATGTTTTGACTCAAGATAATAATTATATGCACAAGTTTCTGAAATAGATCTATTAGACATTTTAATATAGATTAGGTGTAAATGAATTGCAGTAGTAGTACTATAAGGAAGTGACATTTTTGGCTAACACATTTCAGGAAATGTGGGAAACAGCTGTTCCGATGAAAAGTTAGAGATATCTGGAAAATTATAGTTGTAATCGGGAATTAATTAATGATGGCGCTCCATATATGACAGATTTTTGTAGACAAAGGATACTGGCCTATGCTGAAATATCGAAGTCTCTGCAGAGCACACACATGGCCAAAAAGACTGAGACCAACTGACCTTTGACCCTGACCGACAGTGTAACTTGAGAAGGCACTGTCAATGACTGACTCTGGGGCGAACCTGACCAAACTTGACTTTACAACCTGACAGTGTGAATGTGAATGTGAGTGTATGTCTGCATGTGATCAGTGTAACTGCATGATTCTAAAACAATAACTAACCAAGCATGTTTTTGGACTAACATATTATTACCCGTTTCTAATCCACTTGATGATATTTCACTCCCACAGGAGGTGGCAGTTTGCAGAATGTGAAACTCAAACTAAAACATGAAGATTCTGTTTCTTTTAGGACTGAAGGATGGAGAGAAACACTTCATTTCACTGAAGTGTTTACTGTGGAAATGATGGATGTACATTTGGGAAAATGTTTGGTATTTTCTTATAATCCATGGTTACACATGAGGTTCATGTGTAAAAAGGGGGAGTGTAAAATTCACAATGTACATTTTTCATTTAGGGACTGAAGGGAACCTGCTGCCCCAACTCAATTGTTCAATCTGACCATTGATTGACAGTTTTAGAATGGACCTGCTCCATATCTGGGGATAAGATACTGTTTGATGAATGTTGACATGTTTCTAATATTGATTGAGTTATAACAGGTAACTTAGATGCAGAATCAGTGGCCAAGGGGCTACTGTGAGAGATCTTGATAATATCTCAGCACTGACAGGTAAAAGCAGTATCACCAGGAAATCATTCATTTTGTCAGCATCATGATTTTGGTTGTTTTTGAATCCATAACATTAGTGTGTTTCTTTACCAGAAACATTAGCAGTTCATATTATATTTAGATTTTAAATGGGATCTCACGGATTTGATTTAAGAATAACACAGATGCTTGTCAGAAATTCAGAGCTATTGAAATATGTTATTTGGTTCACCTAGAGATGTTGGAGTTTTGTTTTGTTGCCACAGTCCAAGTATTAAGATTCTGAAGCTGCACTGGCAGACAGGAGGTCTACAATTAATTTAGAAAACCTGTTCACAGACGGCTGTTGTTTTAAGACACCCCACCAACAGGCTCCAAACAGCTGAGGGCCCAGGAGCCCTGAGCGTAGGCTTGAGGGATTTGTATCAGATTTCTCCACACAGGTTGGTGACGCCAAAGAGGGACCCAGGAGGCCGACACAGCGGAGTTCGTCTGGCTGAAGGTCATCAGGACAAAGTGGCTCAACCCCAGGCTCTCCGGCCCCGACCGAGTGACCCAGCGGATCTCTCATGCCGTCCGTCTAGAAGGAAAGGGGGACAGCTGGAGCCAGTGTGCGGCGAGGAAACCACCTGCTTGGACCGTGGACGACATCAGGACGGACGTGGCCCTCGACGAGGAGGTCGACTCGGAAGCAGCCATCAGCGGACTGGAGGAGCAGGATCGGGAGGACATCTCTCCAGCAGTCGACCCGGGAGGCGTCATCAGCGGACCGGAGACGGAGGATCGGGAAGACATCTCTCCAGCATCGACCCGGAAGCCGCCATCAGCGGGCCGGAGGAGGAGGATCCAGAAGACATCTCTCTAGCAGGCAGCCCAGAAGCCGCCGTCAGCGGATCGGGGGGACAAAGACACGGCAAGCCAGGACGGCACAGGGGACTACACTCTCCGCTGAAATAGGTTGATATAGCCGGTGTGGAGTTTGTTTTAATATCCCATTTTTGAGGAACTTTGTTTTAATATCCCATTTTTGAGGAACTTTGTTTTAATATCCCATTTTTTGAGGGAGAAGCTGCCCCTTCCCCTTCGTACCAAATGCCCTTGTTGGCTTACGCGTCGGAGGAGGACGAGCACGATGACTCAGCCGACAAGGACAATTTTTTTAACATATTTTGGTCTCCCTCCACTGTCATAAGAAGTTGTTATGGTGGACTGTTCCTAAAGGTTTAAATCCCAGCTTCTGATGGATTTATATAAATGTTGGGGGACAGACAGTAGAAAAGAATGACAGTGGTTATGTTTCAAATGCTGTGTATAAGTTGATCTCTGAAGGTGAGATCAAAAGAGGGGTTAAAGCAAACAGATATTGTTCTAAACTGTATTGAAGTAAACATGTATTATTTGGGACTGTTTTAAAGTAATCCTATATATATAACCCTTTTTACTTACACTCAATGACCCAAATACCCTGACACACACACACTTACACCTCCTGTCTCCAGCACACACACTTACACTCACTGAACCAGATATCAGCACACACACACACATACACTTTCCCCCCCACCAGCACATGCACATGTTCTTATTCAAAGTTCTTCCTGGGGCCAGTATAATCTCAAGCACCAATATCTCTGTGTACAATGTTTGATACTAATATATCTGTGTACAATGTTTGATACTAATATCTCTGTGTACAATGTTTGATTGTTTTGGGAAAGAATAGTTTGTGTGAAATCTTCCCTGGGAAAGTAAAGGAGTGAAGTTAGGTGGAAGATAAAAAGTGATTCTGACCTTGACTAGTTGCGAGGCTCTCACGCTCTGTTCAGAAGAAAAATACTTTTTCCCAGAACTCTGATTCGCTTAGGAGTAAAATGGGACGGAAGAGACATCTCACATCTCCGCCCCAAATATGTCCATATATACTGTTGTTTATTCATGCAAAATGCGTCCCCTGTTGCTGACTGGCTGGTCCCGATACCTGTATCGCACGGCAGTAGAGCGGGGAGCCCGGAGTGCTCTGTTACAGGGCACTCTGTATTTCGTATTGTGTTTTTTACCATTAAAATCAGATTATTGTTATAACTTTTATGCCGGTGTTTTGGACTCCTTCTCTTATTAAATCTGACCAGGCTCATTTAACGGACGGCGCGGAGCAGAGGTGGGCTTTAAGCCACCACTACTGTGTTTACTCCAACAATAGTAGGTCCTTCCACTTTTTCCTACACTCTTCCACCGTCCGTATCCCTCCATCACCCAAGTCATTTATCGCACCAGTGATCGATTTCCAGGCTGCGAGTTTGTGTTTGTTTGTCATGGTATTGTTAAATTTGGCAGTTAGCGAGTTTTTAATGCTCTGCATATATTTCAATTAATGTTCTAATCTCTCTATCAGTAAAATTGTTTTTTCTCTTCTTTTGGTTTCCGTTATCCATATTCGTTATTCAATTCTTAGCTTGCTCTGAATGGAGGAGTTCGAGTGTTAAATTATATAGACGTGTGTTGCTTGGCTACAATTACTGTTTCGCGTGTATTCACGTGGACGCGCATCTTAAGACTAGGCTACGACCGAGACTAGTCAGGCTTGGTGCACTCGGTGTAAATTCTAATCACTAAGTCGGACGTAGCTAAGCCCGACGTTAGAGTTAAGCCCTACTTTTTTAAGCCCAGCTGGTGCACTCCACTCCAGGATACTCTGCAACTTCTACAGGTGCACCATAGAGAGCATCCTGACCTTCTACAGGTGCACCATAGAGAGGATCCTGACCTTCTCGGGGGGGAACAGGTACTGCATAAAGCTTAGCAGACTCTTCACGCTAACGAAGGATCACTTCTAGGCAGGGTTGGGAGGGTTACTTTGTAAATGTAATCAGTTACTGATTACTGAATACATGCTCTGAAAGTAATCAGAATACAGTTACAGTTATGTGTCTTATAAAAGTAACGTGTTCAGGTTACTTTTAGAATACTTTTGGAATACTTTCTTTTTCCATAACAGATGGGTATGTTTTGGTGAGCAGGAGACACTTGTTTTACTGTTTTAATGGCTTATCAAGAACTCAAACACAACATCTTGGTGTCATTCTGGACAGCTCCCTCTCATCTGCACCCCACATAAAAAACATCACCCGGACTGCATTCTCCTACTGTAAACCTTTCCTTAGAATATGTTATGAATTGTAAGGTGTCCTTGGGTGCTTTGAAAGGCGCCCCTAAATAGAATGAATTATCATTATTATTATTATTATCTGAAACGATGTAATAACTTTTAAAACTTGTTCCAGTCACTTTCCCCATGCATTCAGCAGCAGGCCATTCACTGTGATTTGATCCCGTTATAAATGTCATCATTTCGACAATAAAGAAATGCTACATCAACGTTATCTTGCACATTTTATCTAACCATCTCCGTTTCTAACTTTCAATATATTTTAAAAGAGATCTCTCTCTCATCTGCGTGCGGGGGCGGGGCCTCACAGACATGCTGCATCTCTCTCTCGCTCACAGACACGCTGCAGCGCTGTGCAGTGTGCACACAGTTCTGCCGGTAATAAATATTACATTTTGTGAGGAAACTTTTCCACCAATAATTCCAATAAGTATTCCAAAATGTATTCACTTCAGGTTTACGAAAGTAACTGTAATCAGATTACTCGTTTTTCAAATGTAACGCCAGCTGAATACACTTAGCCTACTTGATTTTTGTATTCTGATTACGTAACGCCGTTACATATATTCCGTTACAACCCAACCCTGCTTCTAGGCTACTGTCCCGCAGCTCCTGCCTCTCTGTTGGACTCTGTCGCAGCGGGGCTGCTGCTGTGGTGCGGAGCGCACAAAGCAGACTCTTCACAACGAAGGATTACTTCTTCTTCTTCTTCAAGGAAGGTTTCGCAGTACGCAGTCTACTGTCCCGCAGCTGCTGCCTCTCTGTTGGACTCCGGTACTGCACCTTACTCACGAGACGTTGTAAAAAAAAAATGGGTGGGGGGCGAACGCAGTAACCACTCCGCCAACGCCACAGTCACCCCGGTCGTGCGGGCCGGATGAGAATGTCTGGCGGGCCGGATGTGGCCCGCGGGCCGCCAGTTGGTGGTCACTGCCACAGACCATAAGACTGCTAAACACCTATTAATCTGGCTGCTACTTAGAAATTATTGATCTATTTACCTAATATATCATATTCCAATAACTTGCATATAGACTCTTATTGCACTATTTCACTTTTTTAAACTATTGTTATTGTTGTATTACTATTTAATATGTACTTGCACCATTTTTTTCTGTTTATCTGTGATATTGTGTTGCACTGTTGGAGAAGCCTGTGACCTAAGATTTTCATCGTCATAACTACACTGTAGCTATGTTCGTATGGCAAATAAAGAACCTTGAACACACACACACACACACACACACACACACACACACACACACACACACACACACACACACACACACACACAATAATTACAAGTCGGCTGGTATCAGCCACGTGTTTTTTTCCACTCGCTCACTGCTCATCTTTTTATCTCCCCTCTTTTATTCTTTTACCTCCAGTAGAGTCTCAATATGGCCCCAGAGTGGATATGAAACCGTCAACAACTTGTCATGGACCCACACACCTTTTGTTCAGCTGTCAGCGCAGACACACACACACACACACACACACAGAAACACACTCCCTGGCTCAGTGACTTGCTTACTTGCACAAATACGCATAACATCTTCCCACACATCTCCCACTTCCTTCCACATGGATTCAAACAAACCAATCAGAACAAATGACCTTTCTTTTGTTGACAGTTCTGCTGTTTAAGTGGCCGTGTCAGACCTGACCTTTGCCTCATCTACCTCTATTAAGCTTACCATTGATACAAAGATGCTAACTTGGCTGTGAATGGAAAGGATGTATGTTTCCTTCTTTGATGTTTCAGGCATATGAAACCAGGCATGTGAAGCTAGATAGAACATTCTGAACTTTTGACCTATACACACACACATTCTAGATGGGGCAATAAAAGCGTAGAAGTTCCAGCGAGCATGCAGAGAAGGCACTTGTGGTTTTTGACACCTTGAGAGCGGTTACAGCGGGTATGAAGACAATGAAGCACAGATTCGAACCAACTTCCTGGGCCAGCGAATCGTAGAGACAAGCTGTCCATATTGTCTCTGTTAATAGTGCTGCAGATAGCTGTAACAATCTTTCACAAGTTGTTACAAGCACCAAAATGTCAATGTTTATCCCTCTGGGGCCATTTATTTAAAAAAGCCCGTTACCCACCTCAATTTTCAAAATGGCGACCATCTTCCAAGATGGCCGCCATTTCCAGCCGAGGAAACAGTATTTTACCACAGAATTTCAACCACTGGGTACATTTGGGTGATTTTGGTATTGAATTATATGTTTTTGACTATGGGAAAGTCAAATGTATATGTTTGAACTTGTTCAGAGCTGTTTTGTGTCATTTTAAAACACAAAATGTAAAAAATAACACTAAAAAAATTGATAATTGCAAAAAACATGTAAAACTCCGATTTTCAAACACCAACAGGAAACGTATTTCCATTTTTATTAGACATAACATTGCCACAGTATGATTGTGTATGTATTTACTCCTGACACCTGCAGCTGCATAATGCTGTACAGGGAAGACCAAATCGGTAACATTTGCATCGTCCACTGCATTCCGACTTGCATCCACACTTGGTCAGCTGCTGACAGCTCTCAGCGATAGGCGGAAGCTTGGTCCAGAATATCTGCCAATTATCTTCTTCTTTGGTCCATCCCCACTCTAAAGGACTCTGTATTTCAGGTTGAAGCACTGTTGACTGACTCCATATACCTGCCTGGTAGGCTGCACGTTTCAAATGCTGCAGTAGAGCAGCTTGGGTAGGAGGAATGGCCTTGTAGGCCCTCTGTTTCCATGCAAACATGTCAAATCTGGCATCATTAACACCCTCAGCAACACTGGACCTGTCATACATCATGACCACACATTTTTCCAAGATCTTCAGTTCGTCATCATAAACCACTGTTGGTGGATACTGGCTGAGTTTACTGAAGAGATCAGATGCCTCGTCACAAACTTCCCATGTCTGCCCAGCTGTCTTCTTGCCTTCACCGCGGAAAGCTGAAACAACATCACAGCCAGTAAAGGCATGAAAGAAGAGAATCCCTTTGCTCTTTTCCATTCCAATAGAAAGACAAAGGTCATGCACAGGGATCCACTTAAGGTTCCGTCCATGGCCAAAGGCAATCCACAACTGTTGCAGACCAATTTCCTGAAGGGTTGGAAGAATGCCGACTGCAATCACAAGAATATCTGCTTGCTTGGCATGCACAAAGATTATTGTGTCGGCTTCTTCGTGACTACAGGGAGCCAACTCGTCTAGGCTCATGGTTTGGGTAATTAGAGCGTTTTCTTCTTTGGTCACAATGACCACATTTTGCGCTGACATCTGTGCAATTTCGTCAGCAAGGTAGTGGAAGAGTTCAGTTTTGTTGTCATTGTCTCTGAGAAAGCTCTGCCAGTTTGATGGAATTTTGCCCTTGTTGGTCACCCTACGTCTGACTCCACGTCCTCACCTTGACCTGGTTTCAACCTTTAGGATCATGGGCAGGTAGACATCAAACACAATGTCAGTCCTCTTGTACTTGGTAGAGAATGCCTCGATCGTGGGAAGGAAATCCCGTACTGCATAGTCTTCAAAGCTCTGGAGCCTTGTGGTGGAAGACTGTATACTAGTGCTGAACCATCAATAATGATGATATCTGCCTCAGGCTCAGTGTCAGGGATTGCAACAAGCGACTCGAGTATGCCAGCAAGCTGGGATTTCTGGCAGCTGTGAATCTTTCTCCCATCACTCAGAGCAGCAGGGAATGGGTGGTTCTCATGACCAAATGAACAGTTTAGAGAATAGTTGACATTCCTCCTGCAATACCTTCGGTTTGGAAAAAATGATAGAGGCTGGTTTTTGACGATAAAAATCCACACCGTTCTTCTTGATTGGTTTGTAGAAGGTTGAATCTTCTACGTCGATTTCTGCCATGAATTCCTGGAACTGAGCTTTGCCCCTTTCATAGTGAGTTCTCATCAAGTCTACTGCACTGGTGTGAGCAATATCCTTTGTGTCTAGTGACAGCAGGTCACGACTCTCCTCTTGGAAAGGATTGCCCATATCTGTCATAACTTGTGTACAATTGTATAATGTGTTTTTAATGTATTTATTCCTAAAAAGTATTTAAATTTGTTTTGTAAAGCACTTTGAATTCTAACCTTTATTTAACCAGATAAAAGCATTGAGATAGAATTTCATTTGCAATGCTGACCTGGCCAAGAAGGCAGCAACGTTACACATAACACAGACATATAAAATACAGAGAACATAACTAAGAAAACAAAAGACGAAAAGCAGTCACTACATTGTGTACATTAAGACAGTAAGAAAGGTTCACTACTTATTACTGCAAGAGCAGCTAGTGGTAAGGACCTCAGACAACTTCCATCTAAAACAGGCTATAGGGACAAGTGCCCTCAGTTTGAGGCGTGATTGAAGGTCATTCCAAGACCAAGGACCATAATAAAAAAGACTCCTTTCTCCAGCCTCAGTCCGCACGGCAGGAACCTGTAACCGTATTCAGGCACTGGGTCTGAGGTTGTGAGAGTCACAAACTGGAGCAGATCTGGCACATACACATACGTACAGTGGAAGCTTACCTAAAATGGCTTTATACATTAATAAAAAACAATGCTGCATCCTACGATTACTAAGTGAGGACCATCCAGTTAGGCTATGCCAGGGATCACCAACTACATTTGTCCAAGGGCCAAAATGTATCCAATAGACACTATCGCGGGCCGGGGGGGTACAGGTACTGCATAAAGCTTAGCAGACTCTTCACGCTAACGAAGGATCACTTCTAGGCAGGGTTGGGAGGGTTACTTTGTAAATGTAATCAGTTACTGATTACTGAATACATGCTCTGAAAGTAATCAGAATACAGTTACAGTTACGTGTCTTATAAAAGTAACGTGTTCAGGTTACTTTTAGAATACTTTTGGAATACTTTATTTTTCCATAACAGATGGGTATGTTTTGGTGAGCAGGAGACACTTGTTTTATTGTTTTAATGGCTTATCAAGAACTCAAACACAACATCTTGGTGTCATTCTGGACAGCTCTCATCTGCACCCCACATAAAAAACATCACCCGGACTGCATTCTCCTACTGTAAAGCTTTCCTTGGAATATGTTATGAATTGTAAGGTGTCCTTGGGTGCTTTGAAAGGCACCCCTAAATAGAATGAATTATCATTATTATTTATTATTATTATTATCTGAAACGATGTAATAACTTTTAAAACGTGTTCCAGTCACTTGCCCCATGCATTCAGCAGCAGCAGGCCATTCACTTTGATTTGATCCCGTTATAAATGTCATCATTTCGACAATAAATAAATGCTACATCAACGTTATCTTGCACATTTTATCTAACCATCTCCGTTTCTAACTTTCAATATATTTTAAGGCGAGACACCCCAGGTGAATAGGGTAATTTTTTTTAACTTAAAGGTATCAGCTAGAAATTTCTCCAGTTAATTACTTACAATAAGGCAATTGTCTTTTGTATTACAAGTTTTCTGAAATAGCATGTTTAAATATGCAAATTATCCGTTATCTCATTAAATATGCACATATTTTAACACATTTCAGGAATCGAAATCTGAACTTTGGATAAAGCCAGGTTCAAAATTCTTGTTTCATTTTGTAGTCATATTAGTATCTAAGGCTTTTACAGAAGGGATATTGGATATCTCTCTTTATCACTCCATAAATCAGAAAATACTGTCAACAGCCCTAAAATATCCATTTTCGCCATGTTTTTAGGTATAAAATGTTGTATAATTCAGGCTATGAATGATATATGAACAAACCCTTCTGTAAAAGTCTTCATAATATTGATAGGAATATAACTGGAAGGTTTGGTGTCTCTACGTGCTACTGAAGTTGAAATTTCGAACTCAGAGTAGGAGAAAAAACTCATTTTGAGAAAACGACCTTTAAAGATTGCAGTGAGGCGCTAGCTAAACCCTCCTGTTCTTTGGATGATAGCTTGTACATCGACGCACTCCGTGAAGGTATTTCATGTTCGGGGTCATTTGTTTTTTGTATAACCTTGCTTCGTGCAAGTGACAATTGTTGTCGTCTTCTCTGTGAACGTTTTTTTCGCCGTTCTTTTGCTATTTTGAGATTTCAATTTCGAGCGGAAAGCTAACCAGGAAGTGTTTTAGCACACCACGTGACGCATCTGAACGAATCACGTTGTCAGAAATTGACACCAGCCAATGAGATTTCGTTTCTTGGTTTAAGACCCCTTTGTGCTTTCACGATTGGTTGCTGATACAAAGGAAATGACCATATTTGGATCCGATGAGATTGTGCAGGAGAGACACAGCTTTCCAGCGATATCTCTGTTGACATGGTGCACACAGCGGCCGCGGTACTTTATGTTACGTTAGAATGCTAACTTTTGGTGAATTTAGGAGAAATCTACAGACGCAAATAGACAAACTATAGTAAAATAAACACTTAAATGTGTATTTTGTACGTTTTCCTTCCAAAAGCCTGAAAGAAAACATGTTATAGAATCAAAATAGCACAAAATCTCAAAATTGACCAGTACTTGAAAAACGATGTTTTTGCCTGCCGTGTCTCGCCTTAAAAGAGATCTCTCTCTCTCTCATCTGCGTGCGGGGGCGGGGCCTCACAGACACGCTGCATCTCTCTCTCGCTCACAGACATGCTGCAGCGCCGTGCAGTGTGCACACAGTTCTGCCGGTAATGAATATTACATTTTGTGAGGAAACTTTTCCACCAATAATTCCAATAAGTATTCCAAAATGTATTCACTTCAGGTTTACGAAAGTAACTGTAATCAGATTACTCGTTTTTCAAATGTAACGCCAGCTGAATACAGTTAGCCTACTTGATTTTTGTATTCTGATTACGTAACGCCGTTACATATATTCCGTTACAACCCAACCTGCTTCTAGGCTACTGTCCCGCAGCTCCTGCCTCTCTGTTGGACTCTGTCGCAGCGGGGCTGCTGCTGTGGTGCGGAGCGCACAAAGCAGACTCTTCACAACGAAGGATCACTTCTTCTTCTTCAAGGAAGGTTTCGCAGTACGCAGTCTACTGTCCAGCAGCTGCTGCCTCTCTGTTGGACTCCGGTACTGCACCTTACTCACGAGACGTTGTAAAAAAAAAATGGGTGGGGGGCGAACGCAGTAACCACTCCGCCAACGCCACAGTCACCCCCGTCGTGCGGGCCGGATGAGAATGTCTGGCGGGCCGGATGTGGCCCGCGGGCCGCCAGTTGGTGGTCACTGGGCTATGCAGTGTGCAATGATAAGTCCTATAGGGTGCATTTGATATATAACGCAGTGCAGCATGGTAGAGTGGGTCAAGTTTGGCCAAAACAGTGGGACAGGCAAATCTATAGATGGTATCACCGTAGTCCAGCTGGGACAGGAATAAGCCGGAGACCAACCTTTTACGGGATGAAGTTGAAAAACAACATTTAAGTCTGTAAAGGAAGCCAAGAGTGAATTTCAATTTCTTTGTTCAATCAATCAATCAATGTTTATTTATATAGCCCAATATCACAAATGTTACATTTGTTTCAGTGGACTTCACAGTTTGTACAGAATATCAGTATGAGAATACGACACCCTCTGTCCTTAGACCCTCACATCGTACAAGGAAAAACTTCCGGAGAAAACCCACAGTTTTAAAGGGAAAAATGGGAGAAACCTCAGGGAGAGCAACAGAGGAGGGATCCCTCTCCCAGGACGGATAGACGTGCAATAGATGCCGTGTGTAAATTGAAAAGATAATACATTTGCAACATAGGTAGTCCAAATGTTTGGAAATGCATGTGTGTATAATAGGAAGATGAATCCACGAGGATATCCATCCAGGACTTATGATCCAGGACCACAGCCAGGACTCAAGATCCAGGGCTCGCGATCCAGGACACAGGACCGCAGGATCATCCATGACTCCGGATCCCAGCGTATATAGACACCAAAAAGAAAGAAATTTGGGGAAGCTGGGTTAATCGGAACATGAGAGTACACAGGTATAGACAGAGAGAAGGAAGAAGTAAGATGTCCCACAACAAACTAAGCCTATATCAGCAAAACTAGGGGCTGAATCTAATCAGCCCTAACTATAAGCTTTATCAAAAAGGAAGGTCTTAAGCGCACTCTTAAAAACGGATAGGGTGTCTGCCGCCCGAACACAAACTGGAAGCTGATTCCACAAATGTGGAGCTTGATAAGAAAAGGCTCTGGCTCCCATTGTACTTTTAGAGACTCTAGGAACAACCAACAACCCTGCATTCTTGGAACGTAATGCCCTAGTAGGACAGTAGGGTATAATGAGTTCTTTAAGGTAAGATGGCGCCTGCCCATTAAGGGCTTTGTAGGCGAGAAGAAGAATTTCAAATTATATCCTATGTTCTATTCACTGAAACAAATAAGTCGTTGGATCTAAGTGATTGAATAGTGGACATTGGTTGCACATTAATCGTTTGCTTTGGCAGCACTCGATCCAGTTGCCTAGGTTAAACACATACATATTAACTTAACCTAATGTAATTGAACAAAGTTATTCATACATGTTTCAATCACGTTCTGGCAACATGATTCAGTCATGTTATTTTAACTTAATTCCATTGATTTATAAATGTTATAATCATGTTCTGGCAACCTTATTCAGTCATGTTCATTATTCTAGATACATGATATGATCATATTAGTACAACACAATTCAAACAGTGCAAATACATTTAATTTAAAATGCAGGGGAATACAGTAAAGTGCATTATGTAAAGTATCAATGTATCAAACATATTTTATGTAAAACACTGCATCAAATACAGTGTTTCCCCTAGGATGGAGTCATAGCAGCGGTGCTAAGGCACGCGGGCCCAGCAAAATGTGAGCGCGGAGCATGTGGACATTTTAAGTGTGTGTGCGCGTGCGAAGTGCGCCCCGTCATTGTGTTTCTATGTGTCTGCCAGCACAAGAGAGATCAAGCCCCTAACTGCTCCATATGTTAGATACTCACCATGGTTAGCTGTGTTGTACAGCCAAGGTTTGAACCTCGGGTTCTCCATCCACCCTGGATCAAATCCTGATTGCCGGTGCCCTGCTCTTTCTGATCCTCCTACCTCTGACAGCAGCAGCTGCACCTTGCTCCTCTCTTCTATCCTGACCTGCTCCTTCACCTCCTCTGCTCTGGCCTACTCTCATCGCATGTCCGGTCTAGTACGAGATATCAGTCAATACAATTGTAAATTTAAACAACTACTTAAAAACTATTTCCCAAAAAGTGTGTATCCATTTGCTCCCCTTTCAAAACATTGCTGCCAGACAACAGAGACCCACCTCCCTAACTTCACCCAACTAACCTCCTCCTCATCACCACGATGATCACTTCTCTTTCGTTTGCTGACAATCCAGCCTTTTAAACTCATCTGAAAATAACATAAGATGTGATGAACAATCTATTACACTGGGTGTTCACTAGCTAAACTAGCTAAGTTAGCTAGCTGTCATTCATTCTTAACTGTAGGCTTTTATCAAAGTATTAATTTACTTAATCTAAATGTAACAACATTTTAAATTATAATAACTTACATTTATGGCGTTATGACCTTCTTCTTCTTCTTGAGGTGATTGTGTCCAAATAAAGTTATGTCAGTAGTTATAAGGATGCCCCTTTCGTCTCATTAGTATGCATACAAAAGTGACAGGTGACACGCCCCCAATTATGCAAATGAGCTAAGTCTCCCGCCTCCCATTGTTCGAGACCCTTTGATGTGATTGGGTACAATCATGTTAATGAGCTAAGTCCCGCCTCCCATTGTTCGAGACCCTTTGATGTGAGATAACAGGTAGGTGTGAAAAGCCCCCCAGGGTAGTGCCTTTGTTGTCTATTTCTTTGATGTGTTGATTAATGCAGTCTCTTTGAAGTTACGCTGTCTGGCCCCTGTCCCCCCTTGTAGTCTAATTCTTTGATGTGAGATAACAGGTAGGTGTGAAAAGCCCCCCTGTGTAGTGCCTTTGTTGTCTATTTCTTTGATGTGTTGATTAATGCAGTCTCTTTGAAGTTACGCTGTCTGGCCCCTGTCCCCCCTTGTAGTCTAAGCCTCTGATGTGAGATAACAGGTAGGTGTGAAAAGCCCCCCTGTGTAGTGCCTTTGTTGTCTATTTCTTTGATGTGTTGATTAATGCAGTCTCTTTGAAGTCACGCTGTCTGGTCCCCTCAGGGTTGTATAATCTAATTAGCCTGTGATGTTATGCCCTTTGAGGTGGTGTGTTATAAGCCTTTTGATGTTAATCTAGGTGTCTCTTTGAAGTTATGTGTGAGACTGTCTAACCCCCTCCCCGCCTAGGCCTCTCCCCCCTTTCTCCACCCCCTTCCTTTTGGGCCCTGAGGCTAGCAGATAGGGGGAGGGAATTAGGTGAAAATAGGAATATGCTCAAACTAAAAAGACAGTAATTTCCACTTTCCAAGTCACCTTGCAAAAAAAGAAAAATTGGCCAAGAGACGCCTATGACAACTTACCGCCATCCGTCCGGAGCGCCAGTCAAGAAACGAATGCCTCAGCGGGGCGGGAGTCAGACGCCTACAGCCAGAGATCTTTGCATAAACTTATCTCGTGCCCTCTTTTGGTCGTGTGAGCGCGTTCATGTGTGCTGGAGGAGGGGCTCTGTGAGGAAGTGGCAGATTTTCGGTTGTGTATTTTCTAATTCTAGCTCACTGGAGCTGGTTTCTCCAAAACGACCTACCCCTACCTTTAAGAACAATTAACACACACACACACACACACACACACACACACACACACACACACACACACACACACACACACACACACGTTGGAGTTGGCCTTTTTGATGTGAGAGTTAGAGATAAGCCTGGGATGTTAATCTATATGTTGATTAAGACACTCTCTGTGAGGTGAGAAGCGAGGGGTGGAGTTCGTCTTTAAAAAGAAATACGCTCAAAACTAAATAAAACAGCCATTCATTTTCACTCACTAAGACACCTAAAAAACGTTATTGTCCTCTCTAGATTTGATTCAGGGTTTTGCTTTAAATGATTAGTGCTTGCTAAGGATGTTTTCTTTTCAAGTTTTTGTGAAACTACAAGGAAGTATCTGTTTTTGCAAAGAAGGTATTCATATTAATTTAAAAAAAGATCTTATTTAGGCTTTTGTGTACTACACTCCTTCTAATCCAGGGAGTTTAGGAGGTGTGGATAAACTCCATAGAGCTGTACAGAATGAAATGGGTAAACAAGTAAATGTAGAGAAAGTCAGAGAATATTTATCTGAGCAGGATGCATATACTTTGCATAAGCCGGCTCGGGTGCATTTTGTAAGAAACAGAGTTTTCGTACTCAGACCGCTACAACAATTTCAAGCAGATCTTTGCGATATGCAGTCACTGTCCAAATATAATGATGGTTTTAATTATTTGTTAACAGTCGTAGATGTATTTTCGAAAAAAGCCTATGCTCAGGCATTAAAGAAGAAGACGGGCATAGAGGTTACCAAGGCCTTTGATACAATTTGAACACACAGTCAGATGCCCAAAAAGATACAAACAGACGCAGGGAAAGAATTCTTTAACAAAGTTTTTCAAACCTTATTGAAGAAACGAGGTATTGCACATTATGCAACAGCCAGTGATATGAAGGCATGTGTGGTAGAGAGATTTAACCGTACGCTGAAAACTAAAATGTGGCGGTATTTTACAGCTAAAAACACTCATAGATATATAGACGTCTTACCTGAACTAATTGAAAGTTACAATAATAGTTATCATCGAAGTATTAAAATGACACCAATGCAGGTGACCAAGGAAAATGCGGCTCAAGTGTTTCGGAAACTGTATACCCCCTCTGGCCTTCCTAAAAAAGCTGCTGCCAAAATGAACTTTAAGGAAGGGGAGCTTGTAAGGATATCCAAATTGAGAGGGGTATTTGATAAAAAAATATGAGCAGAGTTATACATGGTAGTGGTCAGCTTTTAAACACAAAGGTGTATCTTTCGGTAACTTTCTGAGAGAATTTAAGCATAAATCTGTCAAATGTTCAAAACAGCCTTCACTGAAATAGCCTCAAAATCACAAACTGCCATTAAGAGTCAGAATCCTAACAAAATCTACTAAAACAAAGTTCTTCATTATCTACTTTTTCAGCTTTTATACACAAAGTGTATCTTTCAGTAACTTTCTCAGAGAATTAAGCATAATTTTGTCAAATGGTCAAAACAGCCTCTGTTTTTCAAGCCTCAAAATCACAAACTGCCATTAAGAGGCAGAATCCTAACAAAATCTACTAAAACAAAGTTCTTCATTATCTACTTTTTCAGCTTTTATACACAAAGTGTATCTTTCAGTAACTTTCTCAGAGAATTAAGCATAATTTTGTCAAATGGTCAAAACAGCCTCTGTTTTTCAAGCCTCAAAATCACAAACTGCCATTAAGAGGCAGAATCCTAACGAAATCTACTGACACAGAGTACTTCATTATCTACTTTTCAGCTTTTATACACAAAAGTGTATCTTTCAGTAACTTTCTCAGAGAATTTAAACATAAATATGTCAAATGTTCAAAATAGCCTTCACTGACATAGCCTCAAAATCACAAACTGTCATTAAGAGTCAGAGTACTTCATGGTAGTGGTCAGCTTTTTTACACAAAGTGTATCTTTCAGTAACTTTCTGAGAAAATTAAGCATAAATCAGTCAAATGTTCAAAACAGCCTTCACTGAAATAGCCTCAAAATCACAAACTGCAACTTTTTAAACAGAGTCAGACATCGATGGACATTATACTGGTGAAAAAGACACTCACTTTTGCAGAGGACTCAGCCTCCAACTCAACATAACAAGTCACACCCTCCTCACCAGATCATTTAAAACTAAAGACCCCTCAAAGAAAAGCATTGTGTTTTCTACCTATGTAAAAGGTCTTATGAAAATGTATTATCTCTGTATCAAGATGATGTGTTTAAAAATGAATCTTGTGAAAAATACCAACTGTGTGAGAGACGTCATAAAGACACTAATTTTAACCACAGTGTTTGGTCTCTACAAATGTTTAAAGATTGTTACAAAATGTAAAAAATAAAAAAAACGGTATGGAGACAAAATTAATTCAGGTGACTATGTCTTTTATTAGGAAAACAAAAATATAATACAAATGGTTTAAGGGGTAAAAAATGTAACCATCTTGGATTTAATATTCTAACAAAATACTTTATCTTAATACATTTTCTTTTAAACGCACTTTTTGAAATTATTTATATATTATTTCAGTGGAACAATCCAGTTTTTGTTAACATCAACACTTTTTTCTCTTTTCTTGTGTTACTAAGATACTTTGACACACTTTGGCGTATGCAACACTTAACAACTGGTAGATTATGAAGTACTTTTGTAAGGAATTTGGTTTTCTTTTAATGGCAGGGTTTTTTTTTTTATTGCTGTAAAAACACTTATACAGTTAAACAAGGTTTTTTCTTTACTGATAACCTTACATATTTTAGTTATTTTCTGCTACCGAGATACTTTAAGATACACCTTGATGTACGCAACACTTAACAAAGGGTATAATATGAAGTACTTGGTAGGAATGGGGTTTTCTTTAAGGGGTGCAAAACTTTAGAACTGGGTAAAATATTTATTAATTTGTAATGAATAGAGTTTCTTTTCTTTTTGATTTTCAACATACTATTTTGTACACAATGACTTTTACATATTTTCTGACAAACTATACTTCTGACTTGTTCTGCAAAAATCTTGACAAACTATTACTTATTCTTAAATTTGACCTATTGCTGCTTGGTTGGAAATGATAGATGAAAAAACTACAACGCCTACTTTTCAGCTTTTATACACAAAAGTGTATCTTTCAGTAACTTTCTCAGAGAATTTAAACATAAATCTGTCAAATGTTCAAAATAGCCTTCACTGACATAGCCTCAAAATCACAAACTGTCATTAAGAGTCAGAGTACTTCATGGTAGTGGTCAGCTTTTTATACACAAAGTGTATCTTTCAGTAACTTTCTGAGAAAATTAAGCATAAATCAGTCAAATGTTCAAAACAGCCTTCACTGAAATAGCCTCAAAATCACAAACTGCCATTAAGAGTCAGAATCCTAACGAAATCTACTCAAACAGAGTACTTCATGGTAGTGGTCAGCTTTTATACACAAAAGTGTATCTCTCAGTAACTTTCTCAGAGGATTTAAGCATAAATCTGTCAAATGTTCAAAACAGCCTTATTTCACTGAAATAGCGTCAAAATCACAAACTGTACAGTGAACTGGAGAAATTACAGCACAGAGTTTTCTACTACGACACAGATAGTATAATCTATGTGACAAGACAGGGGCAGTCTTCAGTACTTTCATGGTAGTGGACAGCTTTTAAAAAGAAAAGTGTATCTTTTCGGTAACCTTGAGAGAATTAAGCATAAATCTGTCAAATGTTCAAAACGGTCTTCACTGAAATAGCCTCAAAATGACAAACTGCCATTAAGAGTCAGATGCTTGACGAAATCTCATGGTAGTGGTCAGCTTTTAAAACATAAAAGTGTATCTTTCGGTAACCTTTTGAGAGAATTAAGCATAAATCTGTCAAATGTTCAAAACTGCCTTGTTTCACTGAAATGGATAAATGTATCCGAAAATAGTGTCTCTTAAGGCGGATATAGTCCCCTGATAACTCCCGTTACATTCCTCCAGAGTCAGAAATAGTGTAAGTTAACTTTTGGAAGAACCAGAGAAAGGGGTGAAAATTGATAAAAATATATCCGAAAATAGTGTCTCTTAAGGCGGATATAGTCCCCTGACAACCCCCCTTACATTCATCCAGAGTCAGAAAAAGTCTCTACGTTATCTTTTTTGGGAGAACCAGAGGAAAGGGGTGAAAATGGAGAAATTGTATCCGAAAATAGTGTCTCTTAAGGCGGGTAGAGTATGGGAATTGAACGATAAAGCGATCACTGTAAATGAAACGCGGAGAGAAGCAGCAGTGCAAATCGTTAAGTCTATTACCTGGTATGCACTACGACACTAACTTGGTAAAATGTAATGTGTTTTTTATGAAAATGTGTTGAATGTTGTGTTTTTTCAATTAAACAACCATTACAAAATGAAAATGTGTTTTATTTATTTTGTTGCTTTCATATATAGTAATAGTATTATAAACGAAACATTTAAAATGTATCATGTGCTCTCATTGTATGCTCTGTTTTTTTTTTTTCCAGTAACTTTCTCTGAGAATTTAAGCATACATTTTGTCAAATGTTCAAAACAGCTTTGTTTCACTGAAATGGCGTCAAAATCACAAACTGGCTGAAACTATACAGTGAATTGGAGAAATTACAGCACAGAGTTTTCTACTACGACACAGATAGTATAATCTATGTGACAAGACAGGGGCAGTCTCCAGTACTTTCATGGTAGTGGACAGCTTTTAAAAAGAAAAGTGTATCTTTCGGTAACCTTTTTGAGAGAATTAAGCATAAATCTGTCAAATGTTCAAAACAGCCTTGTTTCACTGAAATAGCCTCAAAATGACAAACAGCCATTAAGAGTCAGATGCTTGACGAATGCTCATGGTAGTGGTCAGCTTTTTAAACATAAAAGTGTCTCTTTCAGTATCTTTTTTTTTTGAGAGAATTAAGCATAAATCTGTCAAATGTTCAAAACTGCCTTGTTTCACTGAAATGGATAAATGTATCCGAAAATAGTGTCTCTTAAGGCGGATATAGTCCCCTGATAACTCCCGTTACATTCCTCCAGAGTCAGAAATAGTGTAAGTTAACTTTTGGAAGAACCAGAGAAAAGGGTGAAAATGGATAAAAATATATCCGAAAATAGTGTCTCTTAAGGCGGATATAGTCCCCTGATAACTCCCGTTACATTCCTCCAGAGTCAGAAATAGTGTAAGTTAACTTTTGGAAGAACCAGAGAAAAGGGTGAAAATGGATAAAATATATCCGAAAATAGTGTCTCTTAAGGCGGATATAGTCCCCTGATAACTCCCGTTACATTCCTCCAGAGTCAGAAATAGTGTAAGTTAACTTTTGGAAGAACCAGAAAAAAGGGTGAAAATGGATCAAATATATCCGAAAATAGTGTCTCTTAAAGAGCCTGTGACACGAGTTTCCCCCATCATCCAAACCCATCAATTTGAGTAAATATTGTCCCCTTGAAAACCGTTACTGAACTGATTTTGGATATTTGTACTTTGATAACCATTAATCTGCCCTTCAATGTTGAACATTTTCTGGATCTTCTCGGGGATTCTTCAAGTCCCGCCAAATTATGGGTGACGTCATTGCGGGCACAGCGCTCCAGCTGCACCGTTCAGGATCCCAGCATCTGCATGTAAACACGATGGTGCACACAGCAGCAAGCTCAGACAGCGATGACAGTTTAATTTTGAACGTGTCTGAGAGCTCATATGAGGCTGAAGGATCGGTTTATGTTGTATCTGTTAGAAGTTTAGGAATTAGGTGCGTCAATATGGGCGATCATACGGTCATGTAGCCAGTGGTGGACTGGGACTAAAAATCATCCCGGGACTCTCGACCGGCCCACTTCGGTACCGCTAGTAAATTGTCAACGGGGGGAGTGGGGGATGTCGGGGGCGGCGGGTGCTGTAGGCTGGGGAAGGCTAAGCCTTCCCAAATATTTGTGTCACTGCATCCTGGTAAAATATAAATATAATGTATAATGTCTGTGTCTTTGACATTAGCGCTGCTAGCCACCTGTGCCCTGTACTACGACGCCAGTACAACATACCCTGGATATGTTTGAGTAACAAACAAACAACAACAAACTAACAAACGAGATCTCGTTAAGCGGTCCTACGACGCTGGTTATTAACTCGGTAAATCAAGCCAGGGTTTCTCTCACCAGCTGAGA
This sequence comes from Pogonophryne albipinna, assembly GCA_028583405.1. NCBI lineage: Eukaryota > Metazoa > Chordata > Actinopteri > Perciformes > Artedidraconidae > Pogonophryne > Pogonophryne albipinna. Next base: position 5,136,882 of record CM053244.1, on the reverse strand, counting down.
GCGCGTTCACGTCTAAGACACGAGTGGATCTGACTTTAATTACATTTGACTTGAGTGTTTCGTCAACATAATGTGTTGCTTAAAATAATACTTCTGCATACAGTATGTGACACTGTGAGTGTTGCACGGCCAGATACGGCTGGAGAAGCTGACTCGGATAAGGAAATATATGATGTATTATGATATTATATGATCGATGATCTGATTGATGATGTAATATGAATGATAAGTGCGACACGTCGGCGTCTTCTCTGCATACGGCAGTTTAAACTGTATTTCCTTTATCCTGTAATATAACTTGAGAGATTTAAACTCCGCACACTGAGTTGATCTCTTTTCTATAGACGCCGGAGGCGGGCAGCGTCAGGTAAAAAAAAGTTATTTAGCCTTCCCAAACCTGAGCCTCACGCGCCGCCTATGGGGGATGTGCTAGTGACTTATCCGACCGGCCCACTTCGGTACCGGCCCATCGGGATTCGTCCCGATGGCCAGTCCGCCACTGCACCCAGCCCACGTAAACTGTCAACGGGGGGAGCCTCGCTGCGGGGAAACGGTGGACCTAGTGTCCCGATCGGAGTGGGAATAATAATAATAATAATAATCCGTGCATTTTATCCATTAATTTCCCCAACATTGTGGTAAAAAAAACACACGTTTAATCCATGTTGGTGTACAACTACAAAAAGCATCGGTTTGTTTTCTCATCAGGAAATGCAGACCGGCTCAAACAAACGATTTTTAATCATCATTCTCACGATCATTTAATGTATCATATGTTCGCCGAATTGACATGAAAGCACTAATAAATGTAGTTTAATCCACTTGAGTTTACAACTACAAAAATAATCGATTTGTTTTTATATCACATCCTACGGGAGGAAATTCAGCAGCTCTCACTACCGATTTGTAATCCTAATTTAATCATCATCTTCACCACGATCATTTATGTTTATGTTCGCCGAATTGACATGAAAGCACTGACAAATATGAATATACTGTAGTCAACTTCATTAAAACGTTATTAACGTGCCTAAACTCAGTAATTCACCATTTCTACGCATGACAACACACTTTGTCCGTGTTTCGCTCTCTCACCGCACAGTGAAGCGTTCCCGCATTGACGTCACTTCCGGCTTCCCCCAAAACTTCAAAATGACTCGAAGGAATTTCCCCGCGATGTTCGAAATTATTGATATTTATCGGAACGGTATCGCATCTTCTTTTTTAAACTGACGGTTCGAGATGACTAGTAGCCCAATATTTCATTGCACAACAGTTGTTGGGATGCTGTCACAGGCTCTTTAAGGCGGATATAGTCCCCTGATAACTCCCGTTACATTCCTCCAGAGTCAGAAATAGTGTAAGTTAACTTTTGGAAGAACCAGAAAAAAGGGTGAAAATGGATAAAATATATCCGAAAATAGTGTCTCTTAAGGCGGATATAGTCCCCTGATAACTCCCGTTACATTCCTCCAGAGTCAGAAATAGTGTAAGTTAACTTTTGGAAGAACCAGAAAAAAGGGTGAAAATGGATAAAATATATCCGAAAATAGTGTCTCTTAAGGCAGGTAGAGTCCCCTGACAACTCCCCTTACATTCATCCAGAGTCAGAAAAAGTCTCTACGTCAGGGGGGTCAAAGTCAATGTAATCGCGGGCCACATCAGCATTATGGCTGCACTCAAAGGGCCGGTTGTAACTTTAAGACTATATAAAAATACATATATATAAAATAATGTATTATTACATTATTGCCTCTGCATTGGATTATTATTGGATAATAACTTCATAATTAACTACGTCTGAAAGCAGAAGTCTGGGGCAAATAATTGCAAGTCTCTTCAGTGAGAATGTCACAAAATGATTTAAAAAGAAAATTCTGGGTAAAAAAATCAAAATCAAAAAACAGAAGTGACATTTAAAAAAAAAGTCAAATTCTGAGAAAAAAAAGTCTAATTTGAGATGCATTGTGGGACATGTAGTTTATGGGCAACGTGCTTCTGTAAATCATCATGTAACCGTATAATAAACATATTATATTCTTTGCAAGCTCTTGTGGGGCCACAGAAAATGAAGTCACAGGCCGGATTTGGCCCCCGGGCCTTGAGTTTGACACCCCTGCTCTACGTTATCTTTTTGGGAGAACCAGAGGAAAGGGTGAAAATGGAGAAATTGTATCCGAAAATAGTGTCTCTTAAGGCGGATATAGTCCCCTGATAACTCCCGTTACATTCCTCCAGAGTCAGAAATAGTGTAAGTTAACTTTTGGAAGAACCAGAGAAAAGGGTGAAAATGGATAAAATATATCCGAAAATAGTGTCTCTTAAGGTGGATATAGTCCCCTGATAACTCCCGTTACATTCCTCCAGAGTCAGAAATAGTGTAAGTTAACTTTTGGAAGAACCAGAGAAAAGGGTGAAAATGGATAAAATATATCCGAAAATAGTGTCTCTTAAGGCAGGTAGAGTCCCCTGACAACTCCCCTTACATTCATCCAGAGTCAGAAAAAGTCTCTACGTCAGGGGGGTCAAAGTCAATGTAATCGCGGGCCACATCAGCATTATGGCTGCACTCAAAGGGCCGGTTGTAACTTTAAGACTATATAAAAATACATATATATAAAATAATGTATTATTACATTATTGCCTCTGCATTGGATTATTATTGGATAATAACTTCATAATTAACTACGTCTGAAAGCAGAAGTCTGGGGCAAATAATTGCAAGTCTCTTCAGTGAGAATGTCACAAAATGATTTTAAAAGAAAATTCTGGGTAAAAAAATCAAAATCAAAAAACAGAAGTGACATTTAAAAAAAAAGTCAAATTCTGAGAAAAAAAGTCTAATTTGAGATGCATTGTGGGACATGTAGTTTATGGGCAACGTGCTTCTGTAAATCATCATGTAACCGTATAATAAACATATTATATTCTTTGCAAGCTCTTGTGGGGCCACAGAAAATGAAGTCACAGGCCGGATTTGGCCCCCGGGCCTTGAGTTTGACACCCCTGCTCTACGTTATCTTTTTGGGAGAACCAGAGGAAAGGGTGAAAATGGAGAAATTGTATCCGAAAATAGTGTCTCTTAAGGTGGATATAGTCCCCTGATAACTCCCGTTACATTCCTCCAGAGTCAGAAATAGTGTAAGTTAACTTTTGGAAGAACCAGAAAAAAGGGTGAAAATGGATAAAATATATCCGAAAATAGTGTCTCTTAAGGTGGATATAGTCCCCTGACAACTCCCCTTACATTCATCCAGAGTCAGAAACTAAACAGACTATACCTTATAGGAGGCTGAATTTCCACTGGGGTCTGTAAAAAGTGAAATGTGTCAGTGGTAACCGTCAAACCTTAAACTCTTAAGTCAATGTGTTCAATAAGTCACTCCCGCTTTAGAATAAATGCAGCTTATATAGTCATTACACTCAACTTTGACTTTATGTATTTTAGGAAGTTATGGCTAGGCAGCAGCTATCTGTGGAGGAGAGAAGGAGAAGAAACAGGGAATATCAAAAAAGGCGGAGAGAGAAAATACACAGTGAGGCAGAGTTAAAGGAGGAATACCTCAGAACGGAAAGACAAAGATGGAAGAAGAGGGTGGAGGAAGGGAAGCTAACAACTGTCAATGACATGAATGAAAGGGAAAAGAGAAGTCAGAGAAAGGCTTGGAAATGTAGACAACAGAAATCAAGAGAACGTAAGAGAAAGGGCTCAGATCACCCAGTAACTCCCCCAGATAGTCCAGTGGATCAGGCCATACACGAGCCAGCTCGGAGTAGGCAGGCTATAGCAGGAGAAAGGGAAAGAAAGAAAACAAGAGCAAGATACTCTAGACAGATGAAAGCTTTGACAAATAAACTTCAAGAGGTAACAAAGGATAGGAACAAAATGAAAAAGCGTTGGGTACGAGAACAAACTAGGAATAAAAAAACACAAGAATCACCAAGAAAAAAACAGAGCAGCTGCTGCGGGGAAGCCAACTCAAAAACCCCTCAATCAAGAAAACTCTGCTGTTCCACAATGCACTCATTCATGAACTCAATCAAAACAAGTCTGCTCACAAGAACAAGAACTTGACTCTGTCAGGCAAGGTTCTGAAGAAATATCGTCTAATTCACCAGACAAGGCAGTTTGGCGTAACATATAACACACTGCGGAAGAGGAGGCTTACTGACAAAAAACCTGCATACATTCAAACAATAACTCAGAGGGTTCAGGATTTCTACCATAATGCAGCACGAATGACGACTGACAAACAGGACACAATAACACGGAAGAAAATAAAGCATCAGAGAATGATTCTGACTGATACAGTATTGAACCTCCACAAGGAGTTCATCAAGAAAGAACCAACAATGAAACTCAGTTACTCATCATTCTGTACCTTACGTCCGTTCTATGTCACAGCACCAAGACCATCAGATCGCAAGACATGCCAATGCCAGTACCATGAAAATGCTAAGCTGATGCTTGAAGTCCTAAGAGAAAATGGTGTTGTTAAGTTTAACAAATTGGAGGATAGTTTTGAACTTGTCTGCTGTTCACAGACAAGCGAGGCATGTCTTCTGCGCTCCTGCACACGGTGTCTCTACAAACATACACTTCCCACACCACAGCAAGAGCAGACCAATGTTGAATGGCAGCAATGGGAACGAGTTCAGGACCAAACAGCAGATGGGCTCCACTTCAACACAAGACTTGTAATGCACAGTGGCACGCTGGCAGAGCTCATCCAACTATATGAAGACAAACTGAAAACAACACATGTGTGCTCGGTTCAGAACCAGTCCAGAGAATACAGGAGCATGATAGAGAACTGCAATGATAGCACAGTAATTGTGCATGTGGACTTTTCTGAGGCGTGGAAATGCAAGTATAGTTCTGAGGTACAGTCATGCCATTTTGGTCAGAACCTCCCACAGCTCAACCTGCACACTGGCATGTACTACACAAAAGAAGAGAAGACAGGATTTTGCACAGTATCAGAATCCAAACGACAAGATGCGTCTGCCATTTGGACTCACATGGAACCAGTCCTGAGAGATATTCGTTTAAAGTTTCCAAAAGTTGATACTATTCACTTTTGGTCAGATGGCCCCAGCAAGCAGTACAAAAACAAGAACAACTTTTTTCTTCTCTGCAGTGTCCCTCCAACACTAGGTTTCCAGAGAACAACCTGGAACTTCTTCCCCACCTCACATGGGAAGGGAGCCCCAGACGGCATTGGAGGAACTGTGAAAAGGACTGCAGACAGTCTTATACTGCGGGGGAATGACATTGTGGATGGCAATATCTTCCATGAGATGGTTGGCAGAAGCCTTTGCAGTACTAAGCTCTATATTATTAATGAAGCTGACATGCCATATGATGCACTCCTTTCTCAACCACTAAAACCTGTACCTGCAACAAGGAAACTCCATCAGGTCACACCGACACACCGAAACAACTCTGAGATCCATTGCAGATCACTGTCCTGTTTCTGCAGTGAGCCACAGATGTGCGAGTGTTTCTGCCCAACAATATTCCAGTTGATTGCCAACACACCCAGGGTACAGGTTGAGGATGATGGTCCTATACCAATGCAAAAGAAGAAAGGTCCTTTGGAAATGTTGATGGAGGAAATGGAGCAGGAGGAAAGTGAGCAACAGCCAATGACCAGGAGTGGTCCTGACGGGACTATGACAGATCTATCTGCTGATGTAGTTCATTGCGGAGATTGGCTGGCGGTCCTTTATGACCAGAACTGGTGGTTAGCAAAGGCTGTCACTGTGGATGCACCTCATCAAGATGTGAAAGTGGAGTTTTTCCACCCTCATGGGCCCAACACACGATTCTATCCAAAAGAGGTGGAAGGTGGAAAGGATATGTGCTTCATACCATTTGACCATATTCTGGTGAAACTTGTGGAACCGTCATCACCAGGTCGTACAAGCAGGACGAGGGAGATATACAACCTGTCTGCTGAAGTCATGGACTTCATAGAGGAGAAACATATACACCATATAGGCCTACGTCCTGATAAAGCTGAATGAGTGGTGGAGTGATGTAGAAACAGTCAGGGAATACTCACAGGAGTTCACTTATGAATTATTATTATTTTTGTGCCAGATGTGTTTTGTGATGTTTACACAGAATGCTTTCTGTATTTAGAAACATTTCAGTTTGTGGAAAAGAGACTGTAAGATGTAGATATTCATTTATCTGTTCTTCACGTCCAATATACAGTTTATAGTCCAGTTTACAGAAGAATATAATGTATATTATTTTTTGAGTGGGGGGCACTAGATGACAGTTCACAGTGAGTGATGAATTCTTATCTTATTGCTACTGGTATTTTTTACTATGATGATTATTAATGGGGATGGGGTACTTTTATTAATGATAGCTTATTGCTTCATTGAACCTATATGTTTCTTATTGAATGTTTGCCACAGTGTTCACAATTGTTATTTGTTATCTGTTCTTCACGTCCAATATACAGTTTACAGAACAATATAATGTATTATTTTATGAGTAGGGGGCACTAGATGACAGTTTAAGATGATGTCAGTAATGAATTGTACATTATTGCAACTGGTAATCACTTTATTTTTTAACTAAAAAAAAAATTATTAAATAAAGTTGTTAAGCAAGGCATTGACTTGAGTGGTATACATTTTGGAATTGTATGTTGTAATGAGGCCAGTGTCACCACCGTCAGATTAGTGTCACCACCGTCAGTTCCAAAGTCACCACCGTCAGAGGGAGTTTTATTTGTTTTAAATGAATATGCTTGCAATCTGTTTCTTCAGTGCTGTTGAGTTATTACAGTAATACTCTCTTTCAATACAAAAATGTGTTTTTTAAGTAAAAAAACATTACTTTGTCTGTTTAAGCTAAAAGTAAACGTTGTATGATGTAAGATCTTTTAAAGGAGCACACGTGAAACAGTATAAAAAATGAGCAAAAGTGAATATTCAACATTTTACAGCATATATGTGTACTTAGAATGCCAGATAATGATTTAAAAGCTCTAAATACATATTAGACTAAATACAAATACAAAATAAATCACTTTTCATTGTGTCTGACGGTGTTTACAAAAACAAAGTAATGACTGGAAAAACCTATTTTATGAAAAAAATACAAAATGAGGAGGTTGCACCGGTACATTGCTGAACAGCCAAGACCTTGGTCTATAATGATATAACTTCAGATTTTGTAATTTAACAAACTTTTTATTTTCAAAATTAAATCTGTTTTATCCAAAATCCCAAGAATCAGTGATATATTTGATCCATTTTCACCCTTTTTTCTGGTTCTTCCAAAAGTTAACTTACACTATTTCTGACTCTGGAGGAATGTAACGGGAGTTATCAGGGGACTATAACCGCCTTAAGAGACACTATTTTCGGATATATTTTATCCATTTTCACCCTTTTCTCTGGTTCTTCCAAAAGTTAACTTACACTATTTCTGACTCTGGAGGAATGTAACGGGAGTTATCAGGGGACTATATCCGCCTTAAGAGACACTATTTTCGGATATATTTGATCCATTTTCACCCTTTTTTCTGGTTCTTCCAAAAGTTAACTTACACTATTTCTGACTCTGGAGGAATGTAACGGGAGTTATCAGGGGACTATATCCGCCTTAAGAGACACTATTTTCGGATATATTTTATCCATTTTCACCCTTTTCTCTGGTTCTTCCAAAAGTTAACTTACACTATTTCTGACTCTGGAGGAATGTAACGGGAGTTATCAGGGGACTATATCCGCCTTAAGAGACACTATTTTCGGATATATTTTATCCATTTTCACCCTTTTCTCTGGTTCTTCCAAAAGTTAACTTACACTATTTCTGACTCTGGAGGAATGTAACGGGAGTTATCAGGGGACTATATCCGCCTTAAGGCGAGACACCCCAGGTGAATAGGGTAATTTTTTTAACTTAAAGGTATCAGCTAGAAATTTCTCCAGTTAATTACTTACAATAAGGCAATTGTCTTTTGTATTACAAGTTTTCTGAAATAGCATGTTTAAATATGCAAATTATCCGTTATCTCATTAAATATGCACACATTTTAACACATTTCAGGAATCGAAATCTGAACTTTGGATAAAGCCAGGTTCAAAATTCTTGTTTCATTTTGTAGTCATATTAGTATCTAAGGCTTTTACAGAAGGGATTTTGGATATCTCTCTTTATCACTCCATAAATCAGAAAATACTGTCAACAGCCCTAAAATATCCATTTTCGCCATGTTTTTAGGTATAAAATGTTGTATAATTCAGGCTATGAATGATATATGAACAAACCCTTCTGTAAAAGCCTTCATAATATTGATAGGAATATAACTGGAAGGTTTGGTGTCTCTACGTGCTACTGAAGTTGAAATTTCGAACTCAGAGTAGGAGAAAAAACTCATTTTGAGAAAACGACCTTTAAAGATTGCAGTGAGGCGCTAGCTAAACCCTCCTGTTCTTTGGATGATAGCTTGCACATCGACGCACTCCGTGAAGGTATTTCATGTTCGGGGTCATTTGTTTTTTGTATAACCTTGCTTCGTGTAAGTGACAATTGTTGTCGTCTTCTCTGTGAACGTTTTTTTCGCCGTTCTTTTGCTATTTTGAGATTTCAATTTCGAGCGGAAAGCTAACCAGGAAGTGTTTTAGCACACCACGTGACGCATCTGAACGAATCACGTTGTCAGAAATTGACACCAGCCAATGAGATTTCGTTTCTTGGTTTAAGACCCCTTTGTGCTTTCACGATTGGTTGCTGATACAAAGGAAATGACCATATTTGGATCCGATGAGATTGTGCAGGAGAGACACAGCTTTCCAGCGATATCTCTGTTGACATGGTGCACACAGCGGCCGCGGTACTTTATGTTACGTTAGAATGCTAACTTTTGGTGAATTTAGGAGAAATCTACAGACGCAAATAGACAAACTATAGTAAAATAAACACTTAAATGTGTATTTTGTACGTTTTCCTTCCAAAAGCCTGAAAGAAAACATGTTATAGAATCAAAATAGCACAAAATCTCAAAATTGACCAGTACTTGAAAAACGATGTTTTTGCCTGCCGTGTCTCGCCTTAAGAGACACTATTTTCGGATACATTTATCCATTTCAGTGAAACAAGGCAGTTTTGAACATTTGACAGATTTATGCTTAATTCTCTCAAAAAAAAAAGATACTGAAAGAGACACTTTTATGTTTAAAAAGCTGACCACTACCATGAGCATTCGTCAAGCATCTGACTCTTAATGGCTGTTTGTCATTTTGAGGCTATTTCAGTGAAACAAGGCTGTTTTGAACATTTGACAGATTTATGCTTAATTCTCTCAAAAAGGTTACCGAAAGATACACTTTTCTTTTTAAAAGCTGTCCACTACCATGAAAGTACTGGAGACTGCCCCTGTCTTGTCACATAGATTATACTATCTGTGTCGTAGTAGAAAACTCTGTGCTGTAATTTCTCCAATTCACTGTATAGTTTCAGCCAGTTTGTGATTTTGACGCCATTTCAGTGAAACAAAGCTGTTTTGAACATTTGACAAAATGTATGCTTAAATTCTCAGAGAAAGTTACTGGAAAAAAAAAAACAGAGCATACAATGAGAGCACATGATACATTTTAAATGTTTCGTTTATAATACTATTACTATATATGAAAGCAACAAAATAAATAAAACACATTTTCATTTTGTAATGGTTGTTTAATTGAAAAAACACAACATTCAACACATTTTCATAAAAAACACATTACATTTTACCAAGTTAGTGTCGTAGTGCATACCAGGTAATAGACTTAACGATTTGCACTGCTGCTTCTCTCCGCGTTTCATTTACAGTGATCGCTTTATCGTTCAATTCCCATACTCTACCCGCCTTAAGAGACACTATTTTCGGATACAATTTCTCCATTTTCACCCCTTTCCTCTGGTTCTCCCAAAAAAGATAACGTAGAGACTTTTTCTGACTCTGGATGAATGTAAGGGGGGTTGTCAGGGGACTATATCCGCCTTAAGAGACACTATTTTCGGATATATTTTATCAATTTTCACCCCTTTCTCTGGTTCTTCCAAAAGTTAACTTACACTATTTCTGACTCTGGAGGAATGTAACGGGAGTTATCAGGGGACTATATCCGCCTTAAGAGACACTATTTTCGGATACATTTATCCATTTCAGTGAAACAAGGCAGTTTTGAACATTTGACAGATTTATGCTTAATTCTCTCAAAAGGTTACCGAAAGATACACTTTTATGTTTTAAAAGCTGACCACTACCATGAGATTTCGTCAAGCATCTGACTCTTAATGGCAGTTTGTCATTTTGAGGCTATTTCAGTGAAGACCGTTTTGAACATTTGACAGATTTATGCTTAATTCTCTCAAGGTTACCGAAAAGATACACTTTTCTTTTTAAAAGCTGTCCACTACCATGAAAGTACTGGAGACTGCCCCTGTCTTGTCACATAGATTATACTATCTGTGTCGTAGTAGAAAACTCTGTGCTGTAATTTCTCCAGTTCACTGTACAGTTTGTGATTTTGACGCTATTTCAGTGAAATAAGGCTGTTTTGAACATTTGACAGATTTATGCTTAAATCCTCTGAGAAAGTTACTGAGAGATACACTTTTGTGTATAAAAGCTGACCACTACCATGAAGTACTCTGTTTGAGTAGATTTCGTTAGGATTCTGACTCTTAATGGCAGTTTGTGATTTTGAGGCTGTGTCAGTGAAGGCTATTTTGAACATTTGACAGATTTATGTTTAAATTCTCTGAGAAAGTTACTGAAAGATACACTTTTGTGTATAAAAGCTGAAAAGTAGGCGTTGTAGTTTTTTCATCTATCATTTCCAACCAAGCAGCAATAGGTCAAATTTAAGAATAAGTAATAGTTTGTCAAGATTTTTGCAGAACAAGTCAGAAGTATAGTTTGTCAGAAAATATGTAAAAGTCATTGTGTACAAAATAGTATGTTGAAAATCAAAAAGAAAAGAAACTCTATTCATTACAAATTAATGAATATTTTACCCAGTTCTAAAGTTTTGCACCCCTTAAAGAAAACCCCATTCCTACCAAGTACTTCATATTATACCCTTTGTTAAGTGTTGCGTACATCAAGGTGTATCTTAAAGTATCTCGGTAGCAGAAAATAACTAAAATATGTAAGGTTATCAGTAAAGAAAAAACCTTGTTTAACTGTATAAGTGTTTTTACAGCAATAAAAAAAAAAAACCCTGCCATTAAAAGAAAACCAAATTCCTTACAAAAGTACTTCATAATCTACCAGTTGTTAAGTGTTGCATACGCCAAAGTGTGTCAAAGTATCTTAGTAACACAAGAAAAGAGAAAAAAGTGTTGATGTTAACAAAAACTGGATTGTTCCACTGAAATAATATATAAATAATTTCAAAAAGTGCGTTTAAAAGAAAATGTATTAAGATAAAGTATTTTGTTAGAATATTAAGTCCAAGATGGTTACATTTTTTACCCCTTAAACCATTTGTATTATATTTTTGTTTTCCTAATAAAAGACAGTCACCTGAATTAATTTTGTCTCCATACCGTTTTTTTTATTTTTTACATTTTGTAACAATCTTTAAACATTTGTAGAGACCAAACACTGTGGTTAAAATTAGTGTCTTTATGACGTCTCTCACACAGTTGGTATTTTTCACAAGATTCATTTTTAAACACATCATCTTGATACAGAGATAATACATTTTCATAAGACCTTTTACATAGGTAGAAAACACAATGCTTTTCTTTGAGGGGTCTTTAGTTTTAAATGATCTGGTGAGGAGGGTGTGACTTGTTATGTTGAGTTGGAGGCTGAGTCCTCTGCAAAAGTGAGTGTCTTTTTCACCAGTATAATGTCCATCGATGTCTGACTCTGTTTAAAAAGTTGCAGTTTGTGATTTTGAGGCTATTTCAGTGAAGGCTGTTTTGAACATTTGACTGATTTATGCTTAATTTTCTCAGAAAGTTACTGAAAGATACACTTTGTGTAAAAAAGCTGACCACTACCATGAAGTACTCTGACTCTTAATGACAGTTTGTGATTTTGAGGCTATGTCAGTGAAGGCTATTTTGAACATTTGACATATTTATGTTTAAATTCTCTGAGAAAGTTACTGAAAGATACACTTTTGTGTATAAAAGCTGAAAAGTAGATAATGAAGTACTCTGTGTCAGTAGATTTCGTTAGGATTCTGCCTCTTAATGGCAGTTTGTGATTTTGAGGCTTGAAAAACAGAGGCTGTTTTGACCATTTGACAAAATTATGCTTAATTCTCTGAGAAAGTTACTGAAAGATACACTTTTGTGTATAAAAGCTGAAAAAGTAGATAATGAAGAACTTTGTTTTAGTAGATTTTGTTAGGATTCTGACTCTTAATGGCAGTTTGTGATTTTGAGGCTATTTCAGTGAAGGCTGTTTTGAACATTTGACAGATTTATGCTTAAATTCTCTCAGAAAGTTACCGAAAGATACACCTTTGTGTTTAAAAGCTGACCACTACCATGTATAACTCTGCTCATATTTTTTTATCAAATACCCCTCTCAATTTGGATATCCTTACAAGCTCCCCCTCCTTAAAGTTCATTTTGGCAGCAGCTTTTTTAGGAAGGCCAGAGGGGGTATACAGTTTCCGAAACACTTGAGCCGCATTTTCCTTGGTCACCTGCATTGGTGTCATTTTAATACTTCGATGATAACTATTATTGTAACTTTCAATTAGTTCAGGTAAGACGTCTATATATCTATGAGTGTTTTTAGCTGTAAAATACCGCCACATTTTAGTTTTCAGCGTACGGTTAAATCTCTCTACCACACATGCCTTCATATCACTGGCTGTTGCATAATGTGCAATACCTCGTTTCTTCAATAAGGTTTGAAAAACTTTGTTAAAGAATTCTTTCCCTGCGTCTGTTTGTATCTTTTTGGGCATCTGACTGTGTGTTCAAATTGTATCAAAGGCCTTGGTAACCTCTATGCCCGTCTTCTTCTTTAATGCCTGAGCATAGGCTTTTTTCGAAAATACATCTACGACTGTTAACAAATAATTAAAACCATCATTATATTTGGACAGTGACTGCATATCGCAAAGATCTGCTTGAAATTGTTGTAGCGGTCTGAGTACGAAAACTCTGTTTCTTACAAAATGCACCCGAGCCGGCTTATGCAAAGTATATGCATCCTGCTCAGATAAATATTCTCTGACTTTCTCTACATTTACTTGTTTACCCATTTCATTCTGTACAGCTCTATGGAGTTTATCCACACCTCCTAAACTCCCTGGATTAGAAGGAGTGTAGTACACAAAAGCCTAAATAAGATCTTTTTTTAAATTAATATGAATACCTTCTTTGCAAAAACAGATACTTCCTTGTAGTTAACAGTTTCACAAAAACTTGAAAAGAAAACATCCTTAGCAAGCACTAATCATTTAAAGCAAAACCCTGAATCAAATCTAGAGAGGACAATAACGTTTTTTAGGTGTCTTAGTGTGACGACCCCTCCACACCACGTGGGGTGCCGTCCAGGCAGGGGGGTGTTTTGGTGGGTGTTTACAGGTTCCACGGCTGAGGAGCTGATGAGCTGCAGCACGAGGAGCTGATGAGTTGATGAGCTGCAGCTGCGGGAGGGGTAGAAGAGGAGCCAACCCGGATACGTCGAGAGACTTCCTGGGGCTCTCTCTCCGAGGCAGTCGGAGGATCTGCTGCTGGTGCCGCATTGTTCACCTTGATTATTTAGTGAAAATAAAAGTCTCTATTTCACAACCCTCGTCTCGTCTCGCCGGTTCATGTTACAGCCTACGAGCCAGGTTGTAACATATGGGGGCTCGTCGCTTTGGATCTGGAAAACGTTGCAAACCTGATGTCCGTTGATGGGACGGATTTCGCGCAGTTGTTGTCGCGGAAGGCAGCTAATTGTTGGGGAGTAGCGTTACGGGGGTGAGTTATTGCAGTTGGAATGTACAGGAGTCTGTGTGGCAGAGAGTATAAGCACAGGCATGTTAGTTACCGTGGTTTCTGTCCCTGTTAGGGTTTAGTACGGTCTTCCTTGGAGGTCGTAGGGGGGGCTGTTAGTGTGGTGTGAAAGTGGTTAGAGCTATTAGCTCGGGAGCACGCCGAGGCTACAGGTGGAGTTGCCGGTTTTCTGGTCGCTTCGCTGAGCTTACGGTATAAAGTGTGTAAGTACCCGCCATAACTAGCACCTGAAGACTAGTTGGGGAGTTTAGCTAGTTCCTGTGAGGCAGTTAGAGGGACAGGCCGCGGTAGCGTGTGCGGTGCAGGTAGCGTGAACCTGCCATACAGTGTTGTCAACATGGGGAGTGTGGAGGATTTTTTGAGAGCGCCTTCAGAGAAGCAGCTGGAGGATTTCTCGCGTGAGCAGCTGGTCTATGTTGCGGAGCATTTCCGGTTGGATGTTGGGGATAAGAGAATGAAGGAGAACATGAGGGAGATTATTAGGGCAAATCTGTTTGAGGAAGGGGTTTTAAAGGAGGCGTTGTCGACTGTTGGTCATGGTAAAGACAGGGTCGATATGTCTGGCGGCCATGATGCAGGCCTGACGTTTGAGCAGAGAGAGAGACTGTTGCTGTTGCAAACAGAAATGGAGAAGCTGGCAGTGGAAAAAACGAGGGGGGAGGTAGAAATTAGAAGGCTTGAATTAGAGGTCCGGAGGTTGGGTTTACCTGTTGGTGATGCAAGCCAGGCTTCTAATCTCCCTCTTAGAGCAACCCCGTTTGACGTTGGCGGTAATCTGCGGGTTATGCCTCCGTTTAACGAACGAGATCCGGATACCTTTTTCTCCCTTTTTGAGCGTGTGGCTGAGGGTAGAGACTGGTCGGATGCTAATAGCACCTTATTGCTGCAGTGTGTGCTAACAGGTAGGGCCCAGGAAGCTTATTCTGCGCTAACGGTGGCGGAGAGCAAAGTGTATTTGACCGTTAAAACTGCTGTGTTGAAGGCTTACGAGTTGGTTCCGGAGGCCTATCGACAGAGGTTTCGGTCCTGGCAGAAGTCTGGGAGACAGACACATGTTGAGTTTGCCAGGGATCTAGTTACCTCTTTCGGGAGGTGGTGTAACTCGTTGAGTGTGGATACGTATGTCGCATTAGGTGATTTAATGGTGTTGGAGCAATTTAAAAATTCTGTGCCCAGCCACATTGCTGTTTACATCAGCGAGCGTAAGGTAAAAACTGCTGCAGAGGCTGCTGCTCTGGCAGATGACTATGTGTTAACGCACAGGGGCGGTCGCGACTTCAAGGTCCAGGATGAAGGAGGTAGATGGGAGGAGAAAACTAGGTCAAACTGGGTTAGACCAGAACGTGTGATGCGAGGCCAGGCACAGGGTGATTCAGATATATGTCATTTCTGCAGGGGGAGAGGACACTGGAAGGCTGACTGTCCCAAAGCTAGGGCTGGCAGGGGGGACCATGTAGGCCAGGGTAACTCTGCTGCTTGTGCGGTGTCAGTTAAACCTGTCCCTGTCATCTCCCCCTATCAGCAGGTTAATGAGCCATGCAGGTTGAAGGAACCGGATTTCTCTGCGTTTGTGTCAAACGGATACGTGTCACTGGTGGGAAGTGACATCAGGGTGCCGGTAAAGGTTTTGAGGGACACCGCAGCATATGATTCCTACATTTTGAGCTCTGTGTTACCGTTTTCACACAAATCTGGAACGGGGGATTTTGTCCTGATGCAGGGGATGGGGATGAAGGTTGTGCCGGTTCCTCTGCATTTGCTTGTGCTTAACTCTGATTTGGTACAGGGTGAGGTCATCATGGGGGTCCGTCCTGTACTGCCGATTGAGGGTGTGGATATCATCCTGGGGAACGGCCTGGCTGGCAGCCGGGTGTGAGCTGAGGGCCCTCCGCCGCCTGTGGTGTCATCTTCACCCACAGTGACTGAGTACCCCGATGAGATCGCTAGGTGTTTTCCTGAGGCGTTTGTAGCCTGTGCGGTGACACGGGCTGGGAGCCGTGCCCAGGAGGAATCTGAGGAGGATGTGAGTGAAGTAGATTTTGTGGTTGTTCCTGACTCATTGTTGTCTGTTTCCCGCAGTGAGTTGGGGGTAGAGCAGAAGGCTGACGTCTCTCTCAGCCGGTTCTTTGAGGCGGTTCTTTCCACTGAGGATGGAAAGAGCACCACCGGTGGTTATCTGCTGCAGGGGGAGCTCCTAGTCAGAAAATGGTTATCACATGGGGAGGATTTCATCGGTGAGCCAGTGTTTCAGGTTGTGGTTCCGGTAAAATTTCGTGAGGAGGTTCTTAGGACCGCACATAATCAATTGGGACATCTGGGCGTCCGTAAAACGTATAACTACATCTTGCGGTATTTTTTTTGGCCTCTGCTAAAGAAAGATGTGTCTGGGTATATCAGATCGTGTCACACATGCCAAATGACGGGTAAGCCAAATCAGAAGGTGAAACCTGCTCCTTTGTCTCCCATCCCAGCGGTAGGGCAAGCTTTTGATTATTTGATTATTGATTGCGTTGGGCCTTTACCTCGTTCTAAGGCAGGTAGTAATTATTTGCTTACTGTGATGTGTCAAAGCACAAGGTATCCAGCTGCGTACCCGCTGCGTTCCATCACCACGAAGTCAGTTGTTAAAGCCCTGACACGGTTCATGTCAATTTTTGGAATCCCAAGAGTTATTCAGAGCGATCAGGGGTCAAACTTCTCGTCACATCTTTTTGCGCAAGTGGTGAAACAGTTGAGGGTCCAGCATAAGCAGTCTTCTGCATATCACGCACAGAGCCAAGGAGCATTAGAGAGGTTCCATCAGACTCTGAAGTCTCTGTTACAGGGTTATTGTGTGGAGATGAATCAGGATTGGGAGGAGGGGCTGCCATGGCTCATGTTAGCAGCAAGAGAGGTTGTGCAGGAGAGTACAGGGTTTAGCCCTAATGAACTTGTGTTTGGCCACAGAGTGCGTGGGCCGCTTGCGTTGTTGAGCGATGCTGTCACGCCGTCAGAAACCCCAAGTAGTCTTGTGGATTATGTAAATGGGTTCCGGCATCGGCTGTATTCAGCTGCAGAGATGGCCAGGGAGAAGTTGTCGTCTGCCCAGGGTAAAATGAAGCGCCTGTATGACCGTAAAACCAAGCAGCGCTCGTTCAGTCCTGGTGATCAGGTCCTGGCTTTGTTGCCAATGGTTAATTCGCCGTTTCAGGCGAAATTTTCTGGCCCTTTCACAGTACTCGATCAGGTATCTGACCAAAATGTACTCCTGTCCACGCCGAAGCGTAGGAAAGCCACTCAACTCTGCCATGTAAACCTGCTGAAGTCGTACTATGGTAGTGAGTCAAAACCTCTCTCAGCAGCAGCGGCAGTGGGGAGTCAGTTCTTCGCAGGGGAGGATGATGGGGTGACAGCGCCTGATGAGAGCTTGTTGCGGGGAAGATTGAAAAACACTGATACTTTGCGGAGTCTGGAGTCACTGTTGGGTCATTTGTCGGCAGTAGAAAGATCTGAGTTGACGGTTCTGATTCGTAGTAATCTGGGTCTATTCGGTGATACACCAAGCCGAACACACATGTTAGTGCATGATATAGATGTAGAGGGGGCGCGTCCCATTCGCCAGCGTTTCTATCGTGTATCTGAGGAAAAACGCAAGGTCATGGACACCGAAATCAAGTACATGCTCGAAAATGGCATCGCCGAACCGTCTGGTTCAAGCTGGGCATCACCCTGTCTGCTTGTGGAGAAGTCGGATAAAAGTCCTAGGTTTTGCACAGATTATCGGAAGGTTAATACTGTTACTAAACCTGATGCTTATCCACTGCCTCGTATGGATGATTGTATTGATCAAGTTGGTTCTGCGCAGTTTGTGAGCAAGTTTGATCTTCTCAAGGGTTACTGGCAGGTTCCACTCTCCCCAAGGGCCAAGGAAATCTCCGCCTTTATTACACCCTCAGGGTTGTATTCCTATAATGTGATGAGTTTTGGTCTGCGTAATGCTCCCTCCACATTCCAGCGACTTATGAACAGGGTGGTGTCGGGGTTGGAAGGTTGTGCCGTGTACTTGGATGACGTTGTGATCTATAGCGATACGTGGGAGGAACATTTGGCCCGTATTAAGAGACTGTTCGACCGGTTGAGTGAGGCGTGCCTGACCGTGAACTTGGCAAAGTGTGACTTTGCAAAGGCCACCGTCACTTACCTCGGAAAAGTGGTAGGGCAGGGGACTGTGTGTGCCGTCGAGGCCAAAGTGAGTGCGATAACGAAGTACCCAGTTCCTACCACCAAAAAAGAACTTCAGCGTTTCCTTGGGTTAGTGGGGTATTATCGCAGTTTTTGTAAAAACTTTTCAACTGTGGTAGCTCCCCTGACCGATTTGCTGAAAGGGAAGGCCCGGTATGTTTGGTCAGACGTGTGCCAGCAGGCTTTTGGTAATGTCAAGTCTGTTCTGTCCTCACCTCCGGTGCTTGCCGCTCCTTGCATGGTTCGACCTTTTCAACTGCATGTGGATGCAAGTGATGTCGGGACAGGAGCAGTACTGTTTCAAGCTGATGGCAGTGGGGTGGATCGCCCCGTGAGTTTCTATTCTAAGAAGTTTAACTCGTTTCAGTTGAACTACTCGGTGATCGAAAAGGAAACCCTCGCGCTCATTTGGGCGTTACAGCATTTCGATGTGTATGTAGGATCTAGTGTTCCTCTGGTTGTGTATACCGACCATAACCCCATCACTTTTTTGCACTCAGTTTGTTGCCCCAATCGTAGGTTGATGAGATGGATGCTGTATCTACAGGCCTATTGTCTGGACATCCACCACATAAAAGGTTCGGATAACGTGGTGGCCGATGCTTTGTCTAGAGCTCCGAGCTCTTAAATGCCTCTGGGAGCCGGAGCTGATGAGATAGGTTCTACTGGGTAGTTGACGGTGTTCGTAGGGGAACTCCTTTCTTATGGGGGGGAGTGTGACGACCCCTCCACACCACGTGGGGTGCCGTCCAGGCAGGGGGGGGGGGGGGGGGGTGTGTGTGTGTGTGTGTGTGTGTGTGTGTGTGTGTGTGTGTGTGTGTGTGTGTGTGTGTGTGTGTGTGTGTGTGTGTGTGTGTGTGTGTGTGTGTGTGTGTGTGTGTGTGTGTGTGTGTGTGTGTGTGAATTGTTCTTAAAGGTAGGGGTAGGTCGTTTTGGAGAAACCAGCTCCAGTGAGCTAGAATTAGAAAATACACAACCGAAAATCTGCCACTTCCTCACATAGCCCCTCCTCCAGCACACATGAACGCGCTCACATGACCAAAAGAGGGCACGAGATAAGTTTATGCAAAGATCTCTGGCTGTAGGCGTCTGACTCCCGCCCCGCTGAGGCATTCATTTCTTGACTGGCGCTCCGGACGGATGGCGGTAAGTTGTCACAGGCGTCTCTTGGCCAATTTTTCTTTTTTTGCAAGGTGACTTGGTAAGTGGAAATTACTGTCTTTTTAGTTTGAGCATATTCCTATTTTCACCTAATTCCCTCCCCCTATCTGCTAGCCTCAGGGCCCAAAAGGAAGGGGGTGGAGAAAGGGGGGAGAGGCCTAGGCGGGGAGGGGGTTAGACAGTCTCACACATAACTTCAAAGAGACACCTAGATTAACATCAAAAGGCTTATAACACACCACCTCAAAGGGCATAACATCACAGGCTAATTAGATTATACAACCCTGAGGGGACCAGACAGCGTGACTTCAAAGAGACTGCATTAATCAACACATCAAAGTAATAGACAACAAAGGCACTACACAGGGGGGCTTTTCACACCTACCTGTTATCTCACATCAGAGGCTTAGACTACAAGGGGGGACAGGGGCCAGACAGCGTAACTTCAAAGAGACTGCATTAATCAACACATCAAAGAAATAGACAACAAAGGCACTACACAGGGGGGCTTTTCACACCTACCTGTTATCTCACATCAAAGGGTCTCGAACAATGGGAGGCGGGATTAGCTCATTAACATGATTGTACCCAATCACATCAAAGGGTCTCGAACAATGGGAGGCGGGACTTAGCTCATTTGCATAATTGGGGGCGTGTCACCTGTCACTTTTTTATGCATACTAATGAGACGAAAGGGGCATCCTTATAACTACTTATGTCTGCTTCAACTTGCTGTTGTCTGTCTTGTCAGGCAGCTTTCCTTCAGCTCTGAAAATGACAGCTTTCCCGTGTATCGGTAGCGCGAAAAGTTGCCGCGAGCGCTAGGGGGCGGCACTTCTAATTTAAAAAATAATAATAATAATAATAATTCAGCGCCGCTGTTTGCATATAGGGGAAACACTGAAATAAACATTTTTGAATACCTTCGTGTAAAACACTTGAGCAAAATTGCTTTATAAACAACAACATAAACATGTTAACATTCTTTTTTTAATACATTTTAGCTAATTTTAGACACCCGCCTGTTAGTTTACATATATGTATTCTTCTTTTACATTAGATTTTTTTTGTCTTCCCCATTAGTCACATTCAGAGAGAGATTCACAGTTTGAGAGAGATTCAGTTTGAGAGTGGTTTTCTCTTGTATTCAAACAGAGGCAAAATGGGTTTCTCTTGTATTCAAACAGAGGCAAAATTGTTAAAATGCATTTCTTCAAAGTCCAGGACTAATTCAGTTCAAACATATGGAACAAGATGCATGGTATTTTCTAATGTGAATAGTGGTTAGAATATTTATATATATTTATACATTTCTATACTTATTTGGGCCGTGAGTGAGAACGGACATAAGGCACATAAAAACATCAAACCCATTAAAACCGGGAAAGTGCCATTTTAGATTTGAACCACTTTAACTAACACTATTTATACTAACTATTATGTTAAACGTTGGCCATTATTAGTATAAAACATGACATGTTTTGGTCAACTTTAAGATATTAAAGAGGCAAACAAGAGTCTGTGAGATTCTTCTTCAAAGACTGGTAGAATGTCTGAGTACCCCCCCCCCCTCCCTTCACCCCCCACCAGTGAGCATTACTCACACTGGTGTAGCTTGGTCTTCAAGCTTTGTGCTTTGTAGGAGAGGACCCCACCATCCAACTCCATTATGATCTTCTGCAGTACCTCAAATGTGCAGCTGAGCTTTTTTGGGTAACTCAGGTTCAGAGAGTAAATCAGTCCCAACAACATGGCGGATGCAAAAGCCACATTCTCCAGATCTTGTATGACTGTGACCCCCTCCAGGACAATTCTGACATCGTCCTCACTGGCGGTGTTTTTTAGGGTGAAGATCCCCATGGTGGTCTTCTCAATCGCACCTTCAACGATCGTCTCATCCACATCCTAGTGTTCACAAAAAGGATTATTAGTTAAGAAAAAGCATTCATGAGACCAGCATTCAACACAGGAATCTCAACCATGAGTCAAGACTGTAATATAGCTCTGATTAGCTTGTGAATTCCATTTATCTGTAGTTAATGAGATGCACTATGCTTTGAGGCTGTGTCACTTTAGCTTATTTCTCATAACTATACAGAGTGGTTTGATCAAGTCTGATTTCACTTGGTTGTCTGGCACCGAAATCTACAACCTCACAACGTGTTGTGAGCTTGTAGATCAGCTATTTTCGGTGAGACACTGGTGTGCAACTAAGTCATGTGTAAAGTATGACCATCATGGGAGATGAAGCAATCATTAGAAGCCCATGTTTCTCAGCCAACAGTTTAGTCGTTAGTTAAATAATCAGCAATCATGCAGAGTCACTAAAGGAGTGATATAATAATTAGTCAGTGCTTTTAGCAGTATTTAGCATTTTAGTATGTGTTTAAGTCACAACTATGTAATTCAACTACAGTACAGTTAATTTGAGTAGCATCACACTTGAGCAGAGTTAACAGAACACTGCCTGTCTGAGTGCTCAGCTAAATAAGAGCTAATGACAGAGAATGTTCTCTGGTTCTTAATCTAAGATGTACACATGTATACACTTTACAATTAGTCACTTACTATGACCTCCTGCACAAGGTCTCCAGGATCCTCGTTGAGGTAGAGGCAGAGTCCTTTAATTAGGAGGTCCCTTCCCGCATCAATGTCATCCTGAAAGATGAGTGACAGAAGAACAGAATACACACTTAAAACTCAAATACACAAATACATAAGGTCCTTGCAGCACATGTTTGGCAATAAATAAAAAATTAAAAATGGTGCTGTGCATGCACTATCATCAACACAAATCCTGCTCCAATGGCCACCTTTCCCTTTTAAGACATTCTATTTATGACCAGGACCACAACAAAGTTCCATACTTTATAGCCACCCACCCCACACCTCCCCCTGAACTCTCAAAGGAAAGCAATGGGTGGAACAATGACAAGCCAGAGTGACTCTTTTCTAAAAAATAAGAACCACGGTCCACAGGTTAAACTTGGGCTAGACACCTAGCTTAACCCAGTAAGACCTGAGGCCGATTCTAAAACCGTTTCCTGACAAAATTATGTTGCTATATTTCAGTGTTGCTCAAACTTTTTCATGTCAAGGACGCCCAAAACAATAATGGCTATCTACACGTTATAAAACTTGATATGGTGAACCAGATCAAGTTGATGGATGAGGAGTCTGGCGACTAACAAGACTTAAGTATCTGAGAGGAGAAAGCCGGGGTGTCCCCACAGGGTCCCACCCAGAGGATTCCATAGGCTGACATTACTGTACTCTGACCTGTGTTTAGCCTCACTTCCTGCTTCATGTCTAGCGACATCCTTTCACTTGCCCACCTAAACATCTACTAAAGTATCAGATAACTTACTGTGTCCATGTTGTTAGTCAACGCTTTCAGTTTTTTCCCTTTCTGCCCAGTTGTGCTTTCAAACATCTTCAGCAGGTTTGCAGAGTACAGGTCCAGCTGTGATAGGAACTTCGACTGCAGAGGAATTGTGGTGATCCGTTTGAACTCAGCATTAATCTGAAAGCACACATATGGCTTTATGAGACAATTTTCATTAATATGGCACAGCGTTTTACACAATAAGTCACATACACGGTCACTAGTTCATACTAACCTCAGTCACATCAAAGAGAGCTGGCCATCTCATTGTGAAGTCGCTGATCATGGGATCACAACCAATGGCTTCGTGTCTTCTTAAAGCGAATGTTCCCTGCATTTTCATCTTAACAGTCTCTCTGTTGTTACGCTTCTTGATATCAGACAGAAGTTCAACTCTGATGTTTTCCAGTGAATCGTCATCTTCTCCACTCGGAAAGGAGGGGCAGTAAGCCACTTCACCTCTCTTTGGCTTCTTAACAGCAAAGGCAGGACTGCGTCTGCCATCTGGTTTGTGCTTCAAGGCATTTACAGTCACTTCCCGACATCCCATCTTCCGGAGAATTGTGCGATAATTGGACAGCTTATTTTTAATACTCCTTACCCATCCAGAATATCCAGTCTCAGAAGCTACCTCTGTTAAACAAGGATGTTTCTGGATGAGCGCCTGTGCGATTTTCTCAGCATCCATGTCTGCGAAATAGACTTTGTATTGGACTATCTCCTGGTTCAAACCCTGAAGTATGTCAGACCTCAGCTTTGGATCAGGGATCAGCCGCGTCCCTTCTTCTCTGTAGACTTGGTTGGCCTGCTCAAGCTTCAGCTCTGCATCATAAGTAAAACGGGGAATGTGGAAGACCTCTGGCCAAGAAGACCTAGGGGAAACGGACTCTTGAGATGAGAGCATCACAGTAGTGTCAGCAGGTGAAACGGATGAGGGTTCACCAGCGTGATTAGGAACGTGTGTCGGAGTTAATGGGCCATTGTCACAGCTCCCAGCAACAACAGGTCTGAGGGACAGCACTTTGACTGTAGCTCTGTCTTGTATTTCTTCCATGGAAGTCAAGTCCTGGAAGATGTTTCCAAAAAGTTCATCCATGAACTGCAGTCGAAACAGGTCCTGAAGTTGACACTGCCTCCTTATCTCATTCTCCAGTTCAGTCACGGTATCTGGCAGGCCCAAGGGAAGGACCACTCTCTGGCTGCTGTTCTCCCCCAGGATGACTCTGAGAACTGCCGAGGTTGCCATGGTCCACCTTCTTTGTCTAAGGAGAAAGAAAAGCACACTCATGAATTGTAGTCAATTCAAGAGGCAACTTTGTTCAAAGTTTAATTAACCTGAAAAAAGCACTAGTATTAATAACAGTATCTTCACAGGCATGTTTTCACCACACAGGACTGTGGCTATATTGAAAAATGTGAAATTAGTGATAGAAATCATAGCTATAGTGTTGTTCACTAATAGGGGTCTACGCATCTCTCCAGCTCTAATAAACTAAAATACATTTTCAGGTTGGTAGCTAATTTGAACTCATCAGCAAAGAGTAACCATTTATCAGCTTGTTTTATAGTGTTCCAGTTCCATTTTGTCTGCTCATTTCTTTACGTCATCACTTCCAATTTCACTCGTTTATCCTGTATGAGTCCTTCCTCCTGATTGGATTAAATTGGTACAGCAATCTGACATTTATTGTTGTGTATTAAGAGCTGGAGAGACAGGAAGACCCATACAATACACATTTAATTTGTTACCTTATCACAGACATATTGACCTTTTCAAGGTCACCATCCGTACATTTCCAACCCGATAGTCAGCCAGGGGGTAACCATCGGCAAGTTCATTTACTTCTACAAGATTCAGTCCTCGTGTAGGAGCTGGAGTCAGCTCATAGGCTCTATAGTGCTCATTATACCATCCACACAGGTCTTTCAAAATGAAACACAATCTCTGATCCAAAATGCATATTTGACTAATTTCCCCAAATTCAGGTAGGCCACTTTCAGACCCATGGGGAACTACCATCCCTACTCTGTAGTTTATACCCTTGCTCCAAACATTTTTAGCCAGATGGATTTCAGATAGGTCAGGGTATCTTTGCTTAACAGCTTGAGCTATCTCCTCCTTCAAGATATCTAATGGGACTGTAGATACACTTGACACATCTAGCGTTGGTTTATCAAGACTTGGAGATGACAAGTGGTACCCCATCATGAATTGATGTTTCACAGCCAGTGACAGCGGCACATTTTTAAAGCAACTGGTATGTTTAATAACCTTCTTAAAAAAACTGTGCTTTGCCTCAAATCTTAAAGTCCAAAGTCCCACAAGAGGTCCAAACAACCTAATCAATTTGGGGTAATGTTCCAAGTAGTGGTGTTTAGGCAGCAGTCTATTTTCAGGAAATAGCTCTTGATATCTTTGTCTATGCTCTGAGATTTTGCAATCAAGGTAAGCAATGGACTCATCATTGTGGACTGGCGCAGCAACAAGCTCCATAATCTCTTTTAAATCCATCAGAACCAGCCATGCTGGCTCGCCCTCAGGAATCTTAGTCCCTATTAGAAACGGGAGCAATCTTAACAGGCACCAGTTTTCATGTGCATTACCACCTATGGATTTCCTGCTTGAAAGATTTTGTGGCACAATATGAGGCTTATTAGTTTTATCAGTCCACTTATAGGGGAAGTTCAGAATGGCATTATTTATGTCCGCCAAAGTAATATACTTCTTGGATATCAATAATTTGAGACACAGTGCAAGTTCAACAGGTACAACGCCCTCAAAGATATCATGAGCAATGTCAGGAGGGTACCCAGTGAGGACATGGAAATGAGAAAGAGCTTTAGTCAAAGGACAAGCTTGTTTTACTCCAAAACTGCTAGTGCCACTCTCTTCAGCTGACCTTACATGAGCCTCATGTTGCTCTTTACTTCTGAGGCTGAATTTTCCTGCTCCCACTTCTTGTGATTGGAAGTCTGCGTTACTTGCAATGCAAAAACGGCAACAATAATGAGCTGTGAAACATTCAATGAAGCCTGCAAGTGAGTGAGCTCCCAAATTGTCTGCTGCAACAGTTTGAACTGTACCTTTCAGAGTTGTTCCCAACTCCGAAACAAATATGCCTTCTTCTTCCAAAGCCCTGAGATCTTTTAGCAGTGGCTCTAAAACTTCCAAGCGATGTTTCTTTAGATCATCTGTTTTGCATAAAATGGCTAAGTAAATGGAGGACAAAGAGGAATTGGATTCTGGGGGTAGGTTACTGAGCACCCAGTATACACCACAAAGTTTGTGTTTCTTACGGGAGGTGCCCAGAGGATTACAGACTTCAAAGTCATCCGCATACAATCCAATAGATATTCTTAACTCGTCACCTGAGAAGAAATCATTTTTCTTAAAATGTTGGCCATCCCTGAAAGACCTATACAGATTCTGATTTTCTGCCTCTGCTTGTGGTCTGTGATTACCAACTACAAGGTCCAAAACATCTTTCCTATTCAAGAGCACTTGCAGGGATTCCAGAATGGGAACATACTGAAAGGTTTTCTTTTTTCTAATATCCAGAAAATATTCAATTGGCTCAACAACTTTGAAGTTAGCCTTATAGTATTGCTTACGTTGATATGCAGAACACAGAGTGCCACCTTTCTGTATAGCTTTAGTTATAGGGTTAACTGTGCACAAAGTACTGGCTATTTCCTTTATGATAGATCGGTCAACTTGGAGATTGTGCTTCTGAAAAACTTGACCCAAAACATTATCAGTAATGGGAATATACAGAGAGCTAGTTATGCGGTGAAGCTCTTGTAAGAATTCATTGATTGTTTTACTTGGTACATGAGAAAAATGTTCAAGTTTCAACAAAGCTGCAGCAAAGGATTGCTCTATTACTTGTGGAAGGTCCTCTGTGGCATCAATATTACTATCTGGTTGTACATCAGAGCATGCCTCACCTACTACATCATCATCATCATCATCGTCATCAACATTTTCTACAGCTTCTTGGTCAACTGTTGCGGTAGTTGTCACAATATCTGGTTTAAAATCTAATAAAGAATAAGAATGATGTGTTCTGCTCCTGCGAGATTTAAACGTGCCACAGATATTTGTTTGATAGTTGCAACCCAAAAACATGCAAGTCACTACTTCCTCTTTCTTCAGATGTGCATTAACGTGAGCCCAATAATCTCTTTCAGAGGCAAGATCTTTACATGGGCATAGATGGCAGCTAAATGTACAACCAGCTGAACGATTGTGACTGGTAACGGTCACGTGACATCTGTTTAAATGAATTTGAAGAGCATTCCAAGTTCTAAAAGTACAAGGGCAGCTTGTATATATACACATAAAACGACTATTTGTCCCATGAATTGTATGTTTCTCTCTGTAATGTTTTAAAAGTTGGGACCTACTAGATACTGCTACAGCACAAACCTTACACTGCCACATTCACAGCAACAGTCACTGAAAAAGAAGAGAATGTTGCAATTAGTGATCATCAATAAATCCAATGGATGTTGTTGCCGTCTGGCAGAAACCTTGCATCTCCACATTTAATCTTTGATTATTTTAATACATGAATGCCCCATTTTATACTTCATCAAGGCAGTGTCACAAGTAGGGAAACTCACAGCTTGATGCATCAGGTCGTGAGATTGGCGGTTACAGCAACAAACAAAATGTGAATATATTTTGAAAATCTTCACCTATAATAAAATGCAAAATAGGGTTGCCAGATTGAGTAGTTAGGTGCGTATGTCGATTATATGAATATTTAACCAATGAAAGTACTAACAATAACTTGTGACTGAACAACTACGTTAATTTAATGTTGTGGACATGCAAGGTTTCTGCCCAACAGCGATGATATTAAGCAGATCATTTGATAGCAGATAACTTGATAGTTAAGGTCGAGGGGAAGTGAATGAAGTCATATACTCACCACAAGAAAATGAGCCTCCAGTACAATGAGCCTAGTCGACAGCGTGCCGGAGCGTGACTTGGACGCAGGGCGAGACTCAACCCGCTACACGGTCCGTTTGTCTGCAACACATCAATATACAACAGGTTACAAACATACAACTGTACCTCTGTAGTTTTAGCAAAGTGTTAAAGTATTCATTCAAACATTTCTACAACATTGTCATTTTTTAAGGTTAACAGGATAGTATTTACCAGTGGAGCAATATCCCAATAGCCCAAATTAAATAAAAACTTTACTTTTCAGGATTCCAATTCAAAAATAGCAACAATAGCAGATCTACAAGCTCAAAACGCATTGCAGTGCGACGCATTTCAAGCTTGTAGATCTGCTATTTTTGCTACTTTTGTGTGAAATTAAACATTTAATTTTTTGTGTTTGTTTAACAAACACCGTTGTTAAAAGTTACATATGTAACCAAATGGACAAAATAGAAGTTACTAAATACATAAAAACACTACTGACTACACCAGTTGGAATTGAACCAACAACCATTTAAAGAGCCTGTGACAGCATCCCAACAACTGTTGTGCAATGAAATATTGGGCTACTAGTCATCTCGAACCGTCAGTTTAAAAAAGAAGATGCGATACCGTTCCGATAAATATCAATAATTTCGAACATCGCGGGGAAATTCCTTCGAGTCATTTTGAAGTTTTGGGGGAAGCCGGAAGTGACGTCAATGCGGGAACGCTTCACTGTGCGGTGAGAGAGCCAAACACGGACAAAGTGTGTTGTCAAGCGTAGAAATGGTGAATTACTGAGTTTAGGCACGTTAATAACGTTTTAATGAAGTTGACTACAGTATATTCATATTTGTCAGTGCTTTCATGTCAATTCGGCGAACATAAACATAAATGATCGTGGTGAAGATGATGATTAAATTAGGATTACAAATCGGTAGTGAGAGCTGCTGAATTTCCTCCCGTAGGATGTGATATAAAAACAAATCGATTATTTTTGTAGTTGTAAACTCAAGTGGATTAAACTACATTTATTAGTGCTTTCATGTCAATTCGGCGAACATATGATACATTAAATGACCGTGAGGATGATGATTAAAAATCGTTTGTTTGAGCCGGTCTGCATTTCCTGATGAGAAAACAAACCGATGATTTTTGTAGTTGTAGTACACCAACATGGATTAAACGTGTGGTTTTTTTACCACAATGTTGGGGAAATTAATGGATAAAATGCACGGATTATTATTATTATTCCCACTCCGATCGGGACACTAGGTCCACCGTTTCCCCGCAGCGAGGCTCCCCCCGTTGACAGTTTACGTGGGCTGGGTGCAGTGGCGGACTGGCCATGCCAGTGGCGGACTGGCCATGCCGGTACCGAAGTGGGCCGGTCAGATAAGTCACTAGTACATCCCCATAGGCGGCGCGTGAGACTCAGGTTTGGGAAGGCTAAATAACTTTTTTTTACCTGACGCTGCCCGCCTCCGGCGTGTATAGAAAAGAGATCAACTCAGTGTGCGGAGTTTAAATCTCTCAAGTCATATTACAGGATAAAGGAAATACAGTTTAAACTGCCGTATGCAGAGAAGACGCCGACGTGTCGCACTTATCTTTCATATCACATCATCAATCAGATCATCGATCATATAATATCATAATATATCATATATCTCCTTATCCGAGTCAGCTTCTCCAGCCGTATCTGGCCGTGCAACACTTACAGTGTCACATACTGTATGCAGAAGTATTATTTTAAGCAACACATTATGTTGACGAAACACTCAAGTCAAATGTAATTAAAGTCAGATCCACTCGTGTCTTAGACGTGAACGCGCTCTCAGCTGGTGAGAGAAACCCTGGCTTGATTTACCGAGTTAATAACCAGCGTCGTAGGACCGCTTAGCGAGATCTCGTTTGTTAGTTTGTTGTTGTTTGTTTGTTACTCAAACATATCCAGGGTATGTTGAACTGGCTTCGTAGTACAGGGCACAGGTGGCTAGCAGCGCTAATGTCAAAGACACAGACATTATACATTATATTTGTATTTTACCAGGATGCAGTGACACAAATATTTGGGAAGGCTTAGCCTTCCCCAGCCTACAGCACCCGCCGCCCCCGACATCCCCCACTCCCCCCGTTGACAATTTACTAGCGGTACCGAAGTGGGCCGGTCGAGAGTCCCGGGATGATTTTTAGTCCCAGTCCACCACTGGCTACATGACCGTATGATCGCCCATATTGACGCACCTAATTCCTAAACTTCTAACAGATACAACATAAACCGGCCCTTCAGCTTCATGTGAGCTCTCAGACACGTTCAAAATTAAACTGTCATCGCTGTCTGAGCTTGCTGCTGTGTGCGCCATCGTGTTTACATGCAGATGCTGGGATCCTGAACGGTGCAGCTGGAGCGCTGTGCCCGCAATGACGTCACCCATAATTTGGCGGGACTTGAAGAATCCCCGAGAAGATCCAGAAAATGTTCAACATTGAAGGGCAGATTAATGGTTATCAAAGTACAAATATCCAAAATCAGTTCAGTAACGGTTTTCAAGGGGACAATATTTACTCAAATTGATGGGTTTGGATGATGGGGGAAACTCGTGTCACAGGCTCTTTAAGGCTTTAACTTCAAAAAGGAGGTTTGTTTTACAGAGCTTTAAAACTGGGTTGGGGAGCTGAGTGAAGACACCATGATTTGCAGAAGTTGACATTTTATTCACTTTAAATTAAAACAGCAAGTAACAATTTATGCCACATTAATACTAGTTCATATTAATTATGGTCTCCCTCAAGTTACCATTTCCATGTTTTACTCAATAAACAAAGACATTACTACACAGCACACAAAGCACCCAGCTTTGACGGTTTACTGAAATCTCAAGACGGTTTACTGAAAATCTCAAAGACGGTTTACTGAAATCTCAAGATATGGCATATAAAAGGAGGGAGGACCAACATTTTAATAAATCATTGCTAAATTCCAGTTTTATTTTGAAATCTGAGGCTGGATTGAAGCAACACTTTGGCTAAACAATGTGTTTCTACTACGAGTATAATGTGGACCAAATGTGCCTTATTTTCACCCTCTGGTGCATAAATAAGTTGCTGAGACTGCACTGCAAGTGCACAACTATTAATAGTCTAGCTAGCGCGAAAAACACACACACACACACACGACGCTCGTCTGTCACAAGCGTCATGGCGCTACTTGTTCCTGGTTTGGGAAATTTCTCCATTACAACTAGGGATCGACCGATATGGCTTTTTCTAGGCCGATACCGATACCGATTATTGGTAATCAAGCAGACCGATAACCGATATTTGGAACCGATATACATTTGCAGTAAAATCAGAAAATCTTGATGTCAAAATGTAGAATAACACAAACTCCAACACAACTTCTTTGACATGCATTTAAGCATATATTATGTTTAATGAACTTTTAAACATCTTACAACTGGTTTCCTCTCTGTGCCCTTTTCTTTAGTGCAGCCATCTGCAATGAGTTAGAGAGAGACAAGAAGTGGGGCTGCAGGCTGCAGCCTTAACTAACAATAATGCTTAATTTATTATATCAAAACAATGCCAGTCTATCTAGCATAAAATCCCAATAAGCTGCTAGCAACTGCAAAACACTAGTGCTAGCTAATGTTTTGCAAAATATTAAAAGTGAGGCTATCACAGTAGACCTAACGTTAGTCTAGTAGCCTCACTTCTAATATTTTGCTAAACATTTGCTAGATACATGTTGGCTAGCTAATGAGCTTCACATATCAACCTGAAAAACTGTGAGACTCCACTCGCAGCCCCCCCCCTCCGCACCACAGTTAACACACAGTAACAGCCGGTTACTCCGCTGCGAGACGCTGCACGCACACCCAACTCTGACTGACTTCCCGCGTCCCTGTGTAACTGGGAAACTGATAGAATTGGATCATAAGATCGTGGTGTTTTTGCAACTTCAGCATAGGGGATTGGGATGTTTATTGAACTTCTGCTTTCAACTGATTTACCTTTACTTTACACACCTGGCGACATGTTGGGAAGCAACACCGTTGTGTGATGGACAGAATCAAGGTTTTTACTTATAATATGACCAGGCTAGCAGCGCTAGCTAGTGCTAACCAGCGCTAGCACTAGCTTAGCTAAGCAAACAGCAACGCGGTTAACATTCCCTAACAAGTTCGTCTTTTGAACGATGACAAACACATTAGCCTACTGATATGAAAATTAAACCTTCTAACATTTTGATGGATGGATTGAGGATTTATATTCTTACCGTGTGTCTGAGAGAATGCTTCCATCAACAAGTAACACTGGTAGAAGAGGGAGAGGAGAACTTCCGTCCGTGCTTAATAGCGCCCCCTCTGATCTTCCGGTGCAATTGAAACGCTTCAGGGCAATGTGATTGAATCACTTTCAGAGGATGATGTTAAGCTTAATGTTATCTCAACACAATATAATCACGTTTTTTGGTCAAACATGAATTGTTTATGTTGAGCACATATAATCAGTTAAATTATATCCAAGAGGCCAACTTCTCAGTTTTTTCAGTGTAGGGAGCCAGTGTAAGGCAGCCAGAACAGGAGTAATGTGGTCCCTTTTCCTAACTCTGGTTAGTACACGAGCTGCAGCATTTTGAATCAGCTGAAGCCACTTGACTGACTTCTTGGTACACCCTGATAATAAGGAGTTACAATAATCCAGCCTTGAAGTAACAAATGCATGGACTAGTTTCTCTGCATCGTTTTGAGGCAAGATATGCCTGATTTTTGCAATGTTACGTAGATGGAAGTAGGCGGTCCTTGAAATTGATTTTATGTGGGCGTTAAAGGATAAATCCTGATCAAATATAACACCAAGATTCCTTACAGTCTCACTGGAGGCCAAATTAATGCCATCCATAGTTAGTATATCTTTAGATAGTTTGTTTCGTAGATTCTTTGGGCCAAGAACAATAACTTCAGTTTTGGTCGTGTTTAACATCAAAAAGTTTAAGGTCATCCACGTTTTTAAGTCCTTGAGGCAGAATTTTATTTAGATGATTAATTTCATCAGGCTTGATTGATAAATATAGTTGAGTATCATCCGCATAACAATGAAAATGTACAGAATGATTCCTTATAATATTGCCTAACGGAAGCATATATAATGTGAACAAAATAGGTCCGAGCATTGAGCCCTGTGGCACTCCATGGCTAACTTTGGTTTGCATGGAAGATTCATCGTTGACACGTACAAACTGAGAGCGTTCAGATAGATAGGACCTAAACCAGCCTAAAGCAGTTCCCTGTATGCCAACTAAGTGCTCTAGTCTTTGCAATAGGATATCATGGTCGATAGTATCAAATGCAGCACTGAGATCGAGCAAGACAAGAATAGACAAGCCCTTTGTCTGAGGCTATTAGAATGTCATTTGTGACTTTAACCAGAGCTGTCTCTGTGCTATGATGTGTTCTAAAGCCAGACTGAAAATCTTCAAATAAATCATTGTTTTTTAAGTAATCACACAGCTGTTTTGAGACTGCTTTCTCAAGAATTTTTGAGAGGAACGGAAGATTAGAAATAGGTCTATAGTTGGCTAAAACCTCTGGATCGAGGTTGTGCTTTTTAAGAAGCGGTTTTATCACTGCTACTTTGAATGATTGTGGAACATAGCCTGATAATAAAGACATATTCATAATATTTAATAAAGAAGTGCTAATTAATGGAAAAACTTCCTTTAACAGCTTAGTTGGAATTGGGTCTAAGATACACGTTGATGGTTTAGAAGAGAGAATCATTGAATTTAATTGTTCAAGGTTTATGGCTGAAAAGCATTCTAGTTTACTATCTAGTGTAATATTAGAACTTACGTTTCCGGGAGCTGTTGATAACACTATACTGGTCAAAGGCAAGAGGTAATTAATTTTGTTTCTAAGAGTAACAATTTTATCGTTAAAAAAGCACATAAAATCATTACTACTGAGTGCTATGGGAATAGAAGGCTCAATCGAGCTGTGGCTCTCTGTCAGCCTGGCTACAGTGCTGAAAAGAAATCTTGCATTATTCTTATTCTCATCTATTAATGAAGAGTAGTAGGCTGCTCTCGCTTTACGCAGTGCTTTCTTATATTCATTGAGAGTAATATGCCAAATTAAACGAGATTCTTCAAGTTTAGTGGAACGCCATATCCTTTCAAGTTGTCTCGACTTTTGCTTTATTTTGCGGATTTCGGCATTATGCCATGGAGCTAATCTATGTTGTTTTATTTTCTTCTTTTTCAAAGGAGCAACAGAGTCTAATTTTATTCGCAGCGCATCTGTAGCACTATCAACAACATGATCAATTTGGGGTGGTGTACATTTTGTATAAGTTTCCTCCCCTACATGCAGACATGCTATCGAGTTAAGTATTGGTGGAATCTCTTCCTTACATTTGGCTAAAGCACTAACAGATAGGTTTCTGCTGCAGGAGCTTTTGACTAATGCTTTGTAGTCTAGTAACAGTACTTCAAAAGTTACTAAGAAATGGTCGGACCAATAAACAAAACAATTGACAAAACTTTGAACTATAAAATATATTACACTTTGGTGAGCTTCAGCGGGGTAATGCCATATAGGAGCTCCCTCACAAATACCCAGGGGTTAAATTGGTCCGGGGCTAAGCCCGGCACATAGGACGATGCTCTGACGTCATCACCCTCGCACATTTGTCATGTTTACAAAAAATGATATATATATTTCCATTGTTGAGGTCTACTAGAATAGATTTAAATTGTGCAATTTTCCAAACTCACATTGGTTTCTCAAATAGCATCTCTGTATAGTATGTGTATTCACTCTCTGTCCTACACGTCTTGTTGGAGCTCCTGCTCCCCCCCCTCCCTGTGAGCCCACTGTGCTCTGATTGGTTGGGAAGTTGCGAGGCTCGCCGCTGTGAGTTGCTGCGAGAAGCGGACAGGTTTCCGGGTCGGCGATACAGAGAGACACAGCGAAACTCATCCTGATCACACAAACACTCACAGCCGAAGTTAAAACAATAAGTGTGCCTTGATATTGAGTAAGAAAAAGGTTTATAACGCTGCGAGAATGGGTCTGCGGAGAGCATTTCTCCACCATCCCAACTCGTCTATTACCAGCGTTCAGGGAGCTCTATGCAAGTCAATGGGACTCCCTGTTAGTTAGGCAAGGGATCCTGGTGTGTGAGGTTCTCGGCCAATCCGGTCATTTGTTGTTGATGTGGGTGTTCACACGTCACAGAACCCAGGAAGAAACAAATGGAAAAAGAGAAATCTCCAACGAGGCGTTCTGGGGCAGCATAGACAGGTCTTCTCTGTGTTAGAGTTTTACTCGCTACAGGGTGTACTTTGAGGGTTTGGGACTCTGCAGACCGTTCACATGCAGACAAAGCTACATAACACACAAGGGGACGGGTAATAACCGGAAAAGCATGACATGAGATCTTTAAACTTAATATTATTGCTTTCAACTAAGCTAATACAGTTATGTGAAATCTGCCGACATAATACATTTAATTAAAATCAATGTTTCAGCTTTTCAGTGAGGAAGGTCTGGGGTTGAAATGATACAGTATGTTGACCACACATTTTCAGCGAAATCCCAATTTCGTTCCATAGCTTTACTTTAATCACACTCGAAATGGCAATAATAGTAGCTGGTACTGGAATTGGTTTTATTTGTGCCTGTTTGTTGGAATAACTAGTAATGTGAATGTGGATTTATTTGTGCGCGTCAAAGTGTTCCTTCCCTGGTTCGGACCCTCTTTGGGGGCTTTTTAATGCTCCATTTTCTCTCTACTATGTACTTCAACCTCTTCCAACATTTTCTGGACAAGACCTGGCAACCTGACCAGTTTTTAAATGCACTACCTTGTTCCCAAAGGTTCTTCTGTAGTATCAAAGGGAAGCTTCAGAGCATACAGAGTTTTCCTCTCTCAGCTCCGTGGGAGTAGTAGTACGAACACTGGCAGTACAGAGAACAAAGCTTTGCCGAAACATGTAGGTTTTACTAATAACATCTTTGTAGCATGCTGAAGTTCCTTTCAGTATTACTTATTAGTGGGTTAACCTGTTCCACCCTGAGCCTGTTTTTCAGGTCTCAGGCTCGAAAATGACATTCCCAGAACAAATGACCATATCTTCCAAAAGGGTTAAATTAATAATCTTTTTTCTCAAAGTAATGATAAACCTGTGAGTTGGATGTAGAAGAGTCAGAATCAATATAGATGTTTTTATTTTAAAGAAAATTCAGATTGAACACAGTAAAAAACTGTAAATTATAGTGTCCGTCCAAAAATATGTTTTACTTATAGTGAAAACTAACCTTGGATGATGGGTTAGTAGACTACAAGCTTTAGGAATCCAAAGTACAACATATAATAAGTATCCTGTATCAATATTGATGCAAAACAAGTGACATTTGACCTTTTTAGAGAGATTTAGCAAAAAAAAACACTTCTGGGGTCATTTGGGTGGATTTTCCATATCTCTGGCCCCCCTTGGTCGATTTTGACGAATGAAATCTCTTTATAACCGCTAGAGCCAATGGAATCGAGGGAAAGTTCTACACACACCAACACTTGAACAAATAAGGAGTGAGAATGACGCGTAGCCAAAACCGGAAGCTGCATACACTCTGGTGGCTACCATTAGCAGCTAACTTTTTTGCTCCGATTTTTACATAAAAATGGAATTATGGATTATAAATAATTTTTTTCAAAGCCACAGAAACATTATCAACCTATGGATCAACCGATTCAGCCTTGTTTTTTCTCGTTGTAATGCTATTGAACACGTATTTTGATCAGATTGACAGCTACGGTGAGACGATCTCCTGTAAAAGCTGTGTTGTGATGTCTGTGTTTGCTTCCCCTGTCGCGGGTTCGGATCGCTCAGCGATGATACTATACTTAAATAATCTGTGGAGTCTCAGCTTTAATCGGATATATTGTATGTGCAGTTTCGATGAGTAATAAGGGTATCTGTATTTTGAGTTCTGTGCTAAAGTGCGTTAGCATTTTTTCGCTTAGTGCTAATTCAGAGGCTTGGTATTACCCTTGTGTTTTGTTTTGTTAAAATGGTTCATATCTTCAGTTAGCTGAGATTCTTCCCGTTAATCTGCTGCTACACATTAATAGTTTCATAAATGTTAAGAAGCCCTGAGACAGTCTCGAGAAATTAAAATGAATACCGAGCTCATGATCAATGCACAGTGCAATAAACAGCAAAACATGGATGTGAATCTCATTCGATAGTTCACAGGGTTTTTAAAAAAATGATTTGTGGGGGATCTTTCCAAACATCAATAACAAAAAGGAGCCAGGAATGTATGCCTAATATGTACTTAATCGATAAAGTGTCTGCTGGCCATAAATTATTCAAACATGGCTAGTTTTATGTTCAACTCTCAAACATTCTTTTTAGTCGTAAAACTTTAGAAACATGCATAAAAGCAGAAGGCAAGATTGCTGTCTTTTAAGCGTCCTCGCAATCTTGCAACTTATCTTCAATGCCTTTTTCTTAAAGTCAATTAAATTGTATTTGCTTTGTATGGGTGTAACGAAGACAATATTGCCAGACTATCAAGTAACACAAATACAACATTAAATAACAGACAAATAACACATTCTTTGTGTGTTTAATTTCTCAACTCAACACCCTAACTGGCATCCCTCTTCTTCACTAACATACATTGTAAATCCTCTAGTGGTGCATTAACCCTCTGGAGTCTAAGGGTATTTTCTCGATTTTTAGATGTTTTCTTAAATCACCTTTTAAATGTATTTCTTCTAACAGGGTGTGGCGGAGTGGTGAGGGTAGGTGTTTAAAGTCGGTTGCGGACAACGCTACCTGGGGGAGTTTCGCCCCCAGGAAATTATAAAGATAGGTCTAATACTGCTAAGGACAATCAGGTTCGTTTTACACCACGGGCAGAGACAGCTTTAAGGGTCAGAATACAGTTTTATTTATAACATACAAAATATCTAAAAACACCACACACAATACATTTGAATAAACTACCCACTTTGGGGAAACGGACAGGGCTTGGCTTACCACGGCGGCAGTTAACAAAAAGGGGAGTAAGGGGTCCAAAATAAATCACCTGTGACACTGCACACCACTCAAAACGGATATGTGAAGAAAACCACTGGGCCCACAGCATCTGTCCGGCACAGGATAAAAGGTTATAATTCTGACAAAAGGATAAACAAAATACACCAAATCTGAATGAATATAAACAATTGAATCAACAAATTAAAGCAAATTAAAGTAAATGTAAAGGACAGCAAGGAATACACAAATTAAATCAAATTAAAGTAAATGTAAAGGACAGCAAGGAATAGACCGATTAAATAATAAATGTCCTTATAGTCGTGTATGTAGGACTATTCCCTGACGCCAAGAACGGCTCCAGCAACAGGCCAGAGCAAGCAGTCTGGGCCTGTCCACAGCGAGGAGTGAAACTCACATAGAGCCCAAAACTCACAGAGAGCCAAAATAGCAGCACGGGACGGGAATGATGACCAAAGGTGGGGAGCGAGAATAGTTAGAACACCCCTGGAAAGGGGATTGGAATTACTATACAATCTGTATGAAAGTGACGGTTTAACTTATAATATGGGGGAGGGGCTCATACGTACCACCCCGTGCAGCCAGGCGCAGCCACAGAGCCGACAAGGGAGGGAATGAGACCCGCAAATCCCACGGCCAAATCCCGCTGTGACATAAATAATTGATAAAGCAGGGGAACTACGCAGCAGATTTAAAGAGAGCAGACAACGGCACTCACCAACAGTGTGCAACGCCGCTATCACGGAGCCTCTGGCGGAGCAAATGCCTCCTCTAACGCCCCGGATGTCAGCTGCGCTAAGATGGGAAAGTGTCAGCCGTGTGCATCTTGTGACCATGAATAAATGACAGACTGCACAGTGCTTTACCTGTCTGGTAGAGAGTAGGACATGAATGCTGCCACGCCAAACAATTTGCGTTACTACGCCAAGCTGCAGCCACCACAGGAGAAGCGGAAATGGGAGGGACCCAGTTTGGCACCTCAGCTTAAATAGCCGGTGCGCACAATTGGTGCGCTGGTCCGGTGCCAAGCAGCGGCACAGAGGGGGAAGACCTCCGGTCACAAGGGCACCCCATGTGTTAAATATCAAAATGTTCAGGACAATCTCTGGTATTGCTATATATGCAAATGACTCACCTTAGAGCACTGTTTGATGAGATAAGTAGCTCAAAAGCTTAAAATTTGACATCCGATTTTCGGAAAATCTTCAAAAACTCTTGTGAAAACACAAATGTACTCATGTGATCGAATTGTTTTGGTGTTTTAGATTTGGTTACCAAAGTCTTAGGATCACAAAAGCAGTGAAATATTTGAATTAAACTGTATATAAATGTGTAATTCATGTCTAAAATAAAAAAATTGAATTTGGAGTAAAACAGGTGTTTATCACTCTACTTTCACCACAGCAGGGACTGAGATACATTAGGACTGAATAATGACTTCATATTACATACCAAGGTTCATGTGATGTGTACAAATACAAATTGAGCATTCAAACTTTTTATTCAACCAACAATTTATTATAAATATGTTTTTTTCAACCAAATATTTATATAAATATAAGAAACTGGAAAATCTAACTATTTACAAAATTGAACATCAGAACTTTCAACCAACTATTCATTATAAATGTCAAGACAGTGTCAAGGTCTTTGTCTGTCTTCCAATACAGTGGGTCTGGCTGCTGTGTAGGTGGGGGTGATGGTGCATGGGCTGCTGTGTAGGTGGGGGTGATGGTGCATGGGCTGCTGTGTAGGTGGGGGTGATGGTGCATGGGCTGCTGTGTAGGTGGGGGTGATGGTGCATGGGCTGCTGTGAAGATGGGGGTGATGGTGCATGGGCTGCTGTGTAGGTGGGGGTGATGGTGCATGGGCTGCTGTGTAGGTGGGGTGTACAAGTGCTATACGAGACCTCCACGAGACCTCCTTGCTGGCTGGGTTGAAGGTGATGGCTGTGGTGGAGCCTTTGTGCTGAGGTGTATCTTGACCTGGTGGCAGCCGCAGATGGAGGCAGCTGTAGTGATGCTGGTCTGCTGGTCCTTGGTGATGATGGCTCTGGTGAAGGCCCTTGAGCCACAGTAGATCTTGACCTGGGGGCCGGCACAGATGGATGTTCTGGCTGCTGGATAAACGCCGCCTGTGGGCCACTAGGCCCAGACAGCTGTGAAACATCTCTGTAAAACAAATTAAAATGTAGGACAATAATTACAACTAATTTCAATGAAATAAAGTTCAAGTAAAATGTTGCTCAAGCACAAATAACAATGCACACATAAAAAGAAAGTTTGGGAGGTTGGAGAAGGAGTTTCTCTCGATCTCTCTCACACACACACACACACACACACACACACACACACACACACACACACACACACACACACACAGGTATTTCCAGTTACTTTACATTCAGTATAAAATCACAGACACACATATACATACATCTGATTACAAAGTCTCATCTGTACAGGACGGTAAAATAATAACAGGCACACATAAATAAATCTATGACAAAGTCCATCTGTACAGAACAGTATGATAAAATAATCAATGGCAAAAACATGTCACTGTAAATGTCTCCGTTGTGGGAGGAATAAATGATTAATTTAATCATCTACACATGTAATCTCACTTTTACACACCAAAATAACGTTAAGTTAAGTGAGTAAACGTTTGCTAATGGAGAGTCTATTTTGTCCCAATAAAAAGTTCATGACTATCGATAAAAAAAATATATCAATAAACCTATTGTTCATTTCCGCGGTATTCCCCACACATTGCCAGTACACTATTACTGTAATATTTACACCTACCCATGTCCAAATGGATCCTTGTTGTTGTCTTTGTATTCTTCTTCTTCAGAAGAGTCGAAGACTTCAGGTTCTGAGGCTCTATCTTCACTGCTGCTAGCGAAAAAAATCTCTAGCGAAGTCGGCAACTGTAAAGTTTTTTTTAGCCATTTTCTCTGTCTCTCTCTCTCTCCTCACAGACGTAAACTGATGGGAGACACGTGGTTTATGTTTTGTTTACTTGGTGGGTAGGTCCTTAGTGATTTCTCGATGTCCATTGGTCATTTCAGACCATGATGGCTGCCGGCCGAGATTTCCTTGACGGACACACAAATCCACCAATCCCACACAGTGTAAAGTCAAGCTGCTTTGAGCGGCCATAT
This sequence comes from Pogonophryne albipinna, assembly GCA_028583405.1. Lineage (NCBI taxonomy): Eukaryota > Metazoa > Chordata > Actinopteri > Perciformes > Artedidraconidae > Pogonophryne > Pogonophryne albipinna. Next base: position 5,095,942 of record CM053244.1, on the reverse strand, counting down.
TGGCTGCTGTGCCCTGGTTACAGTCTCACAGGAGATACCACTGGAAAGCTACCCTTCCAGCGATTCCGCGGATATCTGAATCATATTTCTACTCCTTATAATCGAAAATATATGATTAATTACGTAACATTATGCGCACCTGGACGCGCCGGCGCGTCCACCGACCTCAAGAAATAACATTGCATTTTTAGCACTTCAGCATGCTACTAAAGAACAAAGATGTTATTAGTAAAACCTACATTGACCCTCATTCCCAAGGTCAATGTTTTAGTTTTTTATTGTCGATAGAGGCCTGAAATAAGGTCTGTGGTTGACACACGAACACAAAATGTTCACGTTTTATATTCTGTTGTTCTTCATCAAACGTCAGTAAATACCCCTCTCGTGAATGTCAGAAGCATCTATGTTTTAAAAAAATGGCGGTTGCTAACAAGTGACTAAATAAACTACTCAACATCATCACACCGACACAAATCCGCCTTTAGGGTGAGAATGCTCAGCCATGCAACCATGATGTAGTTTGTTTATAGCCTAAGGTTAGCTTTGTACTTCTGCAGATTGCATTTACACTTCAAAAGTCACAGTGGAGTTAGTATGTGGAGATTGTCCTGTTGAACAACACATGTTGGGTATTATAAACATGTGTTTGCCACAGAGCTATCTTTCTGGAATATATCCAATGGGAAATCCTATTGCTTTTTGTTGAGGCAGACCTTGCGATACCTACTTCCTTGTAGGCCTACAAAAATGCATCATCACTGCACCGCTCTAAAAAGCAGCTGACTCTAAGCAGAACATACCTTTGAGATGTTATAAACCTTTTTTTAAAAGATTGATATGGTGTCATGCTCAAATATTTCTGCTGCTACAAACATCCCTTTTAGAAAGGTGTCTTTAATGCACTTTAATGTTCCTCACATTGATTTTTTGTCTGGATTTCTTAAGAGTGGTCTTCAATCATCACCCTCAGATACGTTGATTATAAATCAAGGAACAGGATGTATTGCTACTGCTATAAAAAACATGTATTAACAATGTATAGAATATTCTTCATCAATGCTTTTACTAAATACCTGTTTGAAAACCACCTCATCACATTTCTAAATTAGTGGGTTCTGCAGGCCATCATGAGTCCTATAGTCGAGGTAAATCATTTCTAATCTAGAAATAGAAACTCATTAGAGGCAGTCATACTTAAGGCTCATGTCCTGCTGCTTTTTCTCACAAGTGGGTAACGAGCCATGACTATCAAAGCAGCAGAACACTGGCCCTTTAAGAACACCGCTGAGAATGTGTTAGGGCCACGGACCCCTAACTGATGCCATGGAGGACTTGTGTTGGTGATTTATTACGTCATTTTAAGCCTGTGTGTGTGCAGTTGTTGATATTTTTCGGGTATTATATTTGTGTCTCAATCCTGAGGACCAAATGGAAGATTATGAGCAAGATTTTTTGTAAGTACAGTTTTGTAGACAGAATCTTTAAAATATTTGTTCTTGGTCATTTCAGATTAATGGTGTTACCTTTACCTGATGTCAAGGCAAAAAGGCAAATATCAAAAGAAAATTATAAAACTGTAAAATGCTAACTTATGTGTACATGTAAATAATACATCTAATTTGTAATGTATTCAGGGAAAATCTATTTTTGTTTGGTCAAATAAAATTATTCTTGTCATTTGTGACCTGCTCCATCGAAATCAGTCGCATTGACCCGAAGACACATTTTGAGCTGTATACACTGTTGGAAAGAGGAAATTCCTAGTTTTCTAATGATATCAGGATTGTTGTTGTTCTCCAAATATTAAGCAAAATATGTCACATTATATAATGACTGTCACCGAGTCATCATTTTGAGAGAAAGGCCTTCAAAGTTTCCTCTTCTCTGGAATCCATCGATCTGATTGGTTATTAGCAAATGATCAAAATACTACGGAGGGAAGATATTTTAGTTTGGATTACTGGTCTGGGGGAAGCTCGCAAGTGTGTGTGTTTGTGTATGTTTGCCTTTGTGTGTATTGTGTTTGTTTCCCGGGGAAAACCCTCACGAGAAACACCGGCTGTTGTTATGCCTGCTGAGACGTCAAGTTACTCCGTTCTCCGCTTGTAATTATGCCGTTAAGCTTCAAAGTTGTATTTATCATCTGAATTTGCCGAAACAAGTTTAATATTGTGAAAGCCAAGACTTTGTTTATTTGAAATCAGATGAAAACAACCGGTAACGGACCCTGCCGTGTTATCTATGATCACTGTTACGGTTGCTGTTTGTCTGCTCCTTAATCTGTCTGGGATTGTTTGCAGCTGTGTGCGTGTGTGTGATTATGCAAATGAGCTGTGTGGTAGCCCCAACATCATTGGCTGCCCATCTCCTGGTCCGCCTCTGAAGATGGTGATTGGATCGACGTTGTCCAATCGCAGCGCACAGCCGGCGCACACCTGCTGGGGAGGAGTACAAAGGCTGCGGACTATCACCACTCTGGAGGCTCTGTATTGTGGGACAGATGTCTCTCGCTCTTAGAGAATTCTGTTAACTGTGGTAAAACTCGTGTGTAGAGTAGCTTAGTTAGTGTTTAGAGTATAGCTTCTGATTTTGTGACTGTTGCCCTTAGTTTAGCTGTGTTGTGTATAGATTATTTGGTTAGTTGTACCACTGTTAAAGTGAGGTTTTGTTTAGTTCCCTATTTAGTGTTATTTATTTGTATGTACACGGACTCCTTTTTAAGAGTCCTCCCTTTGTTTGGTTATTTGTCAACCTGTGCCCTTTTGGCCCTTTTGTTTGTTCAGGCTGCACGCCTGCCATTTTGTTTACCGCTGCTATTTAAAATAAATCACTTGTAATTATACCAATACCAATCTGGTTGGGTTTCTTCCCTTTAGTTCGGCCTAGCCTAATAGGGAACGTAACAATCACTATACGCCTTACATTCATAATGTCAGCGGAGGGAGGGGGGGCGGCGTGAGGAACAGCAGAGTGGAGAGAGAACTGTCTTCTTCCCTTTACAAGCTTCAAACATTTATTTATCGTGTGATTTTGGAAATAAAAGTTTCATATTCTGAAAGCCAAGACTTTGTTTATTTAAAATCAAACAAAACCCCCGAACCCCGAAAAACTATTTTTTTAAGCAAATCCACGTTTATTTTGAAATGAGCCGTTGCGACTTCCGACTGATTTCGATAGAGTGGGTCACATTTCTCAGCAAAAACATGTGTGTAACAATATTTATCTGTGCTAAAAATGTGCTGTTACACACTCCAGATTGACAAATGAAAGCCATTTGTTCCATAAAATGACAACATGCTTAATTTTCCTTGAACTAAATCTCTTCAGTACTTATTACAAGTGATTTAAAGGTCCCATGTCATGCTTTTCCGGTTATTACCCGTTCCCTTGTGTTATGAAGCTTCTGCATGTGAACGGTCTGCAGAGTCACAAACCCTCAAAGTGCACCCTGTAGGGAGTAAAACTCTAACACAGAAAAGACCTGTCTGTGCTGCCCCAGAACGCCTCGTTGGAGATTTCTCTTTTTCCATTGTTTACTTCTTGGGCATACTGACGTATTTCGGGTATAGTGACGTAACGTTACGACCGCGGAGCCGTTACGTTTGGACCAATCCGTGGACATCCTCACACACACACACACGGCGGGACGTTACGAAGCTCGCTGTTGCGAGGAGCGGGACACTGTGAGCTGACTCACTGGTGTGGGGTCGGCGAGACAGCGAGACACCGCCTGAGCACACACACTGACTCCCAGCCAGGCTGCGGGTGTGGGCTCACAGGGGGGGGGGGGGCAGGAGCTCCAACAAGCTGTTTAGGACTGAGAGTGAATACACATACTATTCAAAGATGCTGTATGAGAAACCAATGTGAGTTTGGAAATTTGCACAATAAACATTTATTCTAGTAGACCTCAACAATGGAATTATGATCAGTAGAAATGGCCATGACATGGGATGACAAGTATTTTCTTCTTGCCTCGATCATCCAAATGTACTCTGCTGCCTCTCTGTCTTTCTTCTTCCCCCTTTTGAACTCCTCTCTGTTTTTGTCCCTTCATGTAGACCTACATGAAGCATCTGCTTTGTGTCTGTCTCAGTTGTGTCATCCTTCATTTTCTCCTTGCTCCCGTCTCACTGCAAAAAAGAGTCTTTATTTAAACAGGTGATTTAGTCTGGATGTGAGTCAATGATATTCTCAGCGGTGCATTCAGGAACCTGCGCTTCATGGGACAGGGAAAAGTGTGGGTGTTCAAATTGGATGAGTAACACTATTCGGTTAGAACTATCGACATTCCCTTGAGCAAGACACTGACCTTCCATCTACAACTCCAATCGCACTGCTCATAGGTCAAGAACAAAAGACTGTGGCTGTATTGGGAATCTCTCAAAGGTAAATGTGCATAAATGCATTGAATTCGAAGCAGGGTATCGGATTAGATCAGTCCTAGACAAATGAAGGTTTTGAATTTAAATGAGGTAGTTTGGGGTTGATGAGGAGCCAGATAAAAAAGAAGGACGTGTGAAAGGAGAAATTGAGATTGCACCTTTAAAATACCTAACCACCAATATAATAAAACAGATATAAAGGCTTCAGAGCGAAAGGGAGAACTAGAGATATGGTTCATCAATTGATCGAAGAGCCCTAGATAAATGTGAGAAAGAGATCGTCCAATCAAATTGGGGGCCTTGCAAAAGTTGACAAGGCCCCTGCTGAGCAAAACAACATTTAAACGAGAATTATTTTCTGTTTCAAACCCAATGACGGTTGGATCCGTAAATCTGAAGTTTGAAACATGAAGTGTTCACAATTTCCTTTTGGTAATACTGTAGGAGCCAATGAACACTGGGAATAAAGGGAGGAACCTATGTTTGATGGGGAGAGGTTCCGCCGGAAAGCCATACAGTTTTTGACCACACACGGAGAACACACACACACGGACGACACACGGAGAACACACACGGGATTACAAACAAACAGAAAAGGTATTGTGTAAACCGTAATATCGTGTGGTGAATGATGGAAAGAAACCAGTAAAATGGAAATAAATGGACTGTTTCGAACTGGAAACTTTGTTTATGACTTTTATTCGGCAGCAAACAAGGTGTGCGTCAATTACACCCACAAAGCGGATCCTCAGAGGCTTAAAGCGTTGGCTTACGGCCCGTCCACACACAGGCATGAAAAAAATCTTTCAAAGCTTCGCCCATTCACTTGAATGGGGTGACGTAGAAGATTTTGAATCTTCGCCGAACTGCATTGTGGGGAGCGGAGCATGGCTTTGCAAGCATCGTGAGCATCAAAAGTTGAGCAATGTTCAACTTTTGATGCTCCCGAAGCTTTCGAAGCTGGCATCAGCCAATCAAATCCCGTTTATGCAATTCCCGCCAGTACAAGCGCTCGCCAATCAAACCGCGTGCAAGCTGGGAGAGCCAGACCGCAGTTAATTTCCTCATATTCCAAACGAGAAATTACGGTAGCAAATCACCCGGTTCTTTACGACCAGACTATTTACCGGGATACAAACCGGAGGAACCAGGCATGGAGGGAGGAGGCAGAGACAGTGGGTGAAACTGGTAGGTTTTCGCCTGTTTGGGGAGTTTATATCCAGTTTACTTCGTTTTAACATTGCTATTGCTTTGTATGTCGGGGGCGGGAGATCCATGTGATTGGTTGTTGGTCACGTTGCTCGCAAAAAATCGCCAAGCTTCAGACACGCCCAGCATCAAGATTTTTTTCATGCCTGTGTGTGTACAGGCCGTTAGCCTCTACAAATACCTTAATGGCTGAGATCAGGGAACATGATGACATTGCTGACATGCAATCTAGATATTGTAAGGTGTCGAACTGATAGTCCTCCTGATTCCCAATGGTAGAGGCCAGCTTTTGCATTCAGTGTGTTTACAGTGTATCCCTTCTGTTGTGTTATTTTATTGGAAAGTGAGCCACAAGGGATATCTTTACCTTAACCCTCACCTGATGTACCTTCTTAACAGTGATATATATGAAACTGGACATACGTCGGCTTGTCACAAGGTTTTTTGTGGAAGAAATATTGATTTTTGGGAATCTATGCCCTCAACACTGTGTTTACTCTTGCAGCACATTGACGACTTTAGAAAGCCACTAAGATTGACCCTAACTCCCACCGGCCTCGCAACAATTCCTACGTGCCTCCGAACCCTTTGTCCCACATCCTATAAATGTTTTATTTCCATGGGACTTTGCGAATGCTATAAAAGTTACAAAAGGTAATTTCCAAATGTCTGAAACAATCATGTAACCTTTTGCCCTTTGGCTCCTCGCTGTATTTTGTCTGTTGCTTTCATCTGTGCGTGCACTGCCTGGGTTCTTATCTATTTTAATTAATGTGATCCCCCGGCTTCTATCTCACCCCAAGCCAGCTGTGTTTATAATGCGTACGCATGGCTTATCTGAAGTTATCTTTTTGCTAAATGTGATCCACTACAACCTAATCCAACCCTCTATTGATTGTCTGCCACACTTAGCTCAACATAGCTCACCTGGTGTGGGGGAAACTATCGAGGAAAGAAAGATTGAAGTTTGGCCATGAAGAAAAGAAGATTTTGGAAGCTTAAGTTCATTCTGTGAAAAGAGGGTTGCCCTTGTATATCTTGGCAAAGCTTTCATCGCTTATTGATTGACCCGGTTAATCAAGTGTAGTCCTAAAGGGAAAAGGTAGATAAAAGAGAATTATTTTTTAGGAGGATTGATGGCTGCCACATTTTCTGTAGCGTTGACTGACATAACTTCTTCAGATGACAAACGTAAAAAATGTTTATTTGTTCTGTTTCAAACCCAAGGCAAAAGAAATCCAGGCAAAGACTTCCTTTTCTGTACACTTAGCAACCTGAAGATCAGACTCGAATAGAGAGATGACGTCTAGGAAATAAACGTTTTACAAGCTAATCTTTTTGAAAATAAGCTCAATTTAAAAATGTGCCTTTTGGCCAATGCTTTGCTCCCCACACAGAATATTGGTTACCTGAATTCCAACAAACCTGATTGGTCAATTCTACCTATTGAAACCAGAACGTGGAACCAAAGTCGTATTTTCTAGTAATCATTTTAGTAATACTAAACTAAACATTATCCTATTAGTTTACTTTTTTTTTTTTAAAAGGGTGATATTTTCATCCACAGGGTCTTTTTAAAATCATGATTCGAAGTTGATAAACTGACATTTAGATTGAACTTTAATTTAGAGTACTTGCTATATGCTCAAGAAGGATTATCCCTATTACTTCTGTTTGTTCACTTCTAATTTTACCTCCTAATAAAGTAATTTAAAACTTCATTGTTGGATAAGAATATTGAAACCACCCTCATGTCTGCCCATTACATTGTGAAGTTAAAGCCATCGTTGATTACCTTTTCACAAGCACAAAGGGCCGTTGATACATGTTAATAGCTAAATTATGCATCAGTGTCAGTGCTTACTAAATTGTTGAATACTGCAACATCTTTTTTGGCTGAGTGAAACAGCAGTTTTGGTCTTTTGTTTGCAACAGATGCATTAACAGAGTGTGACCTAACACTTGTAGTCTTTAAACATTGAGAACAAAATGGCTTTTGCTTGAGATTTTGAGCACGTTCAAGAATGTATCCTTGTGTCTGTTAAAGTATAACAGGTACGTGTTTACTGGTTGGGAGGGGGAGTCAATGACCTTATTACCATTGTGCAGTGGAGTGTGGAGTCTCATCAAAGCAACTTAGCAGTTTATTCATAGATACATATTCTTAACAACACACAGATGCAGCCACAGACACATTTAGCTATTGAATTGTTTTCAAAAAGCTTTTATGCACACAAAATATTAACACATACACGTTAACCACAATTCAATTCAACATCACTCTTCTGACATTAAACATAATTAACCAATAAATGTATTAAATAGCTGTAAAATGTTTCCGTGAATTTCTATTGGCACACATAACAGCGCCACAAATGTGCCGGTATTGATTCTGGACCTGTCAGAGCCCTAAATATATTCAATTAGAGCTTCCCATTACACTATGCCATCTGCAGTGAACTGAGACAAGAGGACTATACAAAAGAAAAGGGAGAAAGTAGCGGTGTGAGCTGAAAGAGGTTAATCAAGTAGTGAACTGAAATAAACATGATCAGTTCATTAGGAAACAGTCAGTTGTGTTTGAGCAGCAGTGGATAGTGTAGTTCTTCTGTGGGGGACTCCATATTACCTTTAATCAGGGTTGGGAGGTTTACTTTCAAAATGTATTCGGTTACAATTAGTAGTTACATGTAATCAGCAACCTAATCTAAGTATCACAATATCAAAGTAATGCAACCCGATTCCTTTGTTACTTTTGGAAAACCTCAATATCAAATGCAATGCAAATAAATATAAGAGTTTTATGTATACGACAGCAGAACAATGTCACCTTAGAAAAGAAGAAACCAAGATATTTATTATCAAAAATAATTTATACGCTAGTCCTGCTGACTAGTATATATACAAACGCTGTTTTAGTTTAACCAACGCATGAAGTAAAAGCATCCACAGTATTCTTGTTTAATATATATCAGGTGTCCACCTACTGCATTTAGAAAGAAACATATTTAAATGACGTAAGAATTAAAGAAGCCTAAATTGCCTCAAAGAAAATTCAGGCAATACGTCTACCTAAAATAAATCAAACTTTATTTTAAAATGTATTGTAATATTGTAATCCTGCTATTAACCTGTTAAGCCCCAAGGTCCCCCTCGGCGGGTACTTTTTTTTTTTTGTTCACGATCTTAATATTTAAGAACCTATTAATGTGTTATACCAGATTAACGGGTATAATCTCAGCTAACTGACGATACAAACCATTTTTACCAAAACAAAACAAGTCTCATAAGAAGCATCTAAATTACCCCTGAGCGAAAAATGCTAACTGACATTGGCACAGAACTCAAGATAAAAGTACCCTTATTATTATTATTATTATTACTTATCGTAGCTGCACATACAAGATACCCGATTAAAGCTGAGATTCCACAGATCATTTAGGTATATACAGTGGTGACTGGTCATTAGGGGCAGGTGGGGCACAGCCCCACCTAGTGTCAGCAGAAAGTATTAAAAATAATGATTACAACAAAATGCAAAAAATAAATTAAAAGATCATGTTTGATCATCTGATTCGTCTCATTGCTGTTTTAGTCTGTGTTCTTCTAATTAGTGTCTACAGTGTGTGCCGATTGAGCTGTTTAGAGCCATGTGGGACAAAACCCGATCCTGCCCCTCCCTCTCACTGTCTAAGTGAACGGTGACTGTAAAAACTACACTGCGCATGCTCAGAGTATTGTCCTATTTAATGTGTGTGGCAAAAAAATAATGACCATAGGGGCACTGAGCTGCCATCCCCACCATACGTCATCTCACATCATTCAGAGCTGATTGGCTGTAAGTACGTGTGCCGCGAAAAGTGTGGTGTGTGAAGAGGAGACGAGAGAGCTGCAGTGACGCGTCCTAAAACCCGGAAGTAAGCTGCGCATGGCTTCCCTCCACAAAAAAGCAATGAGATTTCTCCATAGGATTTTAGAAAATAGCTCCAAATAAGATCTGTGGGAAACGTAGCTGTTAGATAAATGCACGCTTTGTTCAGCCGGATAATATCCACACTTTTATAATTTTCTAATTATAAATCTATTGATTAGATTTATGATAGACTTTTGAAACTACAAGAAGATAAGGAGGACTTTTACAAAAAAGTAATAGAGATTTTTGTCCAGAAGGATAGGCAAATGGACTTCATCTTCAAGTCAAGGTAAGACTACAATTTTATTGAAAATGGGATCTTACTAAGAGAGAACAATTAAATATTTAAATGATAAAATTACATTTTTTGGGTATCCTTTTGTTGAACTGTCTGTTTAAAATTAATCGAAGCATCAGACAAAAAAACCTTTTGAAAATAATATTATATTTTGATTTAGGTCAAAATATAATATTTGTAAACCTGAAGAGTCAGTGCCAGTTAGGGTGACCAGATGTCCCGCTTTGCGCGGGACTGCACAGCATTTTCACGACTTTTGGTGCGTCCTGCAAATTGAGACGATGTCCCGCATATTTCATTTTGATTGGCAAAAACGCTTTTCTAAAATCAGATTTATCCAATGGCTGTTGAGAAAGCAGGGAAGGCTATCATCACGGGGGTGTGTTTGCTGTCAATCAAACTGTAACACACGGCGGGTGCTGGTCAAGTGTTAACCAATGAGAGTAACTCACTCACACACACCCCCGCGGCCCCGCCAAACAACAACAACGAGAGTCAGTCAATAACGCAGGCGACGCAGCAGGTTATGGAAAATGGAGGAAACTGAAACTACAGCTAAGAAGAAAAGAAGATGCACATACAACAAACACTGGGAAGACACTTACCCGTGGGTGAAGCCAGTGAGGGCGACTCTCAGAGAGGTTTTTGCAATCTTTGCAAGAGTAATTTTTCAACCTATTGTTGCTGTGATGGACACAACTGAAAGCTATTTTATTTTATGTATTTGTTCCCTCCTGGCCAGTTTTTATTTGTACTTATGGTTTTATTTTATCTATTAATTTATGTTGTGCCTAATTTTACAGGTAATACACTAGTTGAATTAGGAAGATGCATTTCTAAACACTTGAAGTGAATAATGCCTGCTGCCTTGGTTAGCCTTAGTTTACTTTTCTTTATTAAGAGATACAAAATTGTTACTGCATTTTGACTTTCTGACATTGTGGGGTGCTGTTGAGAGGGTGTCCCACACAAACATACTCCTTGTCCCACATTTGGTTTGTTCGGACCTGGTCACCCTAGTGCCAGTGCCTCACCAGCCATGAACCTCACTGCAGAAGCTATAGACATCTAAGTTTTTTGTGCCCCACCACTTTTGTACATATAAAAACGCCACTGGGTATATATATCATCACTGAGTGATCTGAACTCGCGACAGGGGAAGCAAACAGACATCACAACACGTACCTTTACGGAGCTTCTAGGGAGATCGTCTCACCGTAGCTGTCAATCTGATCAAAATACGTGTTCAATGGCATTAAAACGAGAAAAAAACGCGGCTGAATCGGTTAATCCATAGGTTTTTAACGTCTCTGTATAAAAAAATGATTTCATTTATAATCCATAATTCCATTTTTATGTAAAAATCGGAGAGTAAAAGTTAGCTGCTAATGGTAGCCATCAGAGTTATTGCAGCTTCCGGTCTTGGCTATGAGGCAGTCTCACACACACACATTGCCAAATAAGGAGTATGTGGGAGTTCCCCTCGATTCCATTGGCTCTGACGGTTAGAAAGAATGTCAATCTGGAAAATCCACCCAAATGACCCCAGAAGTGTTTTTTTGTTGTTGCTATATCTCTCTAAAAAGGTCAAATATCACTTGTTTTGCATCAATCTTGATACAGGGTACTTATTATATGTTGTACTTTGGATTCCTAAAGCTTTTAGTCTATCCCATCATTCAAGGTTAGTTTTCACTACAAGTAATTTTTTTTTTGGACGGACACTATAATTTACAGTTTTTTACCATGTTCAATCTGAATTTACTTTAAAATAAAAACATCTATATTGATTCTGACTTTTCTACATCCAACTCACAGGTTTATCATTACTTTGACAAAAAAGATTATTAATTTAACCCTTTTAGAAGATATGGTCATTTGTTCTGGGAATGTCATTTTGGAGCCTGAGACCTGAAAAACAGGCTCGTGGCTTAACAGGTTAATCCCCGTGTTTTTACAAGTTTATTGTCCTGATTGCTCGAAATTGCTTAACGTAAAATAGACTTTGTAATAGTGCATTCCAACTGGATTTGGTGTTTGCAAAAATGCCCTTATGTACAGTATACCACATTAGCAGTCCATATCTGTCACCTTATTGCACATACTCAACTACCCCACAATATCTTGAAATCCATGTTTTCAAGAGATGTTTAAAAAATGTCATACTGGCACTTGAAGTAATGTCCAAGGATCACAGATGTCTTCCTGATTTATCTTCTGGGCACCACAAATCTCTTTTTTCAAATTCAGCTTGCGGATGTTTAAATAACAATCTAAAGTCTTTGACCGGCCGTTGAAGGCAGGGTTCACCGAAGCGAGTAGGATGCATCCTCTGAGGACTATTTAATCCCCAAACAATGATCCATCCTACAGTTGTTGGGTTTTCAATAAGAACCAGGCTGAGGGGCATACCAAATACAGTATAAATTGAAAGCATCACCCAGAATTCCACATTGATGTATCTTCTTGGAAACATGAATCTCTTGTTCAAATTCAGGTGGTAGATGTTCAAATAACTAATTTAAATGAAAAACATTGACATAATGTTGGAGATCAGAAGGTCACCAAAGTAAGTAGGATTCATCTTCTGGGGACTTTTTAATCCACAAATAACAATCCAGTTGAGAGATTTCAGTAAGACAAAAGCGAAAGGGTGACCAACAGAGAAATTAACTTACTGACTGATAACCTCTACATATAAGCTATAAATATTAAATAAAGATTCTGGATCAGATATGGATGATGCTTAATGTTTTATGAGTTGTTTCACTTTGAAATGGCAAACCATCTTTCAAAAAAGACTCAATACATTTGTACCAGAGGGAAGGCGATACACAACAAGCTTAAAGACAATGTACAGCTGCACTGCAACTATATGAAAGTATGAATGTCTACAAACGCTTAGATACTGTAATTAACGGAGTGAAGGATGCTATTTGTAGAATATTGAGCTGGTGTAGTCAGACAGAAGCTCAAGAAATGCTTAACATTTAAACCGAGCAAGCCATTTAGAACGAGCAGTTAAGGGACTTGGATGCGTCCCCTCACTCTACGAGAGACTTATAATTAAGCCAATTAGCAGACAGAAACAACAGTAAAATACCTCAGGGAGGGATAAGGACTAGGACACCTTTAAAAACATCAAATATATGCCCACACTGAAACACATCACTGCTGCTTGTATTGTCTGGGGAGGCCCACACAGATGGTACAGGTGCATTTGTTTGGACGCTAAGCAGTTTGATGGTTTTAACACGTCCGGCTAATTAGTAGCTATTCAGGAGGTTCTGCAAGGCGGACAATTCAATATGCACATTTTTTTAAGGTGGCAGCGTATTAGACATATTATTATATCCTATAGTAAGCAACCGGCAAGAAACTTTACAGTATTTACATTTCTAAACAGACTTGGCAGCATTTAGTTTTGCCATCTCCAAAAAATAGTTTAGGTTTACGCTTTGTCCAAAACGACTTTTTATGGAACTTCGTGGAAGGGTGTAGAATGAGCCAAAAGAGAAGCCATTACATATTGTTGCAGACCCAAATCACACGGACGATAAACACATTGTTTCCTGTCAGGTTAACATTGCAGGAAATGGCATGTGTGGTGCATTCATGTGGTGTTGGAATACAAATGTAAATGTGTTCCTGATTGGGAAAATCAACGTAAAGCATTCAGGATTGGGAGTGTCAGGACAGAACCACATCTTGGATCAAGCTAGGATAAATAATAGCTTCAAAAAACCAGCTTGTTGATTCTAAATAAAGACTGACCTGTAAATATCACCAACAAACTGAAATCGTAATACCGATTTCCCAACTCCGGTAATGGGACCATGCTCATATCTAATATTGCTGAATGTAAAAATAGTCCCGTTTAACATGAAATCATTTTGTCTCAAGGCAAGTTTTTACACAATTTACTAGATCAAGTGGATTTGTAACCTAGGACCATATAAGAGCCTCATGCATGTACATTTTGGTGGGCAGTAATAATTAACCTTTGAAATATAAATTAAATGTTACACTTGGAAAGCGAATGAGTCACAGCGCACCGCACAGACCGAGCGGTCCACCCATCAGCGGTGTAAACAGCAGAAGCTCCGGTAAGGATTCTTAATGTGTGTGTGAACAAGCAGCGAGGACACACACGGAGCATTTAGTTCTAGTTTATATAATTCATATCTGAATATAACAACCCAATAAATACTACACAGCAAACCGAAACACTAACAAATATACACGTTGGCAAAAATACCTCCGCACACTACACCCTCACCATGAAATTAAAGCTTGAATTTGTCGTTTTCTGAGGTCAGAATTATTATAAATGAAAGATCTATTTATGTTGTAAAAATTGCTTGAATATACTTTTGATCTCTGTTTTTAGTGTAACATTAATATGTAACACTTACTTAGAACTAGGGATGGGTACCGAGCCCGGGGGCTGAATTATTAAAGATCGTGGTACCGTTAAGCTCTGACGTTATCTGTCTTTTTATCGGTACTCATGGGCGGCGCCAGGATTTATTTACTGAAGTAGCTTAGCAGTTGCTATATGACAGCACCGCGTTGCTAGTTAATTAAAAAAATAAATAAACAAACAATACCAGTGGGCCAAGCACGAGCCTGTTCATATTGTAGCGTTCACCGCTATTCAAGATCACAGATCACTCGAGCCTTCAATGTAGAAATCGTTCTCTTTATTTTCTGGTATTGACGGCCACAGCCACGCCTTACAGAAGCAATCAATAGTATAACACTCATGACTTTTCCCCACACTCGAACACAACTCCTACCGTCTCGTACTCCCTCCACACACACACACACCCGAAAACACACACACACCCGAAAACACACACACACACACACACACACACACACACACACACACACACACACACACACACACACACACACACACACACACACACACACACACACACACACACACACACACACACACACACACACACACACACACACACACCTGGAAGGGGCGGTCTCTCCCTAACTCCCACCAACAACATTGCCTAAATAACTTTACAACTGTACTAAACTGTCCACATCTGATAACTGAAATAACTAACTTGGACACGCTACAATATTATCATTATCAGTACAAGTACACAATAGCGATCGTTCACTGTTTCAACTGGCATACTGTGGCATTTAACCTCCCCACCACACCGCAAACAGACACACAGACGCAATGCGTGGTTCAAGGCAAAAGTGTCTATGATCGTCTGCTCATCAAGGACTCTTGCACGTTCTGCATTGATGGACAGCAAAGACAAATTGCTATTCCTTAAGTCCCTGCTGTTTCTCCTCATGTCGTTTTTGACACGCCGTAAACAAGAAAAGCTGCGTTCGCAGGTTGCAGACGGGACAGGCAGTGTGACCGATATACACACAAGTCTGTGCAAATCAATAAATGCATCCTTGTATGGCCGGAGAAGGGAGAGAAATGTGTGCGTGATGTTCACAGTTTGTCCCTGCTGCTGCTTTTTTCGGTCAAGGAACCCATAATACTGGGCCATGGGTGAGGTGTTCCATCTCAAGGAATGACTCATGTGTTGGGTTTAAGGCAGACGTGCCCTGTAGAACTCCACAAGATTCAGACGAAAACCGCCTTTTCAGTTCATTGACAAGTCTATCAATGACAGGGTAGTTGCAGTGCTTTCGGATGTCATCAGAGGAGGTGAGTGGTGGAAGTGTTGCTGTTGGAGCATCAACTACAAACCCCTCTAGGTGGCTTGCAGGCTGAGGCTGACGTCGCTCTTGTCTCAACTGGACGAGGATGCCAGTCTTGGTGAAGAGGGCTTGTGCTTTGTCCAAAATGTCATTCCATGATTTTTCGTTTAGCTTTTCGGAGAGGGATGTAATTACCGACTCAACAAGATCCGTAGCAGATGCTAGTTGCAGATCTGGGGACTGTAAATGGTCGGACAAGAATTTGGTGGTGCAAAACATATCCTCAAATAGAGTGAGTTGCACAGCAAACTGTCATTCAATCGCCGATGGTACGAGCAATATACTTGGCTCGAGTACTCAGTGACTATGGACTGTGTATTTAGTTTTGCCTGCAGGCATTTTGCTCACGAAGGAAGCCGCTTCCATAAAAAAACACCTTTACCCATGACGGATTTAGCACCTGGGTTAAAGCTACGCAGTCATTCCTTACACATGATGTGAGTGGTGGACATACATACGCCATGGATGCACGGTCTGAATGTAAGTTAAGGAAAGATAGTGGCTCAAAAATCAGCAACGCACTCAGCGAGGGACATTCACAAACTGTATGTGAAAACAGGGAATATATGCGGGCAGTTGTGGAAGCATTGCGTTACACTGTGTCAAACCATTACGCAACGAGGGCACAGGGAGGGTGAAGCATCACACAGGGGAAACTTCATCGAACATTTTGACTTTTAGAAGTTTGACAAAAACGGTGGCAAAAAAAATCTGATAATCCGAAAAATGCAAAGTACACACACCACGACGTACAAGATGAGCTCATTGAGTGTCACGATCCTAGTGTTATGTCATGATTTTAGCTTTGTCTGTCTTGTAATGGGTTTTATTTTGCAATTCTGTTCTCTGTCTCTTGTCTTCCTTCTTGTGTTTTTCCTCCTGTGTCTGATTGTCTGATTGTGTTCACCTGTTGCCCTTGTGTTTCTGCCTCCCCTGCCCAGCTGGGTCTTGTCCTGTGATTACCCCTCTTGGTATTTTGTCTTGTCTTGCCCTGTGTTCCTTGTCGGTTCATTTTCTTTCCTGTCTCCCTCCATGTTGGTCACGTCAGTTTTTGTGTTGTTGCTACCTTGTGTTACCTGTTTGTCTCATGCCATGTTTTGTTCATCAGCTTTTTTAAATAAAGCTCGCTTTTTGTTCCTAGACCTTTTTTTTGTATTCTGCATTTGGGTCCTACCTTTTTCCATCTAACAGAATGAACCGACCAAACTATGGACCCAGCGGATTTTTATTATTTTGACCTCGGCTAGAAGGGACAAAGAGGCTGTCCTCAAAAAGGCACAAATGGAGGTGGCCAGAGCAGCCATGGTTCCGGCTCCAGTACTGGCTCTCCGGCCGACGCCAGCTCCCCGTGTCCTGTCGGCGTACCGGCCGACTCCAGCTCCTTGTCTCCGGTTGGCTCTCCGGCCGACGCCAGCCCCCCGTGTCTTGTCGGCGTACCGACCGACTCAAGTCCCTTCTTCATCGGAGGTCCCGCCGACTCAAGCTCCTTCACCGTCGGAGGTCCCACCGACTCAAGTCCCCTCTCGAGTGACTTTTCAATGTCCCCCCTGCCCAGCTGTGTCTTGTCCTCTTTGTATTTAGTCTCGTCTTCCCCTGGGTTCCTTGTCTGCCTTTTTTTGGAATTCTGCATTTGGGTCCTACCTTTTTCCACGATTCTAACATTGAGCTGATGTCAAATATGGTCAGGGATCAAATCAGTGGGGAAGTACAGGAAGCTGGAGTGTTTGCACTGATGGTGGTTGAGAGAAAATACGTGAGTAAAAAAAGGAGCAGGTGTCTGTGGCAGTCATGGATGTATAATAAGAACTGGATACAGCGTCTCGTTCTTTCCTATGAGAACTGCTCATTGGCACATGAGGACAAAATGGCCCAACTTTTGAGAGAGCGAAACGTCACAGATTACCGGTCATGCCTAGCTGTCAGAGCAGAAGAACCCGTATGTGCGCTCACAGAGCATGCGCCCCTTAAGCCCCGCCCCCCGAGCTCCCACTCTCGGCTCAGTAGACTGAATGGAGAGAGAAAATAAATCTTTAGATTCGGCTTTTAGTGCATTTTACAACTCTGAGGACCTAAACATTCTAACAAGGGCTATAAAATAGTTCATACTGGGTAGTTTATTTAGTTTAAAAAAATGTATCCGCCATGGGAAAAAGTCTTTCTGGGCCCAGTGACGTCACGGACTGATACGGAAATTGTAGTACCGCCGTTCGGCCACTACGGATTTGTTCCTCAGAGCCCGGCGCACTTCCTGGGAGCTTGGTGGCAGTGCGGTGTATATACAAAACGATGGCATACAGGAGGAGTTCCTTCACTTCACCCCAGCTGATGGCCTAGACGCCGATTCACTTTTGACAACGATCAAACAGACGCTCAGTAAATGCAACATTGATCACAACATGTGCATTGGCCAATGCTAAGACGGTGCCGCTGTCATGTCGGTGTGTACTGACGGTGTGCAGGAGGGATTTCGGAAGGAGGTGCCACAGGCCCTTTATGTACATTGCCATGCCCACCGGCTACATTTAGTTTTAGTTGACTGTGTCAAGAATGTGAGACCAGCAGGGGATTTCTTTTGAAGTTGTGCAGATACTGCATAATTTATTTTCTGGCTCTGTCGTGAACAACATTTTCCTTAAAAAGCAAAAGGAACTTGAACCAACAGAAAAGCCGGTTGAACAAAAAAAGCTGTCAAACACTAGATGGGCCATTCAGAAAACACTGCCAGCAATCTATGCAAAACTATCTGTGTAAAAAGACGATCCACAAGCAGAAATGTGAGATCCAAGTGCATTTTTGGTCGACAAATACAAAATGGATTCACAAATGCCTGATCGAAAGTTGTAAATGTTAAAGGGATATCCAAAGATCTTTTTACATTTGTACATTTATTTGTGAGTTTGCAAATCTTTTAAATGCATTTGTGGTGTTTTACATTTACAAATCACATTTTTACACACATTATTTTTATGTTCACACAAATAATTACGAGACATATCTATGCCCATATACTTAGAACATAATATAATGATATTAATAAATGCACAAGTAATAAGTATTTTCAAAGAGGAGTAGAACAATACATCTCTTAATGTCCTTCCTTCCATAACTGGCTTTATGAAAATTATAAATCTCCCCTGGATGTGAGTTTTTTGTGTTGGTTTGATAAGCTTCTCTGTAGATAAGAGGGATGAATGGTGAAGTAGTCCTCTGCAGAAATGTTCCTCTCAAGTGGATCTCCAAACAAGCAGTCTCTCTATATTTAAACTTCAGGTCCAATCTTCGCCCCACTTGTTGGTGACTTTGTTGGTAGCTTCTTCAGGAACATCAGCCCTGCAGCAAACAAAACCAAACTCTGCTCAAAGTCCCTCCAGCAGACACACCGCCCAAAACACAGAGGCCCAATTCCAAACCACACCCTACCCACTCCCCTCCCTGATGGAGTGAACTCCGTCTGTAGCCACACTCGCAGCTGAATGAGGCTCCCGCCGGTCAGATGGAGGGAGTAAATACAGCGGCAAGCTTTGGGACAAACTCCCCTCTCTCCGGCAGAAACAGGAAATGCCATAATTTTCGTAACAACGGTTTAAAATCAGCATCTCTTGGATTGAAAATAACACAAATAAAACTCTAAAAAATCTTTTATGGCATTTTTTTTATTGTAAACATATTTTTGTTTTTAAATCTGATAAGCTACGTAGTTTTAGCGAAAGTCCATGTAAATATACACTAACTTTTACCGTTTTCTAGACTAGACATGAGTAAATTATACTAAGTTTAAACAAATACGAGGTAACCATGACGTTTTTAACATCTGTATGAAGATATTAAATAGCTCTTGTTGTGCAGTTTGTCAATGAATGTTTCCACGGAACTGTTTGTACACAGCGTGTTTCATGACGGACACAGACAGCATTGAGTCTGGTCAGGTAGGGCACCAGGTGAAGTCAGGTGCGATGCAGACTCGGGCCCAATCCCAAACCACACCCTACCCACTACCCCTCCGTTCGACTCAACGCTGTGTGTGTCCGTCAGGAAACACGCTGTTAACAAGTAGTTCCAGCAAACATCCACTGATACATTGAGATGTTAGCAACCTCATATTTTTTTTACTTAGGATCGTATACCTGTGTTTAGTCTAGAAAAAGGTAGATATGTGCATTTTACAGACTGTTGCAAAAACTAAGAAGCTTATAAACATCAGTTTTAAAACTAAAAGAGCTTTACAAAAAAGTAGTGGACTTTCACAGTGTTTGCGGCGGCGGATGCGGTACCGGCGCTGTGAAAGTCCACGGCCCACCTATGCCAGAGCCAGCAGCCCACCGGGAAAAGTCCCGAATCTCCCGATGGCCAATCCGAGCCTGCTCACACACACAACTGAAACCAAAAATCATTTACAAACATTTTTTTTCCTTGTACGATGTGAGGGTCTAAGGACAAAGGGTCTGAGGACAGAGGGTCTGAGGATAGAGGGTCTGAGGATAGAGGGTCTAAGGACAGAGGGTGTCGTTTTTCTCGTACTGATATTCTGAACAATCTGTGCTGTTGTATTTGCTGTAAAGTGTCTCTACTCTAGGCTATTTTTATTATATGTACAGCACTTTGGCTCCACCAAAAATCGCTTATAAATGTGCTATATAAATAAAACTTGATTTGATTTGAATAAAATATGAAACGCACTCTCATATACACATGTGAAACACACTAGTGGTGGGAATTCCGGCTCTTCTTGGTGAGCCGGATAATTTGGCTCGGCTCACCAAGAAGAGCCGGCTTTTCAGTTTACCACATATTATACCTTTTTATAATTCAATCAAATGTAGCCCTGTTTTGACTAATGACACATATATCACTTAAATTATTCAATACATCCTTTGTACTGAAGTATTCAAAAGTAAAGCTTACATGTTTAATATAAATGATTTGCTGTGGCCAAATGTTTGCATTGCATTTACAGACCCGTGTAACTCTGAATTCACTGACTTAAAGAAAAGGCCCTGACAAAACAGCAGGGCTCTATTTCAGTAACTATTAACTATAGAAAAAAAGACAGCAACAGCTGACATCAAATCTCTTCTGAGCCTAAGGATAATCATAAATAAATAACATAGTGAAAATAAATGTATTGCAGTGCTCAAAACAGCAGCATCCAACCGTCTCTAATCCTTGGATATTACATGTCACTGCATGCATGCACGGAGCAGCTGTAGCGTGGAGATCATCATATCAGCAACAATAAAAATGGCTCGTTCGCGGGCGCGAGCCGGCTCCCGTCGTTCACTTAAAAAAGCCGTCTCTCTGAGCCGGCTCGTTCGCGACCGACACATCACTAAAACACACACGAAATGCACTCGCCACATTTTATCTCTGTGAAATGGGCTTTTCAGCTGAAAACAAAATACAGATCTAGGCTCAACATTGAGCACGACTTGAGAGTGGCAGTATCAAGCCTGCAACCGCGTTTTGAGAAGATGTGTAGTGCAAAACAGGCTCATTGCAGCCACTGATAATCCAGTGATGAGACTCATGCATTCAATTGGTCATTTGCATTGCTGAATGTATGAAAGTATTGATTTGTTATTGATTGTCTCTATTGTGAATTGATGTTATTTGTTATAAGATGTAGAACTTGACGTTATTTAAATACATTTGACAATTTTAAGCTTGGCCTACTATTGATAACACAATTGCATAGGCCCTCAGCCCATTTGAGGCAAGGATTGACATCATTGCACTTTTGTTTTCTCTATTTCTGAACCCCCACTGGTGTAGGGCGTGTTTTGGGATAGGGCCTCGCTGTTGGAGGGCTTGATAACCCACTCCCCCTCCACACTCGTTGGTTTGGAACAGCACTTAATGTGGCGAACGCGCAGTGAGTTGGTGTAGGGCAGAGGTGCCCAGTACGTCGACCGCGGTCGATCGGCAATGCTGGTAGATCGCGAGTCATTCATAAAAAAAAAAATCCAGCTCTGTTAAAATAGACAGGTTTTGATCCCTCCTCCCTTGGCCTCCCTGCCACTTAATTCAGGAGTTTACTTGATTGACAGAAAAAGCGACCTATCGCTTTCCAGTCTGTTAACCCAGAATGCAAAGCGATACAAAATCAGTCAAGTGCCGGGAAAACTCAAATTAAGTTAAAGAGACAAACAACAAAATGAGTGCGGGACCGAGCAAGAAGCTAAAGACATACCACTTCCACCCAGAATGGGAGGAAGAATATTTTGTTGTGATGTCACATTCAAAGGTTATTTGCCTTATTTGTAAAGCAAGCGTCGCTCTGCCAAATAAAGGTAACGTGGAGAGGCATTATCGGAGTGTTCACAAGTAGGGTTGGGTACCGAGAACCGGTTCCGGGATGTTGGCTTATCTGGCACCCGCAGCTCACAGCCAAAGTGCGAGTGAGCGTGGGAGCGAGCGAGGGAGAAAGGGAGGGCGCTGTTGTTATTAGCATCTGGTGCTAGCTGCTCTAACGGAAGAAGAAGATGTTTCTACAATGATGTGGAGGGAGAGTCCTCTCCAGTCAGACTGAGGCTGATAACTATAGCTCAGTGAGGTAAAGGACTCTGAGGGTTTAGATAGTTCACTTTAGTCTAAGTTATCTCAGTGGGTCTCAAACGTTTTGATCACAATTTATGTAAACACATATTTCCAAGGCACTCCTTTATAATTATTGGGATAAACAGGTTTGAAATCATTCCAATGTATACTATAGGACAGTAAACCAGACATATCGTTTTAAACTGGAGAGATACAAAAATATGCATAAATAAAATAGTAAAATAAGATCTGAATGAACAACAAAAATAAAATACGTTACATGTATTTGTTATTGGGTATGGTAGGTTACTGGTTATGTTCACATACTTATTTAATTATTCAAATGTAAACCGATCTTTTTCATATGGGTGTTTAGAGTCGTACCCCCTAGATCTAGTCTCTAGTCATTCTGCTTAAAGTGCACCAGATTGAAGCATTTTACTTTAAAATGTTCAAACATTTCTTCCAGGTATGCTATCTAGAGGCAGATCTGCTTGTTTTTCTCAACAAGAACTGTTTTTAAAAGTTGGACTGTTGCACTGTTGTAGCTTCAGTGGTTCAGGTTACAGTTACATAGCAGTGAATATAAACAGACTGATTAATGTGAATATTACTGTAAACTAACCTGTGTAAAAGTTTCTCGAATAAATGTAATTTTTTTTGGTGGAAGAAGCATGTATCATTTTGTTACCCTGCCCCTCAAAGAATCGGAATTGAGAACCGTTAAGAACCGGAATCGAAAAGTGGAATCGAAATCAGAATCGTGGAAATTCAAACGATACCCAACCCTATTCACAAGGCATATGACAGCGACTTCCCTCCGAGTAGCGAGTTGAGAAAGGTCATGTATTATTGCTACACAAACATTATCTCGCAGTCTTAGTGTCGCCAACTCGTTTCTAACATGCAAAAATAAAAAAACAAATGCGTCTATGGTGTATTTTTGATCTTTCTAATCCAGACGAGATCTCTCTCTCCCCGTCTGTGTGCGAGGGGGCGGGGCAGTTTACACACACGCAGCTGCTACATGCAGCAACACACGGCGGGGATGGCGGAGAGAAGCGCTCCAAGGTGTGGTTAAATGTTACCCGTCTTGAGGTGGACAATGCTCGTTGCCAAGAGTGTTTAGCATGTAAGGGCGGTAACACGAGCAATTTGTCTAAACATTTATCAAAAGTGCTCCACATCCAGACGGAGGAATGCACCGGGTTCGACTGTCTTTCTAGCAGCTCTGTAGCCCCATCCACGAGGAACGTTTCCACGTCAGGTGTTCTGTATGCTAGCAGCAACACACAGAGTTAACACAATGATACAAACATGGGTTAATGATTAGAGGTAACAGAGTTATTTAGTTTGTAAAAGTTTCAGCTATTCTGTTTACAGTTCTGTCATCAGATTATTTAATACGATTTGTTAAAACATTGTTGTTTCTTTTGATGTGAAATATTATTTATTTAATTTAAATAAAAAGCAATGTTAGTTTTGTTCACAATTTGTTAAGTTAATTTAATAATATATGTATTTTTGAATCAAGTATTCATCTTGATTGTCTTCATTGTTAGTTTCCACATGCCTCAAACAACCTCAAGCTAAATCTAAAAGTTGATGGCTAAATCAAAGCGTTTGAGAAATTGTGCAAGGCATACAGTAATAGTCCGAATAGTCGATTAATCGTTTCATTAATCGATAGAGTAATCGATTATCAAATGAGTCGTTTGTTGCAGCCCTATTGTAGTTATCCCATGTATAAATAAAACGTGTTATTCAGCAACCCCTGCAATTTGGGATTTTATTTTTGGTTGGTAGACCTCGGTGAGCTGGTCATTTCAAAAGTAGCTCACCAGCCAAAAAAGTGTGGGCACCCCTGGTGTTGGGGGTGGATTGGAATTGGGCCTTATTGGCGTCCTGAACCCTCTCTAAACTCTTCTTCTATCCATGAAATTAAGACATTATAACCAACCAGTGTTTTCCTGTTTTTGGGAAAGACTTAAACACTTATTTTTGAAATAACTAAAAAGTTTGGTTTTCTGCGCTCAACATCCACAAATATTAAAACAAAATACTTATTTGGGATGTTGAGTGTAGCTGCCAGGAAAGCAATGGCTCAAATCAAACAGCCCTTCTATAGATGATTGCTCCAGGAACTTACATTTGGGAGAAATAGAAAGCGTATATTACCCTGATACGCCCTTCTTTTGTTTAATTGTTTTATTTAATGATCTATACCAGGGGTATTCAACTAAAATTAAACAAGGTCCAGTTAGAGAAAATGTCCCCATGCAAAGGTTCGGAACATCAAAATGTCTAACTTGCTTTATGAATCAGTGTGATATATACAGATGTAGCGCTTCATTTCAGACGCCTACCCGTGCGGGTCCGTGATCGGCACGGGGTGGGCCCCTGCTGAAAAGGAAAACCCCCCCGCAGGACTTGAAACGCCCCCTTGATAAATAGATGTAATTTTAATGAAACCAGCTGCAATGGATCATGGATCCACCAGGGGGAGCCGTGAAAAGCTGCCACACTGGAACTCATGTGAAATAAACAGCTGATAGATCTACAGGTATCTGATCGGATATTTGTTAAGATCCATATGTCACGGATAGGATCATATTCTGTGCTAAATAAGAGACATGTAATCATTTACAAAACATCACCATGTTTTTATTTAACAAAATAATGTCGTTTAATTCACGTAGGTGTAAGTACAAAACCATCGCTATGTTTTCTCATCAGGAAATGCAGCCCGGCTCAAACAAACGATTTTCAATCATCATCCTCACGATCATTTAATGTATCATATGTTCGCGAATTGAAATGAATGCACTAATACATGTAGTTTAATCCACGTGAGTTTACAACAACAAAAATAATCGCTTTGTTTTTATATCACATCCGACCGGAGGAAAATGCAGCGCTCTCACTACCGATCATCCTAATCCCACGGGCAAACAATAATATGTACAGTGTTAATAGTTTACTGTATTATTAGTGTCTAATATTATGGGTGCGTTACTGCGTTACATTATGTGATGGAACTGAACCGAATCTCGCTGCGGATGTAGTTTACATGCGAATACAGTGATGTCCTCTCACAGCACCATAGAAAAGTGAAAGTAACCAGAGAGGAGTGATGATTGGTTAACGCGGGGTAACATTTCAGGGTAAGCCAATCAGAGACAGAGTTGGGCGGGTCTTGCCTTATGGGTAAAATACACAGACACACACACACACACATACACGGCAACGCTCACCACCAGCACACAAACACAAACACACACACACTATGGCAGATTCAAGTATCAGCGAGAGCAGCAGCGCATTTACAACTTGGAGATATAACCACTATTTTCAATTTGTGGGGATAAAGGACGCACAAAATATTATGGTCAAAAGTAAACTGTGTGCAGGACAGAAAGCTTTGTCCACATCGAATAACAGCAATGCCAATCTCCTGAAGCACCTAACTAATGTACATGAGGCTATAAAACTAGTCGCCAAAGACCCCACCGTCTCAACCACCGGCAGTGACCCAGATGGAGCAACACCATCTAAACAGCCAAAAAACGATTTTTTTAAATCGCCACATGTCACCCAGAGTCAACTAAACAGATTGATTGCTGAAAATAGTTTGTTTGTCTTCAGTGTCAGGCTGACAGTTTATTATTTATCTAATTGTTACTGCCAAAAGAATGTAGTTCTTGTTTAATTGTTACATTGCCAAAATAGTGTAGTTGTTGTTAATGTGTACACTGTGGTGATTGACATTATTCACCCACGGATCTATGGGTTGGGGTATTGTTCTGCACGGACATTTTAGTGAACCGGACTTCCTGTTTCCGCCGGTTTTCGCTTCCCGGGAATGAAGTTGTTTACAATGGTTTTCAGATGCTAAATAAAAGTCTAGCTTGTACCTTTGATACCCCGCCTCCGACTCCCATCTCTCGGCACCACAACACTGCCAAAAGAGTGTAGTTGTTTTTATTTCATATCTACTTAGAACTTGATTGTTGAGGCTACAATAAAGATGCCTGCTTTATTGTTATTGCACAGATTACAGGTACTGAGACAACGAAATGCAGTTTAGCTTCTAACGGTGCAACAAGCAGTAAAGTGAAAAGTAATGTACACAATCTACAGAATAAAATATAGAATGAATTGAATGATGAATAAACAGTGAGCTTGGGTATGAATCTAGCAGCCTGTGAGCAGTATTAACAGTTAAAAATTCATTCTCAGAAATGTAAAGTGGTCTAACTAAGTTCTATTCATACATTATTCTTGACGGGAAGAGCAGTGTAAATGGGTGGCCACATGCATTTGAAAAGCAATATAAATCACACTGTTATTATGCAATAGGCTTTAAAAGCACCATCGATTACCTTTCTCCAATTCAAACTCTTGACGGGAAAAAAGGAAGGTGTAAATGGTTGGGCTGTACTGTACTGTTTACATACAAAGGCCATTCAATAGACGTTCAATATATAGTATTCGTTTATTAGTCCCCGAGGGGAAAATGGGTAGCAGCACATCACAGAGGCATTTAAAAAGTTAAGACAATACATTCTGGAAATGTTCACATCAGGCACCTTCAAGTTAAACAATACTACAGTAAACAATTAACACAGTAAATTATGTGGATTAAATCATATTTATTTCGTTAAAAATAAACGAAATATGATTTCCTCCGGAGTCGGCTTGACTCGGTTTGCATTCATAAAGAATGCACAAATGTGTTTAATCGTTAATGTCAGATATGTACTAAGTAAATAGCCTACATTAGTTACTGCTCAAGATTAGATTCAACTTTATTGTTATTGCACAGATTACAGGTACTGAGACAACGAAATGCAGTTTAGCTTCTAACCAGGTGCAACAAGCAGTAAAGTGAAAAGTAATGTACACAATCTACAGAACAAAATATATAATGAATTGAATGATGTATAAACAGTTCACCAGCCCCAACCCCCCATGTTTCCTATGCTGTATGTTGGGAACTCTTTGTTTAAAACTAATTGGCCATCGGAATGTGTGGAGTCACATTCCACAGCTCTCCCCCCCCCCCCCTCCCCTCTCCCTTTTCGTCATAGTTTTCGTTGACGAAATTAACACTGGCATATTTAAACTGTCGCACTTTATGTTGCTTCTATCGCGCATTGTCGGTATGAAAGGGTCTGTGCCGGAAATATCAAACATTTAATAAAAGTGAAAAACAATGAACAAGACTTAACGTATTCATCATAATTAATTATATTTATTCCGTTTGGATGTAGGATTTTTGACTTTGTTTAGAGCAGTGATGCAGCAGAGAGCTAAGGGCTGTCAGACCGGTCCTAACCTTGAAAGGTATTATCATCTGAAAGTAATCATTATGTTATTAACCCTTTGGAGTCCAGGGCTAATTTGGCCGTTTTCACATACTTTTGATTTGTCTTACTAAACCCCATTAAGAAATGTTTGGCATGTCAATGTTTGGTATCTTTTTTTAAGGACAACCTCACCTATATAACCTGATAGTTATTTCTTTCATTCTGAGATACTATATGAACATTTTGGACCCAAAATCACAAAAAAAACGTAAAAACAGATTTTGAAAATGATATTATTTTTCATATAGGTAACACAAACATACACAACGAAACCAAGCTGGAAATATATACATGGGATGTCACTATGATAGTGTGAAAGTTTGATTGAGGTAGCATGGGATTTCATTCTGATAAGGCAAAAGTGTTATTATAAATATAATACAAATATATATATACACATTATGTACACAAATCAGTTTTTTCAGTCTTTATCTGTGCCACGCTTCAAAGCGGTTTCTGTCAACTACGACACAGAGGGCAACATCACAGGTTCCTCCTCCTCCATGTCAAAAAACAAGCTTAAAGCTTGACTCACGTTCAGAGTTCTCTTCATCATAGTTGAATCTTCAAAACTCTAAATCTATCTAACTATATCTAAATTCTCAATGTTTGTCTGTCACTTTACTTCAATCGCAGTCTCCCGCCGTCTCTCTTTTGTCTCCCGCCGCCTGTCTTCGTCTCTCTTCGGTTCCCGCCGTCCCTCTTCGTCTCTTTTCGTCTCGTTTCGTCTCGTATCACTCCGTTTACCTGATTACCTCACCCCCTCCCTGGTAAATACATTCTGTTGAGCAGAATCTACAGTTTCCAGTATTTTCCGTTTCGTAAAATGATAAAATACGGCGAAGATATTAAAATATGTGCTTCCATTATTCATACTTCTGAAATATATCTGTATTAACTTTATATCATCGTATGTCCGTGTTTATTGGGTCTTTTTGCATGAAACAAAGACTGGCATATAGTTTCAAGCCAGTACTTTCGACAGAAATACACATATACATCCTGTTGAGCAGGATCTACAGTTTCCAGTATTTTCCGTTTCGTAAAATGATCAAATACGGCGTGCTTCCATTTTTCATACTTTTGAAATGTATTAACTTTATATCATCGTATTTCCGTGTTTACTTGGTCTTTTTGCATGAAACAAAGACTGGGATATTGTTTCAAGCCAGTACTTTCGACAGAAACACACGGCAATGTTGTCCGGACTGTTGTTTTTATGCGGCACCGGCTTGAACAGGTCATGTGATCTGATCACGCCGGCGTGACGGTCGACTCCAAAGGGTTAATATTAAATACATATAAGTATTTTTACAACTTGTATTTAGAAATACTCTGTTGTAATTATTGATGCATAAATGTGTTCATCCATTCAATGTGGCATCTGCTATAATGGGGTTAATGTATAATATTACTTAATAATACAATACATTATAATATATGATATGATAATTACATTTTAGTTTTATTCATTTCTTATTTCATAGTTTCTCATTATTATTATTTTTATCGCTCATCTTATTTTTGATTTTATTAATCTGTGTGAATCTCTGCTGTCCTGTTTTTCACTCTCACCCTGTTGCTGTTTGAACTACTGAATTTCCCCACGGGGATTAATAAAGGTCCATCTTATCTTATCTTAATGTATAAATTGATTTACTTCAATCTACTGTACTGTGTAAAAACACCCCAACAATATTACAAGAAATATACTGCATAAAGCAAACTATATACTTTATTTGATCTAAAATATTGATGTT
The DNA here is from genome assembly GCA_028583405.1 of Pogonophryne albipinna. Classification (NCBI taxonomy): domain Eukaryota; kingdom Metazoa; phylum Chordata; class Actinopteri; order Perciformes; family Artedidraconidae; genus Pogonophryne; species Pogonophryne albipinna. The sequence goes on along the minus strand of CM053244.1, from coordinate 5,066,720 downwards.
TTTTCATTATAGTAGCCTGTGAAAACCATACAGTAACAAATAAGTGATTAAATGCTACAGTATTCAACAAACACAACTGCAGAGCTGCAAACATTGCAAACAGACTAAGTTCTACAACACCCAGTTGTCTTTGTGTATTTGTGAATGAAGCGCCATCTCATGGTTAAATCCTGTAATGGAACAAATGGGGAAATTGGGCAACGCCCTCTAGCAATTTGGCAACACCCCCAGCCACTGGGATCCGCTGGGCTTTTGACTGGGACACACCCATGTGAGTCTGATCTGGAGTGCTACATCTGTATTTAAGTAGCTTTATCAACGTCTGCATGTAATCAACAACCGACTGCCAATCAAATAAAGAAAGTACAATGAACATTGAACTCTACAGATATACAGTAAATACTGTGGATAAGTGTAATGTTCCTCTCGGGCTGCAATTAAAAATAAAATAGAGAAAATAAATAAAATAGCTTTTGAAAATGTGTGCATCTTAAAAGTGCTTAATTTTAGATGAATCAAATAAAGTGTAGCAGCAGCTTGAGTTTCCCTTTTTCTTTGTTAACCGTTTCACATCATGACTTAACAGTTTCAGACGATTATAGAACAATATCAGTCTTTACACATCATAGCAATTGTCCTGCCAGGAGTTTAGATCTGGGCTGAAATGGAGTCGGGGCCATTCTCACACACACATGCAGGTGCTCATTGGTTAGCCTCGGTTAGCTCATTGGTTAGCCTCGGTTAGCTCATTGGTTAGCCTGCCCTGGAACCATATTTAGTTTTAGTTTTGAGACTGGTTATCTTTTGTGACCTCAGTTCTGACTTGAGAGGGAATGTTTGGGCAAACACTTTGTGTTTTGTCTCATAGTGGCGTGTCGTCTCTTTTAATGAGCGCCACGGTCTCTTAACAAATGAGACACACTGGCTCTGAGCTCCCAGCGGGCAGGAGGAACATGAACGAGTCCACTCAGGGTTCAAAGCTCTGTCCTCACTGTCCACTTTCCTCTTCTTGGAGAGCGCCATGTGTAATTATGTGTCTCTCCCTGTCTGCCGCTAACACGCCTGTTCACTCTCCTCTCCGCTTCTCTCTCTGTATCGCTAATTATTCTCTTCACTCACTTTCCTCTCCGCTTCTCTCTGCCGCGCTCTCCTCTCTTCTTCTGTGTTTCTCTCTCCTCTCTTCTTCTGTGTTTCTCTCCCTGTATCTCTCTCCTCTCCTGTGTTTCTCTCCCTGTATCTCTCTCTCTCCTCTCTTCTTCTGTGTTTCTCTCTCCTCTCTTCTTCTGTGTTTCTCTCCCTGTATCTCTCTCTCATCTCTTCTTCTGTGTTTCTCTCCCTGTATCTCTCTCTCCTCTCTTCTTCTGTGTTTCTCTCCCTGTATCTCTCTCGTCTCTTCTTCTGTGTTTCTCTCCCTGTATTGCTCTCTCGTCTCTTCTTCTGTGTTTCTCTCCCTGTATCTCTCTCTCCTCTCTTCTTCTGTGTTTCTCTCCCTGTATCTCTCTCTCCTCTCTTCTTCTGTGTTTCTCTCCCTGTATTGCTCTCTCGTCTCTTTCGCCCCCTGTCGGCGGCGGTTAAAATAGAATCGCCCCGTCAAAATGTAAATCCCCTATTAATGTATTGATTATAGGTCCGGGTCCGTATAGGTCGGCGTCTGGGTCCGGACCGCGGTCCGCCTGTTGCCGACCTATGTCCTATACTGTCAATGTTTTATATTGAAAAGAAAACACCCCATGTTCTTGTGTGCTTATTGTTGGTGTTTTGTAAAAAAAAAGACAGACCATTATGTAAAACTGTTTAACTACATTTATAAAACGGACATGTCAAATCAAGCAATCTGATTGGTTCTTAGCTGTGATATACTGAGCGTATACCACGGGTAGAATTGTACGTTACTTTTCACAACAAGTCAGTATCCCTCCGCGTCTGAGAAAAACAGTATACAGTTGGGCTGAAAAGCAAACTGCCTGCAGTTTGCTTTTCAAACTGGGACAAGAAAGCAGCGGAGAAGTAACGGGGCAGAAACCCTCCTTTTTACGCAGCGGTCCAGACAGAGACATCAAACGACAAAACATATTCAGTGTGCAGTTCCTTTGGCATTAGGGCAGGGATATCTAGATACTTTCCAAGGTTTGACATCATGAGTTGTGCTACTTTTAAAGCAAGCAACGATGTTTTCAAATCTGTAATCAAAAAGGTCCGCAAAAACGCTATCGACCAATCAGATTGCTTGATTTGACTTGTCCGTTTATAAATATATTTACATTTCTTCCTTACGAAACAAACTTACAAAGCATAAGATGGAAACATTTAAGATGAACTTCGACCTCCGGGGGGGTCTTACTATGGAGGAGTGGCTTGAGGAGTGTCTATCTCCAGAAAAAAAGCCCCCTGCTAAACGACGACATGCAGAACTACGTGATGAGCAGGTAGACCAACTAGAAAAAAACCGAAACAAACAGAACACTGTGAAGCAAACAAAATGGGCAGTTAAGTGCTTTGAAGACTGGTGTCAGGACAATTCTGTGGTCATAGACTTTCAGACGTCGACAAAACCGCAGCTCAATAACATCTTGAGAGATTTTTATGCAACTGTCAGAAACGGTAAAGTCGAACTATACGGCCTGAGCAGCTATATCGGTCTACGTGCTGGACTCAACCGGCACATAAATGACCCACCACTCAGTCTGTCCTGGTCCCTCCTCAAAGACACCGAATTCACAACTTGCAACAATGTGTTCATCGGCATTGTGAAAATGTTGAGAAAGAAGGGACTCAACACTTCAGTCCATCACTCTTCCATAACAGAAGATGACTTCAAAGCTATCAAGCAAGTACTTGATCCAAAAACTCCGGAGGGGCTAGTAAACAAAGTGCGGTTTGAGGTTAATCGGCAAACCCTCGTCTTTCACCTCCAAAACAGACGACAACGGGCTTAAGTATGCAACGCTGACGTTCAATGAGCACACAAAAAACCACAACGACCCGCAGGCGAGAAATAAAGAGAGCACAAGGGGATTTATGTGTGAACTGCCTGGTGATCCTCTGCCCCGCTTCTTCGTTCCTCCTACCCCCGGACGCACCTGCCTTTTATCTACAACCGAGAAGACAAAGTGAACTGCGATGTCGACAATGTTTGGTAAATGATGTGTAGTGCATATTATTTTAATAGATTAGGCTAGATTAGGATAGCTACTAAAAATCATGCTGTGTTACAGGTTCACTCGAGAGCCAATGGGCGTGAATCGCCTTTCCACAATGTTGCCTAGAATGTGCAAGCAAGCAGGAACACAGCAGAAATACACCAACCACTGCCTCCGCAGTACCACCATTCAGAAGCTTTCTGATGCGGGTCTTGAAAGCAGAGAAATTATGGCCGTTAGTGGCCACAGGTGCGAAAGCTCTCTCCAGAGCTGCTGGAAGCCGAATCTCGGGGACCGGCGAAAATGGAGCAATATTCTCACAACGCCAAGCAACAGCCGAGTACAAGTAACCTTGTAAGCCATTCTACTGATGCTGGACAGGTTTTCAGTGGGTGCACAATAAACGGCAACAAACAAATTAATGTAAATAAATAGCCAAATAACCGATCAACGCTGTCTGTCTAATATGTTCGCTAGCTGTTAGTGTTGTTGCATAGCAACCACCTCGCACTATGTTTTGTGCAGAAGGCAACGGAGGGACTATTTTATTTTGAACATCATTATTTAATAATAACAACTATTTAAATTAGAGTGTGTATTTTTCTTGCTTAAATGTATCCCCAAACATTTAGCTAATTATTATTCAACTTTTAATTCAAATGCATTACATGGGTTATCTACAATCGTAACATGGTACTATTCCGGAATGTTAAATATTTTCAGACCTCAAACCAGTTTTGAGAAATCGTCCCACGTGTCATCATCTCGCCCTGGGAGCCACGCTCATTAAAACCTATTATTACAATGATCAAGTAAAGACTCAACAGCAGTACGCCCGCAAAGCTATTTCTGGGTTTATGAAACACTGTCATGTTGCATTTATTCATTAACCATGCTGTTTATAGCAAAAAGCAGTGGTAGCCAAAACAATCATTTTGAATCAATAAACTCATCTTTAAATCAAGATATTGTGTCAAATTATGGATTTATTAAGTAATTAGCGGTGTTATAAGTACACAATTTACACCTAAAGAGATCCATTTACTATTTGTTAAGTGTTATTTTAAATTAAAATATTAATATACAGCTCTGGACAAAATTAAGAGATCACTGCAGGATTATCTGTTTCTCTTGTTTTACTATTTATAGGTATGTGTTCGGGCATCTAGTAAGGATGCCACCTGGGCGCCTCCCTAGGGATAAACGGGAGAAGATGGATGGATGGAGGTATGTGTGGAGTAAAATTAATTATTTTTATTTTACAAAATACTGGAAAACAATTGCTACCATACGTGTAGAGATTGAGAGAGAACACTTTGGAGTGGCCTCTTAATGTATTCCAGAGCTGTAGCCTACTCTTTGCAAATAACTGCCAATAAACACAAGGTTAAATATACGGAGAACTTTAGAGCAAGGTGAGCACATCATTTTTAGTTGTATCTTCATAAACATTTTCATTATTTGTATAACTTTCAAATGACAGTAAAGACACTGGTAACACTTCAGAAAAATGTTGCTTTCTAAATGCTTTTTTACATTGAGTGGATAAAAGCAACGTTATTATTCACTTTATTTTCGGTGCTTAGTGAGGGACTATTTGTAAGGCTCAAATGGTCTCGTGGAAACCATACACAGACAGAACAGCAGCTGCTAATGTGTGCTGGCAGCAAAAGCATTTAAATAGCATCTGATAATATTCCACTAATGAAGATTAACATCGTGTAAATAAATGAACACGTTTTGTACATTAAAGACGACAATCCTTCAGGCTATGTCTCAACCTCACAATGATCCTCAGTGGAGGCTACATGTGTTTGAAGTTGTACAGCCTTTGAAATAATGAGAAACACCCCCTCTCACTAAATGCTTCAGTACACACCAAGTTTAGCGTCGCTGCAAGCAGGACAAGAGAAATATTTCCCTCCTTAGATCACAGTTTATGGGTTCATGAAAAAAGTTGGTAACAAAGCCATCGAAAAAACTGGAAGAAAAATACGTAGTTGTCCACCAAATGTGTTGTAATGTATGTTAACATTTTAATGTAGCACACATTATACAATTTAATATCCTTTAGACCCTCTGGAGTCTAAGGGTATTTTCTCGATTTTTAGATGTTTCCTTAAATCACCTTTTAAATATATTTGTTATAACACGGCACCCCATGTGTTACATATCGAAATGTTCAGGACAGTCTCTGGTCTTGCTATAAATACAAGTCACTCACCTGAGAGCACTGTGTGATGAGATAAGTAGCTTCAAAACTCTTGTGAAAACACATTTTCATCCAATTTTTTTGGTGTTTAGATTTGGTGCACCAAAGTCTTATGTAACACATGCACCAAAAGTGAATGGTGAGCACAGAATTATTTATACGAATCAGGTTCGATCAAACCTATCTAATATAAATGTAGAAATATCAGTGTGTGGACCAGCACATCAGAAGTCTAGGTCGCTCAGGAGAAAATGGATACTGTGCAACAAAGGTGAAAAGACACAAAAGCAGACGTTGTTTGGAAAAGGTACAGAAAGCTATAATATGTATTCCCTCTTTCTTTCAGATAAACATACATATTCAGTTACCTTGAATTTGAGAGTATCCTGGTTTTAATTATTTGTACCTATTTTGATATAATTTAGTGCTATTACTTCTGTTTTAATTATCCCTATTTAATATAAACTAATGGTTTTATTTAAATGTAGTAGCTAAGCTATATATTCTAATTTTGGGAACCAGGACTCTGTATTTGAAATGTTATTTCAGATTCTTAAATAAAATGAAAGAAAACTTATCACATTATTTATATTCAACATAGTATCAAAACAATCAATAATCAATCAGTTCTTGGCTCTCAACTGTGAAGAGGAAAAGTTGCACAAGTTCTTGTCCTACCACCGTTGTGGGTAACTGTAATAGTTCTCTTCCTTCAGATAGGTCGATGGGTAGCTCCAGACTGAAATTCGCCACAGTACACCAGCAGAGATGAGGGCAGCGTTCCAGTCAAAGAATCCAGAACATCTCCTTCACATCACACAAAAAAGACCCGACCTGACAACAAGGCCAAGAGTCAAATGAATGCTTATACAATGGTTTAAATGCAAATTGAAACAGCACTTCTCTGCATCTTAATCAAATCAACAAAATACACTGAACATGTTCCTAAAATCCTATTAAACAAACAATTATAAATACAACAATTATCTGTCACACATGTTATTATTTTAACAAAGTGTACGAAACTCATTTTCGCCCAACCTATAACCAGCCACAGTTAGCTCCTATTTGCTCATATTCCACAACAAATAACAGACTAAGCTGTGGTCAATGCCCCTTCAATCCATGGGAGCCTCCCTGCAGACCTCCACTCTCAGGACACCTCCACTGTCAGGACAGGAAGTGACGATTCTGACGTGTTTTTTTTCCCGCCCACCGAAGGACTCGTTTGATGGAAGTTTTCAAATCACAATGGAGACTCATCACGGAGTTGATGAGTCCGCCCACCGTGCACTTTGGGTCGGCCTTGGTCAAGCCCTTTTGACCCCCCCAGCCTGGTTCTCGTAAAAGTTTTTCGCTCAAATGACACCATGGAGGAATGTAACGGGAATTGACAGGGGACTCTGCCCGCCTCACGAGTGCCTATTTTCGGTTTCTACCGGGGACATTGCCCCTGTCTCGGTTGTCCCCCCACGGCCTGTGTCCAGCCCCCCCCCCCTCATCCATATATTAACGGATTTTGACCATTTTTGTTGCATTTTTCTCCTCTCCTCTCACTGATCGAATGGCAAACACGACCCACTGTCGGAGGGCCTCCGCGCCGGCCCGGCCTAGTGCCGGTGCTCTGGCGGTCGGTTCCTCCGAACTGCGGGTTCGACTCTGATGGCCGGGAGGGTGTGCTGCGTTGGGGTGGGGGACTTCCCCCACTCTGCGTGTCTCTTCCTTCCCGGGCCGGCCGATATGAAGCGTGACCAAGACGCACCGTCCAGGGGTCCCACGGGTCCCGCAGCGGGGTGGAGGTTCCCAGCTGGAACCTCCCCACCTCCGCCGCGGTGCACCTGGCAAACACGGTTGTTTCTCGAACCTTCCACTGTTGTCTAGCGGGTGTAACTAAAATACAAGATGTCATATTTATATATCTATATAGATAATAAGTGTCAGTACGATTTTATTTTGTATTTGCGTGCATTTCCTGTTTGGAAAGTGACACTGTACCACAGCTTAGTCTGTTATTTGTTGTGGAATATGAGCAAATAGGAGCTAACTGTGGCTGGTTATAGGTTGGCCGAAAATGAGTTTCGTACACTTTGTTAAAATAATAACATGTGTGACAGATAATTGTTGTATTTATAATTGTTTGTTTAATAGGATTTTAGGAACATGTTCAGTGTATTTTGTTGATTTGATTAAGATGCAGAGAAGTGCTGTTTCAATTTGCATTTAAACCAGTGGTGATTTTATTTTGGAATTCTTAGCGTGCACTTCCTGTCCTGAGAGTGGAGGTCTGCAGGCAGACCCCTCTCCTTCAATCTGCCACAACAGCAGATTGAAGACCATCGCCAAAACCACAGATAATAGAGTAGTGCAGTGACTTCACCTCCCTCTGCTCCGCACACATGAAAGCAACACGGATACACGCTAGGCTAACGCGTTAGCAACGGTTAGTCTCTGGTCTTGCTATAAATGCAAGTCACACAATTTAGCATTGATAATTTCATTAAAATACATATTTAACATCCGTATTTTCTCATGCAACTCACCAAGGGCATCATATAAGAGGCAATGCTCTTGGGGAAAAGTAGCAAAGTCGGTCAATCTACATCAAAACTTGTCCAAATAACTACAATCAAAATCCACAGTGCTAATGCTACTGAGTCATCGTCCAAAAGGATAAACAGCACATCTCACTTCCTGCGCGGGGGGAGCCTCGCTGCGGGGAGCAGTGTGTGGACCTGTCAACGCAACTTACATGATGCCGAATTCAACAAATACATTTGAATAATTGGTTTAAACGGCATAATAATAAGGACGATCGTCCGTTCTGTGATTCTCCAGAACACACAGATGGCCAGTCCGCCCCTGTGTAGCATATTCTTTCAATGAGCAGATCGCCACTGGGCTTTCAACTAAAGACACAGCCACGCAAAAACTGCGGCATTTGTACAGCTCCTTATGGGTACTGCAATTTGTGAAGTGCTTTCCTCCGTGGTGAAACGATCAGCAAGGATTTGCCTTGAACTGGCTTGAGTTGGAAAAAGTCGCCGACAGCTATGACGCTGACTTTTCCAAATGGTGAGTGATCACTAATCCGCTTAATCTGCCGTGAACATAGGCTAACAAGTTATGATTCACCATTGAAATCTCATCAATCTGCACATCGCTCAATTCAGCACGTAAGGTACTGACCCTTTCCTCTCCTAACGGCGTGTAGGGAGGTTTGACATTCAACCCTATAGAAAATGTGCTATGTATTGTGCTGGCTCCTAAACTATAAGCAGCAATGCCAGTAGGGGCAGTTAACAACTCAGGTGAACTTGCAACCTAGATGCTTCATAGTGGATTGCTTTAATGAGGTGCAATTTCCCAGTCCCAGCACCACCTGTAACAAACACATTGAAGGGTTTTGGGTTCTTGCCATTTACCTTTTCAATGCACCATTGTCTAACTTGATGAAAAATCTCTCTGTTTGACATTCAGAGATCTGAGAAGATTAAGTGCAACAGATCTACACATAATGTTACCATGTGCATCAAAACGATTTCCCCCTGCACCAGCATCGGCCAAGTCTGGAATGGAATCTGTATGTTCATCGGGAGCTGGCACTCGTTCCCTCACTTCCTGTTCACATCCCAAGCGTTCCAACTGTTGCCCTGGACACATTTCACACCAGGCATCTTCAAGAGCACCTGTGTGTCCTGAAACATTGTCAGAATGTTCCATCACTTCAGATTCTTTCTCAAATGTTTGCCTGTTTACATCAACAGTAGTTTTAACACTGTGAACCACAGTGTCTAGCAACCATTGACCGTTATGGTAGAACTGTTCGAAAGTCTGAAACCCTTCAGGTTTTAAGTCTTCAGTCACACGGTAAGGCAGGAAAAGCTGCAAGATGTTCCTGAAGTACTTCTCGGGATCCGTGTCATGTGAAAACTGCACATAGCGCACCACTGCAGCGTTTCCCCTAGTCCTTTTCAGGACGACTCCTAGGTCCTTGCCTAGTTTCACTCTATTAACAGAAGTCTCGTTTTTCGACAGAACTCTGTATTCCGACACAAATGTAGCTAAACACATCCGATGAAATATGTCTTCATTTGGTCTAGCTACCTATCCACAGAACTGGTCATCCACATGTTGTTGTCTGTGAGATTGTTTGAATCTGCCCTACGTTTTAGTTCCTTTAGGGGCAGGCTCATACGCGTTGCGTTATCCCCTGTGGGAATGTAGTGAACCAATCCGGAACATTTTTTTAAATGCATCTGGGTCAATCTGTAAACGGCCTCCTGTGCGGAAACATCACGATTATGCAGATAAACGCTGCCTAACTTTCGCAAGGACTTTTTGGCATCCGTGTTTCCCTCCTTTGTCGCTTCCCGTTGAGCGTTGCTGAGCACTAATCCCATTTCACGTTCAGGTTTTTGCGATGTATGAAATAATGTACACAATGCAGGCATATGCATTTGCTACAAACTGAATGTCCATGTTAGCATTCCAAGCGCTAAGTAAAGGTTTATTGTATGGATTCACCCATACGTCTGTAGGTTGGCGCTTCAGTACAACCTGGGTTTTCTTACCAATGCATTCAAATGCAGATTCAAACTGCTCCTGGTTAATACCCAGACTTCCAAACAGCTCTGACACTGTTTTGAAAGTAGCTGTCTCATCAGTGACTGCCTCTCTGACCGTGGACATGATCTTACGTGCCTGTTCTTTGGTCATTTGGTTGCAGACGCCTTCCTGTTGTGAACACGAGTTATCCGTTTTCCCTACTCTGGAAACAAAGGACCGTTCACTCGGTGGTCGTGGGAAGTTGAAACGACACATGGTGTTTTTCTTTCTAAACGATTTTGAATGTCTTTTAATATGCGTTTGCACAGTTGACACCATTTCCTCAAGTAGCTCATCATCTTCTGGAAGTTCACAAGAAATGTACTTGCACCACCTCCTCATCAGTCTCTCGATCAATTTGTGGGCTGTCTTCAATCCAGAAAATTGCATGTATATGAGGACTCACTCTCTGTTGGAACTCAACACGATAGAAGTAATCTACCACTTTCCCAATTGGCTGACTTGGTGATCGTATGACATCTTTCAAAAAGGTTTCCCATCTGTGTTGAAACATGCGTGCAGCCGTTACAGGATTGCGATGCAAAAGACCACATTTCTCATTCCAGTCCAAATCGTCCACATTGTCACACCTACCCTCTTGAAGCATCATGCTGGTCAATAAATTCTTCCACCTCATGTCAGCAGCTGAAAAGGAACAGAAGAAAGTGGGCAACCCAATCTGCCTGACCATTGCGAACAAATCCTTTTGAGCTCCAGACCAAAAAGCCGGTGTGCCGCGAATTGGCTTCAGAAATCGGTATCCTTCATTAGATTGAAGAAGTATTTTCAGAGAATCAGTGTCGTTTACCATGTTCGCTGAAATCTAACCTGTATTTCTCCCTGAATGTCCTTTCCGTAAAGCGATGGAAATGCACGACGACACCTTCTGTACTTCAGTCATGTACTGAGCATAGAATATATACTCTGAATTACGTGCAAACCTGCCATCCGCATGCATGATTCGGTTCTTAAAGTAACTGGTCAAAGTCACCTTGTTGTTTCTGAAATCGTGATATGTCGGACTTCCCAATGGGAAAAGGCCAGGGAAACTTTTGACCTCGTTGGTTTCATCACAAAGAAGTAGAACTGGATTGTTACCCTCAGCAGGTGCAATGTTAAGCGTTGTATCGTAATGGTCTAAAATGTCCTGACCTAGGTCCACTGGCTGAAGGCATGTATCCATGAACGTGTCTGGCGATCATGTAAAGTTTCCTCTTCAAGACATGTCTCATCAGGCTGTACGTCATCAACAGTATGCTCTTCGTCGAGGTCTTGTTCATATTGATTTAACCAATCGTCATTGAAGTCTATATTAGCGTAATATGGGTTTGTCCTTTTTAACCACTGCAACGCTCTCCTTATTCGATCGATACTAACATATTGATAAGATATACTAACTATGGATGGCATTAATTTGGCCTCCAGTGAGACTGTAAGGAATCTTGGTGTTATATTTGATCAGGATTTATCCTTTAACGGCCACATAAAATCAATCTCAAGGACCGCCTACTTCCATCTACGTAACATTGCAAAGATCAGGCATATCTTGCCTCAAAACGATGCAGAGAAACTAGTCCATGCATTTGTTACTTCAAGGCTGGATTATTGTAACTCCTTATTATCAGGGTGTACCAAGAAGTCAGTCAAGTCGCTTCAGCTGATTCAAAATGCTGCAGCTCGTGTACTAACCAGAGTTAGGAAAAGGGACCACATTACTCCTGTTCTGGCTCCCTATAGAACATAGGATAGAATTTAAAATTCTTCTTCTCGCCTACAAAGCCCTTAATGGGCAGGCGCCATCTTACCTTAAAGAACTCATTATACCCTACTGTCCTACTAGGGCATTGCGTTCCAAGAATGCAGGGTTGTTGGTTGTTCCTAGAGTCTCTAAAAGTACAATGGGAGCCAGAGCCTTTTCTTATCAAGCTCCACATTTGTGGAATCAGCTTCCAGTTTGTGTTCAGGCGGCAGACACCCTATCCGTTTTTAAGAGTGCGCTTAAGACCTTCCTTTTTGATAAAGCTTATAGTTAGGGCTGATTAGATTCAGCCCCTAGTTTTGCTGATATAGGCTTAATTTGTCGGGGGACATCTAACTTCTTCCTTCTCTCTGTCTATACCTGTGTACTCATGTTCCGATTAACCCAGCTTCCCCAAATTTCTTTCTTTTTGGTGTCTATATACGCTGGGATCCGGAATCATGGATGATCCTGCGGTCCTGTGTCCTGCATCGCGAGCCCTGGATCTTGAGTCGTGGCTGTGGTCCTGGATCATAAGTCCTGGATGGATATCCTCGTGGATTCATCTTCCTATTATACACACATGCATTTCCAAACATTTGGACTACCTATGTTGCAAATGTATTATCTTTTCAATTTACACACGTCATCTATTGCACGTCTGTCCGTCCTGGGAGAGGGATCCCTCCTCTGTTGCTCTCCCTGAGGTTTCTCCCATTTTTCCCTTTAAAACTGTGGGTTTTCTCCGGAAGTTTTTCCTTGTACGATGTGAGGGTCTAAGGACAGAGGGTGTCGTATTGTCATACTGATATTCTGTACAAACTGTGAAGTCCACTGAGACAAATGTAACATTTGTGATATTGGGCTATATAAATAAACATTGATTGATATTGGTATAAATAATGTCCTGTGTATGTCAATTTGCGTTTCAGTTTGACTCAATAGAGTCCCATCTTCATTGGCCCTTGGCAAAACATGCGTCAGTAATGTTTGCTGGAACACATGTCACTGGTCCGTGCACAGCATTTTGTGCACCTCTAGGTAAGCACAGCATTTTCCTAAAATGGATGTGTAGTGAAATCAAATGCATCTCTATAATATTCAGACAACTCAATTCTGAAGGTATCGGATGCAAGTGCAAGTTATTAGCAGCGCACAGTTGTGGCATTTTACCTCTAAGTATTTTGCCATGGCAATCACGACAGTTCCATAACTTGCCCATTGGCGACTTTAGCAATTTGCAGGGTATTGCACAATTATCACATTTGTGCAAATACTCTTCTGTGATACATCGTGCGGCTGCAGTCCTTGTGGCTTGGTTTCTCTGGTATCTACTGCGCTTGCAAATTACCACTTGCTTTCTGAAACAAAGCCTAATGCAGGAACAACACACAAAATCAGGACCGTTCTTTATGGTGTCATGAAACAGTTTCAAAACAAAATCAAAGGAACGCTTATTGCGTTTTGCATGAATGGATTTGTTTTTATTAGCCAGTTGCTTTGACACTCTATGGTTCGTGTTTGTGGAATACTTTTTCTTGCTAGCTTCACACACAGCTGCTCTCTGCTCGCCATTATTGTCATATTTCAGAATGCTAGCTTCACACACAGCAAGTCTATGGTTCTCGTCTTTGGCATATTTCTTCTTGCTGACTTTCTTCAAGCTTTTATTGTATTCGTCATCGTCATAATATTTGGCAACCAATGACCTTCTCTTAATGTCTCGAAATGGTGTATCATCTTCATACTTCTGTTTATCAGACAACCTTTTTTTGTTTGTCATATACTTTGAATCTGTTCGAAGTTGAGAACTACTCCTACTTGAACAAGAGCTATCAATCTCTGTGGACTTTGTCTCAGACATATCATTGCCAACCTTTTTCTCAACATTGGCCCTATTAGCATTCCTCGTTAGCATTGGTTTCGCGAAGCACATTGGCTGAATGTTACACAAGTTATGACATTCCAACGAATTCCCGTTCATAGTGATTTCCATTGCAATTTTTCAAATAAATGCCCTGCTCTGAACGTTTTCGGCCTGTACAGCTGTATTTCAACCAGTGGTCATCGATGTGTGTGTAGATATCTAATCCAAGAAGGTTTGCAGCACCGTGGATTTCTACCTCTGTTGCCCAGGTCTTTGAGACATTTTGGATTTATCCAAATAGTCCTTCAAACTACTGGAGTACTCTTCTCTGACCAAACTATTAAAGTGCTCCTCGTTGCACATCATGTGTTTAACGATCTTACGCCTGAACATGAGCTGGGATTCTTGGCTGCCACACACCACTGCCACACCCCCACGCGAAAAAAGCAGTTGCCATCACCAACAATTTTGTCAGTTGTGCACGGGACACCGAGGGCACCAATCGATCCACTGAGGACATCTCCATGTTTCCTGTACTCCAACTGTAACTGACTACACAATTTGCGCTGTTTCTTTGGACAACACATTGAACTGATACTCCATTGTTGTTTTTGTGGGGCAATATTATGGACTTCTGCAGTAGAGGAAGCTGCACTCCCATCACAAGCAGCACTGCGGTTATAAATATCCACTGTGCTGTTCAGAGTATGTCCTGTAATCTCAAATTGATTCCTGTCTATTTGTTGTGAGTTGCGTCTACCCCAACCACGAATGTGAACACACAAATCTAGAAGTGTCCCATAGTATAAAACTATGCTTTTCCCTGAACTAGGGATGTCCCGATCACCTTTTTTTGCTCCGATCCGATTCCGATCATTTGATTTTGACAATCTGCCGATACCGATTTTTCCAGATCCGATCTTTATGCAATGCATTATGAGAAAAAAAGGTAACAGATAACGGCTGGTCATCAACGCGATGAATTCAGCTATCTTGGCTGTTATTTTTTGGGCCTTTTCACTGTTCTGGGGCAGTTTCTCTTTCCTTTTAAAAGCCGCTGTGTACTCGTCGTGTTGTTGTTTGTGTTTGTTTCTCAGGTGGCGTATTAGATTGGTCGTGTTGAACGTAGCCAGGGGCGGACTGGCCATTGGGAATAACGGGAGTTTCCCCGGTGGGCCGGTGCTGTGTGTGGGCCGGAGGGGTTGGCAGGGAAACGGGGTTCAGGGGGAGTGGCTGTACCCGTAGGATAGAAAAGGGGGAAGTGATGTCTGACTCAGCGGTCGCGCGGCTGTGGAGAAGAACGTGTTGCCCACATTCTGTTACTGAGTTTAGGCTAGTTAGCTAGCAGGTTTATTGTTTTGGGTGCAGTCACTTTTGCCTCCACTTGCTGTTCAAATAAATGTTGAAAGAAAAAGTAAATCTGTTTACAGTTCTGTTTTATATGGGTGTTGAAGAAGAAGAATTGGGAGGGATGAAACCCTCTTTAATGGTCACACATGCAGAGCACACAGCATATAGTGAAATGTGTTCTCTGCTTTTAACCCATCCTAGTACAGGAGTCTCGTACTAGCAGCAGTGGGCAGCTATTGTACAGCGCCCGCAGAGCAATGGGAGTGAGGGGGGAAGGGGGATGTCCGGTGCCTTGCTCAAGGGCACCACGGCAGGGCAGGAGGTGAACTGGGACCTCTCCAAGTAGAAGTCCACACTCCAAATGTAGGTCTGGTCGGGGACTTGAACCGGCGACCCTACGGCTCACAGTCCAAGCCCCTACTGACTGCCATAGTTTAGTCCCTAACTTTGCTCTCAAAGTGCACCAGATTGATGCATTTAACTTCAACATTTAAAAACAAATCTTCCCGGGGGAGCTTGCCCCCGGACCCCCCTAGAGGAGGTGAGGTCCACCACCTGCCCACACCCCCTGTTAAATTGTCTCACCCACATTGAGGATGCTTCCTACGCCCATGTTTTATTCAAGTCAGGCAAATTGGGTCCAAATGTTATTGCATCAATGATCTGTTAACATTAAAATCACTAAATATATGCTGTAACTATTTTGCTCTAGGCAACTCAAGGGCTCAGGTAATGTGATTACTATATGAATAATTGTCCAAAATAACATAAAATGCATAGGGTTTTTTGTTAAGTAACATACTTTCGTCGCCGGCCGGCCGGCCGATACATGCCGCGCATTAAGTGGGCCTGTCTGTCAATTAATCCCCGGGCCACTTTTTCCCCCCAGTCCGCCCCTGAACGTAACTCTGTTCTTTCCACCACCAATTAATTTTTTGCGTTAAAATATTTAACGCATTTAACGCATGTGCAGAATGGCCCGCGCCCAGTGGCAGCGCCAGGGTATGGCTGGGGTAGGCTACACCCATACCAAGAAATGGCTTAGCCCCACCATGAAAAATGATGTTAAAGTAAGCAAAATAAAGTCCGCCAACTCGCGTGGAGTAAATTGCACAGACAGCAGTTAGTAAGATTGATTTCAGTAGCCACTTGTCTGGAAATACCGAAGACCAGAAACGGTTTTGAAAACTTTTGTCACGTAGTGATCGTCTTCTCAATAGAACATCTTTGATAATGTCGGTGTTGTTGCAGGAAGTCCCGACGGAGAATACTTTTGCTGTAGTACAGGGGTGCACATAACTGGTACGCAGGTTATGTGCGTAATCTGAAACTTGTGTCACAAAGCGCATTTGCGTACCGACGTACTTGTGAAGCTTTTCCAGAAGGCGGTTAGATCACCGGACGACAGAGTCGGTCTCCGTGTGCACAGACAGGGCTGCTGTTAACGTCGGTCTGTACAACGGAATTGTGCCAAAACTACGCCAACCGGCTGCGGAGGGAGACTCTCTCTCCCCCCCCCCACTGGAGAACTGCGCTAAAACAGCTGATCACAACGTTCGCACTCTGTCCACTAGCCGCCGCCGCCCCCCCCCTCTGTCGACTTTCCTGAAGTACTCCCCCGTTGATAGAAATCAACACGTAATGAAATAAGACCCCACGGTTTGATGATTGATAGGTGTGTGGGTTGTCTTTCATTTTGACACACAGAAAAATGTTATAATAAACATAGATACTGTATGTTAAATGGATATATCCGCCTTCTTTCATTTATCTTTCCATTCCCACAATATACATAAAGAAATGGCATATTTTGGACATAGTTCGAATGGTGATTAATCATGATTAATTAATTTTTAAACTGTGATTAATCTGATTAAAATTTGTAATCGTTTGACAGCCCTACTAAATAGTAATACAAAAGCTTTACAATATTAAAGAGCAATTTATATTTGAAAGTATGATAGATACTTGAAAATTACAGACATGAACTTAAAACCACCAAGAATATCTAAGTCAGTTTAAGAACCCATTCAACATCATTGCTGAGAAAGGTGTGGACTTGAGATGGATGACTACGAACTGAATTATACAAACAGAAGGAATAAGAGTGGAGGGGGTGTGGCGATCTATGTGGAGAAAGGAATGAACTAGAAGGTGGTGGAGAGCATGAGAACAGCTGTTGAGGATTTGTTTGAAGGTATTACAGTAGACATGTGTATGGAAAGGTCTAAAAATGTTATTGTGAGCTACAGAGCTCCTGGAACCTGTATTGACACATTTACAGTTAGGATAGAATTGTTTCCCCCCAAATCATTACAAAAAAGTATGTTTATCCGTGGGGATTACAATATTGACCTGTTGAATCAAAAAAAGCATAAAATGACAGAAGACTTCATCAATACATTGTACAGTATGGGTGTGTATCCTAAAACCACCAGACCTAGTACAATCACTTCTCACTGTGCTACATTAATAGACAACATATTCACAAGCATTATGGTGGACTACTATATAGTGACATCAGTGATCCTGTTTGTATTGCCTATCACTGCAGTTATAAGCAACCTAAAGTTGCCAGCCTTTTCAAATACAAAAGATTGAGAACTGAAGATAAATGCATTTAAGAATGACTTACTAAATCACAATTGCAGGGTAGTATGAGAGAGACGATATTGATAAGGCATATGATGAATTTCTAAACACAATTACAATATCTAACAATACCGTATTCTGTTTTTCTCATCTGTTCTAAATATGAAATGGAAAAATGCTGTCCCACGATGGCTGCTGGGGACAGTCCGGAGGCCACATAATTTGTCCCGATGTGCACGACCACCAGAGCCTCCCCGGTCACCCGGTCGAACCTCCATGCGTGCTGCTCCAGGCTCCGCCGGAGGAAAGTGCCGGGGTGGACGTATGCCGCCGTCAGGTTTGGAATGTGCTCCTCAACACCCCGGCACATGGAGGCTGTGAGCAGGTACACTGGGAGCCCTACAAACACAAAACACGAACCTCGTGCAACAATACATTTTATTACACAGGGCGTTGCCCGTACATTTATGATTGGTCAAGACTAGCTGAAGAGATACCGCGGTTTAGACCTGGTTCTCTTTGGTTGGTGCGCAGACTCAGATAAAGTCTCTTGGCAACACGATCCTCCAATCAGCATTCGGCCGGCCTGTGGAAGTCCCTCCCTACTCTGGCACCATCATACTAATTTGTTTTCTCTAACGTTGCTGAAGACGTTGTGGTCCAGTCGAAGGCGGTGTTACAGGGGAGGCTGCGAAATTCAGAGATCCTGGGGAATATCGAGGCTCATTTAGCACACTTGCCTGATTCACAGCGTGCAGACGTAGGTGAACTGATCTTGGCCAACAAGCAACTGTTTTCTGACGTACCTTCCTGTACGAAGATTTTGGAACATGATATTGATGTAGGTGACTCACCACCGATTAAACAACACGCATATCGTGTGAACCCTGACGAACGCCGTCGATTTAAGAAGGAGGTTGATTATATGCTTATGAACGGCATTGCTGAGCCCAGCCAAAGCCCGTGGAGCTCGCCTTGCTTACTGGTTGACAAGTCGGATAAATCCGATCGCTTTTGTACAGACTTCCGGAAGGTTAACAACGTGACAAAGCTATCCTTTGCCCAGAATGGAAGATTGTATTGACCAGGTTGGAAATGCCTCGTTTGTTACCAAGATCAACTTGTTAAAAGGGTATTGGCAAGTTACAACTTAGACCTGCGTAGAGCTAACTTTGCATGAGTTAACTTGAAGTGTTAATGTATTGTGTTTTTTTAGGCAGAAAAATTGATTCTCCTTCAAAAATACCTCAACTGCAGGACAGCGAGGCGGAGACACTCCGGGGAGAGGGCCAACTCTTCATTGTAAGTAAAACATTTAAATGACAAAAGTATTTATGTAAGGGATAATGTGCAGCGAGGCGGTCATTATGGGGGAAAGAACACCGACAGGCAGATCAGGAGCCCGACGCCAAGCGGAGGGATCTAGATCTGCATGAAGTCGCTGCACATTATCCCGCTTATTACACGGCCACATTCTCAAAGTAACGATATGACTCCCAATATTAATTGAAATGCTGTTATGGATTTAGAAAATGTTTTTATTGATTAAAAAAATGGTTGTATGTATTTATTTAAATTGACATGCATCCGCTAAGAAAAGTAGTCCGTTGTTACCGTTTGAAATATGCAGCAACGGCAGGAAGGTGGAGCTTTTTGATTACAGATTTGAAAACTATAGGTTACTTACGTAACCCCAGTTCTCAGAGTAACATGAAGTGAGATGTCTCACTATGGGATGCGCCTCAACGCGTATGCAAACAGAAGCATCAATCTCATTACGCCAATCCTGATTGGCTGGTGATCTTGACGTCAACGTCAGGGAATCCACCCACCCTTTAAGTAGCTTGCGCTACGACGCAGCGTCATTCAAAATAAGCACCTCTTCTCGCTTCGCCTTAGCAAGAAGGGCCGTCTGGTGAGACATCTCACTTCATGTTACTCTGAGAACTGGGGTTACGTAAGTAACCTATAGTTCTCATTCATAACACTCCGTTCGATGTCTCACTATGGGATATTGAAACTCCCGTATTGCTAGACATGCTTATCTCGAAAATCACCAAAAACAACCAGAACTTAACAGGTAGAACTCTGTCTCAACACGGGGCCCAGCACTGTGCGGGCCACACTTGGAGCAGAGACATCTAGCCTGTAAAAGCGGACAAAAGTGAGCGGCGAGGACCAGCTCGCTGCTGCACAAATGTCTTGGATGGAAACACCCTTGAACAAAGCCCAGGATGTAGCCAGTCCACGAGTAGAATGAGCAGGCAGGCCCGTTGGTGCCTGCAAACCCTGACTCGTATAAGCCAGAGCAATCGCTTCCACAATCCAGTGGGAGAGCCGTTGCCTGGTAACGGGCTTGCCCTTCTGAGGGTTAGCCCAGGATACAAAGAGTTGGTCATTACAACGAAACTCTTTTGACCTGTCCATATAGATGCGTAAAGCACGCACTGGACACAGCAAATTCGGCCGCTGTTCCTCAGAGGAACACAGCGGCGAGGGAAATGCCACAATGTCAATGGGGGTACATGAGCCAACCACCTTAGGTATAAAGGCAGGGTTGGGCTTCAGCAACACTCTCGTTTGCCCGGGGCAAACTGAGTGCATGAAGGATGTACAGAGAGCGCATGAATGTCACTGACTCGCTTGGCAGATGCCAGAGCCAGTAACAGCACTGTCTTCAGTGACAGGTGTTTCATGTCAGCTTCTTCCAGGGGTTCAAATGGAGGTCGAGTGAGCCCATCTAAAACCACTGCCAAGTCCCATAAGGGCACCAGTGACCTGGAAACAGGGAGGAGCCTGCGAGCCCCTTTCATAAAACGGCAGACCAAGGGATGTTGGCTAGCCGTCTTTCCCTCAAAGCCCACATGGCATGCAGCAATAGCAGCCAGGTACACTTTGATCGTAGAGAAAGCTCTGTGTTTATCAATTAAGTCCTGTAGAAATGATAAAATCACCCTGACAGGACATTGAAAAGAGATGTCCTTTTTGAAGGCACCACTCCTCAAACACCCTCCACTTACAGTCATAGAGAGACCTGGTGGAGGAAGCTCTTGCACTCTGAATAGTGTTTATCACCTTCTGAGGGAGCCCCACTGTATTCAGATTGTACCACTCACGGGCCAGGCCCATAGTGCCAAGCAATCTGGGTGTGGGTGAAAGATCGCCCCCCCCCCGCCTGAGACAGTATGTCCCTGCGTAGTGGGAGCTGCCACGGCTGCCCGCACAGCAGCTGATATATCTCCGCCAGCCAGTACATTGCAGGCCAGTGCGGAGCTATCAGGATAAGTGTGTGGCGTTGTTCTCTCACTCTGGCCAGAGTTGGGGGTATCAGAGCCAGGGGTGGGAACGCGTACAGAAGGACCGGAGGCCAAACGTGCGCGAGCGCGTCCACGCCTAACGGTGCGTTTAAATCGCGCATTGAAAAGAACAGCTGACATTGAGCATTTTCTTTTGATGCGAACAGATCTACCGCGGCTCGGCCGTAACGCACCCACAGCTGACTCACAATCATTGGATGTAGAGTCCAGTCTGCATATAGTGGTGCACCTCTGGACAGCAGATCTGCTCCGAGGTTCATCACTCCTGGTACGTGCGTCGCTCTCAGAGAGAGGAGACGTCCGCAGCTCCATAAGATCAGTTTGCGTTCCAGCATGTGTAACTGGAGAGAACGCAAACCCCCTTGGTGGTTTATATACGATATTGTGGTCGTGTTGTCTGTCCTCACGAGGACATGATGTACTCTGAGAAAAGGCAGAAAGCGTTTCAGGGTGAGGAACACTGCTAAAAGCTCCAGATAATTTATGTGTGACCGTTGGAGGTCTCTGCTCCAGAGACCCCTCACAGGTCGACCTTCGTATATACCCCCCCAGCCCGTCAGACATGCGTCTGTGGTGACCACCTTCCGCGATAGGACAGCACCCATAGGCACGCCCCGTACTAGAAAAGTCGGGTGTAGCCAGTGGCGCAGAGCCATTACGCATTTCATAGTGACCATCACTCTCCGCGCGCCATGACGCGCGGGGTCCAATCTGAGGGCAGCTACCCAGCGCTGAAACTCCCTCATGAAAGAGTACAGTCTGGGCTGGGGACAACATGCTCTTTTCTGTGTTTATTACGAAAACCAGGTCGAGCAGGTGTTTTACGAGGACATTCGTCTGCGTAATAGCCTCTTGCTCCGACTGTGCGAGAAGGAGCCAATCGTCAGATAAGTTGCCAGGCGAATACCCTGTTGTCTTAACGGGGCTATCGCGGCTTCCGTACACCGTACAAACACTCGCGGGCTGAGAGACAGACCGAAGGGAAGTACTCTGTACTCGTAACAGACACCCTGAAAGGCGAACCTCAGATATTTCCTTTGTGGGTAATATACTGGGATGTGGAAATACGCATCTTTCAGGTCGACTGATGTGAACCAGTCGTTTTGGCGCACGAGACGCAACAGAGATGTGTGAGTGAGCATTCTGAATTTGTATCTTTTGAGATATTTGTTCAAAGCTCTCAAATCTAGTATAGGCCGAATTCCGTTCCCTCCCCGTTTGGGAACGAGGAAATACTTGGAATAAAAGCCGCTCTGACTCTGTTCGGCGGGTATTATAGATATAGCCTTCTTTTCTAGTAGCGAGAAAATCTCTTGCTCTAGAATATGGGCCGACTCTCCCCGGGCCTGTGAATACAGAATGCCCGAGAAGTGAGGGGGGGTGACAGCGAATTGGAGCCTGTAGCCCCGTGTTACTGTCTTGAAAACCCAAGCAGAATCTGTGAGCATCCTCCACTTTTCGCTTCTCAAAGCGAGCGGAGATGTCACATCTCTGTCGTCTGCCCTCTGTGTCTCTATTTGTTGTGTTATGGGGCCCTCTAGTGTCTGAACACGGTGGTACCCCAGGTTGACAACCCCGGCCGACACTGCGCATGCGCGTGGCGGTGGTGCCTTCACAATCCCGTCTATTGTCCGCCTTTTGAGAAAGGCCGCAGCCGCTCTCAAAAGAGGGGCAGACTGTTTATTGTTTATATTGTTTCTTTTCATTTTTATTGACTGCGCCCTTGGCTTCAAGCCTGGAAACGACAGTGGAAAATGATTTATTTTGAAACAACAATGATGACATGTGTTTGTGTGACTTAAACAGGCAGCGGAACTTGCTGTCTTTGATGTTAAGTCCATTTCCCTGATGGCGCGAACTTGAGGATGACGTTCTGGCATCACTCAAGGCGGCGGGAAGATGGGGGCATGGTGGCACCCCGAAAACACATGAGCATCCAACACTGGAACGTGCTCTGGAGCTGGGGAACAGGGAACTTCCAGCTCCTTCATCGAGGAGAGGAGAGGAGGCGGTCAGGCCGCCCGCTTCTTCTTCCTCGCCTGGTGGCTGAAAACCTGGGTCGGCTGTGTCTGAGCGGCAGCTGCCGGGACCGGAGATTTTCTTGGCCAGCTCCCTCTTGCCTTGTGCCCGGGCTGGGGACCCGGGACGGGCTGCGGTCTCTGCTACTTCGGTATTTTGAACCGGACAGGACGTGAGACAGCTTGGGTGAAGGCCTGCCGCGGGACCATTGGAGGTGGCGGCTGGACCCTTCGGGGGAGACAGAGCTGGAGAGCCTCGTCTCCCTTCCTTTTTTGACTCGCACCTCAGCTGCATTGAAGCTAGAGCGGAGCCAAATATGCCCTCGGGAACAATAGGCATGTCCAGAACATCCTCTTTTTTTCCCGGTCTGGAAGGTTGGTCAGGTTGAGCCACCTGGCTCTCTCCTGTACCACCATCATTCCCAGCGCTTTGCCCGTGGCTTGGACTGCGCAGCGCTGCACACGGAGACAAATGTCCGTGATCGCTGCGATCTCGTCCCACACGGCAGGCTCAGGTCTGCTCGACATGTCCTCGCAAAGCTCCGCCTGGTAGGCGGGCAGCAGCGAGGAGACGTTGAGAGCCCTGGCGGACAAAGCTGCGGCTTTATAGGCCCGTTCGGTCATCGCTGACTGGAACCGGTCTGCCTTTGCCGGTAGCATGGGGTTCCTGCTAGGTGTCGAAGCCAGCCTCGGTTGGAGGTGGGCTGCCACCAGCGGTTCCATGGGCGGCATGCGGAGCAGGCCGAGCCTCTCCATACCGTCACAGTCCAGGGAGGAGGCAACCTGGATTGGGGCCTTGTTGCTGAAGGGACGGTCTCTCCACGAGACCGACACCTCGTCCAGCATCTCCGGAAAGACTGGAAGGAGCTGCCTCTTCGTCCTCGCTGCTTGGGGCAAGTTCTTCCCCTCGTAGCGAGATCTGGAGGTCTCCTTGGCCACTTCAGGCCATGGGATGTCCAGCCTGGACGCAGCGCGTTGACACGGCCTGCAAGTCCATGCTTAGGACGGGCGAAGCTGGTGTGCTCTCGCCCGGGTGAGCGGACATCGCTCCCGGCTTTGCAGCCTGAGCTGATGAACCGAAGATGTCATCCCCATCCGAGTCAGACAGGAGGAACTCAGAGGCATCCTCTTCGTCCTCCATGTAGTCCAACTCCAGGACATCCTCCGCGGGTGGAACCATGGTGAGGTCCAATTGGGAGCCCCGGCTTGACACAGCGCGGGGCTCCGCTCTCGCGGCTCTTGCCGCCACCGGGTCCCAGCCTGAAACGGCGTGGGGCTCCGGTTCAGCGGCTGTCGCCGTTGTTGAGCCCCAGTCTGACACAGCGCGGGGCTCAATCTCTGCGGCGGACGCCACCATGTCTTGATTGCCGGACGGCGAATCAGCGGACATGAGGGGGTCATGTCCCGACAAGCTAGCTTGGCGTGCTAACCGTCGGCGGAGGCTCTTCATGGTGAAGCGGGTACAATGCCCGCACGAGCCGGGGTTATCGATAGCCTCCCGGGCGTGTTCCAGCCCGAGGCAGGACGAGCAGACCTGGTGTGAGTCTGTGCCTGAAATCTTAAACCCGCAGCGGCATAGCCGAGCCTCCGAGTCCCTGACTCCTCTGGTGTGAGGGAGAGAAGGGTCCATCTTCGATCGCCGGGGTGGACACGCTAGTAACAGGTACGTTACTCAGAAAAAAAATCCAACCTTGCCGTTAGTCCGAAAGGAAAAAAGGCGACGGTGTAGATTTTATTCTTTAAAGAATATTAACTGGTGTGTTAATACCTTTTTCTTTTTTTTTATCTCTGTCTCCTCTGGTGTGAGAGAGAAAAGAGAACGTCCTCTTTACCGTGGTGTCGGTGTGGAGGGAAGAACAAACTAGCAACAGGTATGTTACTAGCTTGAAGAAAAAATCAAACCTTACCGTTATTTCGACAGAAAGAACGGCGAGGCAGATTACAATATTAACTGGTGTGTTAATATTGCTCAGTCTTCTTGCAAAGCAAAAAAGTAACCGGCTAGTGCCCGTCGACCGAATGTTAGCTTTGGGTTCAGTCTGTGGACCGTTAAGCTAACCCGGTTACTGATAAGTCGAGATGTGCTCTGAAGCGAGAAGAGGTGTTTGAATGACGCTGCGTCGTAGCGCAAGCTACTTAAAGGGTGGGTGGATTCCCTGACGTTGACGTCAAGATCACCAGCCAATCAGGATTGGCGTAATGAGATTGATGCTTCTGTTTGCATACGCGTTGAGGCGCATCCCATAGTGAGACATCGAACGGAGTGTTATGAATGAGAACATTGTTGCTTTCTTTAAAAGTAGCACAATTCATTATGTCAAACCTTGGAAAGTATCTAGATATCCCTGCCCTAATGCCAAAGGAACTGCACACTGAATATGTGTCGCCGTTTGATGTCTGGGCCGCTGCGTAAAAAGGAGGGTTTCTGCCCCGTTACTTCTCCGCTGTTTTCTTGTCGCTCGTCTTGTCGCTCTTGTCTTGTCAGTTAGAAAAGCAAACTGCATGCAGTTTGCTTTTCAGCCAAACTGTGCAGTTAAATCGAACGGACTTCTTTGTGCAGATGTGAGCGTCCTTGACAGCGGTCTGTCTGTTCTGGATTAACAACGTGTCACGTGTTCTGAGTTAACCAATCAGAATCTAGAATTCAACTTAGCCATGTCATAATGAGCTTTAAAAAGATGTGATAACGACTCTATAATATAAGAATAATAAAGGGAGCCTCTCTCTCTCCTGACAGGCCGTCAGTATCACTCATGTAGCTAGCTGTACTTCAGTTGTGATTTTGCGCTTTATATATATTTTAAAAAAACATCTTCAATTTCAGGGGTGGCACTGGGGTTCCCTTAGGGGGGTGCAGCCCCATGTCTCAAGAACCACTGGTCTGAATGCTTGTTAATAGTTGTCTGATTTATGTGTACATTTGTTGTTTTTTATTTGCAGTATTCCATCTTGGATGGAGTGGTGACCCGCCAGGCTCTGTACGCCCGAGGGCTACAGATCTTGTGGCGCTGCTTCCAGCTGCTGGGGCGGCAGCTGAGGCTCCGCCATGCTGCGGAGCAGAATTTGGAGACCCTGAAAAGGGAGAATGTCCTCTTAAAGAGGAAGGCAGACGAGGCCCTGCAGGCAACCGCCTCCTTTGCTAAGGATATAAGTGTTGGTCCTTCATGTTTCAAATGTATGACTGATTGTGCACTTGACCGTTTTTTTGTTTGGCTGGACTGTAGAGTATCATTGTTGTGTTTTAGTCTTCAAAAGTTAACATGTTATTGAATGAAATCTGTCCTCTATGAGTAGAAGGAATCTTAACCATTTCATATTATTTGCTACTTTAGCAGAGAAGAAGAAATGTGTAAGCAGTACAGACAAATAAAGAGTAATTTGAATTATCGCAAAAATGTGCTTGAAATGCATGAAAAACACACATTTTTCTAAATGGCCAACTTTCTGGGTTAATGAAAGGCAATTTGAAATATGTGTGCAATCATAATAGCAATGTGCATACAGTGTTTCGTGAATATCGGAAAAACTATATGCGAGTAGTTTGGAGTAATGTAAATCGTCAAAAATTGTGTATTCGCTGTTAGCTTACGAGCTCCCCGTTTGAGCTAGCAACTATTTTCTTTGCAATTTAGCATCATATTAGATAGGGGCTGAAGTTGTCCTGGATTGGAATTTTTCCGATCATTCCCCTAGGAGGTGTTTGCAGAAATGTCCTTAAAATGGCTGAAAAACGCACATTTTTCAAAATGGCCGACTTTCGGGTGGGCGTGGCTAATGAAAAGCAATTTGAAATATGTGTGTTATCATAGCAATGTGCATACAGCATTTCGTGAATATCGGAAAAACTATATGCGAGTAGTGTGGAACAATTTGCGACTTGTAAATCTTCAAAAATGGTGTATTCGCTGTTACCCCTAGTTTCCACCGGGTCCGTCTGCGGCGCGTTGCGGCTGCGCTGCGGCGTCCGCAAGGATCGCAGCCACTCTAGTAAATGGGTGCTATTCCACCAGACGCTCCGCGTTACGGCTCAGAAGCGTCCCAGAAGCGTCTCGCCGCTGGGCTCCGCTCGAAATAGGATTGAAGTCTATTTTTCGACGCGACGCAGCCGTAAGGTAATGTCGGGCAGGAAGTGGAACGATGACAGCATCCGACCCACCCCCAAAATAAACTAATTTGCAGACCCCCCTTCACATCACTACATCGTCTCCACAACGACACGCACAATGGACGACAACGTTTTTATATTGGAAGTGGAAAAACACTTGATTTTATACGACACAACGCATCTTTTTTACAAGGACAACACCAGCGTTCTCCTTCGGTTTACAGGCACTGTGTGTAAATTATATAGAATAATTATGATGATGAATGCATTTTTTTTACCACTAAAATACAGCAACCCATCTTTGATTCATGTGGTTTTTAACTGGACTAATTATTATTAATTATGTCTGTAGTCTACAACACAACAAAATAGGAAATAACAACAATAAACACGATTTAAACAGACACAAAAATAAACCATTTAACTACGTAGCCTACTTACTTTCTTGTAGAAGTACAAATGTCCAGGAAATATGCCCAAATCAACAAGAACTGCGAGCCGGCATGCACGACGCTCCGCTTCCGTAATGCTTCTGAAACGCGCCCGGTAGGGTATGACGCCGGAGGAGGCTGGACCAAAACCGCGGCGCAGCCGTAACGCGCCGCAGACGGACCCGGTGGAAACTAGGGGTTAGCTTACGCCCTCCACGATTGATTGATCAAAAATGTGCCCCGCAATTTAGCATCATATTGGATAGGGGCTGAACGTGTCCTGGATTGTGTTTCCGATCATTCCCCTAGGAGGAGTTTGCAAAAATGTCCTTAAAATGCATGAAAAACGCACATTTTTCAAATGGCTGACTTCTTGGGGGGCGGGGCTAATGGAATCTAATTAGTAATATGTCCGCACTGAGGAATGTGTGTGGAAAACTTTGTGAAGTTCTGAGAAACTGTATGTGATTACCACACAATATGGGGCGGTAGTGAGCAGTTTTTTGGAAGAAAAAAAAAGGTCGTGGGCTCTGACGTGTGTCCCAAGTTTTTCTGTCCGAAGCTCATTTTATGCTATCGCAATTTAAAAAAAATGTATAGGCCACGCCCACATTCTGCATTTGTTGCGACACTTTAAATCTCAGTTCGTAGTCACCCCCAGAGTATGTGTAAATAAAAAAATAAAAAATCGTCCATCCGTTCTTGAGTTATAAATTGGTGGTGTTTTTGGCGCCCCCTATAGTCCAAAATGAAAATGCTTTGATGTACCTATTCCCCAAGACAGACTGAACCTATTTACCAAAATCTGTGATATATGGATACACTGTTGATGAGTTATGAGCATTTATTTCTAAGCCCCGCCTTTTTGCGATTACGTTTTGATTCATGGCGGCAATATTTATCGTCTGAACATGCTCATTTTCTAGGTTAATGTGTCTGACCCTCCAACAATGCTGTATACGAAGTTTGGTGTTGAAAAACTGAACATTTAAATGTAAGTGAATATTTCACTGTTTTGAACATTATGTTAATTTAAAAAAAGTAAAAGTAGGCGGAGCTTAGGGTTCCAAGAGGATTATTTGTAGAGCAGGTCCACCCGGATATGTGTGCAAAATGTCAGGTCATTCGGAGTTACGGTGCGACTTTGTAAATGGGATTTTGATAGGTGGCGCTAGTGAGCACGTTGGAATATTTAACCCATTGACTCCAGAATGTCAAGTTTTTCACCAGTCCTGGCGTCCGTGCAAAATTATACAACTTTTGAAGCATCCTAAAGGCCTGAAAATAAGCATTGCATTCTGTGTTAGAGAGTTTTACTCCAGTGTCTGACATCAAGTTCTTGCTCATTTCAGAACTCTGTTGTATTGAGGAAAACAGTATACTTATTTGAAGTTGTTAGGTTAAAACAACCAAAACAGCATGTTTTCGGTGAACAAAAATGAAATCCACTTGTTTTCTTCTCTAACTGGCGTACTTGATAGGATCATTGGGCTGCTGGTATATCTGAGTTGAGACTATGAATTCTCTGTGTGGGTTATTTTTCACTGAGAGCACGCTATGCCCCAGGGCC
This sequence comes from Pogonophryne albipinna, assembly GCA_028583405.1. Classification (NCBI taxonomy): domain Eukaryota; kingdom Metazoa; phylum Chordata; class Actinopteri; order Perciformes; family Artedidraconidae; genus Pogonophryne; species Pogonophryne albipinna. The sequence goes on along the minus strand of CM053244.1, from coordinate 5,037,775 downwards.
AAAACGGCATAGCTGAAACGACTCTGGAGTGCAAATTGTGTTGAAGAGAAGTTGCATTTCACCTCTGCTTAAATACATTTATTCCTGTGTTGTTTTTCAAGTTTTATATCTGGAGTTTCAAGTGCATGAACCCAAACAACCAAACCTGATGGAGCGGGATAAAAGATTAGACCAGACTTCTGCAATTGTTTTAAATTGTCCTTTGTGTTTTACTTACTTGTATTTGTTGGTTTTGTCTTTGCCGGCATACACATGTGTAATGTCTAATGCAGCTCACAGCAAACACATAAACATGTTTTGACATAAAAGACCGTGTGACAAAGAAAAAGGTCAATTTCAAAGGTCCAATTAGAGAGTATCATGTTTGTAACTGATGAATTAATTGGTTCATTAGAGTTGCACTCCCCTGCTGACAGTCTCTGTCTGGCTCAGAGGTGAAGCGGGATAAATACCCTGTGATCGACCCAGTCTCACGGCACTTCGTGTTATAGTCACGAAATTAATTTAATCTATTGATTCGTGTTCTACACGATTTTCACAAAAGCAATGTATTTCTATTGGTAGTGTGTTTCGTGCCTGCACCACGTCTTTTTGTCCGGTCGGGTCTTTGAAGTGTGTGGTTCATAAAAACATGTTCTTACTCAATATCTTACCCCAACCCTATCCCTTTTATTTTAAATAGTATAATGTCTGAATACTGACATCTGTATTTTTTGTCATATTTTTATTTGGTGCAGGCACGAAACATACTACCAATATAAATACATTGCTTCTAAAATCATTCTGTGTGACACGGAAAAAAAGGGGAAAATCGTGTTGGTGAACACGAATCAATAGATTAATTTTGTGACTATAACACGAAATGCCGTGAGACAGTGTTGGATCGACTCAAAGTTACAGAGCCAAAAGTGTTTATTTTAATGAGAGCACTGAAAGGAGAAGCCTACCGCCGCCGAACACCGGGGTGAATGGGATTAGAGAATTTTTGAAAAGCTGGAAGTAGAAACACAACAATATGGTATTGGATAAAAGTAGAAATGAAAAAATGGAAATGTACACCCAATGATTTCACACTATAGGAATGGTAAATGAAGTGCATTTATATTCAAGCGGGTTGCATGTAACGGGATTACTTACGACTGTAAATCAGATGGATACCTTGATACAGTAAAGGAAATAATTATTTGATCCCTTGTCGATTTTGTAAGTTTTCCCACTTACAAATAAATTAACTGTCTTACAAATAGATAATAATTTTAATGGTAGGTTTATTTTAACAGTGAGTGTAAGATTATCATAAAGAAAATCCATAAATTGATTTGCATTAACTGTGGGAAATAAGTATTTGATCTCCTTGCAACAAACGAGAATTCAACAGAACGGAAAAGAGGTGGTCTCGGACCGCTTGCTAGTGAACTCTGGAGCGGTTCATCGCTGGTGTGAACGCATTCTGCACCAAAACATAGGAAGCGTAGTATTTACGCGTCACAACAACACGGAGGTCTTCAACATCTTTAGCGAAAGAGTGAAGCAGAATTAAGTGTTGAACAGTGTTGTGTAAAGTAAAAAAGGTCCGTCAACTATACATAACTATACGTCTGCAGCTCCCCCGATATTAAAGACAAATACATTTTTTACCCAAGTAGCCTATAACGTCATGCTTTCATTCATTCTGAAATCATTAATTAATTCACGGAGATATAAACAACTGTAAACATAAGCTAGGCTATATTGGCTTTTGTGACTGCTTACCTCACTGCAGCAAAAGGACCGGATACAATCTCATCAGAGCCACCTGTCGTCGGTGAAACCTTCCAAGTTTTTCGCGTTGGACCCATTTTGTTCACATTATATATGCTTCCGTTAGGCATAATAATAATAATCAAGCAAAGCCTTGGCTTTCAGAATATAAAGAAACGCCATATTCAGCGCAGAATACATTTTTGATGCTTGTAAAAACTCCACGTCTCTCTAAAATAGTGCACGACTTGGCATTCAGAATATTAATATACCAACAAATTCAGATGATAAAAATGGTGTTGAAGCTTGTAAAGGTACTGCTACGAGCAGTGAATGGAGCAACTTAACGGCAGACGCATTACAACTAGGGGTCGACCGATTATCGAGGCCGATATTCCGCATTTTACAGATTATCGGTATCGGCCTTTGTTTATCAAATTGCCGATACAACTTTGGCTCCGTTTCACTGGCTGCATTCACCACCAATGTCCCGCCCACAGCGCTATCTGATAGGCTATCAGTTTCCCAGTTACATAGGAGATGTGTGACTTTTCAACATTTAAGATGTTGAAAAGTTCATTAAACATAAAAAGGCATTTCAAAGAAGTTGTGTTATTCTACATTTTGACACCAAGATTTTCAGATTTTACTGCAAATGTTTATTGGTCTCCTTGATTACTAATAATCGGTATCAGCCTTGAAAAAGCCATATCGGTCGATCCCTAATTACAACAGGTGGAGTGTGTTGTCCAATCGTGGTGCTAAGGGGGGGCAAGGGGTATGCCCCCAAAATGTTAAGCCTTGAGACACCTCTTAAATCTTATTTCATAATCTATCTTTGGTTATAAAATTGTCTACAAACTTTTAAGTCAGTTTTTCTCTTAATCATGTCTTTGTAACAGTCATCATGTTGTGTTCCTGATTATTTGGATAACAACAGCAATAAGGATATCATTGGAAAGCTTTCCAACAGTGGTCCGGGTCAGTAAGTGAAAATAAAATCGATCCGAAAAGAGAGGCACAAAAGGAAAAATGATAGAAAAACAGGGGGAAAGAGATTGCAGACACTCTGCGTGTCACAAGTCAGCAAGACAGACGCAGATGAAAGTGCAGCTGGATGGCAGATTAAAGTCATAATACAGTTCAGCAGTTCTGACACCTGAGTGTCTCAATCACAGCCATCCACTACAGGACGCACATACCCCGTCCTCCATTTGAAATTACATGACAGTGGTGTTCTCTGGATGAGTGGGCACTGTGTGTATGTGACAGTTCACACTTCTATCCAACTCCCACTCCACCAAGTTATTTATTTAGAAGTACAATACAGAGGCATCACAGTGTCCTAGCAACCACAGCCAGCTTCAGCATTGAGGTTCATCACAGAATAATGGCTGTGAGCAGAAAGGAATAGCAAGATAGCGTTGATGTACACCTGCCAATCAGAAATCTTCTTTAAAAAAAAATATGATATGACAATTTAGTTTGTAGAAATCCTCCATTAGTCCAACAGCGGAGAAATGTACAGTGTTCCATAGCAGGTAAATAAAGAGACATGAAATAAAGACAAATAAGTACACAACCATGGCTTAAAACATTATCAGTACACTAAGTCAGGGGTTCCCAAACTTTTCAGCCCGCGACCCCCAAAATAACAGTGTTCGGCGACCCTGTCAACGGGGTGCTGCTTAATTAATTAAAGTTTCCATGATATAGATAACATGACACATGTTGCCACTTGTTTGTACCGTTTTCAGGCGATTTGTAATCTGTTCTAGAAAAACGATGTTTTTTTAGGATTTCAAGAAGCATATAGAACAAACAATGGATGTGTTTTATGAACATTTATGCGTGCTGAAAGTAGATTTAGATGTTTTAGGAGTGAGATCTAATATATGCATCCAATGAAGCATTGCATGAAGTCTGTTGATGATCAGAGGCTGTTGTTGGGGCTGCATAAACGTTTTTTTTTACCAAGGTTCATGTTTTAATAACATTTTTACAAAAAAAGCCCAGGCGAGCCTAACATGTGAAAAAATGGCTTAGACCTCAGAGAGTTAAACTTGGGCCTGCGACCATAGTTTTACTGTATTTAGTTTTTGTGACGAAGGTAACTTCGTCACTATGGACTGACGGCTTATACAGCGTAATAAGTATTACCCAAAAAGGGAAACAAAACCTCACGTTAAACGTGGTACAAGTAACTGAAAAGGCTGCACAAAAACACAGCTGCTGCTAATCGACAGGCGCTAACCGCTAAGCTAACCTGGGTCTTCTTTACACACACACTACACTAAACACAGAACACTACTTTAACACACTGCTAAGCAGTATAACTAAACACAGAGGATTCACAGTATTTAACGAGCACAATGAGTAAGCAAGGCTAGCGGCGTCTGTCTCACAACACAGAGCCTCCAGAGTGGTAGTTGTCCTCAGGCTTTGTAGTCATCTGCAGCCAGCTGTGCGCTGCGATTGGAGCGCGTCTGGCCCGGCATGCTCTAATCACCATCTTCAGGAGGCGGACCAGGAAATGGGCAGCAGCCAATGTTGTCAGGGCTACCGCACAGCTCATCCACATGTCACACACACCGCTGATAACACTCAGACAGATGACCGAGCAGATAGAAAACAGAGTCCGTAACAGCGATGCTAATGCTTCTCTTCACTATATCTGTAAAGCGTCTTTGAGCACCTGTAAAAGCGCTAACAAAGTAAATCTATTATTATTATTATTATTAATGTAAACAAAGACCATATTACGTCCAAAACAGTCGGGCATTGTCTCTGATAGCAACGTTCTGATAGTGCCGTGGGTCCACATTTCCGATATTAAGTCATATCGGACACAAATCTGGATCAGCTCCATTGTCCCGTTTTTACACGGGACACTTTGTGAGTTCCCTGACACACCGGGGACACATCTTAATGTATAAAATACATCAAAAAGTGCATTTAGCATGATAGGTCTCCTTTAAAGTGATTATAATGTGCTGTCTGAAATCATATCTTTGTTTGTTCAACCGTGTTACTTTGGTGTCGGAATACTTACTGGGGTCATGGCGTCAGCTAATTAGGGTCCTTAGAATCTTAACCACCTACAACGTCATTCTTGTTCCTTTTGTCTCTATGCATTGTGTCACTGCAAAATAATTTCACTGAAGTGGAGAAAAGCGCTCGAGGATTAAAAAGCAGCAAGAAGAGGTGGGTACTTGAAATCCAAAAAGATACAGATGAAAGCACTTGACCGTACAACGATATATTGCCTACTCTGGATCAGCAACAGGTTTAAGGCGTTGCTTTTAGCACTTGAACCAAATTTTGAACTTTAGCAAGTAACCTGTCTGTATTATTATTATTATCAAGGTGCACCAGGTTGGTTATTTAAAAATTGGGAAACCCTGACCTGATTTTTAATATGTATGGAAATGACTACGATACCACAGAAATCTAAACTTTAATTTCCAATTCATCTCTTTGTTGTTACAGTCCGTCCTTCCTCTATTGTCCTTCCCCTCCCTTCCTTTTATTTTCTGTGTTCCTATTCATCCTCTTATTCCATGAGTCTCGCCTCTTTTCATTATTTATTCATTTCCTCCCTTCACGACTTTGCCCCATCACTCACCACCTCTGTCTTGTCCGTAGTAATTATATGTCAAGGCACAATATTTACTGTACTTAAACCCTGCTATTCCAACACCTTCCCGCCATAATTGCCCTTCCTCTCAACCCCAAGCCCTCTGATACCAGTGAGAATATCCATACTCGTTCTCTGCAAACCAAATAACTCCTGTGCCTTTCTGAACGGGATCTCGGATAATTGGCAGTGTGTTTTCGAATAAGCCACAGAGTCAAAGTGAACAGTGGGAGGAATATTCAAACAGATGACAGACAGTGGAAAGGATTACGGAACTTACTCACACTGATGCAGAGACGAGGATAATATCGCCTTGTCAGAAAGTGCATTTGTCAAATCCCTCACAAGTCAAATAAACAAGTCTGCGGAGAGGAGTTTATTGTTCATACAGTTCATTGTAATAGATCACAGTGAGTGTTTACTCTAAAGTTGATCAAATAGAAAGCCCAGTGCAGGCTAACTGTGTGTACATGTGTGTAGCATGCAGGCGTGACACAAATGTAAAGCCAAATGAGATATTGATATGTGAAGACTTGCAAAATTAAAACACAGTTATGATCTCGTATTTTTTGGTGATTCATGCTTCATTTTTTAACATATTGTATTTTGTCTGTGTCTCGTCTTGTTATACTTCCTGTTTCTGTTTACCCTGCCCTGATCATTTCCACCTGTGTGTGATCCCCATGCAGAGGTGGGAAGTAGTGCTGTACAAATACTTCGTTACTGTACTAAAGTACATTTATCTGGTATCAGTACATTTTGAACCCTAATACCTGTACTTTCTACTTCTTACATGTTGAACTCAAATACCTGTACTTTCTACTTCTTACATGTTGAACCCTAATACCTGTACTTTCTACTTCTTACATGTTGAACTCAAATACCTGTACTTTCTACTTCTTACATGTTGAACCCAAATACCTGTACTTTCTACTTCTTACATGTTGAACGCAAATACCTGTACTTTCTACTTCTCACATTTTGAACACAAATACCTGTACTTTCTACTTCTTACCCCCAGTTTCCACCGGGTCCGTCTGCTCTGCGCTGCGCCGCGTTACGGCTGCGCCGCGGCGGTCATAAGGATCGCGGCCACTCTAGTCAATGGGTGCTATTCCACCACACGCGCCGCGTTACGGCTCAGACGCGTCCCAGAAGCGGCTCGGCGCAGCGCTTCTCTAAAATTAGGATGAATCCTATATTTGCCACGGCGCAGCCGTAAGGTAAGGTCAGGCAGGCAGCCCCCCCTCGCAGGAAGTGGAAAGGTGAGCATCCGGGCCAGGCCCATCCCCCACATATACTAATTTAGCAGACCCCCCTCCTTCATCACAACACCTCCACTACGATACGCACAATGGACGACGAGGTTTTCATCATGGAAGTGGACTATTACAATTATTATTAACTGTGTCTAGACTACAACACAACAAAATAGGAAATGTATAACGACAATAAACACAATTTAAACAGACACAAAAATAAAACATTTAACTACGTAGCCTACTTACTTTCTTGTAGAAGTACAAATGTCCAGGATGCCCGAATCAATAACAAAACTGCGAGCCTGCACGCACGACGCTACGCTTCTGAAACGCTTCTGGGACGCGTCCGGTGGGTTATGGCGCTAGAGGAGGTCTGTACTTTCTACTTCTTACATGTTGAACCCAAATACCTGTACTTTCTACTTCTTACATGTTGAACCCAAATACCTGTACTTTCTACTTCTTACATGTTGAACACAAATACCTGTACTTTCTACTTCTTACATGTTGAACTCAAATACCTGTACTTTCTACTTATTACATGTTGAACTCAAATACCTGTACTTTCTACTTCTTACATGTTGAACTCAAATACCTGTACTTTATACTTCTTACATGTTGAACTCAAATACCTGTACTTTATACTTCTTACATGTTGAACCCAAATACCTGTACTTTCTACTTCTCACATGTTGAACCCAAATACCTGTACTTTATACTTCTTACATGTTGAACCCAAATACCTGTACTTTATACTTCTTACATGTTGAACCCAAATACCTGTACTTTATACTTCTCTCATGTTGAACTCAAATACCTGTACTTTCTACTTCTTACATGTTGAACCCAAATACTTGTACTTTATACTTCTCACATGTTGAACCCAAATACCTGTACTTTCTACTTCTTACATGTTGAACTCAAATACCTGTACTTTATACTTCTTACATGTTGAACCCAAATACCTGTACTTTATACTTCTTACATGTTGAACCCAAATACCTGTACTTTATACTTCTTACATGTTGAACCCAAATACCTGTACTTTATACTTCTCACATGTTGAACTCAAATACCTGTACTTTATACTTCTTACATGTTGAACACAAATACCTGTACTTTCTACTTCTTACATGTTGAACCCAAATACCTGTACTTTATACTTCTTACATGTTGAACCCAAATACCTGTACTTTATACTTCTTACATGTTGAACCCAAATACCTGTACTTTCTACTTCTCTCATGTTGAACTCAAATACCTGTACTTTATACTTCTTACATGTTGAACCCAAATACCTGTACTTTATACTTCTTACATGTTGAACCCAAATACCTGTACTTTATACTTCTCTCATGTTGAACTCAAATACCTGTACTTTCTACTTCTTACATGTTGAACCCAAATACTTGTACTTTATACTTCTCACATGTTGAACCCAAATACCTGTACTTTCTACTTCTTACATGTTGAACTCAAATACCTGTACTTTATACTTCTTACATGTTGAACCCAAATACCTGTACTTTATACTTCTTACATGTTGAACCCAAATACCTGTACTTTATACTTCTTACATGTTGAACCCAAATACCTGTACTTTATACTTCTCACATGTTGAACTCAAATACCTGTACTTTATACTTCTTACATGTTGAACACAAATACCTGTACTTTCTACTTCTTACATGTTGAACCCAAATACCTGTACTTTATACTTCTTACATGTTGAACCCAAATACCTGTACTTTATACTTCTTACATGTTGAACCCAAATACCTGTACTTTCTACTTCTCTCATGTTGAACTCAAATACCTGTACTTTCTACTTCTTACATGTTGAACCCAAATACTTGTACTTTATCCTTCTCACATGTTGAACCCAAATACCTGTACTTTCTACTTCTCTCATTTTCCAAACAGCTGGTTCCTTTAGTCTGAATGTGTGTTTGGTGGCGTGATCATTATTCTTTAGAGTCATTGCGTGCCTATTGATTTGAACACGATCCGTGTATCCATCATTTCCTGGTCTTCTCTAAAGAAGAGGGACCAATGGAAACGTTGTCATGTTGCCGTTGTTCAGCATGGAAACATTCATTAGCTAACAATGACATTATTGTTCTATTAATATAAAGGGAGGTCAGGTACTCTTTAAAACAGCTGCTAGTTATGGGTACTTTTTACTGAAGTACATTTCAAAGCCTCTTTACTTTAACTTGAGTAAAGAAGTTTAGTCAGTACTTCTACTTTCACCAGAGTATTTTTAAACACCAGTATCTGTACTTCTACTTGAGAAAAGGATGTGTGTACTTCTACATCTCTGTGTTTACCTTTTGTTCCCCTGTGGATTTGCTGCTCCCTTTTTCTCGTGTCATCGTGGTTGGCTCCGTTGTTTTGTTTTATTCAGTGTTAACTTGCCTTTTCCTTCAGTTTTTATTGTCTTTCCAATTTTTTCAGCTTTAATATAATAAAGCTTGCTTTTTGTTTATATGTCAGGGCACAATACCTGCCGACCCTCTTTTATACTGCATTGGGGTCCTGCCTTCCTTACCCCCGTGACAGTTACATGTTTAAGCCGCCAGCATTTACCTGCTTATAGCTTCTTGCCTGCACTCTATGTCCGTGTTATCCTGTGAGTTAGGGCCTTTGATTTTCTCAAATCTTTGCTTTTTACTTGTGAATTACTCAACCATTGTATCTCTTCAGGCTTCTTAGCACTTCAATGTTAAGGATGTTTCTTTCACCAAAAGTGCTTGACATTGATGGACTGCTGTTTTTAATTTTTACTAGGCCATTGGTAGACCATCACACACAATACATATGTGATGTGTACTTTGTTTTGTTAAAATGTACTTGCCTCTTTATTTTCTATGTAAGTATATCCTTTTAAATTAATCCTTTTAACACAATCTACATATAATAATAATACTTTTTTGAAAATGTATTCAAACCAAAACTTTAAGGATGTGCTGTAGAGTCTAAGCTGAATTTGAATAAAATCGAAAGCAAATGGATTGCATTCTAAATGTTTGTTAACTATAGTTAAACATATTTATCTTAGTCTATAAATATTGAGAAAGCTATGGAAAAATATGTGCCATTATATTTCATTTGCCATATTCCATGATTCCTCGAAATAAAAAGGTAAATACTAAAATACATCTAACCCCTTCAGTCCTTCAATAGCATATCTTACATTATGTGGAGGTGACACTGAGTCATAAAGGTTACTCACACAGTGTGTCACAGCCATCATGTGATAACAGTCATCATTAGGCCTGATGGTGTAGACACAAGGCCAGATTACACCTAAACAACTGTCACGGTAACTGCTCTCAGTGACCTTCAGAACGGCTGCAGACAGTGAGTTATCAAGTCTAACAGCACAGTGACTCAGCGCTCAAACCTGACAGTATGGATTCACTCCAGAGCTGGGGAAATATTAAGTGCAGTGTTAGCAGCTCTGAACCATGCAGGCCAAGCAGGAAGTGCCACAGGGATCGATCTGAGACTGGAAGGTACAGTCCTAACACAGCTAAGTAAAAGGTGAATTATACATATTTTATTATTGGCAAAGAGAAAAGATTAAGAAAACATTTATAATGTCAAGCTGAAATTAAATCAGAAGCCTAATACAACAAATATTTGTAAAACAAATAGGGTCCCTGAAGACGCATTGTGTTTGGCCGATTTAAAGGTCGCCAACAAGTTGTTATAAAATCCTGTTCCTTACCCCTAGATTCCACCGGGTCCGTCTGCGCCGCGTTACGGCCGCGCCGCGGCGTTCGACAAGATCGCGGCCACTCTAGTCAATGGGTGCTATTCCACCAGACGCGCCGCGTTACGGCTCAGAAGCGTCTCGCCGCTGGGCTCCGCTCGAAATAGGATTCAAGTCTATTTTTCGACGTGAGGCGTTGCAGAGGCGGCGGGCAGGAAGTGGACCGGTGACCGCATCCGGCCCATCCCCCAAATAAACTAATTTGCAGACCCCATCCCTCCGTAGTCTTTCAAGTAGGAGGAGAAATGCCAGCGTTCTCCTCCGGTTTACAGGCACTGTGTAAATTATATATATGGAATAATTATGATGATGAATGCATTTTTTACCTCTAAAATACAGCAACACATGTTTGATTCATGTCGTTTATAACTGGGATATTACAATTATTATTAACTTTGTCTACAAAGTAGCCTGTGCAGGAAATCAACAAAGACTGCGAGCCGGCAGGCAAGACGCTCCGCTTCTGAAATGCTCCTGAAACGCGCCCGGTAGGGTATGACGCCGGAGGAGTCCGGACCAAAACCGCGGCGCAGCTGTGACGCGCCGCAGACGGACACGGTGGAATCGAGGGGTTAGTGTTTTTGCACAGTCTGAAGGATTGATGCTCATGGACCTTGACTCAAACTGAGCATCCCAATTTGTTTTTAGCTTATAAATTGGTATCTTTAACAACACATTCATGCCAATGCAACCATTTGCGTTTTTTAAAGCAGTGTCATTGTTGGTTTGAACGCCGCCCAAGTCTAAAGTGGCCATTTATACTTCTGACAGATTAACTGGAGACACTGAACTCCTATTACAAGTTTTATTGCTGAAAGCTCCGGGAAGTTCACTGTTTTCCAATCGTAAACAAAGTACGTCTACTTATATTCCAGAGAGGTTTTAAATGAGTAAGACAAATTAACATACTTTTCTTTGACTTAATAAAAGAGTAATCCACTTTTCGACTTCATTGTTACAGGTTTGTTGTTTCAGTAGGTGTTATATAAAATCCTGTTTGGATTCAACTGAGATCATGATCACTGATGCGTAACTCTCAAGTCAAATCTTGTCACTACCCACCCCGACGTCCAATCAGATGTGAGATAAGTGAACTTTTGGCACCTTGTCAGACAGTTTCTCCCACAGTCTGGAGACACCACCTGAGAGAGTGTAGGTGGGGGGAGGTGTGTATGTGTGTGTTATCTCGCATGGATGACCAAGGGCAATCAAGAGTAAATGTGCGAGTGTGAGTTTATGCTCCGATGGGAATTTCACAGCTTGCCGTCCGACAGTCAGTGAGACTCTTATCACTGGATACCTGTCAATTGGCAGTGAATTGCTTTGAAATAAACCACATATCTTTCCACACCAATCCATCTTCCAAAAGGTCTATTACTATGATAAGAGGATCTGGCAGTATGACTCCAACACACACAACTCCCATCCTACACTCTCCAACCATTGTTTGTTCTTTCTTTTTTATTTACATTCGTACTAATTAAGTCAGTAAATCATATATTTGTCATTTGAAGTGAACTTTTACACACCCGACTCCTGAATCTCTGCTTAATGAGGTTGTGTTGTGATGTTAATAAGCTGTTTTTATTTGTGATGCTATACCTGACCACAGGGTTTTTGTTTTATTACTCCTGGCAGTGGATAGCACACACACTGAGGTGCCAGGTAAACCAGCATGCCTAGCATCAGTTAGGGTCGAACAAAAATGAACTTCTGTCCTTGCGCTGTTGCTCGGCATGCTGGCTGTAGCATCTTCCAAACAGCAGACATCTTTGGCTTTTTGCAAACATCCGCTTTAGCAGCTAAGCAAGAATGGTGCACAAAGTCTGTGGCTGAAAACAGCTTGAGCATCAGACAAGGACATGACGTCAGTTTTGGTTTACAGTAGATACAATTTTTCCCAAACTTGTTTTCTTGGCTACAACCAAGCCTCGAAGAAAGTGTGCTATGGTTTGAAAGCTTATTTTTGTAGTAAGCAAAGCATTAAATTACAACTTTCATGTGAATCATGTGAAGCCCAAAAAGACATGTTCCAATTGACCTACACTCGTAAGGAGCCTTCTGTAAATCAGAAGGTATTCTTTAAGAGCTTTGAAGGTTCATTTCAACATCTCACTTATACGCAAATGTAGTTATTTCACCTTCTCCAATCTTTTGCTCAACAAATCTTCACTAATACCTCGTCAAGACTTTAGGACTGTTTTGATTTGATTTGATTGACAGTGGCCTGGCAACACAAGCCAACAGCAACACAAATGTCATCATATTCCAATGTTGCTGAATCCTGATTGGTGCATGGGAGTATGTGACCTAATTTCTTTCTAAATGTGTCCCGCCCACTTTTAACCAAGGAGAAGGGCGCAGAATGGGAAGAGCTTAAAGAGAGGAAGTCATGTTGTAATCACAATGAACAGAAGTAAGGAATAAAAACAACAACTTCAAGCTGAGTTTATATGATGCCAGGATCAAGTCAAAACTTAAAGAATTTCCTTTGAAAAGGGATGTAAAATATGGACTATAAACCTGGCATTGGTTTGTGTGTGACATCTTCAGACGCAAAGGCAGAGCTTCCCCATTCAGGTGAAGATTGCTTGCCTGGAAGCTCTAATACTCAAATGTGAAGATGTCCTTTGAAATGTCATAATGCAGCTGCGGCTTTGTTTCTTTCTCTTGTGTCCTGCCCTGCAGCATATCCTTTTAAGTTTTGCAATCTCTCTTCACTGGGGCTCTTGGTTTATTTGTGACTTTTATTTCTTTTTTAATCTAAGGAGGGTAAAACATGCTGCCTGTTGCCTTTATGAAGGAAGGAAATACTGAGCATTTATGATAAGGGCATGGCTGTGTGTTTTATTGAAGAAAGATGGAAAGAAAGAATGGAAGCCAAAAAGGAAAGTGTTTAGTAAGGAAGTAGAAAGTAAGACATTAGTTATTAAAGTCAAGATAAAAGTTGACAGCTAGATGTAAGAACAAAAACTGCAGAGATATTTTTTCTCTTCCTGTTGTTTGATATCAAACATAGTGCTCAGATTCACTCAGAAAACCCAGAGTAATAATACACTGGAGACAACATGACAGAAAACCACGTTTTCTGAAGTCACGTTTCAAGGCCTTCAAACATACTAAAAATATCTAACATTTGTGTACTTAAAGTGGAAGAAAGTGTCAACCGTCACTTGCACAAGCTTGCTAGTTTATTAGGATCAAGGGATATTTTTGGATGGAAGCTGTTTTTCTTGTTAGAAAATAAGAATCCTGCACATGAGTCCGTATCCACACGGAAAGTTGGCTATGTTTGCTATATATTTCACTTTTTAAACTATTTTCTTCTTGTATTTACTTTTCTGTTTATCTGTGTTTTGTGTTTCACTGTTGGAGAAGCCTGTAACACACGATTTTCATTGACATAACTACACTGTAGCTATGTTCGTTTGACAAATAAAGAACCTTGAACCTAACCCAAGTGCACAATTATGCACAACAACCTGAGCTAATTCACTTAGCTCTGACCATAAAGTCAGCAATCGATAACCAATGTTAAAGACACAAGAATAGCTAAGAAATGTCTGTGATTGTACATCTATGAATATGTTGTTCTACAGTTAAATGTTCTGGAAACCAAATGCTAAGACTATTGGATTTATGACGGTGGCACATAAAGAATACACATTCCCAACATAAGTTTTGCAGTTCACAATACATCCACCTTCGCCTTGCATTACGAACTGTGTGCTGCATTTGGGATTGAACACTGCCCGTTCCAAATCATATCATCTCCATACCTTATGACTTTATGAAAGACGTTTTTTAAATATGTATATATTGTACAAAGAGATACACTGTTGTAGAAAAGTAATTCCACCATTAATTATAAAAATCAGAAACAGGTTTATTGCATATGAGGAATTTGCCTCGCCGTATATGGTGCATACATGAAGTTAAAGAAGATACATTGTAAGTAAAAACAACCTAACATTAAAACAATTATAAAAACATACTTAGAAAAACTAAACTATCATAACATTAAAATATCGAAAATTATTCACATGAAAAATAGATATACCAAAAAACTACACACAGTATACTGTGACAAAATACTCTGAATAATACATTCAAAACACATGTGCAGAATTGTTATGCAAGGTGGAAATGTGTATTTTACTATTCTTTAAAATGATTATTTAATAGACCTTCTGTGCCTGACTTACTGTTGGTAAGCCATCATTTCATAACCATTGTTTTTCGGGAGGCAATGCATCTCGTTCAAACTCTAGTGTTATCCAGTTTTTGCTAATGGTGTAAACTCCCAGAAAGCTTTGCTGGTGTCAAACAGAAGGGCTGTGACACTTGTGAAATTCATGCACACATAACACCGTATGCAACTGGGATTCAGAGAGACTCTCACTGAAAAACTGTGTTGATGTTCTAAGAGAAAGTTTCGAACCGAAATGCAAACACAAGTTCACTTTAGATACAAAGTGCTGATGGGAGTAGATTTGTTGTGTATTTGTGTGTGTGGAGTTTTAGCCTCTCCAATCTTCGAAGCAGTCATTTTATCTCAGTACATACACTCTTATCGCACACACACACACACCTGAATGCCACTGAGTAACAGTCTCCTGTGATTACATTGTGTAGTTCTCCTAGGACTTACACAAACACCAACACACACCTCACTGCTACCAAGTAATCGCCTCCTATGATTACATTGCATGTTCCCTCAAGATCTGCACTCACATGCCGCAAGACTCTCTCACACACACTCTCTCACTCACACACACACAAATGCGCGCAAAGCCATTTTACCCAGAGGAATAATCTCCGTGGCTGCTATTTAGAGTGAGCGAGTTTCCTCTAACTGGATTACTGCAGCCACTCCTGCTGCTGTCACAGGCGAGATAGAGCCGGGGTGGAAAGGCTTTCCAGAAGCCGAAGAACTACCAGAAAAAGGTGGGGCAGCAGCGGTGAAATCTAACTTTGATCTCAAAACTCACATTTGAAAGATCTTAATTTGCATACGTTGGAGTTAGGTCTCCTGGGACATGTCCACAACATTCGCCTTTGCCCAAAAGAGAGGGAAGGAAAACAGCTGCCTCCATCACATTTTGTGCTGATCAGGAAAAGAGTTGGCCGAGCACTTTCTTTCCATCTGAGGACCACTGTGATACCTGCTACAATCAGCAAACACTACTTAGGTGCAACTCCTACATTTCTACGTATAAACCTGAAAACCTTTAACATTAAAACACACTATTTATCATTTCTCTTGTGAATTAGTTGCTAATCAAATGCCATATTATCCTGGTGTTTTGCAACCTGTCTCTGTCTTCCCACGTCTGATTGTCTGATCTTTTTCTCCTGCCCTCCAGAACTGGGTCTTGTCTTTTGATTTACCTTGTTGATGTACCTCTTGTCGGTTTGTCGTCTTTGTTCCCATGTGGCTCCTGATTCCCCGTGTTCTGGTCTATACTCGTACAGTTTTTCAGTTTTCTTTGTTCTGCTTTACCTGGTCCCCCTGTTATTCAGTTTTAGATAGATATATCTTTAATTTGTCATTGTACAGGTACAACGAAATTACAATTAACTCAAGGTGCCAACACGCAACAACAAGACAATATAAAAACAACAAGACACTATAAAAACAAGAAATGGGACTTAAATAGACATGATAGGGAATATGTACATAAATAAATAATAAATGAAATTGCACGATTACCCTCGTATTGCACGGAAGGCTTATATAATTTAAATATTAGCAGGGTTTAGTGCACATATGGGAAAGAAACTGAACTTGAGTCTGTTTGTCCGGGAAGACATGGTACGGAAGCGCCTGCCTGAGAAGCAGCCGTACGAAGTGCTCGTTACCCGGGTGGTGTGGGTCCTTGAGGATCTTGACTGCCTTCTTAAGGCAACGAGAGCTGTACAGTACCTCCAGGGAGGGGAGGGGGCAACCGATGATCTTCTGGGCCGAGTTGATGGGAACTAAAGCTTGCTTTTTGTCGTATATACCTGCCCTCCTCTTTTTTACTGCATTTGGGTCCATCCTCCTGCCAACACCCGACACACATCCACCATTGTCTTTTGATGTTTAGAAACTCATCTATTCTAAAATGTTGAATTCATTAAAGGTCCTGTACACAATGGTGGTATGTTGCGAGAGATGGTAATGATTGTTGGACGTGTCACTACTTCTCCAGACTGAATTACATCATTAAGAAATCCCTGTGACTTTTTGGGGTGTTCCCTTTCCTGCAGAGTGTTTACTAACAAAATAAAATAACTAAATGTAAAATATATATTAAAATGTATGTAAATGTCCAGGAACAATTTCAGGCCCAGAATCAAAACTGACAAACAGAGGGTAACACAAGTTAGTGCAAGTACACGTCAGTTTATCTTCAAACTACAAACTGTAATAAATATTGATTTCAGCATGTAATGTCATTAAAATAATGACACCATCATCATTTAAAGCCTCCCTCTGACATCTTGTCTGCCTACAGGTCATGTTTCCCTATCCCAATAAAACTAAATATCTTATACCTTACAGAAGCTATCCCCACGTAGCATAACCACTGGAGCAATGCTAACTGTGGAAACTGATTCGTAACAAATGTTCTATTCATTTAATCACCAG
This sequence comes from Pogonophryne albipinna, assembly GCA_028583405.1. Lineage (NCBI taxonomy): Eukaryota > Metazoa > Chordata > Actinopteri > Perciformes > Artedidraconidae > Pogonophryne > Pogonophryne albipinna. The sequence goes on along the minus strand of CM053244.1, from coordinate 5,020,724 downwards.
GTAACAAAAGCACATCAGTACTTTTTTGCAGGTAGCAGAACAACTGGAGTACTTTAAACTGGAAACTCAAAACTGGTTGGGCAATGAAATGTAGTGTCCCAACCCCAAACCCGCTCAGCAACACTTTAGTGTTGGTCTCCATGGGCATCCTCAAGCAGCTCCGCTCCAGAAAGGGCTTCCTCCGTTATGTGCGGCCCTGTAAGAAATAAGTAAAACAATACAATTACAAAACACAAATTATACAACCGGGTCCGCTGTCATTGTCTCTCCCCTCGCACACACAAAGACAACTCGCTCGTAAACACAGATAACACGTAACAAGCAGCTCAAGTGGAGCTATTTCTAACTGTATCAGTTTGACAGACATATCGTTTTTTACAGCCACAGATACCGGATTATCTTTCTTTGTCAGAGCATTTGATTTATTGATTGCTGTTGAGATGTTTGAGAATTTAAACTAATAAACTGGTATGTGTCTGACGAAGCAACAGAAAACAAGGCATTTCAAATGTATTGTAGTGAGGACATGTAGAAATGTGTGCATGACATGCGTTGGGGGGATTTCAGTATTTACCGATTTTGGCTTTCATTGTTCAGTTTGGTTCTTATGACATTTGTCACGTCCTTGAAGGAGAAGTCCACATGCTTCTCCTGCACATATTCTGTGGGGAACAGAATAGAAAACGTTTTAGAATTTTGCAAATACAGGCATATTCAGCTACTGGGGGACAAGGAAAAGGTCTGCTCACTGGCAATCGCCGCAACGATGTTGGGGTCCAGCTGCTTTTTAACTCCTCGACGCATTAGTCTGCTTCCCTGAGAGAGAAGAGGACGCCATCAATTGTCTTGTAAAAAAGACAGACATCAGTTCTGTGACCTTTTTTTTTGGGTCCTTGTTCAGCCGGGCAAGGACATTGTTTTTAATATTCACTCCTTCAGCCAACTCCACCTAGTATAAATCAGACACATTGGTAGGGGTGTGAGTGACAATACTCTCAGCTTACGATTTGATATGACCGTATCACAAACTTCAGTGGAGAAAATCTATTTCATTTTATATACATTATATTTTATACTTGGAGTCAATAATGGGTTTGACTTTTGAGCACTATTTAGGCTAGCATGAAAAGCATATCACTTTATCAATGATTGAATTATGCATGCAACATTGCATCCAACATGGCTGGCAAGGAAATTAATGTAAGTGGGGTTATTGAACATGATCACACCATGTCACCAGCTCCCTGCTGCTCAGTTTTTATTTCTTCACTGGAGGTTCCAGCTTTCTCTTGGTGAAGAAGATATCATAGAAATGTCATTTAATTAAGTCAATTAGAAATGCTCCAATGTCATTAATATTGTCAGTTTTACAAGATCTGCAAAGCATACCCATTGTTTCATTGTCCTGGCTCCCGTCCTGAATGTTACGGGGTTGGTGTGCCTTCATTTCATTCAACTCCCTCACCTGATCCAAAAGACTTGGCAGCTCTGAGCATACATTGCAGAAAACAAAATTGTTTCAGCTGCATCCTTCAAACACCAACCAGTGACATATTGGTTAATGGTAAATGGATTTATATAGAGCCTTTCTAGTCATCCGACCACTCGAAGCGCTTTCATGCCAACATTCATCCATTCACACACACAATCATACACGGAAGGCATTGGCTACCATGCAAGGTGCCACCTGCTCATCATGATCTAAATTCTCAGTCACACACCAATGGCAAAGCTTTCGGGAGCAATTTGGGGTTCAGTGTCTTGCCCAAGAAACTTCGACATTCAGGTTCATATTCAGGTGTATTCCGACAAAAAGGGGGGAACTGACCTTGAAAAAGGGAGAGGGACTTTCTTAACATTGAGTTCTCCCTTTTTAACTCCTTGTTCTCTGAGAGTCCACTGTGTTAATGTTAAGAGCTCCTTTTGTTCTTCAGGCCACATGGGGTCAAGAGTCATTCTGTTAGAACACAATCTTGTGTAAGACAAATCATTGTTCTTTTGTCACATTTTGAATTACATAAGATTTCATTTTGCTAAATCAATTTATCTATAAATGTTGTAGATGGAGTTTGGTGTTTGCTAACATTTTTAGGAACGAAATAGGCCTACACTTGGGTCAAATTACATTACTGTGATCTGATTAGTGTGCTCTGCAACTTTACAATTGTTGCTAGATAGCAGTGGGATTTTTGAATGCGGAGGGGTTCTTTCATAGTGTGTGGAATATGCGATGCTGGAAACATGTGGGTGTTGAGAAACTTAGTTTGGGTAAATATGTCACAATGGATGAAACGATTATTAGAGGGAGTTTATGTAATATCATTAGTAGACATTAATTGTGTTGTTTGGATGGCATTTAACTACTAAGACAGATAGTATGATTAGAAAGAGACGGAGTGGAAAGGGTTGGATTTATTTAACCTGTGTGCTAGAATTTCTATAGGTAATGCGTCCCGAGACCTGGACTCTCTCTCTCTGCATGTCAGACGGCTAAGACCCCGATCCGCTTGAGCAATCAAAGGCCTAACCCAACAGGAGACTCCTCCTTCTCAGTGGACCAGACAGAGAACCAGAGCTGAACCAACAACAACAATAAGAACTGCATCCAGAACTATCTCCACCTGTGGCATCCAGAACCAAACAGCTTGCTGACAGGCAGAGATCTATCAGTCCCTCAAACAAGAGCAAAGTGTGGGACATGAGAGCAGAATCCGCCCTCCATAAAGCAGCAGAGAGACTGTGAAGGAGGAGATGAAGTGCAAAGCAGTGCAACAACAGTGGCATGATGGGGGCTGCAGATGTAGCTGGGCAGATGGCTGCCTCAAAGAGTTACAGCGAGCTGATGGACAAAGGGGGAGGAGTCAGAATCAGAGGAGTTGGTCGAGAATGTGAGGTGGCCAGGGATCGCGGCTTGAGATAAACCAGAGGAGAGGAGAAGGGAATCAACGGGAATGAGTGAGTTTACACATAAACACACTTATAAGCGCACATTTAAAGAACTTGAATTGACTTGATGAATAAGTGAAGATAAAAAGTTGTATTAACCATGAATTAATCAATTGGTAAATTAAAAATAGCAGTAAAGACGAAACTATTAAAGTAAAATGAGAATCATCCTAAAACACACTGAGGGATAAAGGGGGATACATGACATTATATAACCATATTCTTCAATCTTTTCATCATGTTAACAAATCATTCTTCAAGAGATTTTTATTCACTTGTGAATAAAGTAGTGATCTTAGTTGTTACAATGTTGAACACCATTAAAGGGATAGTTTTAGGAACCACTCTATAAGACAAACCTTTATTTGAATGGATAAGGTTAAAGGGAGAGCTAGTGCCAAGCCATATATAGTATTCCAATCTATAAATTATTGATTTCACCATTGTGCCATGGTTATTACCATAGGAGAGCTTTAAGATGGAAATATGAAATGACTTCTGTTTTTAAATCCTTGATAAAGGAGGGAGTAATTGTTGCATGTTCGGACACCCAAGGTTCCACACACTGCTAAAGAATTTAACATTGTTTTTAAGTAGACCAGAATTTAAGATAAATGGGTATAATGAGCTATGAAATGCAGAGCTACACAGATCCAAGTAATGTTTTGACACAAGATAATAATTATATGCACAAGTTTCTGAAATAGATCTATTAGACATTTTAATACTAATTAGGTGTAAATGAATTGCAGTAGTAGTAGTACTATAAGGAAGTGACATTTTTTGGCTAACACTTTTCAGGGAATGTGGGGAACAGCTGTTCCGATGAAAAGTTAGAGATGTCTGGAAAATTATAGTTGTAATCGTGAATTAATTAATGATGGCGCTCCATATATGACAGATTTTTGTAGACAAAGGATACTGGCCTATGCTGAAATATCAAAGTCTCTGCAGAGCACACACATGGCCAAAAAGACTGAGACCAACTGACCTTTGACCCTGACCGACAGTGTAACTTGAGAAGGCACTGTCAATGACTGACTCTGGGGTGACTCTGACCAGACCAAGACTTTACAACCTGACAGTGTGAGTGTGAATGAATGCCGGCATGTGATCAGTGTAACTGCATGATTCTAAAACAATAACTAACCAAGCATGTTTTTGGACTAACATATTATTACCCGTTTCTAATCCACTTGATGATATTTTACTCCCACAGGAGGTGGCAGTTTGCAGAATGTGAAACTCAAACTAAAACATGAAGATTCTGTTTCTTTTAGGACTGAAGGATGGAGAGAAACACTTAATTTCACTGAAGTGTTTACTGTGGAAATGATGGATGTACATTTGGGAAAATGTTTGGTATTTTCTTATAATCCATGGTTACACATGAGGTTCATGTGTAAAAAGGGGGAGTGTAAAATTCACAATGTACATTTTTCATTTAGGGACTGAAAGGAACCTGCTGCCCCAACTCAATTGTTCAATCTGACCATTGATTGACAGTTTTAGAATGGACTTGCTCCATATCTGGGGATAAGATACTGTTTGATGAATGTTGACATGTTTCTAATATTGATTGAGTTATAACAGGTAACACAGATGCATAATCAGTGGCCAAGAGGCTACTGTGAGTGATGTAAGTCCAGAATGGAATACTGAGGAAGTTGACCGGTGAGTAATGTTTCAACAGGTATTAAAGTAACTGAGGTTTGAAATGTAGAAAGAACATATTACAGTTAAAGCTAAAACATAGTAATGTAATGAGACTTAATTTAATTTAGACAGCATCATGTAACTAGCCTGGTAAAGAAGTAAAAGCCATAGACTTTATTGTTTAGGTCATTATGGGGATATACATTTCATCTAAGTTCATAATAGAAAGACATTTGATGACAGTTTGTTGGAATTCTGTATTCATTTTTTCAGCTTGATAATATCTAAGCACTGACCGGTAGAAGCAGTATCACCAGGAAATCATTCACTTTGTCAGTATCATGATTTTGGTTGTTTTTGAATCCATAACATTAGTGTGTTTCTTTACCAGAAACATTAGCAGTTCATATTATATTTAGATTTTAAATAGGATCTCAGGGATTTCATTTAAAAATAAACACAGATGCTTGTCAGAAATTCAGAGCTATTGAAATATGTTATTTAGTTCACCTAGAGATGTGGGGTTTTTATTTTTAGTATTTTTATCCAAGTATTAAGATTCTGAAGCTGCACTGGCAGATAGGAGGGCTACGATTAATTTAGAAAACCTGTTCACAGACGTCTGTTGTTTTAAGACACCCCACCAACAGGCTCCAAGCGGCCTACGCAGTGGTGGGTCAAACAGCGGAGGGCCCCGGAGCCCTGAGCGTAGGCTTGAGGGATTTGTATCAGATTTCTCCACACAGGTTGGTGATGCCAAAGGGGGACCCAGGAGGCGGACACAGCGGAGTTCGTCTGGCTGAAGGTCATCAGGACAAAGTGGCTCAACCCCAGGCTCTCCGGCCCCGACCGAGTGACCCAGCGGATCTCTCATGCCGTCCGCGTGGGAGGAAAGGGGGACAGCTCGTACCACGGGAGCCAGTGTGCGGTGGGGAAACCACCTGCTAGGACCGGGGACGACATCAGGACGGACGTGGCCCTCGCAGAGGAGGTCGACTCGGAAGCAGCCATCAGTGGACTGGACGACAACGACAGCAGACGACTAGGAAGCGGCTGTCAGCGGGCTGGGGGACTTGTCGAGGCAGCAGAGGAGTCTACTTCTCTCTGATCAGTTCCACCAGTGAAGGGAAAGCCGCATCTCCCCCTCCCTATCAGAGGGGGGGGGGGGGGCTGAGGATTCACCACACAAGGAGACTGCTTTCTAGCTCTCAGGTTGCCCTCTCATGGTTCCTTCACTGCCATGGAAAGTGGTGTTCTGTTCCCAAAGATTTCAAGTACTTTGGGTCTCAGTTTCTGATAGATTTATACAATATTGGGGGACAGACACAGTGGAAAGGAATGACAGTAGTTATGTTTCAAGTGCCTTGTGTAAGTTGGTCTCTTTATAGAGAGACCAAAAGGGGGATTGCAGATTATTATCATCTGATATTTGGTAAGTGTGTTACATTTGAAATGGCAGAAAGTCTTGTTGCAAATTCCAGATATTAAAAGAGGCCCCTTGAGTTTCTCTGGAAATTATCAATAGTAGCAGTTAAGTGAATACTGTTTAAACAATACCTGTGTTTGTGTTTTGTATTGGTTTCTCTGTTTTATCCTTTCATAAATGTGAGGACTAAAACTTGCTCAAACATTCCGGGGTGCTTGGAGTTAACAGGTTTTATTGCTCTGTGGGGGAGGTATAGATGGCAGGGTGAGAGTTGGATGAGAGTTCCTTCTGCTTAAGATCTCCAGTATGTCATGTTTCAGGGAAGTCAACATATCTTGAATAGTATATGTGTGTGTTTAATTACTTTGTATTCATAATAAGCAGTCTGTGTAACCAGAAGCTGAATATATGAGAGTATTAATATGTATTATCTTTGTGAACAAAGGGATACAGCTCAGGCCTCTGGAATGTGCAGGAAAGTGTGTGTGTGGAAGTCTATGCAGGAAAGTGAGATAACGGACGCCAGATACATTTTATTACCATCTCAGAGACACTTGTTTATTATCCTGGCTGGCTCGCGCTGATTCGCTAAGAAAAGTCATCTTTTACATCTTCCAATGAGAGACTGACTCGGCTCCTCCGGTGATTTTTGGGTATAAAAGCTGGGTTTGAATTTAGTTCATTCTCTTTTTCCTCCTGCCGTCAAGATGAAAGGTTCTCCCGGCATTTGGACCAGAGCAGGGGGTGGGCCTACCCCTTTGGAGAAGTGTATTTGTATTCTTACCGTTTATCATTAAAGCAGATTCTTGTTTAACCCCTATCCTGGTTGTTTTGGGTTTCCCTTCTTTTAAAGCAAACTCATATATGATCGGCGCGGAGCAGAGATATCTGCCACAACACTGTGTGGGCCAGTCTCTACGGCCAGGCTGTGGTCACTGAGTCTGTACATTGTTAATGTCTTCCTCAGTTTGGGATCAGTCACGGCGCTCAGATAGTTTGCCACCGTGTACTGTCTGTTTAGAGCCAAATAGCATTGACGTTTGTTTTGGGTTTTCGTGGTACATGTCCAATAGTTGATGTAATTTTCTTTTTCTTTAGCTATGATTTGGTCGGGCCAGATTGTGTGAGGGCTGTCCTGAGGCCTCGTCCTGTTAGAGGAGGTGAGCCTCAGGACCAGCTGGTTGAGGGGACTCCTCTCAATGGAGGGCTTTGTAATGGTAGGAGTTGGGATCACTGGTTTTTAGGTGGTTGTAGAATTTGACTGCTCTTTTTTGTATCCAAATTAAAAGGGGGAATTGGCCGAGCTCAGCTCGGCATCCATTGTTGGGGGTGTTCCTGTGGACTCTCAGGATGCTCTTGCATATCTCCGCATGTAGGGTTTCTATTGGGTGTTGGTCCCATTGATCAAAGTCTTGATTTCCAAGAGGACCCCACACTTCACTACCATACAGTATGATTGGTTCTATTATTGAATTGAATATTTTGAAGACTTGTTGATAGCATAGAAAGCCTTTCTTCCTTTGTCTCTGAGATCATTAATGGCCAGATTGAAATTTCCTGTCGAAGTAATTTTGAGGCCCAAATATGTGTAGCTGTGTGTGTGTTCTATGTCGGTGGAGCCCAGTAAGAACCGGTGTGGGTTTCCCTGACCCCTGGGTCGTTTCTGGAAGACCATAATCCTGGTCTTTTCCAGATGAACTGTCAGGGCCCAGGTCTGACAGAAGGGTTCCAGATGAACTGTCAGGGCCCAGGTCTGACAGAAGGGTTCCAGATGAACTGTCAGGGCCCAGGTCTGACAGAAGGGTTCCAGATGAACTGTCAGGGCCCAGGTCTGACAGAAGGGTTCCAGATGAACTGTCAGGGTCCAGGTCTGACAGAAGGGTTCCAGCTGAACTGTCAGGGCCCAGGTCTGACAGAAGGGTTCCAGCTGAACTGTCAGGGCCCAGGTCTGACAGAAGGGTTCCAGCTGAACTGTCAGGGCCCAGGTCTGACAGAAGGGTTCCAGATGAACTGTCAGGGCCCAGGTCAGACAGAAGGGTTCCAGATGAACTGTCAGGGCCCAGGTCTGACAGAAGGGTTCCAGCTGAACTGTCAGGGCCCAGGTCAGACAGAAGGGTTCCAGATGAACTGTCAGGGTCCAGGTCTGACAGAAGGCTTCCAGATGAACTGTCAGGGCCCAGGTCTGACAGAAGGGTTCCAGATGAACTGTCAGGGCCCAGGTCTGACAGAAGGGTTCCAGCTGAACTGTCAGGGCCCAGGTCTGACAGAAGGGTTCCAGATGAACTGTCAGGGCCCAGGTCTGACAGAAGGGTTCCAGATGAACTGTCAGGGCCCAGGTCTGACAGAAGGGTTCCAGCTGAACTGTCAGGGTCCAGGTCTGACAGAAGGGTTCCAGATGAACTGTCAGGGCCCAGGTCAGACAGAAGGGTTCCAGCTGAACTGTCAGGGTCCAGGTCTGACAGAAGGGTTCCAGATGAACTGTCAGGGTCCAGGTCTGACAGAAGGGTTCCAGATTAACTGTCAGGGCCCAGGTCTGACAGAAGGGTTCCAGATGAACTGTCAGGGCCCAGGTCTGACAGAAGCTTTCCAGATGAACTGTCAGGGCCCAGGTCTGACAGAAGCTTTCCAGATGAACTGTCAGGGCCCAGGTCTGACAGAAGGGTTCCAGATGAACTGTCAGGGCCCAGGTCTGACAGAAGGGTTCCAGCTGAACTGTCAGGGCCCAGGTCTGACAGAAGGGTTCCAGATTAACTGTCAGGGCCCAGGTCTGACAGAAGGGTTCCAGCTGAACTGTCAGGGCCCAGGTCTGACAGAAGGGTTCCAGATTAACTGTCAGGGCCCAGGTCTGACAGAAGGGTTCCAGCTGAACTGTCAGGGCCCAGGTCTGACAGAAGGGTTCCAGATTAACTGTCAGGGCCCAGGTCTGACAGAAGCTTTGCAGATGATCCATTTGCTGTTGTAATGCCTCCTTAGATGGAGCTAGCAATATTAGATCATCTGCAAACAGGAGGCATTTAATTTGTGTGTCAGAGAGGGTGAGTCCAGGGATATCGGATTGTTCTAATGATTTTGCTAATTGATCAATATAAATGTTAAATAGGGTGGGGCTGAGACTGCAGCCCTGTTTCACCCCTCTACTTTGGGGGAAGACATCTGTTTCCATATTGCCAATTTTCACCGCACATTTATTATTGGTATAGGCCTACATTGTTTTAATGATATCATATGTTTTCCCCCTACACCGTTTTCAATCAACTTCAGGAACAGACCGTTATGCCAAATTGAGTCGAATGCTTTTTTGAAATCTACAAAACAAGAGAAAATCTTCTTATTTTGGTGAACATGTTTATTAATGAGGGTGTGGAGGGTATATATATGGTCTGTAGTCCGATGGTGTGGAGGGTATATATATGGTCTGTAGTCTGAGGGTGTGGAGGGTATATATATGGTCTGTAGTCTGAGGGTGTGGAGGGTATATATATGGTCTGTAGTGTGAGGGTGTGGAGGGTATATATATGGTCTGTAGTGTGAGGGTGTGGAGGGTATATATATGGTCTGTAGTCTGAGGGTGTGGAGGGTATATATATGGTCTGTAGTCTGAGGGTGTGGAGGGTATATATATGGTCTGTAGTCTGAGGGTGTGGAGGGTATATATATGGTCTGTAGTCTGAGGGTGTGGAGGGTATATATATGGTCTGTCGTCTGAGGGTGTGGAGGGTATATATATGGTCTGTAGTCTGAGGGTGTGGAGGGTATATATATGGTCTGTAGTCCGATGGTGTGGAGGGTATATATATGGTCTGTAGTCTGAGGGTGTGGAGGGTATATATATGGTCTGTAGTGTGAGGGTGTGGAGGGTATATATATGGTCTGTAGTCCGATGGTGTGGAGGGTATATATATGGTCTGTAGTCTGATGGTGTAGAGGGTATATATATGGTCTGTAGTCCGATGGTGTAGAGGGTATATATATGGTCTGTAGTCCGATGGTGTAGAGGGTATATATATGGTCTGTAGTGTGAGGGTGTGGAGGGTATATATATGGTCTGTAGTCCGATGGTGTGGAGGGTATATATATGGTCTGTAGTCTGATGGTGTAGAGGGTATATATATGGTCTGTAGTCCGATGGTGTAGAGGGTATATATATGGTCTGTAGTCCGATGGTGTAGAGGGTATATATATGGTCTGTAGTCTGAGGGTGTGGAGGGTATATATATGGTCTGTAGTCTGAGGGTGTGGAGGGTATATATATATGGTCTGTAGTCCGATGGTGTGGAGGGTATATATATGGTCTGTAGTCTGAGGGTGTGGAGGGTATATATATGGTCTGTAGTCCGATGGTGTGGAGGGTATATATATGGTCTGTAGTGTGAGGGTGTGGAGGGTATATATATGGTCTGTAGTCTGAGGGTGTGGAGGGTATATATATGGTCTGTAGTCCGATGGTGTGGAGGGTATATATATGGTCTGTAGTGTGAGGGTGTGGAGGGTATATATATGGTCTGTAGTCTGAGGGTGTGGAGGGTATATATATGGTCTGTAGTCCGATGGTGTGGAGGGTATATATATGGTCTGTAGTCTGAGGGTGTGGAGGGTATATATATGGTCTGTAGTCTGAGGGTGTGGAGGGTATATATATGGTCTGTAGTCTGAGGGTGTGGAGGGTATATATATGGTCTGTAGTCTGAGGGTGTGGAGGGTATATATATGGTCTGTAGTCTGAGGGTGTGGAGGGTATATATATGGTCTGTAGTCCGATGGTGTAAATCCAATCTGACTCTTGCTCAGGACATTAGGATGCTGCAGAATAACTTCCCCAGGTTGCTGCTGACACATATGCCTCGGTAATTGTTTGGGTCAAATTTATTTCCATTTTTAAATATTGGTGTGATGATTCCTTTGCTCCAGATGTCAGGGAAATGTCCAATGCCCAGAACGAGGTTGAATAGTTTCAACATGGCAGTGTTGAACTTATGGCTGCTAAATGTCAGCATTTCATTTAAAATGCCATCAGGACCGCTGGCCTTCCTTGGTTTAGGCCTGGAGTTTAGCCAGGAGCTCTTCCTCAGTAATGCTAGAGTCTAAAGGGTTCTGGTTGTCTTTAACGACTGATTCTAGAATTTGTAGTTTGTTGAGGAGATCATTTTGGGCCGAATTCAGTGTATACAGGTTTTCAAAGTGTGTTTTCCAAACGTCCCCATTTTGAATAGCCAGTCCTTCCTTGTGTGGTTTGCTGAAAGAGTGCCATTTCTTCCAGAAATGATTTGAATCAATAGACTCTTCAATGATTTCAAGTTGGTGCTGCACATGTTGCTCCCTTTTAGTTCGGAGTGTTCTTCTGTATAGTTTCAGTGTTTCCCAATATTGGAGGCGGAGCTCAGAATTGTCAGGTTGTCTGTGTTTTTGATTTGATAAACTTCTGAGGGTTTTTCTCAGATGTCTGCAGTCTGTATCAAACCACTTTTCATTGGTTGACTTTTTTGATTTATGATATTGTGTTTTTTTCAGATTGGATAAATCTTCCACATTGTCAAAGATGCTGTTAATATCCCACACAGCCTGATTCAGGCCATCATTACTGTGGGGATACGGGGTGGGCTGTTAATGTCCCACACAGCCTGATTCAGGCCATCATTACTGTGGGGATACAGGGTGGATAGAAAATGGTCTAATTGGGATTGAATTGTTTGATGTCTGATTGCTTTCTGATACTCGTCCTTGCTATTGTTTGTCCATCTATAAGGTTGTTTGGTATAGTTCCGTTTTCTCGGTCTGTTACTGTCTTCTTAATGTAGAGTGCAATTTTACTATGATCAGATAAGGGTGTTAGGGGGCTGACTGTGAATGCCCTCAGACAGAAGGGGTCGAGGTCTGTGATGCTATAATCTACTGAGCTATTGCCAAGAGGAGAGCTGTGTGTGTAGTGACCAAAGGAGGCCCCTCGAAGCCGACCGTTAACAATGTACAGGCCCTGCGTTCCGCACAGCTGCAGTAGTTGCTGCCCGCTTTTGTTGACAGTTTTGTCAAAGTTGTTCCTGTGGGGAGTGTGAAGGGAAGGGAATGCTGATTTGGCCAGGTATATGTTTGTCTCCCTGTGGGCTAATAGAATCTGGTTCTATACCTGTCCTGGCATTAAGGTCCCCACAGATCAGTACACTTCCCTGGGCCTGGTATTGATTGATCTCATCTTCAAGAATGGAGAAACTATTTTCACTATAATAAGGTGATTCTGATGGGTGGGATATATGCTGTACACATGAAAATGTCTTTATCCATGGCGACCACCTCTCTTTTTATTTTGAGCCAAATTGAAAATTCGCCTTTTTTGATGAGTTCTATTGAGTGTACAAGTTTTTCCTTGTACCAAATCAGCATTCCTCCTGAATCCCTTCCCTGGGTCACTCTTTTGAGTTTGGTGGATGGGAACACTATCTCTCTATAGCCTAAGGGACAACCAGTGGACATGTCTCCTCTACTCCAGCAGTGGAGTGCACCAGCTGGGCGTAAAAAAGTAGGGCTTAACTCTAACGTTGGGCTTAGCTACGTCCGACTTAGTGATTCGAATTTACACCGAGTGCACCAAGCCTGACTAGTCTCGGTCGTAGCTGCGCCTGGTCTTAAGATGCGCGTCCACGTGAATACACGCTAAACAGTAATTGTTGCCAAGCAACACACGTCTACATAAGTTACCACTCAAACTCCTCCATCCAGAGCAAGCTAAGAATTTGATAATGAATATGGATAACGGAAAGAAGAGAAAAAACTATTTTACTGATAGAGAAATTAGAACCTTAATTGAAATATATGCAGAGCACTAAAACTCGCTAACTGCCAAATGTAATAACAATATGACCAACAAGAACAAACTCGCAGCCTGGAAGTCAATCACTGAAGCAATAAATGACTTGGGTGATGGAGGGATACGGACGGTGGAAGAGTGTAGGAAAAAGTGGAAGGACCTACTATCCAGAGCCAAGAAGGATGCATCGGTTCTCAAAAACCCGCAGACCGGCGGGGGCCCTGCACCAAAAACCTCTCCATATAGCGATATAATTATAGCTATCTTTGGAGAGGATTCCCCCACTTTCACGGGGTTGAGTGGGATCGACAGCTCTGAGCTGTCAACCTCAACATGTGAAGAGGTTGATGCAGACGTGTCAGCTGTCACTATAAGTGGTAAGCAGAGTTGGGTGTAACGCGTTACAAAGTAACGCGTTACTGTAATAATATTACTTTTGTAGGTAACGGAGTAGTGTAACGCGCTACTTTTATAATTCAGTAATCACACTACAGTTACTAACATTGCCCCGACACGCGTTACTTCGTTACTTACTAAAATCAGTCATAATAAAACCTCAACAAACACCTGCAAAGAACACATGCTAAGGTGAAGCTAACGCACAGCTATTTGTTGTTTGTTTATATCACGTAGTCTGTTCTTCTTCTCTGTTTTCCGGTTGTTGCCTGTTTTGAATGACGAATACACACTACCGCCGCCTGCTGGTAAGGAGAGTTATTGCCACTCACGCATGCGCAGTTCGTACGTGCTCGGCTGAAGTCTTTGCGGTGTCTGGTTCCAGTGCAACACATGGCCAACACGCAGGAGAACACGCCGACGCAACAGCGTGAGCAGAGATAGACTGCGCAAAATATACAGATAGCAGGAGACAGAGGACAGCCATGGTCAAACATTCAGGATCTGGATCAGTCTTATGCGACAATGGAAACTGAACTAAAGAGAACATTTGAAACTTTTGCAGTCTGCGTGATCTGCCTGCAGGGAGGGGCGGGCCGGCCCTGCGAGTAAAGTAACGAGTTACTTTATGTAGAGAGTAACGAAGTAGTGTAATATATTACTTTTTTTTAAAGTAATATGTAATATGTAATATATTACTTTTTTTTAGTAACGACCCCATCTCTGGTGGTAAGTCATTAATAGAGTAACATCTTAATCTCCCTACATTATCTATATAAACTAGGGCTGTCAAACGATTAAAATTTTTAATCAGATTAATCACAGCTTAAAAATTTATTAATCATGATTAATCACCATTCGAACTATGTCCAAAATATGCCATTTATTTATGTATATTGTTGTGGGAATGGAAAGATAAATGAAAGAAGGTGGATATATCCATTTCACATACAGTATCTATGTTTATTATAACATTTTTCTGCGTGTCAAAATGAAAGACAACCCACACACCTATCAATCATCAAACCGTGGGGTCTTAATTCATTACGTGTTGATTTCTATCAACGGGGGGGTACTTCAGGAAAGTCGACGGGGGGGGGGTTAGTGGAGTACTTGTGACCACAGAGTGCGAACGTTGTGATCAGCTGTTTTAGCGCAGTTCTCCAGTGAAGGGGGGGGAGAGAGTCTCCCTCCGCAGCCGGTTGGCGTAGTTTTGGCACAATGCCGTTGTACAGACCGACGTTAACAGCAGCCCTGTCTGTGCACACGGAGACCGACTCTGTCGTCCGGTGATCTAACCGCCTTCTGGAAAAACTTCACAAGTACGCCGGTACGCAAATGCGCTTTGTGACACAAGTTTCAGATTACGCACATACCCTGCGTACCAGTTATGTGCACCCCTGTACTACAGCAAAAGTATTCTCCGTCGGGACTTCCTGCAACAACACCGACATTATCAAAGATGTTCTATTGAGAAGACGATCACTACGTGACAAAAGTTTTCAAAACCGTTTCTGGTCTTCGGTATTTCCAGACAAGTGGCTACTGAAATCAATCTTACTAACTGCTGGGTGCAATTTACTCCGCGCGAGTTGGCGGACTTTATTTAGCTTACTTTAACATAATTTTTCATGGTGGGGCTAAGCCATTTCTCGGTATGGGTGTAGCCTACCCCAGCCATACCCTGGCGCTGCCACTAGTGGCACGTATGGGGCGGGCCATTCTGCACATGCGTTAAATATTTTAACGCAATTAATTCAAAAAATTAATTACCGCCGTTAACGCGATAATTTTGACAGCACTAATATAAACATTACCCCCCATGAGACATCACGGCTAGCAAGATAACAATTAGCAATCACGGCATTTGATAGCAACTGACAGTAACTGACATTAACTTGCAATTTTACAGACTCAGAGGACCGCAGAGAAGAGGGAATTCCCTCACCCACAGCGTCAGCGATGACTCAAGGGGAATCCCAAATGACCCCACCCCGAAAAAGGAAGAGGGATTTGACTGAGCTACAGCGGGAACTGACGGAGAAAGAAATCATTTGTGTGGAGGTGGAGACCGCAAAATTAAGTGCGGAACACGAGAAGATTGAGCTGGAGAAGGAGAAATTGAGACTCCAAATTACCATTCTTAATAATCAGCTAATCATGACGGAAGAAGACAATTTGTTCACCATTCTTTAATCATATTTGTTGTAGGCTACTTGTTTTTATCTCAATTTCATGTTAATAGTTCTCCAAAATGTTGTTATTTAATGTTCTTGTGTGTGTTTTTTTTAATAAATGTGGCTATAAAACGGCCTAATGAAAATATGTGATCACAATGGGAGCTTATTGAAATGCAATTGCAAAAAAAACGTTCATATTACAAATATATAGGTCTATTATAGGTTGTTTATTATATGATTGCGGGTAAGTCGTCCACCGATATCTTCACGGATGCCAGCAGGAGCCACAGGGTTCTCATCCGCCTCCAGTACCAATTCTCCTTGGTGGGGGATTCTCTTTTTCACCCAGATGTTGTGCAGCACCGCAGTGGCAGCAATGATCACGCAGACGCGCTCAGGGTGCATTCGCATTTCACTGTGGAGGCAGTGAAACCTACAAAAAAAAGCAAAAAACAATTTAGCCTATCTACATTAAAAGGCTGGCCTTTTATATATTATACAAATGACTTAGGCCTACTAACCTACGTTTGAGCACTCCAATGCAGCGCTCTACAATGTTCCTTGTTTGTACATGCTTCTCGTTATAGCGGCGCTCTTGTGCAGTTCTCTCTGCGATGACAGGTGTCATTAGCCATCGCTTCAGAGGGTATCCACTGTCTCCGAGAAGAAGACCATTCACTCTCCCTGCCTCGAATTCCCGTTGAAGGGCGCTCTCTCTCAGGATGCGAGCATCATGGGTCGACCCAGGCCATCTTTCAACGAGGTCGACAATGCCCATGTCCGAGTTGCACACAATTTGAACATTTATAGAATGGTAACCCTTTCTATTAACATACTCATGTTCAGAGGGGGCCTGAATGCGAACATGAGTACCGTCGATGCATCCGACAATACCAGGTATACCTGATTTTAACAAAAGATCTTGCCTGGATTTCGCTGCTTCTTCTTGGGTTGGAAGATGGATATAATTCCTAAGGCGGAGCTGGAGAGCCAAGGAAACTTTTCTAATAGCCCGACATGCAGTTGTGCGATGAACATTAATCATGTCTCCCACAGTATTTTGAAAGGCCCCGTTCGCGTAGAATCTGAGCGCAATCAGCACCTGCAAGGTTGGGGAGAGCGCAGTGTTTCGGTCTGATCCGTGCTGGAGTTGAGGGGAGATCTCCTCGATTAAATCAAAAAGGGCTTGTCTGCCGAAACGAAACCTCTATCAGCTCACTGTCCGAATAGATGTCCAGTGGGTTTGTTCGATCACGGACGACTCTCTCTTCTTAATGCCCTTTCGTTGTTAAACCTGTAAACAAGACGCACTGCCATAGTTATGTTCCTTCTTGCCTGTTTTACGTTACTATGGATACTAGTCTCTCTTTCCGATTTACGCCTGCTCCGTACTAGGCGTAAAAGTTACACCCGGGCGCAACGCATACCGGGCTTAAGTCTTAGTGGTGCACTAGTCATAACTTTAGTTTGGTCTTAACCTTCGGTTCTACGTCAGACGTAGAGTTACGACCAGCTTACGCCCAGCTGGTGCACTCCACTCCAGGTCTCCTGTAAAACCATCACATCTGCATCTTCTAACTCTTTGGTGAAGTCTGGGGTCCTGCTCTTAAGGCCAAAAGCAGAGGACCTCAGACCCTGGACATTCCAACATGAAATAATAAATGATCTAGATTGCATTAAAACAGAGAAAGATTCAGAGCATTCAACATTAAAATGAGATAAACTCCCAAATCGTTGGTTGTCAATAAATAGGTTGATTTAAGAACACAAAATTGTTAAATCTATCGCATATTGAAATCCCATATATCTAATATATATGGGATTTCAATATACGATAGATTTAACAATTTTACAGAACAGTTTTTTTTTTTTTTTGTCTACTGTATACAAGCAAGAAAACAAACAATGGCTACTGATTGTCTACTGTGGTACCTGACCTATCAGGTGGGAGCAGAGCAGGCTGAGCATCTGCTGGATGTCTCTCAGCTCGTCGTGTGGGGGGGTGTGGGTGGGTTCAGGGACATGGGTGGTGGTGGTAAGGGTTGGGCCTGCTGTTCTCTTCACTGCCTGAGCATAACTCAGTGGGTCAGGGTGTAGCTCCCGTCGCTGTGGTTGGGGTAGGACCCCTGGGGACAGGAGTGGTTCTGGCCTTGCTTGAGGGTAATCATAGTTGCCCTGGTGGGATCTTAGTGGGGCATGGTGTGGAAGAAGATGAGGATGATCTTGTCTACATGGGTGTTGTCTGGGTGGTGGTCCAGTGGGGTGCCTTTCTGGTCTAAGGGGGTTTTGGGCCGGGCTGCTCCTTCTGCGGGGTGTGGATTGGTCTCTATTGAGAGCGACGTCTTTCAGTGTCCGGGCGAAGATGGGGACTGTGTTTTTATACAGATGGACTTGGTCGTATAGACAGTTGATATCCAGGGTGGGGTGGTGGGCCAGGTGGACGTTGGGCCTCAAGATACAGTCTCTGGACATGTTGCTGTTGATCCTGTGGATGGTGTCGGGATGGAGGTCTTTCCTTGGTAGCAGGGTTGACATGACCACTCTGCTGTTTGGAAAGGTGGTGGAGGCTTTCTCTATCACTCCTCTGAGTGACTCTGACACTCTCTCCTGCTGGCTCCTCAGGTTGTTGGAGCCAGTGTGGATGATGATGTGGCTTGGGGATCCCAGCTGCTCCTCTGACAGCAGGTCCATGGCATGTTGGGTGTTTGGACACCAGATTTTAGCCACTGTGTGGGTGGGGAAAAGTTTATTTTCATCAATGAATTTGCCATTGGAGTCGATGAGGATGACAATGTCTGGCTTCCCTCTCTGCTGTGCTGGTCTGGAAGGATGAGGGGTGGTGTTCGTCTGTGGGCTAGGGGTGGTGTTCATCTGTGTGATGGGGGGAGATCTGGGAGTTAGGTTAGCCTGTGGGCTAGAGATGGAGCTGGGGGTAGAGGGGGGTTGCTGAGTTGGAGGGTTCTGGCTGCTCTCAATGGGGGTCACAGGGTTCTGGTTGTGGTCTGGGTGTGAGTCCAGCTGCTCTTTCAGGGCCTGTGCAACTATCTCTGTCTCCTGAAGCTCCTCAGATAGAGTAGCCAATTCTCTCCTGTAGCTCTGTCCCTCCTCTCTCAGCTCCCTCACCTCCTCTGTCAGAGCGGCCAGCCGTGCCATGTGACTCTCTCTGTCCTGCTGCAGCTCTCGCACCTCAGTCCTCACGGTGGACAGCTCTCTCCTGTGGCTGTCTCTGTCCTGCCTCAGCTTGGTGAGCTATGTGCTGATGGTAGACGAGTCCCCCTGGACCGTGGTGTCCTGGGTTGGCTGTTGGCTGATCAGCTCTCGCAACTGTACGAGCTCTCTCTCCAACTCTGTGAACTTCACCTTCAGGTCAGTGATGGTGTGGTTCAGCTGGGGGTCCTGGGCCTGTTCTGGGCCGGCGGGTTCTCCCTCCTCAGGGTCAGCAGTGGGGCAGCCAGAAGTGGGGGTGGTATCCGTCTCTGACAGGGTGTGGTTGTTCTCAGTGGGGGCAGATTTCTCCTGTTGGGCCCGTTCCTTTATAAGGAGAAAGTCCAGCCCAAATTGTGTGAGGTTCCCCTGCACCATGACAGTCCCATTCTTATATATGTTGACTGTTGTCATGACAGTGTCTGGGTCTTCTACCTCTTTAATTTTGAGTTTCCAGCCATTGCAGATCCCCTCTTTCTTCACAGAAGGGTAGTGGGCACTTATGGCGGCGTGCCATGCTAATGGCTGGTCTGTGAGGAAGATCAGATTGCTGACTTCTCCACTCTTGTACAGGTCAGCAAAGAGCGTCTCTGGTCTATCCTTCAACAGTTTTAGTTTGTATGCCTTCCTGGCACTGTCATTTTTGACCTCTTGTGGGTATACAAGAGGAACAGCCTCTGTACAGGCTGTGGTTGAAGCCATGGGGCTCTGCTGCTGCTGAACTGCTGCTGTTGTTACTCCTGAATTCCTCTTCTTAGCTTGGTGTTAGTTAGCTAACAGGACAGTTAACTAACCGTCAGGTTGGCAGTTGGTTGGCAGTTGGTTAGCTTCTCTGCTGGGTTCTTCAGTTGAACCGTATTTTCCCAAGTTTCTTGCCGTATCTCTTTCTTTTTTTTGTTTCCAGGTAGGTCAATCCGTTCCACAGGTGTTTCTTCTTATAATTTTGTCAGAAAAGTTTAAGTTTATCTCATTTTAAAAACAGAAAAGTTGAAATCTTCAGGAGCTCATGATGATGCTGCTGTTCTCATCAAAGGTGTCTCTCTCTCTCTCTCTCTCTCTCTCTCTCTCTCTCTCTCTCTCTCTCTCTCTCTCTCTCTCTCTCTCTCTCTCTCTCTCTCTCTCTCTCTCTCTCTCTCTCTCTCTCTCTCTCTCTCTCAAGAATAAATAAAAACGTTTTAACTTGCTGTATGACTTATAATAGTTCTGCGCAACTTATATTTGGAATATATATACTTATTACATGGCTTAGTTGAATACTCAATTCTGATTGGTCAATTCAGAACACGTGACACGAATTCGGTTATTTAACTGTTTTTCAAATGTAACAGTTTGAGAAGCAGTTACATTTCAAACTGTATAAACTGTCTGTCTACATAACTTTTAATATATTTGGAGAGCACAGTTAAATTATGAATATTGAATAACCAAAAGATAGCAACTGTTAAACTTCACCTGTCAATGGCTTAATTTGGCTGCTGCTTTTGGAAATGAAAAATCCCTGGTTAAAATACTAATTAATTATTTAGCTAACATTATAGCAATAACTGAAAGGGCTAGCCAGCTAGCAGCTGTGTAACGTAAAAACAATAGACAATATAGAGGCTTCCTAATGACGTCACGGGATTTCGCGTCAGACATCTTGGAGTACCACTCTACTGGCGGGAGCGTTCAAAAATGGCTACGAATCACTAAACCCGGAGGATAAGACCGTTTACAGGGAAAAATGTGCGTCGATTGGTTCGGTGGACCCTTATTTGATTCCTGTTAAGGATTACAGCACCGATATAAATTCATGGCCTTCACTTTCCTACTGTGATATCGTGAACTACCTGTTTTTTCGCCTATTCCATTGTACACCATGGAGGAAATGAAGGCGTACAAAGGACTCGAGGCACATAAAGAGTTCACATCCGGGTGGATCCGCGACGTTTGCGTTGCATATCAAGGAGATGTGGCTGTAATAGCTGGAAAAGTGAGTAAATATTTCGTGAGGTCCTCTTCAGCTGGCTTTTTAAATATCCCTAAAGTCCCCCTAAATAAAATGGGTGAGGCTGCTTGTATCCACTACGCTACCAAGAAATATCAGAGGCCAACTCAGTGGAAATTTTTAAACACCAGCTTTTATTTTTTTGTACCTATATCTATATGTTTACTTTATTTTATAGGGTTTTATATTGTTGCATCAATAAACTTAGTCTTGTGTCTTATTATTTATTATCATACCTTTCACCTCCTCGTGTCTCTTAACCTGTTAAAATGTTATATGTTGTTGCTATGCTGCATGTACCTGAAAAGGTCTTAACATCTTATCTGAAGGGAATTTCTTGTGGTTTATTTGTAACTTGTGATGTGTGCCATTTTGTAAAGCACTTTGAGCTACACGTGCTTTATGAAAAGGGCTTTATAACTAAAGCTTTATTGCAATATATTTAAATTACAAAAGTTGTGAACCTATTCTTGGTTGTCAGCTTCTGTAATGTGCTACCTAGCATATGACAAGGTGGTTCTAAATCAGGGGTAGCCAACACGGTGCCCGCGGGCACTCTGTCGCCCGCAGGGGCAACGTGAGGCGCCCGCCGGCCGGGCATGTTCTAAAAATAGCTCGCCAAGCAAATCCAAAATGTATAAAATACACAAAACAAAAAAGGAAATGTAATTAAAAGAATCTACCCTATGTATAAACGAAACCTAAATCATAGCGAACTCTATCTACTTACTACAACTCTATATCTAACACCCCTTCTCCCCCACCCCCACAATGAATATCGACCAATCACGTTCTTGCTTGATTTGCGGGACCAGCGTTGCAGTCGGGAAGAAAAGCAATGTGGCACCTCCCCACTGATCTTCCTTCTGGCAGAATCTACACATCAGCCCCGTTGAACACAGCCAGCCTATACAACACATGAGAGGCAGAGTTTTACTGTGTGCAACTTTCATATTTATTTATACCACTTGACGTACACACACGCATGGCGTAATCTCCAGGGGGGATATGTCCCCAGCACTTTTCGAAATCCCGTTTGTGTCCCCCCACTTTACAAATATGTTTATTATTATTTTTTAACGCAAGCCGTCATCGCCACGGAGGACCACACAGCCTGTGTGTGTGTGTGTGAGTGAGTGAGTGAGTGCACCCCTTTATCTATTTAATATAGATAAAGTAAGAAATCATTCCAATGTGTACAATAGGACAGTACAAAAAACAGTTTAAAAGGGGAGTGATTAGTAAAATATGCCTTAATAAAAAGAAAAAATGCTAACTAGGTAACACAAGATAAGAATAAACAAGTTTAAATGATTTATTATTGGTTGTGATCATATTCTAAAGATGATTGGATTATTGAAAAGTATACAGCTCCCTTTCATCGAGTGTTGAGAGCTGAATCCATAAATTAATTTTGTGCTCAAAGAGATTGATGCATTTCACTTCAACATTTAAAAAAAAAATGTTCCCGGGGGTGCATGCCCCCGGACCCCCCTAGAGGATGTGAGGTCCACCCCTAGAGGAGGTGAGGACCCCCCTAGAGGATGTGAGGTCCCCCTAGAGGATGTGAGGTCACCCCTAGAGGATGTGAGGACCCCCCTAGAGGAGGTGAGGACCCCCCTAGAGGAGGTGAGGCCCCCCCTAGAGGATGTGAGGACCCCCCTAGAGGAGGTGAAGACCCCCCTAGAGGAGGTGAGGTCCCCCCTAGAGGATGTGAGGACCCCCCAAGAGGAGGCGAGGACCCCCCTAGAGGAGGTGAAGACCCCCCTAGAGGAGGTGAGGTCCCCCCTAGAGGATGTGAGGACCCCCCAAGAGGAGGCGAGGACCCCCCTAGAGGAGGTGAAGACCCCCCTAGAGGAGGTGAGGTCCACCCCCAAATAAAGCAGGTTAAAATAATTAAATTGAATACATGTTATTTTAGTAAACACTGCAAACGGGTCCCACAGACCTAAACAGCACACAAAGGTTAAAGGTCAGCATATCATAATGTTAAAATGTGCTAAATATATACACTGCAACAACAACAACAACAAAAGAGGAATAAAAGTAGCTCACGACTTGTTTTATTTTTTGAAAGTAGCACTCACCCTAAAAAAGGTTGGAGACCCATGTTCTAAATAGTCATGTACCCATCTCTCCTTTTCTACATAGAAACATCTATACGGATACGTGATGCCAAGACAGTTACCCAGGAAAAGGCGTCCCCTCTCAAAAGAAACAGAAGTACTAATCAATCTGAATGACAGTGTATTTGAACATGTTTCTTTTACATCAAATCTATATAAAGAACATGTAAGTGTAACAATCAAAACAAGTTGTGCACACTAAAATGACACAAAAAGCATCATTATTTAAACTGACACTCAAAGAGCAAAACCTCAGCTCAAATATCCAAAACTCTAAACACATGTTCAGCTCTGCACCCAATTTGCAATTCAACTTTCTGAAAAGTATAACAACAGTATATTTGTGTTTCTGCACATATTTTGGAGACTTGAACAATCTTTTTTTGCAGAATTCTCTATATCAAACGCCATGAAACAGTGTGCTTGAGCACGATGGTGTGTAGTTGGTTTTACAAAATGTCTTGTACTATGAATGAAGTGTGTGCCATGTGGTGCAACAGTTTGGTTTTGGTAAGTGTTTCTGTAGTTCTGGGTGCAGTATATATGAGGTGTTTTGCACTTTGTGTGTATGGTTTTGTGAATTGTGTTTAGTGTTTTGAGAAAATAAGCCCTGCTTTCAAACAATGTGTTTTAGCATTGAAAAAAACTGTAATATGAACACAATGTTAATCTATCTGTTATGTGAGGTGATCTCTGCAGCTTACAGTTAAAGGAGCATGTACTTGTTTTTCAATGGGTAAATTGGAAACCTGTGATAAATATAATACTTTGCCCTTTCAATTGTTTTTTTCAAAATGAATTTACCCAAGCTTAATCAGTCTGAGTTGCAGTGCCAGTCTCTGGTTCAATCAGTCCTTCTTCTTCCCCAGTGGCTCCCAGGACTGGTGCGGGCTCTTCTAGAGATGGAATATCAGACCCCATGCTGTAGAGATCAAGTGGTGCGATGGATGACCTTTTTCTGGCGCGTTTATACCTGGCATGTGTAGCAGGGGAAGGTGCTGTAATTTTCTCGTGGCCCAATTTGACAGACGGTGCCCAGTCAGGATGATTTTTGTCAAAAAGTGCCACTGGTTTACCTGCAAACAAATCAGATTGTAGGTCAGTTATATCCAGGGTGAACTGTTAATTAATACAAATTTGACCTCTTTTGACAGGACAAGTCAGACTTTAGATATATTTAAAATGCTGGTGTCAAGACATTGGAACATGACAAATAATTGAGGAAACCAAAAGCCTCTGAAAAGGTGCCAGGGACTGTCCAGCCTTCACTGTTTACATATAATCAAATGGCCAGTAGGGGGAGGAATTACTTTAAATTACAGTTAAACGAAGCGCTGCAGGGGATTGACAGACTGGTGTGAAGATGACCTGAGCCAAGGGATGACTTTACTTTGGAGATACTCCACAATCTGATATGTCGATCGATGACAGACCCAAGGATTCCTATTTCCTTGTTAAGATGAATGTCTTAGTACGTGGGTTATATGTTCATTTTTAATGTTTACGTAAAACCCGACACTTACCTGCCGTGAAATGATCCCCACAAACGCGAGTATAGTTGTGGTTGGATGGTTTGAGATCCTCCCGTCCGATCCTATTGAGCCATTTTTCCCGTCGACGCTTTGAAAGTTCATGTGTTGCTTCACCCTGGTGTGTTATAACCGCCGGCAGCCTGTAAAATGACATCGGCCCCCTGTTTCGATCACCTCTGTTGCCGCAGCCTACAATGGCACAGAAGTTAACCATTGTATGTCCGGTAAAAAACAAACATTGAACAGGTATGACGTATTACGGTGTCTGTTTTGGTACTCCAGTATGGCCGTTGCGTCACGTTACCTGTGACGTCATATGCAAAGCCTCGATATAGCAAATGTTAGCTTAACTTAGTTAGCTTACCATTGGCAGCTAAGATTCTCGCTGGACATCTGGAGATCTTGCCACTTTTCCCCTTTCGCCAATTGACCACATACTCCACTTCTTCCATATCTTCTTCAAAACTGTCATCAAATTGTTCAATCCAATCAGCAGGTATGACCTCGTAGCTGTTTTCCTCCACAAAATAGGCAAGGGCATACATTTTATTTTCGTCTCTGATCATTTGATTAAGAGATAACGGTTATTTTCATATTTCCCCGCTTGACCCGCCCTACTCTCCCTCTGATTGGCTAGTAAGGTAAGGCTGTAAGAGCAGAAGTACCCGTATGTGCACTGCGCTGAGTGCGCTAATAGTTTCCATATTGACAGCATGCCTGCATCGCGAGTGATACGAGGACCATATCAAAAATGGATTCAGTCCGAGGGTCGTCTGCCACGACAGACAGACTTCAACAGAAAAGCAAATGTACAGTAATATATTTTATTATGAGTATATTTCTTTGACTCATACTGTGTAGCAAGATAATTGTTAGCTAGCTGTAGTGTTGTTAGCTAGCTGTAGTGTTGCAGTTGACTTGACACAATTCCTGGAGACAACCCATCAGCTCGAGATCACTTAACACAATTAACAGTTTCTTATCAAATTCCTTCACGTCTGTAAAGCATTTTTTAAAGAAACTTTGTGATCTGTAGCTTATGTGTTTGTTTGAAAACAGTCCCAAGTCAACTGACAGCAACTATAAATTGCAAATATTACAAAGCATGTCGTTTTTGGACATACTAAACAGTCTTGGAATTGCATACATTGGCTTTGACTGGAAAGCTGAGACTCTTGTTGATTCAGTGAGCTCATTTGTATTCATGTGTGATGATGTTATTCCCCATAGTAACCACTTCATATATTGAGACCATTTTTTTAAAACTTGACGTCACTGTTTAAAATGACCTGTTGTGACCTCTAGGATAATCACAGCCTCATGAAACTTTAATACCACAAACTGCAGACCTAGGGCATTCAGAGTGTGTATGGCTTTCCTAGGTATAATTAATCTTCAGGTTCCCAGTGTTCAGATGATACCACTTCTATGTGGCTTATACTGCTGACTTTGTACCTACCCCTGAACCCTAAGTTATTGATGTCCTTGCTTGCTTTTTTAGATTTTAGTTTTTTATAAAATTGGTATTAAATCTAATTCTGAGTGTTATTAAAAAAGGCTTGAATCTATAATGCTTAAAGCAGTAGCAAGCCTGATATTTTCATTATCCCTGGCCTAGGATCTATTTCACCCATTCCAGTTAGCATCCCTGTGCTTGTCTGTTTCCCTAAAGGACCCCATGCAACACCCAAGGCAATGTCACTCCACTTCTTATCCAGATGACGCCACTGAGACGGTGAGTTCTATGTGAAGTGTAGACTTTTGGAAGCAGTGTGTGCTCTTCATAAATAGTAAGAAGTATACATGAAATGTATAAGAACAAATAAACCTGTACACTGGCTACAAACATGGAATCATCTAGAGTGGAGGTGTGCTGATGCAAACATAGTTTAGTGCTAATAATAATGATGAAGAAACAAAAAAAGTGTTTGAAAACTTTTGCTGTCCTCAGCTCTCAACAAGGAGAAGCATACACCTGTCTGTCTGCCTATTAGAGTCTACAGTATTTACAACATTAGTACTGATAAGACAATATCAAAGCAGAAATGTAAAAGAAAATATAGGACACAATGGGGATAGGTAGAAGTACATATAATTGTACAAACAATGATATATATATAACGTTAATTAACCTTGAAGGGTGTGAGGGCCTGTGTCCACAAAGTGTATTTTCTGTGATCAGTTTGACGTTAGGTTTCCCTCACAGTGCCTCCTCTCGCGTGGAACATTTACAAAAAGGGAAGAGGACACAATATATAGGGGGGAAGTCCTCACAACAATAATCTCCTGAGCACAGCGACCACACTTCAGAGGTTCCGCCCACTGATCTCCGACCTTGTCAGTCAGGTATTGAACATTCAATAAAATGAAGAACACAGAATTAAATCATATAAAACACAGAATTTGTGTGATTATACTAAATGAAATGAAATAAACCCCACTGCATATTTACAACTGTTACACGTGTGTAATAATGCAATCTGTAAATTAATTAACAAGTGTAAAGCTTAAATAGGTTCTTGTGATATATTGTTTAAAAGTTTGCATTCAGTTTGTCTTTGGTTCAAGGATGTATTCCAAAGTAGGGTGATATGCAAACAGACAGAATACACCATCTACCTAATGCTTTTTTAAAACTCATGATGACCATTAACACTGGTTTCACTGATCGTTATGAAATGCATTCATAACGATCAAAGAAAAATAATAAAGATGGTGACGACGTGAATGAGGAAAAGTATTTGATAGAATGAAATGCTTCCTTATAATAGAGCTTCCTAACTGCGAAGTTATGTGAACACTTGCACACCCCTCACCCACACACATAACACTTTTAATCCTGTTCCCATTGCAGGTTCCCACGAGATATTCTGACTGTCCTGCAATGATGGAATCTGAATTGAGTTCTTCTGATTCAGAAGATGGCACAGAGATGGTAAGTGATGTGAACACACAGGCATACACTGTTTCTCTCTCACTCACAAAAATTATCCTCCGAGAGATTGCTGAACTAAATTATTTTGAGAGAAGATGAAAACAATTTTAAGACTGGTAAGATGGCCAAATATCCCAAGTTCAAAGAGACTATGCTTCAGCTAAATAGCATTACCAACCGCCAAAGTGTCCTAATTCAAAACAGTTATTTGGAGAGCAAAACCTTATTAGCGGCTTGTCACTAAAATGAGAAAAATAAAGACTTTGGGGCCTTCACTTTAATCAGCAGCAGGTCAGCCACAGGAGTTGCATCATTTATTCACTGTCAAATAGCCTAAACTGTACACACACTGCAACGTGCCTCTCTCTCACTCACTCTCTCACTCACGGAGATGATATGCGAGTAGTGGTGGCAGTCTGGCAGGTGAATAAAACAATGCGGCTATAAACTGCTTTTTTAGTTTGAAGAAGTCACTGTAAGGGAAACTTCTGCAGCAATGGAGAGTCAGGACTCAGAGAGACACGAGGAGAGTTGGAGCTTTGATGTCAAACAATGATGTTTATTACAAGTCAACGGCCGGAGAATTCATATCACAAGTCACAGCAGCAAAAGGTTCTGACTGCACGGGTGGGTTGTCATGTCAATTCTGATCAGCCTCGCATCTTGGTAGACCCTTTAACTAGTTTACAGAGAGTCAACCCACATATTGGGGGAAGGTATACGTGAACACCTGGAGACACTGAATCACTTATCTGACTCTTAGGCTCTGTGACCGAGAGTTGACCGGTCATAAAACTGAGACTAAGTGCTGGAGCACATTCCTTAAAGCTGGCGTCACAGATCAGGGTTAGTGATAAACGTCAACAGGCAATAAGGTTAAATATATTAGGAGTAAGGAAGAAATATTCTTTGACACTTAGGAGTAAGACAGAAAGATGGTGACTGTAAGGGAATATTTCTGAGCTCAGCTGCCTTTTTCCCCAGAGAGAAACGCACGCAAGTATTCCGCAGATTGCAAGAAAAAGGGAGCGTTGCCAACAAACCATTCATGAGGATGTATCCTTCCTTAAACCAAATTGTATTTTCGACATTTAAAAATATCTGATGTGTTCCTATTGTAGGATCCCACAGTGAACCCACACTGTAGGTCTACTTTAGCAATGGACTCTGAGCCAGATGATGGCCCAGAGATGGTGAGTTATGTGAACACATGTGGGCCGTTGTTGATATTCTATATCATAATAAACAATGAAGTCATTATGTCCACCAGGCGGTGACCCTTGACCATGACCTTTCCTCTTGCGCGACCATCAGACCAAACTTTCAATTTCAGCATTTCTGTATCTCAAATACCTTTTTGTTACAATTTGTTCAGAATTTGCAGTTAACATTCTTGTCCTCTAGAGAAAGAAAGCTATTGATTTGTGTGAGCCCATCACCTTTCCTCTAGCGCCACCATCCACCCATTCCATCCAAATACTATTATATATTTATTACGGTTATTTGTTTTCAGAATGAAGAAATGTTGTATCCAGGTGCAACAGTGACACAGGGGCAGGGCCTTCTAGCTGTGACGCTCTTTGCTCTGCGTCATCACCTACCTGGGTTTAATGAATTTGCTCGTCCCTAACCTCGTCCCTGCATCCAAGTATCTCTTCAAGAAGTTTTTCGGTGATCCGGCTGTGTCAAGCGTGGCTCATTCTTACTGTGAGGTCTGTCAACATTACATTGGTTAAGATCCTGATGATGGCTCATGTTCACACTGTGGCACCTCCTTTAACTCGACAACGAGTGCCAAAAGGGGAAACTTCTTCTTAGCTATAGCACTGAAGGACCTCCTAAAAGACACTCTTGAGAACAGGGACGTGCACAGACATTTGGAGGGGCTATTGCTCCAAACTGGAAAAAGGGTCTCCCCCCGAAAAAAAATATAAGACCAAAACGATTATTACATTAACTAATTTGAACAGTAATTCACAGCATCATCTCATAACAAAATAAGCTAAGGCAACTACTTGCATTCGGTGACTTGATTTTTTAAATGAAAACCAGGGACATGTTTTGTTTTGTGGTCCATATCTCATTAAAATATCTAATGTTAGAAACTACTATAGAAAAAATGGGGACAATCAATGTAGTTTGACCATTGCAGACATACTGACAAAATAGGGCTTCTATAATTACCTTAAATAAACTCACTAATTAATGAAACCAGTTCAATACGCATTATTCTTATCATTCTTTATGAGCGCAGTAACGGTAAGGTATCTAATTATTTATCTAGTATTCCATAACTTAATATCCTTGAAATAAAGGTTAATCTGAGTCATCTGCATTTGGGTCCTGCTTCCTTCACTCAACCGTTACACTTACACTCTTGTGGAACTTGATGGCGTGCCAATCTTTAACTCCTAATTACTCAATTTGGCCACTTCAATGTACAATCAATGAACTCCCCTGCATACAAAGGAAAGAGAATGTGATGGTTGCAGGACTTTGGTTTGGCCCTGAAAAACCTAGGGTGGACACATTTTTAAAGCCGTTCATTGATGAATGTTGCGATATTGTCCAAAACCCATTTGAATGGAAAGACAGACAGGACACCACTCACTCCTCCAAAGTGTTCTCTTTGGTGTGCTCCTCTGATGCCATTGCCAGGCCACTACTCCGGAATTGCAAACAGTTCAATGGGGAATATGGTTGTGACTGGCGTTTACACCCTGGTGTGGTTATGCCAAAGGGCAGGGGATTCATAAGGTCTTATGTGTATGATGAAGAGCAACAAGTGAAGAGGACACAGAGACAATGCAGTTAAGGCCGTTCAATCTGCTAGCCCACAAAATGGAGTTAAAGGATTGTCCAAGCTTTTTATGCTTCCCCTGTTCAACATCGTTTTGGGATTTGTCCCCAATTACATGCATTCTGTGCTGCTTGGTGTGTGCCGACAGCTTATGTCTCTGTGGTTGGACACGTGCAACTGTTTGAATCCATGGCATTTAGGTTGAAAGATTGCACAGCTAGACTCTCGTCTTCTCTGCCTGAAGCCGCCTAAAGAAATAGTCAGAACACCACGGTCACTGCTGACTCGGAAGATCTGGAAGGCATCTGAGTGGCGGGCATTCCTTCTCTCTTATTCCATCAGCGTTCTGCCAGGTATCCTTCCACCTGCATTTTGCAACATTATTTCTTATTGATGTTTAGTATTCACATTTTGCTCCAAGAATCAATATCACCACATGACCTCCAACTTGCTAACAATGCCTTGACACTCTTTGTAGTAAAGATGGGACAACTGTATGGCCAAGAAAATGTCTCTTTCAACTGTCATCAGTTAATCCATCTAACTGATAGTGTCCTGAACTGGGGACCTCTCTGGGCTACATCGTCATTTAACTTTGAGAGCAATCATGGATTCCTAAAGACTCTATTTAATGGTACCCAGTATGCCCCAAAACAGATGTGCCAGCTATTTGTCCTTTGGCGTGACATACCCAAACAACTTTGTATTGTAGGTGTTGACCCACATTCGGTTTGTTTCTAGGCAAGCTTGCTGACAAAAGACTTTTAAAGGAAAGGATTGGCACTTTCACAACTCTTGGAAAATCATCTTCACTTGTTCTGACAATATCTATCAAATTAGCTGTAGAAGAACTTCTGAATAGAACAGTTCCTGTCAAACCAGTAGAGTCAAATGACCGCTTTGTCAATGGAAACATGGTTTTTCATACTACAAACTATCGTCGGTCAGAGAAAAGGAATAACACTGTGGTCAAACTCAAGAATGAATCTTGTGGAGAAATACTGTTATTTTTCCTACTAAAATGTAATTGTGTTTGCACATCAAACCATTCCAGTTGTTGTGGTCCAGCTGTATGACAAGAAGGCTGATAGTTTGTTCAATTATCGAAGTCTTGGCATCACATCAAAGAAAGTGTGCACTAAATTCGAGAGGATAAGGCGAACCAAAGCTTTTTCCCTTAACGATATCCGTTGTAAATGTATGTATGTAGATGGGTGGCTTGTACCTCTTCCTAACAGTAATGAAAGGGATCAGGTCTTGTCAGGGTGCCCACGTGTCTTAGAAAACAGCCTGCCGTATGTTTTGCACGGTTATATATACGGTTTTAGACGGTCGGCCGGTGAGAGTAACTTGCGGTGCTCTCAATAAAGATGAATCGAAACGCTTATCTAGCGTGTATAAACTGCCACTCGCAGTGCTCTCAAACCATCACTTCTAGCGGGTATAACAATGTAGCCTATTGTATATATTTATTACTATTTATATCCATTATTTATTAATGCCAATCTTCTGGCTTTTACAGCTGTTGAGGCTGATTTCTAACTGCATGGTAACTAGAGCAAACTCACCACTTTCTCTATTCAACGTCCGACACAAACAAACCTCTGACCTCGCCTTTGATTACTTGATCAAAATGAATGTGTGTGTAAAAGCAGATGTTTTGTCTTCGACAAGTCGCAGTCAGTGTGTTTGTGTATAAAAGAGGCCAAAGCTAAGACTATGCACTTTGTTGTAAATAGTTTTATGTCAAATCGGTGAAACTGACACCACAATGCATTGAATAAAAAATAAAACAATACCTGCTTTTTGCCTTTTTTGGGGTATTTTTCTCCTTCAGATATCGTGATGTATCATAGATGATTGTCTTGCAATGTATCGAATATCTACTACAGAACACTACACACTTACTACAGAACACTACACACTTACTACAGGACACTACACACTTACTATAGGACACTATACAACTCTTACAGTATACTATAGTTCATTTCGTAAGGGTGTAAATGGTCTTCAAAGGCTAAAATGTCGCTCTGTGTTCCCACCAGAGGGAGTTTCTCTCTCACTTGTGATAAAGTTTCTTCCCTGGTTGGGCTGCATATCATATTTGCTGATTAGAATGTGAAATCTATCCACATTAAACAGGCTGTATCAACTCGTAATTAAGGACCATTGAGCTTTTTGCAATGTGTTTTCATTGTACCAGTTTTAACACTGCAAAATGGTGAGCTGTGAGTTTTCAGCATAGTTATGTAGCCGTTTTTCCAGAAGTGCTCTCCTATGAAGTGAAAATAATAGCTCTTCCGATAGTTCTAAATGTTTTTGCCTGCACAGTTTCTGTATAAACGAAATGCTTAAGCGGGCTAAAGATCCAGCAGGGAGAACAATCAAACCCCTAGGGATATACAGCTGCAGGCATCGGAATACCTTCATTAGTCCACAGAGGGGAAATGTACGTAGTTACAGCAGAAAGAGAGCCACAGACAGCTTCATGTTACATATGTTACATGCAGTAAGAGTGCTCAGTTATGATATAATAAAAAATATATTTAAAAGAAAGTTACATCATTTCCAAAATACACATCCTGTAACAGTTCTTAGGAATTAGCAGCCAGGTATATATAGCACAGTTTTAACGGCATATATATTGCACATAGTTGGTTGGTATTTAGCAGCAAGGGGTGATAGAGTCTGTGTTGTGGTGTGTGTAGGGGGGGGGTCTACTAGGGGCCATGATGGTTGTATAGTCTGACCGCTGCAGGAAGGAAGGACCTGCCGTATCTCTCCGTGAGACAGCGGGGGGGCAGCAGCCTGTCGCTGAAGGAGCTGCACAGTGAGGACAGGGTGTCCTGGAGGGGGTGGGACATGGTGTCCTGCATGGAGGACAGCTTGGCTGCCATTCTCCTGTCTCCCACCTCCTCCACAGTGTCCAGAGGACTCCTGTCTCCCACCACCTCCACAGTGTCCAGAGGACTCCTGTCTCCCACCTCCTCCACAGTGTCCAGAGGACTCCTGTCTCCCACCTCCTCCACAGTGTCCAGAGGACTCCTGTCTCCCACCTCCTCCACAGTGTCCAGAGGACTCCTGTCTCCCACCCAGAGGTCGCGTTAACCGAATATATTCCGTCTGACGGAATTCTTTTGACAATGACGGAAAAATCTGAAAGCAGTCCGTCATTTTGACGGATTAGAACAAACTCAGAACAGCGCCAAAGTTTCCCCGCAGCAGGGCTCCGGTGTTATGCCCTTATGTCGTTTCCAGACCTAACTATGCCGTACAAATCATTGAAATGTCTGGGAGTTTATGCTTTACGCTGTGGTGCGCTCTAAAGCAAACAGATATTGTTCTAAACTGTATTAAAGTAAACAGGTATTATCTTGAACTGTATTGAAGTGAACATGTATTATTTGGGACTGTTTTAAAGTAATCCTATATATATAACCCTTCTCACATACACTCACTGACCCAGATATCAGCACACACACACACACATACACTTCCCCCCCCCCCCACCAGCACATGCACATGTTCTTATTCAAGGTTCTTCCTGGGGCCAGTATAATCTCAAGCACCAATATATCTGTGTACAATGTTTGATTGTTTTGGGAAAGAATATTTTGTGTTAAATCTTCCCTGGGAAAGTAAAGGAGTGAAGTTAGGTGGAAGATAAAAAGTGATTCTGACCTTGACTAGTTCCGAGGCTCTCACGCTTCACTTAGGAGTAAAATGGGACGGAAGAGCCGACCCACATCTCCGCCCCAAAAATTTCCATATATACTGTTGTTTATTCATGCAAAATGCCCCCCCCCTTGTTTCTGACTGGCTGGTCCCGATACCTGTATCGCACAGCAGTAGAGCTGGGAGTCCAGAGTACTCTGTATTTTGTATTGGTGTTTTTTACCATTAAAATCAGATTATTGTTATAACTTTTATGCCGGTGTTTTGAACTCCTTCTCTTATTAATCTGACCAGGCTCATCTAACGAACAGCACGGAGCAGAGGTGGGCTTTAAGCCACCACTACTGTGATTGTTCCAACAAGTTGGTGACCTCCCGACGTGATGAGTGCTGGTCTCTAGAAGGACCACCGACAGCCAGCGGACGAATTTCTGTCCAGGGAAGGACACCCGGGACACCGTTGACAACTAAACCAGGACGTCCTACATGATACAAAGGTAAAACAGATACCTGTTGATTACCAAAATCTGTGATTTGGCTTTGCTACAACATTTTAGAGTTGTCAGTGGCGTTCTCAGTGTTCTTAGTCACGGTAAAAAATACAATACTTAAGAAAGTGTTTGTATAAGAGTCAGGTGGACATTCCTGACCTATAGGGCACTAAGTGTGTATAAGAGTTCGGTAGGACATTCCGGACCTATAGGGCACTAAGGGTGTGTAAGAGTCTGGTATTGCATTCCAGTCCTTAAGCTCACTAAAGCAAAGTCGGTGCTCAGAGTCCGGGAGGACATTCCGGACCGGGCATCGAGTTATATTTAAGAAAGTGTTTGTAGAGTCAAGTAGAGCATTCTTGACCTAGCAAAGTGAACCAGTGAGGTCTCCGTGAGGTAGTCTAGTCCTGCACGGCTGACTTGCTGGGGAAATTCTGTAGACTATAGGCTGACAGAAAGCTGAAGTCGATATTATATGTGGGTATCCAAGAGGAAATACGCACATTTCAAAATCAATTTGGAAGGACCGGATTTCACAAACTCTTGCTGTATGGTTGATCTGAACAGCTAAACGTGACGATAAAGGATTTTTTGGCTTGGGTTTAATCTCCATGTGAGGGTCACATCTCTAAAGAGAGGTGTCGAAGCACCCTCAAAAGCCAGGATTATCTGTTGAAATAATACATCGCACAAAAAACCCGGACAGAATGTATAAGGGAATAAACTCTGTGTCATTTTTTACGTCGAATCTGTGTAATAATTGAGAAGAGAGAGCAGAAACATAGTGACAGGAGAAGGTTTGCAGAAGCTGGGAGCTTCATCAGACAGAGGAAGTTCATTCGTGGTCAGCTGCTGCCCTCTGGAGGCGAACAGGGTGTACAACCATATGCTGTGTGCACGTCTGAATTAACAGGACATTCAAATAAATAACAATAAGGACATTAAGAGTAACGACAAGATTTCTCCAGTGTATTGATAAATACAAGTGAACACAGACCAACCCAGTCAGATAAAAGATACGAAGTCAATCATGGAAGAAGTGAAAGATCGAGTGATCTGAAGTTGGAGTGAATACATTGAAAATTAATTCATCAATGTGTGATTTGAGGTGGTAGATATTGAAATAAATAAGAAACTATAATTTGTGTTTTTAGCCGTTTTTGTGGGACACATTTACGTCACCTTGTGGTTTTATGAGAGGTTTTGAGAACTGATTGGTACCATTGCATTACATTGTGAATTTCATGGTATTTGTCATGAACTAAGGATTGTACTTAATTATATTTAAAGAAAAAATTATATTACATACAGTAACGTTAAGGGAAAGTAAAAAGTGGTTATGTATGACAGGGGTGCTTATGCCCACTTCGGTTTTCAATGTCCGCCATCACGTTAAAACCATGGTTAAAACGGAGGATTGGTGGCATTTTCAGTTCATTGCTTACTTCCACACGCCTTTTCCCCTCCTTGTCTCTTTCATGACTTTATTTAATGCATTAGAACGATTGTTATCGTAACTTTGCGTGTTTCTAGAAGTCAAGCTCACTGTTCACATTACGGAGTATATTTCCGGAACGGCCTTTCAAAATAAAAGCCACAGGCCGCTGTTCACCAGAGATGCCTTCACAATAAAACAGTAATTAGCTTAACAATATATTTAACTTATATTACGTCGTTAAACATTGATTTTAATTCATTACAGTTTTCAAATACGGCGCGGATTGAATACAGTTATTTGTGTATTCTGTTACAACCTCACCATGCTTGTAACACAACTTAGATAAACAATCTGAAAATGAATAGAATAACCAAGTAGATAAAAGATTAATCTGTGGTTAGGGAGAATTTCCTTGTTTTGCCTATTAACTTAGAACTGAAGTAATAAAGAATAGGCAGACTACTATCATTAGTTTGTTTTAACATTCACCTGTTTCAGCATTCCTGACCTCAGCCGTTTTATTTTGTAACCCGTTGGGAGAGAGATTTAAATTGAGTTTTTCTCAGTAGCTGAATGGCTGTGATTACAGCAGCATTGGATAGCTGTGCACCACCTTTTGGGTTCTCTGAATCAGTGTGTTGGTGAAGAGTTGCTCACTGCAAACAGAAGAAGTGTGCAAAGAACGCATCTCTGAGGAGATATTGACATTATGCTTGTGCCTCGTTGTCAAGGCAACAGTGGTGTGAAGAGGTACTGCGGTTTTGGGGGGATTTCTGCTGTACAGAGGACAACGTGTGTCTGCCAAGTGATTCCTTCCCTCATCCCAATGCCAGGGAGAGTTTCCCTGGAGGCCACTGACCAGGGCCGGTCCTAGCTTTTTTTGGGGACCCTGCCACTGACTACAGCTGCATCACTGACTGTGCTCATTATGACAAGATCTTGAGACATGCTTGTCTCAGATTGTTCAGACTCTGAAGGAATGATGCAATGATTTTACAGCATAATTGTGCAAGAGTTTCCCAGGGGGTGGTGTAGAAACCTTAATGCTTAGTGTTTAGATAAGAGGCTGCTTGTTTAAATGATGGTCTGGAATACTGAAAAGAATAAAGTTTATTATTCTTGTTTAGCAAACAAGACATCTGATTATTATGTCACACATAATAATCTTGACATAGAAACTAGCTATGGGTAAAACGTGTGGTTGTTATACCATTGTTATCATGAACAAAAGATAAATAAGGAAATAGTAACTGCTTAAAGATGAACAGATTTCATATCCTAGAGAGGATTAGTTATTGTGAATACTCCACAAGGTATCTACTAATGTATTTTAAAGAACCAAATTTAAAGAAATTGAATTGACTTGATAAATAAGTAAAGATAAAAAGTTGTGAAAGTGAAATGAGAACCATCCTAAAACATACTGAGGGATAAAGGGGGAGAGTACAGTGTAGAACCATATTCTTCAATATTTGTATCATGTTTACAAATTATTCTTGAAGAGTTTTTATTGTGTGAATTTAGTAGTGTTTTAATTTGTTACAGTATTGATCAGTTCAAAGGGAGAGTTTTAGTAACATCTCTATAAGATCAGACAAATATTTATTTATATAGGCCATGTTGAAGGGAAAGTTAGTTCTAAACAAAATATAGTATTTCAATTTGAGGTATTGGTTTCACCATTGTGGCATATATTACTACAGGAGAACTTTTTATGGGGAAATAACTGTTGTTTGTCGTTCAAAATGTAGAGTTTAAAATTAAATTAAAATTAAAAACAGCTAATTAAATTTTGAAAAAGCAATATAATTGGGAGTAAACAAATGTGGGGCCTTGGATCACCCATTGTAAAGGTGCATATTATTGACGACCAATAGGGAGAATGGGTCACTTGACCCACCCTGCAGTGGTTTTTAAAATCTTAGTTGCAGCTTCACAGGGAGCGCACGGCACCAGATTATGAGTTTAAAAGACAAGCGTCACCACCTCCTAATGGACATCTATTTAATTAGTAATTAACTGACATTTAGAGATGTTAAAAAGTAAAAACATACCTACCATAAGTGATCATTCCTAAATTCAACTACAAACCATTGATGAAATTACTTCTGTTTTTAAATCCTTAATAAAGGAAGGAGTGATTGTTACATGTTCGTACGCCCAAGGTTCCACTCACTGCTAAAGAATTTAACATTGTTTTTAAGTAGACCAGAATTGAAGATAAATGGGTATAATGAGCTATGAAATGCAGAGCTACACAGATCCAAGTAATGTTTTGACACAAGATAATAGTTAAGTACACAAGTTTCTGAAATAAATCTATTAGACATTTTAATACTAATTAGGTGTAAATGAATTGCAGTAGTAGTACTATGAGGAAGTGACATTTTTTGGGCTAACACTTTTCAGGGAATGTGGGGAACAGCTGTTCCGATGAAAAGTTAGAGATGTCTGGAAAATTATAGTTGTAATCGTGAATTAATAAATGATGGCGCTCCATATATGACAGATTTTTGTAGACAAAGGATACTGGCCTATGCTGAAATATCGAAGTCTCTGCAGAGCACACACATGGCCAAAAAGACTGAGACCAACTGACCTTTGACCCTGACCGACAGTGTAACTTGAGAAGGCACTGTCAATGACTGACTCTGGGGTGACTCTGACCAGACCAAGACTTTACAACCTGACAGACGGTGTGAGTGTGAATGAATGCCGGCATGTGATCAGTGTAACTGCATGATTCTAAAACAATAACTAACCAAGCATGTTTTTGGACTAACATATTATTACCCGTTTCTAATCCACTTGATGATATTTTACTCCCACAGGAGGTGGCAGTTTGCAGAATGTGAAACTCAAACTAAAACATGAAGATTCTGTTTCTTTTAGGACTGAAGGATGGAGAGCAACACTTCATTTCACTGAAGTGTTTACTGTGGAAATGATGGATGTACATTTGGGAAAATGTTTGGTATTTTGAATACTGTATAGCTGGAGGTGGTTCCAATATGGCCGCTCAAAGCAGCTTGACTTTACACTGTGTGGGATTGGTGGATTGGTGTGTCCGTCAAGGAAATCTCGGCCGGCAGCCATCATGGTCTGAAATGACCACCAAGTAAACAAAACATAAACCACGTGTCTCCCATCAGGTCTGTGAGGGGAAAGAGAGAGACAGAGAAAATGGCTAAAAAAAACTTTACAGTTGCCGACTTCGCTAGAGATTTGTTTTGCTAGCAGCAGTGAAGATAGAGCCTCAGAACCTGAAGTCTTCGACTCTTCTGAAGAATAAGAATACAAAGACAACAACAAGGATCCATTTGGACATGGGTAGGTGTAAATATTACAGTAATAGTGTACTGGCAATGTGTGGGGAATACCGCGAAAAGTAACAATAGGTTTATTGATATATATTTTTTATCGATAGTCATGAACTTTTTCTTGGGACAAAATAGACTCTCCATTAGCAAACGTTTTACTCTGTGTTAACATTATTTTGGTGTGTAAAAGATTAAATTAATCATTTATATATGAGAGAGAGAGAGAGAGAGACTCCTCAGCTCTAGGGTAGTAGACTATGCAATCACTGACATGGACCCCTCCACTATCAGTGCATTCACTGTCAGACAGCAATCCCCCTTTTCAGACCACAACCAAATCAATGTGTTCTTTAAACTCTCAGGTCCGATGAGTGACACAACAAGGGAACCCAGTAAGCTGTACATTACATCCTACTTACAGATGGGCCCCAGACAGTGGAGACAAATTCACCATGGCCTTGAACTCACCTGATCTGATGAATGACATGTCACTATTTGACCAAAATCAATATGTTCCTACCACAGATGGTGTAAACATGGCCATTGATTATATCAATATGATATTTCACAAGGCAGCTATTAAAGCTGACCTTATCAAACAAAAGCAGAAGCCTGTTAAAAGGCAAAACGCTGACACATGGTTTGACCAGGAATGCAAGACCATCAGAAAAGACCTGAGAAAAATAGCAAATGAAAAACATCGGCAACCAAACAACCCAGCCTTACGCATTAGATACAATGACG
The DNA here is from genome assembly GCA_028583405.1 of Pogonophryne albipinna. Classification (NCBI taxonomy): domain Eukaryota; kingdom Metazoa; phylum Chordata; class Actinopteri; order Perciformes; family Artedidraconidae; genus Pogonophryne; species Pogonophryne albipinna. The sequence continues at coordinate 4,981,067 of CM053244.1, read as the reverse complement.
TTTTAAACAAATATAAATGTACAATAAGGAACAAAAAACAAAATTATACCCACATGAAACTTGAGGATATTGAGAAAGCCATTGGTCAAAATCAATTCTGGGATCTGTGGAACAACTTCAACACAAAACAACCACAAGCATTACCCATCCAAAACGGTGACATCTGGAGAGAACATTTTGAAAGTTTGTACAAAGACATACCAATAAATCTAATGAATTCAGATCAATGTATTACAAAAGAGAAACTCCAAACATTAGAAGAAACTATTAAAGACAACCAAAACCCCCTTGATTTCCCAATGACTTGGGAAGAGTTGACCACACAGACACAATCTCTCCGGCCAAGGAAAGCTTGTGGCCCAGACAACATCAAAAACGAAATGCTCAGATGCAACACCCCAGAGATGCAGGTTACAGTGTTAAAGCTGTTCAATATCGTATTGCAGTCAGGATGTTTTCCTGACATCTGGTGCAAAGGGCTCATCTCCCCCATTCATAAGAGTGGAGACAAATCAGACCCTAAGAACTACCGTGGCATCTGTGTCAGCAGCTGTCTGGGAATCAGACCCTAAGAACTACCGTGGCGTCTGTGTCAGCAGCTGTCTGGGAATCAGACCCTAAGAACTACCGTGGCATCTGTGTCAGCAGCTGTCTGGGAATCAGACCCTAAGAACTACCGTGGCGTCTGTGTCAGCAGCTGTCTGGGAATCAGACCCTAAGAACTACCGTGGCATCTGTGTCAGCAGCTGTCTGGGAATCAGACCCTAAGAACTACCGTGGCATCTGTGTCAGCAGCTGTCTGGGAATCAGACCCTAAGAACTACTGTGGCATCTGTGTCAGCAGCTGTCTGGGAATCAGACCCTAAGAACTACCGTGGCATCTGTGTCAGCAGCTGTCTGGGAATCAGACCCTAAGAACTACAGTGGCATCTGTGTCAGCAGCTGTCTGGGAATCAGACCCTAAGAACTACAGTGGCATCTGTGTCAGCAGCTGTCTGGGAATCAGACCCTAAGAACTACTGTGGCGTCTGTGTCAGCAGCTGTCTGGGGAAATTATTCTGTAGCATTCTAAATAAAAGAATACAAGATTTCCTTAAACAACAATCCATCTTGAGTAAAAATCTAATTGGCTTCCTTCCAAAACACCGCACCACCGACCATGTATATACCCTTCACACTTTAGTTAACAAACATGTACACCAAACACAAAATGGTAAGATATTCACTTGTTTCATTGATTTCAAAAAAGCTTTCGACTCTATTTGGCACGAAGGGCTCTATCATAGACTTCTACATTGTGGTATAGGGGGCAAAATGTACCATCTGGTTAAATCAATGTATTTAGGGAATAAGTGTGCTGTTAAAATTGGAGACAAACAAACTGAATTCTTCACCCAGAGAAGAGGCGTTCGTCAGGGTTGCAATTTAAGTCCCACTTTATTTAATATATATATAAATGAACTTGCTGTTCAGTTGGATCACTGTGCCGCTCCTGGCCTCTCCCTCCTAGATAGAGAGGTGAAGTGTCTGCTTTATGCTGATGACCTTGTTCTGCTGTCTCCTACTGAACAAGGACTACAACAACAGCTGGACATAGTAGACCAGTACTGTAAGAACTGGGCCCTGGCAGTCAATATGAAGAAAACTAATGTCATGGTTTTCCAAAAACGCCCCAGATGTCAGGAGAACAAATACCATTTTACCATAAACAATCATATCATCGAACATAGTATGAGTTATACCTACCTCGGTTTAACCATAACAGCATCGGGAAGTTTCAATATGGCAGTGAATGCACTCAAAGAAAAAGCCAGAAGAGCTCTAAATGCAATTAAGAGAACATTTTATAATGTCCAAATTCCAATTAAAATCTGGCTCAAAATATTTGATAGTGTGATCCAGCCCATTGCGCTGTACGGTAGTGAAGTGTGGGGTCCACTCAGTCACCAGAGCTATACCCGCTGGGACAAACATCCAACAGAGTCTTTACATGCAGAATTCTGCAGATACATTTTACGTGTTCAGAGAAAAACACCAACAAATGCATGTAGAGCAGAATTAGGCAGATACCCACTGATCATTAACACTCAAAAGAGAGCACTAACATTCTTTAACCACCTTAGATCCAGCCCCCGAGACACCCTCCACTCCAAAGCCCTCCAAAGCCAAGAGCTAACCCCAGAGAAGAGTCCCCTATGTCAGCTGGTGCTGAGGCTAGCTGCCCCCTCTCAGAGCCACTCTGACCAGTCTCTCAACAACACTGCTCTCCAAACACCAATCACAGTCAAACGCATTATAACACAATGTAAACACAACTATTTACAACATTGGGAAGAAGAAACTAAAAGCCAAAGCAGATTAGAATGTTACCTGGCTCTAAACAGAGATTATGAGCTGGCAGAATATCTCTCTACTGTCAGAGATAGAAAGCAGAGACAGATCCTAACCAAGTACAGGCTCAGTGACCACAAACTGGCAATCGAAACAGGAAGACTCAAAAGATCCTGGCAACCAAAAGAGAACAGAATATGTGGTCACTGTACGACAGGTGAGACTGAGACAGAGATGCACTTCCTCCTGAAGTGCCAAACATTCAACGAAGTAAGGAGCGTTTACTGGAACAAGTTGAACTCTGTAATCCCAGGTTTCAAGGAGGTTGATGACCTCTCAAGACTGAGAGTACTCCTAGGAGAAGGAGACAAGGCACATCTTGCTGCCCAATATGTATACACATGCCACAACCTGAGGGACAGTGAATGACACACACACACACACACACACACACACACACACACACACACACACACACACACACACACACACACACACACACACACACACACACACACACACACACACACACACACACACACACACACACACACACACACACACACACACACACGTGTTGAAATGTAATTGTATCACTGTATATATATATCATCAATAATATGTAAACATTTGAAATGTATGTTAATGGTGTTAATTATTTTGTATTGTGATGCTTTGGCAACATTGTTTAATTTAACTTTCATGCCAATAAAGCCCCTTTGAATTGAATTGACTCCTTCTCCAACCTCCCAAACTTTCTTTTTATGTGTGCATTGTTATTTGTGCTTGAGCAACATTTTACTTTAACTTTATTTCAATGAAATGAGATGTAATTATTGTCCTACATTTTAATTTGTTTTACAGAGATGTTTCACAGCTGTCTGGGCCTAGTGGCCCACAGGCGGAGTTTATCCAGCAGCCAGAACATCCATCTGTGCCGGCCCCCAGGTCAAGATCTACTGTGGCTCAAGGGCCTTCACCAGAGCCATCACCACCAAGGACCAGCAGACCAGCATCACTACAGCTGCCTCCACCTCCATCTGCGGCTGCCACCAGGTCAAGATACACCTCAGCACAAAGGCTCCACCACAGCCATCACCTTCAACCCAGCCAGCAAGGAGGTCTCGTGGAGGTCTCGTATAGCACTTGTACACCCCACCTACACAGCAGCCCATGCACCATCACCCCCACCTACACAGCAGCCAGACCCACTGTCTTGGAAGACAGACAAAGACCTTGACACTGTCTTGACATTTATAATGAATAGTTGATTGAAAGTTCTGATGTTCAATATTGTAAATAGTGAGATTTTCCAGTTTCTTATATTTACATAAATAGTTGGTTGAAAAAAACATATTTATAATAAATTGTTGGTTGAATAAAAAGTTTGAATGCTCAATTTGTATTTGTACACATCACATGAACCTTGGTATGTAATATGAAGTCATTATTCAGTCCTAATGTATCTCAGTCCCTGCTGTGGTGAAAGTAGAGTGATAAACACCTGTTTTACTCAAAATTTGAATTTAATTTTTTTAATTTTAGACATGAATTACACATTTATATACAGTGTAATTCAAATATTTCACTACTTTTGTGATCCTAAGACTTTTGTAACCAAATCTAAAACACCAAAACAATTCGATCACATGAGTAAATTTGTGTTTTCACGATTTTCCGAAAATCGGATGTCAAACTTTAAGCTTTTGAGCTACTTATCTCATCACACATCACTCTAAGGTGAGTCATTTGCATATATAGCAATACCAGAGATTGTCCTGAACATTTTGATATTTAACACATGGGGTGCCATGTTAGAAGAAATACAGGTCCATTCATCATCAGTGAAACGTCACGGGGGTTAAGGGATAGTGGATAGGAGAATTCAAAAGGACTTAGGAGAAGAGACTGCGGTACTTTAGAGAATCCGAATGCACTTTCACTATCCGACGTGTTTATAGGCGCATTCACACCGCAGTACTTTTCGCACAAAGGTTCATGAGAACTTAGTTCATGAGAACTCTTTAGTTCTCATGAACTAAGTACAGATCGCGTTCACACCGGAATAAGTCCCTGGGGGAGGATTAGGCAAATGAAGCCGCTGACGTCACTTCTTCTTCTTCTGCTTTGGGTTTACTGGCAGGCCGCAAACCACTTCACGGCGTATACTGACGCCCAAAGTCCCCGGCCGGAAGTCCCCGGAGTTGGGGGCTGGCTTCAGTAGAAGCTGCTGGGACTCCCAGCAGCTTCTACTGAAGCCTTCCGAGTAAATCACCAGAACGCCGACACCTCCTCATCTCCACCGCTCCCATGTTTTCTTTTGTGTTGCCATAAGTTAGTCTCTCTGCGTTTCTGCGCTGGGCTAATGCTAATAATGCTAATGCGAGGATAATAAAATGGCGGCTTCACAAAACTTTTTGGGAGTTTTACGGGGCGTGGTTTGCAATCCGCCCAGCCAATCAGAAATAGGAACCTTTTTCTCCCACGAAAGTCCCTGCTCTCTAGCAGGGACGGAAAAGGGGGTGAAAAGGTTCTCATGAACCAATTTTAGTTCCGGCTCTTTTTGGTGTGAACGCAACATTTCGGAACTAAAGTGGGACAAGTACTGCGGTGTGAACACGCCTCTTGATGCGCCAGCGGACGTCATTTTGTGCGTCTGCTGCTGTGGGGAAACTATGGAAACTACAGTTTTCTATACAGCGGACTACAACATGGATGTTTAATAAGAATGAGGGACTCATCTAGAGACTCTGCACCGTGCTCTGATGCTGTTGCTTTATGAACGTGGACAACAGAGAAACATATTCTTCATGACCAAAGTTGGAATTGAAAGTGAAACTTATGCTCGCCACCCTCTCCCTCCGGTCCACATTAAAACAAATGATCCCAATACGTATGATTGTATGAAAATATCTTGAAATCAATACAAATGTATTTATTATAAACGTTAGTCCTTAACATCTATCACTGTGTTCATCACCATTCAAACATCTTTTAAAAGTTGAACAAACCCCACACAGCTCAGTAAAGACTGTGAAATGTTGACTTTATTTGATCATTTCAGTAAAAACTAACATTCATATTTCTCTTTTTGATTATAATACTGATGAACGTTCAGAACAAACCACTTTGGCAACTTACCACATACGTTTTAAAAAGCTTAATAAGCACCGTAACTTTCATGATATAATTTCTCCGTCATAATCGGTTGTTTCCGTGAACGGCCGACTGTTGAGTGACGGCAAATGCTGCGGCTGCAATGCATTGTGGGGCAGCATTTTCTCCTCTCCTTTCGGTTAGGGAGGTCCAGTGGTTCCTAAGCTAAAGGAGGTTATAAAGGAAGCTTGAAACCTCCTTTCCTTTCATTTGGAGAATTCGAACAGCACTTATCATGGCTGCCACTGAGGGACTTCTGGGTCATTTCACTCGGTTAGGAAGGTTCCTAAGCTAAATGGACTATTGGACTTCAGCCCCAAACTTTCCTTTCCCTGGCCACATCAACCAGCTCTGACTGGGGGATCCCAGCATCAGACTAAAAAAGCTTTTGAAAATAACCGAACATTTCGATTAAGGTCAAAATATAATATTTGTAAATCTGACTCTGAAAGAGTCAGTGCCTCACTAGCCATGAACGTCACCGCACGTCACTGACACTAAGTATACCCTTATATGTTAGTATGTATACAGCACATGACTAAAAATTATCCTAAGATGTAACGTTAACCCTTCATACCTCAGTCTACTTTTAAGACACTAAAATAACGTATTCCATTTTTTATTTTGTTTTCGCGCGTGGAATTATACCGGCTCTCGTTTCGGTACACATAACAACGGAACTGACAGGCAACCCTCTGAATCAGACTCTGATTGGCTGTGAATGCATCAGAGTGTCCGATTCAGAAACGTGACTCTTACACATTTTTTACGTCACAAACAAAGATGGTGGATGAGAATAGATCTATAAAACGATAAGCAATGCGCCAGAATCAAGGTGAGACTATCCGCATCCTTTAAAACTCTACGCACATTTGTTTCATCTTAATAAGTAAACGACTGTTTGAGTGAATTAAGGCATTAGTTTGCTTCATTAAAGGTTGTTAATGAGTGTTCTCCAGTGCCTTTTGTCCGCTTTAAGGTGTTATTAAGGTAGGGTTAATGTTGCTCTCAAAGTGCACCAGATTGATGCTTTCAACTTCAATATTTAAAAAAAAAATCTTCCCGGGGGAGCATGCCCCCGGACCCCCCCAGAGGAGGCGACGACCCCCCTAAAGGATGTTCGGTCCACCCCCCACTTATACAAAATAGCACTGTACCCCTGCACCCCCCCCCCCAACAACTCCTGGGCTAAGCCCCGGATCTCCTACAATCCTAAATCCGCCACTGGTCATGACCCATCGTTCTGTGCTTTATGTAATTCTCCCTCTCATTTCAGGCCTCCATGCTCCCCGCCCCTATCTGTCTCCTGCGTCTGTTTTCCCCGCCCTGATTGTTTCCACCTGTTCCCCTTACCCTGGGTATACATTGTGCTAGCTCCCTCCTGTCCATTGCCAGTTCGTTCCTCATTCTGGACCAACGTCCCAGCATACTCCACGGACAGCTCACGGACCTTTAAGCTCTTGTTCTTAGTTCTTTCCTCTAAAGTGTTTTTGTTTTACCTGTTTTGTTATTGTGCCAAATTCCAGTAAAGTCTTTATTTTTTTAACACTATCTGAGTCTGAGTTTGAGTCGTGCGTTTGAGTTCATGCCTCAGAGTTCTCCCCTTGACAGCCTCTTCAAAAACGTTGTGAGCCAGTCAGCACCGGCCATCTCTTTCTCTGCCCAGGTTTGAGGGAAGTTGCATGTGTAGGCCTTTGCCAATTCATAGGCAAACTTCCGCACCTAAAATGAATATATATTTCACTTGTCTGTTCACTATAGGCCTACATCGCATTATCAGACACAAAATAAATTATTTGTATGTGAAAAGCTATATAAAAACTATTTTTGATTCTGAATTGGTTGTATAAATCTATACTGAACAAAGAAAGTTAGAGACATCCTCAAGCAGTCATTGATGCCCGTGGAGGACACACTCCATATTGAGGGGTGCAGGGACTCATTCTTATTTCAATGCAAAACATGACATTGGTTACGAGTGTTTCTTTTGACAGTAACGGCCCGTCCACACAGCGGCGTGCGTTGAAGCTTCAACGATTCTGCCCATTCACTTTGAATGGGGCGACGTCACGTTTCGCCGAACTGCATTGTGGGAGCGAAGCGTAGATTGGCTCGCTGCAAAAAGGTGAGCAATGTTCAACTTCTGAAGCTTCGGTGGAAGCGTCAGCCAATCAAATCCCGTTTATGCAAATCTGCCAGTCCAAGCGTCAGCCAATCAAAACGCGTTTAAGTGAAGCTTTTTGGTCGCATTTTGTGAAATTTACTGTGTACACCGTGGCACGTGTTTGTGAAACATCACGTTTTGTACGGGTCTTACTGGAGTGATTTTGTGGTGTGGGGTTTGGTGGTGAAGTGACATTTCTTGGTGTGTTGTCTTTGATCTCTCTGGGTCGTTCTCCAAGTAGTATCACTAGGATTCCGATCATGATTACCCCCATTAGGGCCAGAGCGAGGTATGCGAGCTGAGAGCTAGGGCTCCCCCTTTTGCCTTTTGCCATTGTCTTTTTCAAAGTCTTAGTCCTGTGTGTCAGTTTAAATGGATCTCTTACTGTGGTGGGTGTATGTAATGCGTGTGGTGTACCGCCTGCTCAGGGGGTGCGGTCCCTTGTCGTGCCTCCTTGCCGGCTGTTATCTCCTAGGCTGTGGATGGGCCCCCTCCGTTGTCCTCAGTGGGGTCCTGGGTCGGGGTGCCTTCTGCTGACCGGATGTGGAGGTCCTCTAGGTCGATAGCCGTGTCTTCAAGGGTCCTGGTTGGAGTTGGTGCCGCCACACATCGGGACCAGTGGTACCACGTGTCTCCTTTTCCTTCTAGTCGCACAGCGTGGTCTGTTCTCTGGGTTACCTTGTGGGGTCCGGTGAAGCGTGGGGCACACCACTTGGGTTTGACCGTCTTCAGTCGGATGTACTCCACGTCTCTGCCACCCTCAGCTTCTTCGGTATGTCCCTTGGCTCGTGTTTCTGTGGATTCGTCAGCGAAATCTGCAACAAGGCATTTTAGTTGTTTATAATAGTCCCGTGGTTCCTGCCCCTGGGCCAGGAAACTGGTGTCCATGGGTCATCTCATATGGAGAGAAACCTGTGGTTCTGCAAATGGTGCTACGAATCACCAGTAAGACCAATGGTAGCGCCTCTAACCAGTTCAGCCCTGTTTCTTCCATAGTTTTGGCAAGTTTCTGTTTCATGTTCTGGTTCATCCTTTCTACCTTTCCCTGTGACTGTGGGTGGTACACTGCCCCGAATTTGTGGGTCAGGCCTAGAGAAGCTTCTACGGTGGCTAGGTCATGATTTCTGAAGTGTTTAGGGTATGGTGTGTCTGTCCACCTAGGTTTGCCCTGGCCATACGACGGCGTCTGGTTTGGGGTGGAGGTGGCTCTAGCTTCCTGGGGTGGGGATGTTGGCGTTAGTTTAACCTTTCCCTGTATTTGATAGAAGTTTTCTCCTACTCCCCCTGTGCTTGGTCCTGGAGGGGGTGTTTTGATCGGGGAAAGTGTGGCCTGAATAAAAGGATTATTCGGGCTATATGGGGGCGGCGAAAACGGGCCGTCGCTGGGGAGTTCGGGATATAATCTGTTTTGGACGGCTGCGCCTGTGGCTGTTGGGGGAGTTACTATGATTTGGGCTGGCCTGGGTGCTGCTTCTGTAAGAGGTGCTTGTAGAGTGGGCCCTGGTGTTCCGCTATTTGTTACTGTTCCTGCGGCTGAGATGAGGACATGGCAAGTCCTTACTAGTCCCTCTAATCTATCTCGCGTATATTGGTGTCCTTTTCTCCCGAACATCCCACACTTTGTGGAATTATGTCTTTTTAGTTGTTCCTCTATGTTTTTCTTTCCTTTTTCAAACATTTCCGCTGGTCTTTTTCCTCTTATTGACTTCCCTTGTGCATCCACGTGATTCTGCCTGTATGCCGTCAAGATACCATTATCTGACAAATTGCGGTACACTCGTGCCACCTTTTTCTCCCATTTATTCCAATCCTCTTCCTTCAGATGTTTTCGTCCTTCCTCTATCCATTTTTTCCATATAACCCCACGGGCTGCTGGAACCAAGAAGCCCTGCTTCCTTTCTCTCTCAAATTCACCTTTCATTTTTCCTTTCTTTCTACTTCTCCTATGGTCGCTAGTGTCTTTCCTAGTCTGATATCTCCTGGCTGCTAATGACTGTTATTAGGCTGACGCTTTATCTTAGTAACTAGTGTCACTCCACTAGGTTTATACTGCTCTGGGTAACTGATACGGTGATCAGGTTTACACCATCCCTTGGACTACGGCGAGTCCTTATAAATTACGGGTTTCACCCGCTTCTTCTCCCACAAATTTGTTATGCAGTTGCTGAACTTCAAAATAGTTTTTTATCTGTTTTTCTGGTTTGTTTTATTCGTTTGGTTTATACATTCGTCTTATTTTATCCCGTAGCACAACTCTAAAATTTTGTAATATGTCAATCACACCATTTAGCTGTAACAGGTAGGTGCTTACCTTGGTTCTGTGTCCTACCCGGGTTTAGCTGTGTTTTGGGGATTTTTGATAAGCCGAAGTTTTTTATTCCGTCCACTCTCAGAAGGTCACCGGTGTCCAGTTCCTCCTGCTCTGACCATCACGTCGGGGTCACCAAGCTGTTGGGGTACACAGGACCTAGTCCGTACTCCGCGCAGATCGTTTGGATATGGCCAGAGCAGGGTCTGGCCCGATGTTCCCGGTGAACCGTTCTTTTCTGGAGAGCAGAGGCAATAGTCTAGAAATAGTCAAACAGTCAAACACCACTGGACTTCGTACTCCGATTTGGTTCTGATATTACTTTGGTACTTTAATCACAGTTCAGCAAATACATTCAATTTGATACAATACCACAAAGCGCTTTGGGGACTCCTTCTTGAGGTCTCACCGTGACAGGTCCGTCAGAGTAAGATCCCAGTTAAAGAGAGCCCCGAGTTATAGAAACATCCTGTTCTTTATAGTTTTTGCTGTGAAGCCCCCACCTTTGGTGCTCTCTCTTGGTGTAATGCTGTGAAGCCCCCACCTTTGGTGCTCTCTCTTGGTGTAATCTGCCTTTGCTGCCCAGACTTCGCTCACAAGACTGTCCTTGGGAAACGTTGCGCCTGCTTGGTTCTCACAAGACTTTGTGTGAGAACAAATGAGTTCTGCAACCTTGTTGCATTTCAGTTTGGACAGAACAGAATGCATCTGTTCTTAATCTGGTTGACTCATCGTTGTTGTTGTTGCACACAGTATTCACACAGTATATTTCCACTGAGGCTTCTCAATGATTACAGCATTATATTTTAGCTTGTTTTACTATATCTTTACTTCTGTTACTTTTGCCTTATCAATAAACCATCAAACTTGAGACAATTTTCCAAAAGTTATGACTTTTATTGCCGTAGGTAGTAACGGATTACATCTAACACGAATCAAGATCGTATAGAAAAAAGGAAAGTGTAATCCTTAGCAGGGTTTCCGCTAGGATTTTTTCTCGTCGGTCAAATGTCCGAACAGAATTTATTTTACCGGACAAATTTGAAACTTACCGGTCATGTTTCAATAATAATAATAAGAATTGTGTAGCAGAGTTTCCGTTAGCAGGTAATTACCGGACTAGGACCGGATATGCTGATGTTTAAAACTCAGTTAATGGGAGTCATTTTTATATTGCTTCGGTTTATAATCGTAACAGATCGAGATTAGATTAATTTTTCAATAAATGATTCCACAACAAACAACATCATTATTACATTCAAACAAACTACTTGTACTAGATGAGCTACATTATTCAAAAGTTTACATTAACTTCGAACAATAACACGGGAGAAACGGATGCTCTCTTTTCCTCTCTCCTGACAGCCCGTCAGTTTCTCATGCAGCGCGCTAAACAGTGGCCGGGGCTTCAGGTGCAGCAGCTGATCTGATCTCTCTCTCGCGTCCGGTTACACTTCACCCGCGTTTATGTCCATATCGATCAGACCCAGCTCTCCTGATCGGCCTTTATAGAGAGCACCGATCAAACTATTAAGTGTGAATATCGGCCGATAATGACCGGCGGCCAATCGATCGGAGCATCGGACATTTTGACCGGAAGGTTTTGAATTTACCGGTTTTTATTACATTTTACTGGCTAACGGAAACCCTGATCCTTAGTTACATAGGAAAAGATGTAATCGGATTAGTTTGACTTTTTTTTAATAATAGGGAAACTCAGGATTACAATCTTATTCAAAACCTAAAAAGAGCTGTTTGTTGTAAAATGATCAAATTGTATCTCTTCTCTGGAAGCGGTACTGTTCTGTAGGCTAATACTTTCATTGTGAATCTATACACCTACTGCCTGAATCTGCTTTATGGTATTATATTATACATTTAAGTAAAAAAATCATATTAATATTTCTTCTCTCCTGTGTTTATTTGCATTGCATTTGATATTGAGGTAATCCAAAAGAAAAATAAAGTTATCAGGTTACATTACTTTTATATCTTGATACTCACATTAAGTTACTGGCTGTGTTTTTGGCAAGTAGCCCTCCCAACCCTGTACATAAGTTATATCATTTTAATTACTGATACAGTTGTTGCACATCTTTAATATATTTTCTAGTGTACTTAAGTCATAAAATGATTCGAAACCTTTACTTTTCATAAAATGCAAGATGTAACTTTCAATGTGGCTTGTGTATTTATCACATTTTCAATGTGAAATAGATCTGATTAAATAAAGAGTAAAAGCACAATCTTCAATGTTGACATTTATCATTTTCCTATGCTTATTGTTAATGTAGTGGTGTTATAAACAAAATGTTGTCGTAAAGGAAATTAAGATGTTTTTTATTTGTTGACAAAAGATTTAAATTTGATGCTCACAACATGTGGGAACATTTATGGAGAAAAATGTTTCTATTGTAAAACAAATATTCATCTGCATACTGAACAATTTCGAAACTCTCTAAAAGGTATTATCTTCTGTGACGTTACGACCCTGTAGGGATTGTGGGTATTGCACTTCATAATTACAGTCTATGGTATGCTTATGACCAGTGGCGGCAGGTGGAAAATATTTTTGGTCGGGCTGTTGATATAGTGAGTAAACCATTTTTTTTGGGGAGAAATGACCCCTTAAATTAGGACTTCTGGTGATGTAATGGCGCGTTTCCAGTGCAGCGCGGAGCTCGCTTTAATGCTGCGTTCACACCGGACTAGTCGCTCGAGTTTCACCGCGGCTGCCAGCTGTGTTTACTCGCATCATTCAAACAAGACGCGCTGGCTCGGGAGCTACAACTACAACAAAATGAACATATTTTACCGTGATTAAATTGTAATGCACGTTTCTAAATGATGCCGACGTAACAACATACTGATACCGGTTAGTAAAAACCATGAATTAATGCTTTGACAAGTCTGCAGACAGACGGCAGGCGAAAAACCTTTTAGAATGCTTGTTTTCTGAATGGAGCTTGGCTAAGCTAACGTTATATATGCTCCGACCGTCCACACTCACAACGGCCTAGAGACATAAATAAACCAGCGACTGTATTCTCCATGACACAGGCAGTCTGTGGTTTGTACTTGTTTAACTTTTGTCTAGTTTCTGAACAGATCGTATCTGTCCCCGGCTGTTGTTGAAGCAAACACAGTAGTGGTGGCTTAAAGCCCACCTCTGCTCCGCGCCGTTCGTTAGATGAGCCTGGTCAGATTAATAAGAGAAGGAGTTCAAAACACCAGCATAAAAGTTATAACAATAATCAGATTTTAATGGTAAAAAACACCAATACAAATTACAGAGTACTCTGGGCTCCCAGCTCTACTGCTGTGCGATATAGGTATCGGGACCAGCCAGTCAGAAACAAGGGGGGCCCTTTGCATGAATAAACAACAGTATATATGGACATTTTTGGGGCGGATATGTGGGTCGGCTCTTCCATCCCATTTTACTCCTAAGTGAAGCGTGAGAGCCTCGGAACTAGTCAAGGTCAGAATCACTTTTTATCTTCCACCTAACTTCACTCCTTTACTTTCCCAGGGAAGATTTCACACAAACTATTCTTTCCCAAAACAATCAAACATTGTACACAGATATTGGTATCAAACATTGTACACAGATATATTGGTGCTTGAGATTATACTGGCCCCAGGAAGAACCTTGAATAAGAACATGTGCATGTGCTGGTGGGGGGGAAAGTGTATGTGTGTGTGTGTGCTGATATCTGGGTCAGTGAGTGTATGTGTGTGTGCTGGAGACAGGAGGTGTAAGTGTGTGTGTCAGGGTATCTGGGTCATTGAGTGTAAGTGAAAAGGGTTATATATATAGTAGGGGTGTAACGGTACACGTACCCGTACCGAAATTATTCGGTACGGGCCCTTCGGTTCGGTACACGTGTGTACCGAACGAATATAACGTTAAACGTAAAAAATTGAGAACGTGAACAACTTCTTGGAAGTAATCTCAGGTGCTGCGTCGCAGCATTCAGAGTAATTTGCTCCCATTGTGTTCAACGCGTCATAGAGCGAGCAAGTCATTTCATTGGACGAGCTGGTCAGAGGGATGCGTTCACATGTAATCAGTAATTTGAGGAACTGTCGAAATGGCGAACGCAGATAAAGTTGAGCTCGAAAATCCTCCAGCATCATTGAAGTCTCCGGTTTGGGAACATTTTGGTTTCGCAGTTACGTACAAGGATGACTGACAAAGACAGGTGGACCGAACCAAAGCTGTTTGTCGGCATTGTTCAACTAAAATTGGTTACGCGGCTGGCAATACATCAAACTTGCACACTCATTTGAAAAGGCATCACCCGAACGTGAATATCACCGGTACCAAAAGACTGAAGTGCAAACCCAACTCCCACTAGCATTTAAGCCTCCACCACTCGCAAAAAGTTCAGATCGAGCCAAAGCTATTACAAACGCCAAATATCCTTATGTTGCCATGTTAGCAAAGCGCTACCTGGCTGTGTCTGCTACCTCTGTCCCTAGCGAGAGGGTATTCTCCACAGCAGGAGACATTGTTAGTGCCAGCAGATCTGCCCTTTCGGCAAGCAATGTGGACAAGCTCATTTTTCTTTAAAAAAACATGAAAATACAATGACAAGCAAGTCATGATGTCAAACTGGCTGCTTAGGTACTAGTACAGTACAGTTCAAATACAGATTATTTCAGTTCATCGAAAAGCTGCACCTTAATGTTTATTTTATTATATTTTGTATTTATTTGAGTGAATATTCACAGTTTAATAATAATTAAAAACCCAAAACTAATAGTTTATGTTTTGTGAGTAGCTACTAGTACAGTAAAGTTCAAATACAGATTATTTCAGTTCATCGAAATGCTGCACCTTAATGTTTATTTTATTATATTTTGTATTTATTTGAGTGAATACATTATTCACAGTTTAATAATAATTAAAAAAATATATGTTATGTTTTGTGATAATTTTTTCTGCTGTACCGAAAACGTACCGAACCGAACCGTGACCTAAAAACCGAGGTACGTACCGAACCGAAATGTTTGTGAACCGTTACACCCCTAATATATAGGATTACTTTAAAACAGTCCCAAATAATACATGTTCACTTCAATACAGTTCAAGATAATACCTGTTTACTTTAATACAGTTTAGAACAATATCTGTTTGCTTTAACCCCTCTTTTGATCTCACCTTCAGAGATCAACTTATACACAGCATTTGAAACATAACCACTGTCATTCTTTTCTACTGTCTGTCCCCCAACATTTATATAAATCCATCAGAAGCTGGGATTTAGAGCACTTTAACCTTTAGGAACAGTCCACCATAACAACTTCTTATGACAGTGGAGGGAGACCAAAATATGTTAAAAAAAATTGTCCTTGTCGGCTGAGTCATCGTGCTCGTCCTCCTCCGACGCGTAAGCCAACAAGGGCATTTGGTACGAAGGGGAAGGGGCAGCTTCTCCCTCAAAAAATGGGATATTAAAACAAAGTTCCTCAAAAAATGGGATATTAAAACAAAGTTCCTCAAAAAATGGGAAAAAACAAAGTTCCTCAAAAATGGGATATTAAAACAAACTCCACACCGGCTATATCAACCTGTTTCAGCGGAAAGTGTAGTCCCCTGTGCCGTCCTGGCTTGCCGTGTCTTTGTCCCCCCGATCCGCTGACGGCGGCTTCCGGGTCGATGCTGGAGAGATGTCTTCCCGATCCTCCGTCTCCGGTCCGCTGATGGACGCCTCCCGGGTCGACTGCTGGAGAGATGTCCTTCCCGATCCTGCTCCTCCAGTCCGCTGATGGCTGCTTCCGAGTCGACCTCCTCGTCGAGGGCCACGTCCGTCCTGATGTCGTCCACGGTCCAAGCAGGTGGTTTCCCCGCCGCACACTGGCTCCAGCTGTCCCCCTTTCCTCCTAGACGGACGGCATGAGAGATCCGCTGGGTCACTCGGTCGGGGCCGGAGAGCCTGGGGTTGAGCCACTTTGTCCTGATGACCTTCAGCCAGACGAACTCCGCTGTGTCGGCCTCCTGGGTCCCTCTTTGGCGTCACCAACCTGTGTGGAGAAATCTGATACAAATCCCTCAAGCCTACGCTCAGGGCTCCTGGGCCCTCAGCTGTTTGGAGCCTGTTGGTGGGGTGTCTTAAAACAACAGCCGTCTGTGAACAGGTTTTCTAAATTAATTGTAGACCTCCTGTCTGCCTAGTGCAGCTTCAGAATCTTAATACTTGGACTGTGGCAACAAAACAAAACTCCAACATCTCTAGGTGAACCAAATAACATATTTCAATAGCTCTGAATTTCTGACAAGCATCTGTGTTATTCTTAAATCAAATCCTTGAGATCCCATTTAAAATCTAAATATAATATGAACTGCTAATGTTTCTGGTAAAGAAACACACTAATGTTATGGATTCAAAAACAACCAAAATCATGATGCTGACAAAATGAATGATTTCCTGGTGATACTGCTTTTACCTGTCAGTGCTGAGATATTATCAAGATCACTCACAGTAGCCCCTTGGCCACTGATTCTGCATCTAAGTTACCTGTTATAACTCAATCAATATTAGAAACATGTCAACATTCATCAAACAGTATCTTATCCCCAGATATGGAGCAGGTCCATTCTAAAACTGTCAATCAATGGTCAGATTGAACAATCGAGTTGGGGCAGCAGGTTCCTTTCAGTCCCTAAATGAAAAATGTACATTGTGAATTTTACACTCCCCCTTTTTACACATGAACCTCATGTGTAACCATGGATTATAAGAAAATACCAAACATTTTCCCAAATGTACATCCATCATTTCCACAGTAAACACTTCAGTGAAATGAAGTGTTTCTCTCCATCCTTCAGTCCTAAAAGAAACAGAATCTTCATGTTTTAGTTTGAGTTTCACATTCTGCAAACTGCCACCTCCTGTGGGAGTAAAATATCATCAAGTGGACTAGAAACGGGTAATAATATGTTAGTCCAAGAACATGCTTGGTTAGTTATTGTTTTAGAATCATGCAGTTACACTGATCACATGCCGGCATTCATTCACACTCACACCATCTGTCAGGTTGTAAAGTCTTGGTCTGGTCAGAGTCACCCCAGAGTCAGTCATTGACAGTGCCTTCTCAAGTTACACTGTCGGTCAGGGTCAAAGGTCAGTTGGTCTCAGTCTTTTTGGCCATGTGTGTGCTCTGCAGAGACTTCGATATTTCAGCATAGGCCAGTATCCTTTGTCTACAAAAATCTGTCATATATGGAGCGCCATCATTTATTAATTCACGATTACAACTATAATTTTCCAGATATCTCTAACTTTTCATTGGAACAGCTGTTCCCCACATTCCCTGAAAAGTGTTAGCCAAAAAATGTCACTTCCTCATAGTACTACTACTGCAATTCATTTACACCTAATTAGTATTAAAATGTCTAATAGATCTATTTCAGAAACTTGTGCACTTAACTATTATCTTGTGTCAAAACATTACTTGGATCTGTGTAGCTCTGCATTTCATAGCTCATTATACCCATTTATCTTCAATTCTGGTCTACTTAAAAACAATGTTAAATTATTTAGCAGTGAGTGGAACCTTGGGTGTCCGAACATGCAACAATTACTCCCTCCTTTATCAAGGATTTAAAAACAGAAGTAATTTCATCAATGGTTTGTAGTTGAATTTAGGAATGATCACTTATGGTAGGTATGTTTTTACTTTTTAACATCTCTAAATGTCAGTTAATTACTAATTAAATAGATGTCCATTAGGAGGTAGTGACGCTTGTCTTTTAAACTCATAATCTGGTGCCGTGCGCTCCCTGTGAAGCTGCAACTAAGATTTTAAAAACCACTGCAGGGTGGGTCGAGTGACCCATTCTCCCTATTGGTCGTCAATAATATGCACCTTTACAATGGGTGATCCAAGGCCCCACATTTGTTTACTCCCAATTATATTGCTTTTTCAAAATTAAATTAGCTGTTTTTAATTTTAATTTAATTTTAAACTCTACATTTTGAACGACAAACAACAGTTATTTCCCCAGAAAAAGTTCTCCTGTAGTAATATATGCCACAATGGTGAAACCAATACCTCAAATTGAAATACTATATTTTGTTTAGAACTAACTTTCCCTTCAACATGGCCTATATAAATAAATATTTGTCTGATCTTATAGAGATGTTACTAAAACTCTCCCTTTGAACTGATCAATACTGTAACAAATTAAAACACTACCAAATTCACACAATAAAAACTCTTAAAGAATAATTTGTAAACATGATAAAAATATTGAAGAATATGGTTCTACACTGTACTCTCCCCCTTTATCCCTCAGTGTGTTTTAGGATGGTTCTCATTTCACTTTCACAACTTTTTATCTTTACTTATTTATCAAGTCAATTCAATTTCTTTAAATTTGGTTCTTTAAAATACATTAGTAGATACCTTGTGGAGTATTCACAATAACTAATCCTCTCTAGGATATGAAATCCGTTCATCTTTAAGCAGTTACTATTTCCTTATTTATCTTTTGTTCATGATAACAATGGTATAACAACCACACGTTTTACCCATAGCTAGTTTCTATGTCAAGATTATTATGTGTGACATAATAATCAGATGTCTTGTTTGCTAAACAAGAATAATAAACTTTATTCTTTTCAGTATTCCAGACCATCATTTAAACAAGCAGCCTCTTATCTAAACACTAAGCATTAAGGTTTCTACACCACCCCCTGGGAAACTCTTGCACAATTATGCTGTAAAATCATTGCATCATTCCTTCAGAGTCTGAACCATCTGAGACAAGCATGTCTCAAGATCTTGTCATAATGAGCACAGTCAGTGATGCAGCTGTAGTCAGTGGCAGGGTCCCCAAAAAAGCTAGGACCGGCCCTGGTCAGTGGCCTTAAAGGAAACTCCCTGGCATTGGGATGAGGGAAGGAATCACTTGGCAGACACACGTTGTCCTCTGTACATCAGAAATCCCCCCAAAACCGCAGTACCTCTTCACACCACTGTTGCCTTGACAACGAGGCACAAGCATAATGTCAATATCTCCTCAGAGATGCGTTCTTTGCACACTTCTTCTGTTTGCAGTGAGCAACTCTTCACCAACACACTGATTCAGAGAACCCAAAAGGTGGTGCACAGCTATCCAATGCTGCTGTAATCACAGCCATTTCAGCTACTGAGAAAAACTCAATTTAAATCTCTCTCCCAACGGGTTACAAAATAAAACGGCTGAGGTCAGGAATGCTGAAACAGGTGAATGTTAAAACAAACTAATGATAGTAGTCTGCCTATTCTTTATTACTTCAGTTCTAAGTTAATAGGCAAAACAAGGAAACTTTCCCTAACCACAGATTAATCTTTTATCTACTTGGTTATTCTATTCATTTTCAAATTGTTTATCTAAGTTGTGTTACAAGCATGGTGAGGTTGTAACAGAATACACAAATAACTGTATTCAATCCGCGCCGTATTTGAAAACTGTAATGAATTAAAATCAATGTTTAACGACGTAATATAAGTTAAATATATTGTTAAGCTAATTACTGTTTTATTGTGAAGGCATCTCTGGTGAACAGCGGCCTGTGGCTTTTATTTTGAAAGGCCGTTCCGGAAATATACTCCGTAATGTGAACAGTGAGCTTGACTTCTAGAAACACGGAAAGTTACGATAACAATCGTTCTAATGCATTAAATAAAGTCATGAAAGAGACAAGGAGGGGAAAAGGCGTGTGGAAGTAAGCAATGAACTGAAAATGCCACCAATCCTCCGTTTTAACCATGGTTTTAACGTGATGGCGGACATTGAAAACCGAAGCGGGCATAAGCACCCCTGTCATACATAACCACTTTTTACTTTCCCTTAACGTTACTGTATGTAATATAATTTTTTCTTGAAATATAATTAAGTACAATCCTTAGTTCATGACAAATACCATGAAATTCACAATGTAATGCAATGGTACCAATCAGTTCTCAAAACCTCTCATAAAACCACAAAGTGACGTAACTGTGTCCCACAAAAACGGCTAAAAACACAAATTATAGTTTCTTATTTATTTCAATATCTACTTCCTCAAATCACACATTGATGAATTTATTTTCAATGTATTCACTCCAACTTCAGATCACTCGATCTTTCACTTCTTCCATGATTGACTTCGTATCTTTTATCTGACTGGGTTGGTCTGTGTTCACTTTGTATTTATCAATACACTGGAGAAATCTTGTCGTTACTCTTAATGTCCTTATTGTTATTTATTTGAATGTCCTGTTAATTCAGACGTGCACACAGTCTGAATTCAAGTCAGGTTAATGTTACACCCCTGTTCGCCTCCAGAGGGCAGCAGCTGTCCACAAATGAGCTTCCCCTGTCTGATGAAGCTCTCAGCTCTGCAAACTGTCTCCTATCACTATGCTCTCTTTTCTCAATTATTACACAGATTCGACGTAAAAAATGACACAGAGTTTATTCCCTTATACATTCTGTCCAGCTTTTTTTGTGCGATGTATTATTTCAACAGATAATCCTGGCTTTTGAGAGCGCTTCGACACCTCTCTTTAGAGATGTGACCCTCACATGGAGATTAAACCCAAGCCAAAAAAATCCTTTATCGTCACGTTTAGCTGTTCAGATCAACCACACAGCAAGAGTTTGTGAAATCCGGTCCTTCCAAATTGATTTTGAAATTTGCGTATTTCCTCTTGGATATACCCACATATAATATCGACTTCAGCTTTCTGTCAGCCTATAGTCTACAGAATTTCCCCAGCGAGTCAGCCGTGCAGGACTAGATTACCTCACGGAGACCTCACTGGTTCACTTTGCTAGGTCAAGAATGCTCTACTTGACTCTACACAAATATAACTCGATGCCCGGTCCGGAATGCCCTACCGGACTCTGAGCACCGACTTTGCTTTTAGTGAGCTAAGAACTGGAATGCAAAACCAGACTCTTACACACACTTAGTGTCTTATAGGTCAGGAATGTACACCTGACTCTTATACAAACACTTTCTTAAGTATTGTATTTTTTACCGTGACTAAGAACACTGAGAACGGCACTGACAACTCTAAAATTTTGTAGCAAAGCCAAATCACAGATTTTGGTAATCAACAGGTATCTGTTTTACCTTTGTATTATGTAGGACGTCCTGGTTTAGTTGTCAACGGTGTCCCGGGTGTCCTCCCCTGGACAGAAATTCGTCCGCTGGCTGTCGGTGGTCCTTCTAGAGACAAGCACTCATCACGTCGGGGTCACCAGATTGTTGAAGCAAACACAGTAGTGGTGGCTTAAAGCCCACCTCTGCTCCGCACCGTTCGTTAGATGAGCCTGGTCAGATTAATAAGAGAAGGAGTTCAAAAACACCGGCATAAAAGTTATAACAATAATCTGATTTTAATGGTAAAAAACACCAATACAAATTACAGAGTACTCTGGGCTCCCAGCTCTACTGCTGTGCGATACAGGTATCGGGACCAGCCAGTCAGAAACAAGGGGGGCCCTTTGCATGAATAAACAACAGTATATATGGACATTTTTGGGGCGGATATGTGGGTCGGCTCTTCCATCCCATTTTACTCCTAAGTGAAGCGTGAGAGCCTCGGAACTAGTCAAGGTCAGAATCACTTTTTATCTTCCACCTAACTTCACTCCTTTACTTTCCCAGGGAAGATTTCACACAAACTATTCTTTCCCAAAACAATCAAACATTGTACACAGATATTGGTATCAAACATTGTACACAGATATATTGGTGCTTGAGATTATTACTGGCCCCAGGAAGAACCTTGAATAAGAACATGTGCATGTGCTGGTGGGGGGGAAAGTGTATGTGTGTGTGTGTGCTGATATCTGGGTCAGTGAGTGTATGTGTGTGTGCTGGAGACAGGAGGTGTAAGTGTGTGTGTCAGGGTATCTGGGTCATTGAGTGTAAGTGAAAAGGGTTATATATATAGGATTACTTTAAAACAGTCCCAAATAATACATGTTCACTTCAATACAGTTCAAGATAATACCTGTTTACTTTAATACAGTTTAGAACAATATCTGTTTGCTTTACTGTTTGAAGAGCAAGCATGGGAAACAAAAGATAGCATTTACCTGTTTGCATCCAGCTAGCCATGCCTTTCTGGTGTACCAGCTACGGTGAGAAGCCTCATTGATACGTTTTGTCTTTTTCACGAGCTTGCTGCGATATATACAAATCGGGTTGGTCCGGTCCAAGGTCTTTAAGTATCAATTTATCTCCCAAACTTCTCCTTTCCAAAGGATTGGAGAGTAGCTCTTGCACGGAATTGGGTGCGGACCGAGGTCCGGCGACTCCACCTGCACACCATTCTCATCCAAATACTGCGTCACCTTGGTCACTCACGAGTCTAAAAAACAACTCACGTCAACGCACGTAAGCAACGTGGGCGCCAACGTGAGCGCCCTCGTGACCAAAATATTTGACTGCGCTGATTGGCTGAAATTATGTTTCGGCGGCACCAGTTTTACTATTGGGACTTTTGCAACGTGCTGGTTGCTGCTGTTTGGCTCGGGGGCTCCGTTTAATGATAAACTAATGCCATGGGCAAGGCCAGGCAGGAAACATGTGACTTATCAGTAACTTTAGACATCGTAACACAATTTTAAACGAGATTTTATTGTAGATTATACATTTTACTGATACCAATTGGATGATATTTACCTTTTTCATTAAAAATAAAAATATAAAATATATATTTTTTTTAAATATTTTTTTTTGGGAAGAGGTGGGGCGGCGCCCCTATGGGCCGGCCGCCACTGCTTATGACATATTTGATGCCAAAATAGATGGGATTAGGGGAGACCTTCTTGTTGTTTGCATTGTCACTGATAAATGACAGCGTAGTACAGAGATGTTCACAAGTCTTTTTTTGCAAGTCCAAGTCAAGTCTCAAGTCTTTGGTCACGAGTCCAAGTCAAGTCTCAAGTCTTTGTGGGGTGGAGACTTGATCAAGTCTCAAGTCTTTGGTCACGAGTCCAAGTCCAAGTCTCAAGTCTCTAAAAAATAAAAGTCTCATGTCTCTTCTGGTTGTAATAAGCCTTCTATTGGTCTGCTGCTATCCCAGTCTGTTAAGAATACTGCACAGCTATATCTAAGAAATTCAAAGCATTTACTGTATTATTATCACTCCTATATCTATTAGCATACAGTATCAGTACTGATTAGTTTGTTTGGTTATATGATCACTTTAAACAGGCTATTGCAATGCAATATGAGGAAAAAACTTTATTAATCCCCCGCAGGGAAACTGTGTTAAAAGTAAACATTTGTTCTGTGCCATTTGCAACTAAAAAACTATTGCTGCAATTATTATCTGAAATACACTGAACTGGTGATATTAAAACATGACCTGTTCCAAAAGAGATATCTGCCATTAACACCATTTACCAGCCAAATGCTGGTAAATCATGCAAGTGGCTGGTTCTGTATGTTGCACGCACCAGCCAAAAATAACAATGGCAATCTATTGAGTGGCTGGTAAAATTTTCAACATTCACTAGGCTAGCCATTTGGCCAGTGGACAAAAATGTTAAAATTTGACCTCTGCAACCGTATTGTTTAATTACACTGGGGTCTCTAATTACATCTTTTAAGTCTACTATAAATAAACATATTCCTCTATCCTCTCACTCAAAACCCAGTGTAATGGTAACCTGATAAACCTGTAACATTAACGTTACGTGGTCAACAATAAACCTGTAACCTGCCCTATAAACAGACAGATGTATTTTATGTATGTAACTATGTATTTTTTCTACGTTTAACGTTAGCCAGTAGATGGTGGCAGCGGAACGTAATGATGAACGTTACCGACCTTTTTTATGTCATGTCAAGAGTTGGATGTCCAACGCCACTCAACGCAACAAGTGTGACAAGCAAACATTCACTCATCTTTTTCAAATATTCAGTTACAAAGCTAGTAGCAAGCTAAGTTAAACATTACATAGCTTGATGCCTGAGCTAAACATGTTTGCTAACCGTCCATATGCGTTAATGTGACTGACCTCTCCGGGTGAGTTTTTCAAGTGCCTGATGAAATTTGACGTTGTTGCACCAGCATCCTTGATTTTAATATTGCAGACTTTGCAGTGTGCGCTCCTTTTGTTGGTGCCGCCGGCGTTTTGTTCGAAGTTTTTATAGTTGAACCTCATTACAAGCGGTACAGCTGCAGGTGTGCCGCCGGTCGCCATGGTGTTACCATGATGTTTAATGTTATAGGTGGGGTAGGTAAGTTTTGAGAAAACCGGCTCGAGATACACTTTTTGTTATATTCCATGGAATGCTCTTAAACATCCCGATAGCCGGCCCGGCTAAAAGTAACTGGACGGCCTGCCTGCCTGTCAGCCTTCCATCGGGGCACAAACTTATCTCGTGCCCTCATTGGTCATGTGCGCGTTCGTGGTGTGTTGGAGGAGGGGCTCTACGAGGAAGTGGCAGATTTTCTCCGGTTGTGTATTTTCTAATTCTAAGCGATCTCGAGCCGGTTTCTCAAAACTTATCAACCCCACCTTTAATACGCCAAAAATAGAAAAACACAATGGATTGTTTCACGAGTCCCAAAACACGAGTCCCAAGTCGAGTCCAAAGTCTTTTGAGCAGGGTCCAAGTCAAGTCTGAAGTCTCTGTTGTGTGGCGACTTAAGTGCGACTCGAGTCCGAGTCACAGACTCGAGTCCCCATCTCTGGCGTAGTATTCATTGTCAAGATGTTGTGTGTTTAAACTTGGGACTCTTTTCAGACTGCTACGGCTTGGGAAAAGATTTGAGCCTTAATGTGTAATGTTTTCTGTATTGTATGGTTAGCTTATCCCTTCATTTGATAGTCAGATTTGGATGTGATAGCTAACATTTTCAGTAAGCAGTAGACACAAGAAGTGAAAATATGAATGTAATTTCTTTTTTGTTGGTTGATCTGGGAGAGCATGATCTTCATGCCAGGGTGCCGATGGTGAAGCTGGTGCAGGTCCACCTTCATCTGGTTCAGCACCTGAACACTGGGCACATCCCCCAAGTCATTGCCGCCACAGTGGATGAGGAGGACATCCGGGACTGCTCTTCCTCGCAGGGAGTGGGAAAAGAACGGGAGGACACCTCTCCAGCGCAGTCCACCCCAACCGAACCAGCACACCCTCAGGTCGAGGCCAAGGTTGCTGCCGATGGTCTCTGTAGCTCTCTGGGCTCCACGCCGGACATAACTGTCTCCGATTATCCATACAGTCACTATGGGAGGAAAATAAATGAGAGTAACAAATGCTTCAGATAATGAGGAATATCAAATGAAGTATAAAGGGTTGCTCATTTTGTTCCTTTGACAATAACATACAAAATAACTATGAAATCACACCTGTATGGTTAAAAGTAACAAGAGAGCAAAACCTCAAAAAACAGACTAACAGCACACAGTTTATATATATATTTATATACTGTGTGCTGTTTATCTACAATTATGCACATATGTATATAGATATATACATATATGTATAGTATGTTTGTGTGTAATGTCAACCATCTGAAGTCATGTAAAGTAAGCCAGGACCATCAACTTACAGGTCGTGGAGGAGGTTGCCTTCTTCTTTTTTCTTAATGCTGAAAGAAATACAAATTGTTTAATCAATATAAAAGCGCCTTTCTTTTTCTACAGTCATATTTTATTTATACTCTCACAGCGTTGTTGAAACAGTGACGTTGGATTAAATGTATATACTATTAATGGTCAAAAAGTATAAATATGCACATTTTGCATTTGTTAGCCCATGCATATAACACTGTTTATATTTGAATCATGGAGAAGCGTTTTTAAACTTGTATAGTGTAATATCAAGAACAGTTAAATCATAGGGAAAAGCTTTGTTTAATTCACAATACGCTAATTCCTTTACATATAGGCCACAGTCTATGGCTAATTCACGCAACATATCTGGCCATATCTCTGCTAGTTTACAAAGTTTAGTTATAAATGACATTTATATTTGAAAAACGGTGAAGCACTTAAAAAACAATTGTATAGTGTAGGTTCAAGAACATTTCAATCAAAAGGACACATTTTGTAAAGTTACAGGGTATCTTACCTTCAGAATATGCCAGGAACGAGGAGCAGTGACCACAAGCTGGGTTGCTGGCTTAATACTGAGAGCTTCTTAGCTTGAGCTAGGTCTGGAACGCCACGCTCGTTGGCAGCAGCTCCCGCCCTGTAGTGATGGGTCGTTCGCGAACGATTCGTTCTTTTTGAACGAATCTTTGAAGTGAACGAGATGAACTGATTCCTCCCACAAAACGATTCGTTTGTTTGAGTCGCCGCCTTCCGCCAAAAGCTAAAGAGAAGCTGTTCGCGAACGACAAACTTAAAGAACTGGCGGAAACAGTTCAGAACTGTTTCCTACAGTGTACTGTAATCAGAGCCCTCTCACCTGAGCTCCGACACACACACACACACACACACACACACACACACACACGAGCGGGACATCCTCCTCAACCTGTCCGCAATAAAGAGGACGGATACCGGAACCGTAGCGTCCAGCTAGCTTAGCGATAAATACACACAGCGTTGTATTCTCCTCCCCCTGTCGGCCCTAAAAGCTTCAGATGGTGGATACCTGGGCTCCGTAGCGTCCAGCTAGCTTAGCCGCTAGCTTAGCGATAAATACACACAGCGTTGTATTCTCCTCCCCCTGTCGGCCCTAAAAGCTTCAGATGGCGGATACCTGAGCTCCATAGCGTCCCGCTATTGTGAAACACACACACAGCGTTAGCGGGACATTCTCCTCTCCCTGTCGGCCCTAAAAGCTTCAGAGGGCGGATAGCTGGGCTCCGTAGCGTCCCACTAGCTTAGCCGCTAGCTACAGGTAAACATAGATGGGTACATACTATAGAATATGAATAAATCGTCACCGATGTAGAGGATATATTTTTTTATTCACTTTGAACTCGGCCAAATGGAGTTTAATGCTTTGGGATTTAAGTTAGGCCACATAGTACGTGCATGGGTTTGAAAGTATAGTCAGGCACACATTTATGAGAGATTTAACAATGGCCAATTATATTTCTTAAATAATATGTAGCCTATTCCCAGAGCATATTTCATGGGGCAACAAGGTGAGGTGTAAAATGTGTTTTAATATCATACATGTTACGCCAGCAAACTTCTTGTACGGACTTCGGCAGTAGTGAAGACTCACTGAACGAATTAAGTACAAAGACGAATCGTTCGCGAACGTGCAAATCACCAGAAGTCGTTCGCGAACCGGTGAACGAATCAGTGAACGAATCTTTCAAGTGAACTGAATCAAAAGATTTGTGTCCCCGAAGGGAATCGGAATTCCCATCACTACCGCCCTGTCCCGCCTCGGCTCTTTACCCTTATTTGGAGCAGGCGGGATTAGACTCTGACGTCACTGTCGAGCCGTTAGTAGCCGACTCCGCCTATTAAGGGCTTCTCCGCAACTCTGCAGAATCCTATGGGTGACGTCACGGACCCTACGTCCATTTATATATACAGTCTATGCCCGGGACACACATATTTTTCGGGATGTTCAAGGTGGGGTAGGTAAGTTTGAGAAACCGGCTCGAGATACACTTTTTGTTATATTCCATGGAATGCTCTTAACATCCCGATAGCAATGAATATCTGAAGTGCTTTGACAATAAATCTGTGGAAGCCGTAGCATTGTAAAAAGCACGACCAATCATCTGAGCCGGCTAAAGTAACTGGATGGCCTACCTGCCTGTCAGCCTTCCATCTGTGCACAAACTGATCTCGTGCCCTCATTGGTCATGTGCGCGTTTGTGTGTGTTGGAGGAGGGGCTCTGTAAGGAAGTGGCAGATGTTCTCCGGCTGTGTATTTTCTAATTCTAGCGCACTCGAGCCGGTTTCTCAAACTTACCTACCCCACCTTTAATAATACAATACATTATATAATATATGATATGATTATTTTATTCATTTCTTATTTCATAGTTTCTCATTATTATTATTTTTATCGCTGATCTTATTTTTGATTTTATTAATCTGTGTGAATCTGTGCTGTCCTGTTTTTCACTCTCACCCTGTTGCTCTTTGAACTAATGAATTTCCCCACGGGGATTAATAAAGGTCCATCTTATCTTATCTTAATGTATGAGTTGATTTACTTTGATCTACTGTACTGTGTAAAAACACCCCAACAATATTACAACAAATATACTGCATATTAAAGCAAACTATTGTAAAGGTAAAAGTATAAGCATAACAAATAAAGAAGTGTAAACATTTCCATTATTATGATTATTTAATATATAAAGACTATATATTATCGAATTACAATTAAGATAATAAGATTAGATATACTTTATTTGATCTAAAATATTGATGTTTTTTCGTTATAGTAGCCTGTGAAAACCATAACAAATAAGTGTTTAAATGCTATTCAGCAAACACAACTGCAGAGTTGTAAACATTGCAAACAGACTAAGGTCTATAACACCCAGTTGTCTTTGTGTATTTGTGAATGAAGCGCCATCTCATGGTTAAATCCTGATATTGAACAAATGGGGAAATCTGGCAACGCCCTCTCAGGAAATAGTGGGAGGTCTTTAATCTCCCAGCCACTGGGATCCGCTGGGTTTTTGGTTGGAATCCGCTGGGTGGAGTCCTATCTGGAGTGCTACATCTGTATGTTCTTTGTTTGATCACGTTTGAGCTATAATTAGAATTTCCTCGAATACAATTGTAAAAAAATATTCAGTTCAACTAATTGGTGTATTTTAGAACCATTTGAAGGACTGCCAAGTATAATACAAGTATTTTAATCATTGATCTCAGGGTGATGTAACAAGGATCTAATGTCAGGGGAAATATAATGGTGCTATTGACATTTATTTTCTAATGATCCTATATATAGCACTGATACTGTATAATTGCATAGATCTTCCTTCATTTCTCTCTCTCCTTGGCCTAGCAGTGTAGAGAAAATGTATGAAGTATCAGCAGTGCCAAGCATATCAATGTGTTCTTAATAAATTATTAACCAGATGTAGAGCAATAGAGGCAGAACAGGCCTGTGTTTCTCGCTGTGTGGCCGAGATTTAACTCCAGACAAATATAAAAAATAAACATATTACAAATGAAAAAGCAATGCTGTTTACAAAAACAAATGCATTAAACATTTTTATTGCAAATTCATCGCATTACTGAGTCTGTCCCAAATTGTTTTCTGCATTGTTTACCAGGAATCACATGGCAGTCAAAAGGCAAAGAAAGCAGCGGTAACTAATGGCAACTGCACTCGTTCTTTAGGTGTGAGATAGCAAGTAGGGTCACTAGTGTAGGAACAAATAATGATGGCATTATGATAATATGCCCTTTGTAGCACACATTATACAGAGGGAAATCACAGCAGCTCTGTTGATGCTTAAGCTAAGTGTCCGAAATGTTTGGACTTCATGTCAATATTTCAAAAAACATGTAATAATGTATCAAAAATATTTATCTTACCAGTTTATCATGCATTTACTTATTACCACACACATGTATTCCACCCCCAAAATATAAGTAAATACTAGTATTTTAATTTTGTGATTAATCATGATTAATCAGAAAACTTATTATAAACTTAAAGGTCCCGTGTCATGGCCATTTCCACTGATCATAATTCCATTGTTGAGGTCTACTAGAATAGATTTATATTGTGCAATGTTCCAAACTCACATTGGTTTCTCATACAGCATCTCTGTATAGCATGTGTATTCACTCTCTGTCCTACACGGCTTGTTGGAGCTCCTGCCCCCCCCCTCCCTGTGGGCCCAGTGTGCTCCGATTGGTCAGCTCGGCCACTCTGTTCTGATGAGTCCACCACCAAAGAGGCTCCGCCCATGTCTAACACAGTGCATTTTTCGGCTCTGAGCGGAACATCAGTTTTACAATAGAGTGGCGAAGTCACGCCCATCTACTTCCGGTCCATGGGACCTTATTTCTGAAAAATAATGTATTGAAGTCAATGGAGAGAGAAAACTTATCTTTTGATCCCGTTTGAATTGTGCCACGAATTACACATATGTTTGTCAATCTTAAAAAATAATTTCCATGTCAAAAAAGTCAGTTTGTTGTAAAACTGTTGAAATATAAGACTATGAAAAATACGCAACTAGAAAGACTACAAATCCCAGAGTCGCGTACATTAACGTTACGTGTTACTCACCGAAACCTTGTAAAGC
Source organism: Pogonophryne albipinna (assembly GCA_028583405.1). NCBI lineage: Eukaryota > Metazoa > Chordata > Actinopteri > Perciformes > Artedidraconidae > Pogonophryne > Pogonophryne albipinna. The sequence goes on along the minus strand of CM053244.1, from coordinate 4,950,906 downwards.
CGGTCCCGCATGCTGGCACTCACGGAACCGACTAACTCCCCTTGTGTGTGTGCACAGCTCTCAACGTGCCCAGACTTGGAGTGATTTTCACCTCGTTTAATACTTTCCGCCTCATTCTGAAAGAAAGAAGTGAAATGTTCCAACGTGACGGCCATCTGGGTGTGTGGTGCGAGATGGGAGATGTAGTTCATTGAGCGGTTTCACACAAAGAAAGTGTTACTTCACAGTTTTACGACACATTGTTATTTTTTTGACTTGCAAAATTATCTTTTAAATTGACAAACATCATATGTGTAATTCGTTGCACAATTCAAACGGGATCAAAAGATAATCTTTCTCTCTCCATTGACTTCAATACATGATTTTTCCAAAATAAGGTCCCATGGAGGAAGGGGAGGGACTTCGCCTCTCTATGGCGTCGGTACAGAAACTGAGACAGACCAACGTGATAGACCCGATCCACCGTCCCAAACTAGACTAGAGCAGACGGTTTCACAGTGGAACGTTTTTATTTAGTATCGCTCTTACATTTCAGATGTTAGAACTGCATAATGTATCCACATCACAGTAACACGTTTGTCCGCTAACTAACCGAACTGTACCTACAACTGTTATTTAGGTGCACTTGTGGACACTGCGCCATGATGCCTACCGAAGTGGAAAACGCCTGTTGCAAAGAAATTAGAAAGGTAGCCTAGCTGACAGTTACAACATTATGTAGCCAGCTAGCTGAAAACACCAACAGTAGCACACAACATTATATGCCAAGATATACACCATACATATTCGTCAAGTCAATAGACTATTATATGCCCTTTTATTTCTTCCTTAGTAATTGAATGTTTATTGTGTAAACCTTGCCATAGTTCAGGAGTGGCCAACCCGCGGCTCTCGAGCCGCATGCAGCTCTTTGCCCAATATCATGCGGCTCCTCAGTTCATATCGAATTGTAATTGTGTTTGTTTTTTTGCGCATATGTATCCCAGTTCACAAAGGGTTAACAACACACAAGTTCCAGCCCAATCATTACACAGAGTTTTCAACAAAGAAGTGCTGAGTGAAGGGAGAGATCTGCTTCCGATCGGCAGAAATATAACTCAGATAAAACCGTAATAACTCAATATAATGTTGTCAAATTAAAATGGTAACAATTTGCAGTGGTATATGTGTATGTGAGAAGGCCTGCTCCCGGAAACCTGGCTACTGACACAGAAGGACTCCTGAATTTGGTGATTCGCGGTAAAGAAATAAACAAGAGAGAAAGTGCATCTCTGTCAGCAGAGCTGACATAGGAGTTTATATATGGAAACGCTAGCAACTTAGTTAGCACTGTGTCAATGGCTTAGCAGCCCGACAAACGTTTACCCATTTAAACAGTTGTGGTAGATACCTTGTCATAAATACATAAACAACAATGAATGCTTACAGGTTGTGTACCCGAATCTCCCGCTGGTCCAAACAAAGTAGGAACAGCATTGTTCTTCTGTGCCCTACGCCAGAGTCCTGCATCGGGTCGGGTTCCCGCGGGTACCCGACGGGTGACCTGCAAAAAAAGTGATTCGCTGGTGGTATTTTTTCAAACGCTTTTTCCGGGTTCGGTTCTGGGTAAAACAAAGATGATGCGGGTCGGGTCGCGGGTGTTGCATAATAAATATATTTAAATAATAATAATTTAGTTTAATGTTTAAATCCTCAGACCTCTCCCCCGCGGGACCGCGCATAATCCTAACCTCTGCAGCGCATCAATCTGCTGCTGAGCGCGCCACATTCGAAATGGCTGAGCTGAAGCTCTCTAGCGGAGAATACAGCATTTTCAATAACACTTCCTGGGAGGCTTTTGGTGTCATCTTAGATGGAGAAAATAACCATCATCCCACGCTTTTTGAGACAAATATGCAACTGCGTGTGTTAATAATTGCACGTTTTCACTGCTCATATATATGCGGGTTCGGGTCGGGTTGCGGATCTTGTGCTGACGGGTCGGGTTGCGAAACTAATTGGCAATATGTGCGGGTAGCGGGGCGGGTTCGGTATTGCACGTCGCGGGTGTGAGTGGGAGCGGATCTTGAAAATCAGACCCGTGCAGGACTCTGCCCTACGCTGTGCATATCCGGCATGAATCGCTGAAAGGTTTGTTTCGTGAACTGCCGTGCACGCAGTACAATACCGGCTCGAACATCTGAAGGAACAGTGTTAACAAGAAATGTCAACCACTGACTTCGTTGTGGTTCTGCCCTCGGTAAGGCATGCATTGAAGATTTCCCCTCACAATACAGGACACAGACCCTCGTTGGCATGACTGGATACAGTTTTGAACTGAACCTGAGCTTCCAACAGTATATATGTTCCGCTTGCAGAGGGTGTGGCCTCTGGGTGTTCACACGTCACAGTACCCGGGAAGTAAACAATGGAAAAAGAGAAATCTCCAACGAGGCGTTCTGGGGCAGCATAGACAGGTCTTCTCTGTGTTAGAGTTTTACTCGCTACAGGGTGCACTTTGAGGGTTAGTGACTCTGCAGACCGTTCACATGCAGAAAAACCTTCATAACACAAGGGGACGGGTGATAACCAGAACATATTTTGTAAAGTTATTTTATTTCACTCACATACAGTATTTGGTTTTCTCTTCCTAGCTCCCATTGAAATGTCATTCTTAAAATACCTTTCTTGTACCTTGCTTTGGAAACACCTTAATTGTATTAATTAATTGTATTATTGAACATAATACACAGTGGCTGACTTTTGAGGGTAAAGTGGAGTTTGGTTTTGGGGTCTAGTAGTTCACTAAACATTTTATTTATTTTTTTAATAGGCAGTATGTTTATAAATAGTCTTTGCCATTCAGAGACATTTTCAGATCAGATGAAATCAGATTAATCTCACCTCTCACCCCTCTTCCAATCATGTTAATATTGTGAGGCTAGTGAATGCAATGATGGCCCAATGGTAATGTTTAAATTACAAATGAGTGGTTTCAGATGGATGCTAATATTAGTATTAAGCTGGTCTTTCAACAGCACCACATTGTGCCGAATATTGTTAAAACCACCATCAAAGTGGACTGCACAACTACACACATGCATGCAATGGCTAAGAAATGCAATCAACATTAAGTAAGTCATTTTTGTATTTTATGTAAGCCGTTTCAATGCTACATGTGCTTGTTGCAAAGTTTTGTAGGGGAAGGAGTACGCATATTTACAGTCATTTGTAGTACAGCAAAACAAATGCATTGAAAGATAATTGACATGTGTGCAAGAACAGGGTCAGAAGACTGAGTCACATGTTGCATTCAAGTTCATCTCGATGTGAACCGTTTGTGTTGTTTGAGCCATTTATTGACATATGCCCTTAAAATAGTGGGTTAATACAATTACTTGGGGGGTGTTCGTGGTGTGGGTGTGTGTGTGTGTGGGGTGGAGTGTGTGGGAAGTTCCCTCTTTGCATGAGATGCATGTTTACTTGCACAATAAAAATTAGGAAACATTTGACTCCAACTGGAGCAGATTTATTTAAAAAATGTTAGCAACACACTTTACAATAACACCAAACTTTAGGTAAAAGCAACAAGCATTTTTTGGGTAATAAACACTCAAAACTTTATACAAACCCTGAATGTTACAGTATTACTCCAGTAAGTCATGCCATGCCCTGTAACAGTTCTTTTTGGGAGTGAAGCACAGAGGGACCTGACACTTCCTGCAGTACACAGGTGTCTTCACCCTTCTGTTGCCAGCATCAGAGCACCTCCTGCAGTACCTCCTGACCGTGGTGGCAACACGGGCATGCATGTGAGCGGTAGGGGGGTTGGTTGGCGGGCGGGGTGCTGCTGCTGCAGGAACTCCAGAAAAGTCAACCAGTTCTTTAGCAAGCTGCTCCCTGAAGGACTTCTGTGCGAGTGGCTTCGCCCTGGCGGGGTCACCCCTCCTCTTGTGCAGCTCCTTATGGAGAAGGAAGCCGTGACGCGACGCAGACGGACCCGGCGGAATCGAGGAGTCAGGCAGGCCTCCAAATGTTCATCAGTTAATTGGGAACGGTATGTCGACTTCACTATCTTCATTTGGGAGAAGGCTGACTCGCATAAATAAGTCGAGCCGAAGAGTGAGGTCAGTGAGGTGGCACATTTTCTGACGTTTGGATACTTTTCAACTCTGAATAAGTTCCAAAACGTTTGGAAATTGGTCAAATTTTTGCGCCGCAGCTTTGAACACAGCAGATGCAGTCTTCGTTTGAAGGCATTAACTGAGCTGATCATGTCAACCACAGTTCTGTCTTTCCCTTGTAGCTCCAAGTTCAGCTCATTCAACATGTGTGTAACGCCAGATCTAACAGCCACTCCTCGTCATCTAGACGTACGTACTCCGCGGGGTTGGTGTCATGGAGAAATTCCTTTATCTCCGGTAGAAGCACTCGAAATCTCTGGAGAAAATTGCCCCTCCTCAGCCATCTTACGTCGGTGTGTAGTAAGAGGTCAGTGTGAACACAGTCGGCATCCTCCAGATATGCACAAAACAGCCGTCTTTGAAGAGGTCTTGCCGAATAGAACAGGCCACTTTAAGTGACACATCCATGACCTCTTTCATATTCAGCATTGTTGCACAAAGTGCGTACTGGTGTATGAAGTCAGGGAATGTGTCATCCTCTCTGCATTTTGCAATGAAGCCATTACACCGGCCCACCATCGCAGGCGCACCATGCGTTGTGATGGAACTCAACTTAGACATGGGGAGTTTAGATTTGTCAACAAAGTTTTTGAATGTCCGAAAAATGTCCTCGCCCCGAGTGTCTTCCTTCATTGGCAGAATTGTCAGTAGTTCCTCTTTCGCCGTCATGTCTGTGAACTATCCTGATATAAACACACAATTGCGCTGTATCTCTCACGACTCGTCTAGTTGGAGTGAGAAACCCGCAGTCTTCTATGTTCTTCCTGAGTTGCTGGGTCAAATCCTCAGCCATGACTTCACAGCGACGTGTGACTGTGCTCCGTGATAATTGGACGGCCTTGATAGCGTTTACTATTTCTGTTTTGTTTGTGTAATCCCGAAACGAGGCGTCTGCTGCTTCTACGAAGGCTTCTTTCACCATCTCTCCATCTTGAAAGGATTTTTTGTGTTTGATTATAGCGTGACTCACTCGTAGAGATGCTTCAGTGGCTGCCTTTGCGGTGGATGTCGGCTTTAAGAAAAGTGACTGCTGTCCAGCTAATTGTGACTTACGTTTTTTTTTATGAATGACTCGCGATCTACCAGCATTGCGTACTGGGCACCTCTGCTGTAGAACAACCATCAAATAGCACAGCTTATCCATAAACGGAGTTTGAACGTGGGATGGAGTTCACCCAGACCTTTCAAGTATCACTTGTCGTCAAACATTCAAAACTAAATTATAAAAAATTATATTTGCAGATTACTCCAGCTAACAAATATCGGATATTCCCAGAATCCTTTTTTTATTTATTTAATATGGTTTAAATTACTTTTAATGTATTTGTTCCTTCTTATTTATTTTCATTGTTATGGGGTTGAATTATTATTTCAGCCCTGGAAATTGCCTTGCAATATTGGTGTATATGAGTGCATTTGTGTACTTATACACTTGAACATATGGTGTTTATGTATATTTTGTAGGGATGTAACGATATATCGAATATCGCGGTAAATAGATGTCTCAATACCGTCGTGAGGCTGACGAAATATACCGCGATTATTTTTTTTTGTAAGAGAGCAAGAGAGTTGTTTCCACAGCAGGGGATTTTGCAAATGCCCAAACATCCCAGCTTCTACCTGGACATGTGGACATGCTCATATTCCTAAAAGATAACCTTGGTGACGCTGAGTGAGTGAGTTAGAGTTGAGTTACTTGAAAAACTAAAGTGAAACTTGATTTATTCTTTGCAGGGTCTGATTATTATATTGTTGACAATTTAAAATACTACTATCCTACTAAAATGCTGTACAAATCAGATTTACAGTATTATTTAATGAAGAAAAAAAAAGTTAAAGTAAAAAAAAAAAAATGTTTTCCTTTATTTTTCAATATCGCGATAAATATCGTACCGTGAGTTTTTAGTATCGTTACATCCCTAATATTTTGTGTATGTGTGAACATATGAATGTAAACAAGTTACTTGAAAATAAGTGTTCATAATGTTTATATGCAGATATTATTATTATTATTATCATCATTATTCATTTGTTTTTTATATATGCATTTATTGTTTATTATATAAAAGAAACTGTGTGTGTTGTGCATCTGTGGAGAAAAGACAGGAAAGGGAACGGAAGAATGACAACCTTTTCTGAAGCACAGACCAAACCAACAACGAAACAACTAGTTACCGAGGAGGGTTAAGTGCAACACACAATAGTCATGTTGCGTCATTTGATGCATCATGAAGGCAGAGAAAGCACTCAGTAGAAAAACAGCGGGGTCAAAATAGTTCTCTGTTGGCTTGAATACATTTAAAACTATATGATGTGTCATTCCAGACAACAAATTGAGGCTGTTCTAAAGACGTCATTGTGGAAATGCTCGGAAATTAGTTAGTACTAAGAACATCAGTGACGACAATGGGTACATTATGACACGAGGAGATGACCCGAATGCCAGTCACGGCATTTTTGAATAATTCATCCCTCAAGAAAAGCTCCAACTAGAACGACAACAAAACCAACGTTACCAAAAAAAAAAGTGGGGACTACGCGCATGCAGTTTTGCCCAGAGCAAAGCTTTGAAATCTGAAAACCGAAAAGTAGGTTTATTGCTGATGAATTCTCAGAAATCATTCAAAGTGACACAGACACATTGGATTAACCTTCAGCAGCATTTGTATCGGTTTAATGCCATTGAAGACCACTTTTGACCAGACAACAACGAAGGTAAGAGATATTGCCGTTGTTGCTACCTAGCGCCACGTGTTGTGATGTCTATTTTTTAGGGCTGTCAGTCGATTAAAATAGTTAATCGCGATTAATCGCAAATTAATCGCACATTTTTTATCTGTTCTAAATGTACCTTAGAGGAATATTTTTCAAGTTTTTAACACTCTTATCAACATATGAGTGGACAAATATGCTTTATGCAAATGTTTATTATCATTTGAACAATGACAAATATTCTCATGAATATTAAACACAACAACCTCTGAACATTACAAATATTCGCCTCAATTCAACCTGGAACCTCTCTCATTCAATAATACAATACAAAGTGTGTGTGTGTGTGTGTGTGTGTGTGTGTGTGTGTGTGTGTGTGTGTGTGTGTGTGTGTGTGTGTGTGTGTGTGTGTGTGTGTGTGTGTGTGTGTGTGATGGATCGTTGGAGCTATGTGCAACTCAAGGCATATGCTCGAACGGGAGCTGCCTGGACGCTGCAATCATGTTGCACTGAGTGTGCTGACTTTTCGTACAATGTCCCACTGTCTGGCTTCCTGCATAAAGTCAAGTGCTCGGCGCAGTTGTTGGCGAAATGTCGCTCCTCTGTTTTCATTTAAACAGCTCCTTATATCCGTTAGCGCAGCTAGCTAGCACCAGATGCTAACAAAAACAATACACGTAAGGTCTCTCTCTCGCTCGCTCGGGCCTCACATACACACACCCTCCCGGTCCTCCCGATGGCCAGTCGGGGAGCGTGGTCTGACGCAAGCAGGCAGCATCAGCTTGTAGATGGTATTTTAAACTCGATGCGCTCTCAAACTACGGGGCGGCCGAGGAAAAAAAATACACATGCGTTAATCGCGTTAAAATAATTAGTGGCGTTAACTTGACAGCCCTACTATTTTTGTTTATAAAGTCGCAATGATCTAGATACCGATCGATTCTGTGTCTTCTCACGATGCTAGTCGATGGGTTGGATTTGCAGTTACGATAAGTAATAACAGTGTTATACCGTGTTTTCTGTGCAAGCACCGTTAGCATTTTTTCGCTCGTGGCTAATTCAGAGGCTCCGCGCTAGCTTTGTGGGTTTAAAAAAAAAAAAAGATCAGTTAGCTGAGTTTCTTCCCCTTACATGGATATAAAACATTCATAGTTTATTAAATATTAAGAAACCCTCAGATGCTGTTTCCTGCAGATGACGCGTTTTTCCGCCCGGGGGTGGGGGGGATGGGGTTCAACAGGTTAAAAGAACTCGAGTTTTGGGCAAACCTCAGATGTTCTGGAAGTTTATTCCAGATCCGCGGGCCATCAAAGCTAAAAGCTGCTGCTACTGTTGTGTCTGAGAGGCTGAAGATCCGTGGCTCCCTGGCCAGTGTTGGAACAAACACAGTAGTGGTGGCTTAAAGCCCACCTCTGCTCCGCGCCGTCTGTTAGATGAGCCTGGTCAGATTTAATAAGAGAAGGAGTTCAAAACACCGGCATAAAAGTTATAACAATAACCTGATTTTAATGGTAAAAAACACAATACGAACCCGGAGTGCCCTGTAACAGAGCACTCCGGGCTCCCCGCTCCACTGCCGTGCGATACAGGTATCGGGACCAGCCAGTCAGAAACAGGGGGCATTTTGCATGAATAAACAACAGTATATATGGACATATTTGGGGCGGAGATGTGGGTCGGCTCTTCCGTCCCATTTTACTCCTAAGTGAAGCGTGAGAGCCTCGGAACTAGTCAAGGTCAGAATCACTTTTTATCTTCCAACTAACTTCACTCCTTTAATTTCTCAAGAAAGATTTCACACAAACTATTCTTTCCCAAACAATCAAACATTGTACACAGATATATTGGTGCTTGAGATTATACTGGCCCCAGGAAGAACCTTGAATAAGAACATGTGCATGTGCTGGTGGGGGGGGGAAAGTGTATGTGTGTGTGTGTGCTGATATCTGGGTCAGTGAGTGTATGTGTTAGTGCTGGTGAGAGGAAGTGTGTGTGGCAGGGTACCTGGGTCATTGAGTGTATGTAAGAAGGTTTATATATATAGGATTACTTTAAAACAGTCCCAAATAATACATGTTCACTTCAATACAGTTCAAGATAATACCTGTTTACTTTAATACAGTTTAGAACAATATCTGTTTGCTTTAACCCCTCTTTTGATCTCACCTTCAGAGATCAACTTATACACAGCATTTGAAACATAACCACTGTCATTCTTTTCTACTGTCTGTCCCCCAACATTTATATAAATCCATCAGTCGCTGGGATTTAGAGCACTTTAAACCTTTAGGAACAGTCCACCATAACAACTTCTTATGACAGTGGAGGGAGACCAAAATATGTTAAAAAAATTGTCCTTGTCGGCTGAGTCATCGTGCTCGTCCTCCTCCGACGCGTAAGCCAACAAGGGCATTTGGTACGAAGGCGAAGGGGCAGCTTCTCCCTCAAAAAATGGGTTATTAAAACATAGTTCCTCAAAAAATGGGATATTAAAACAAAGTTCCTCAAAAAATGGGATATTAATACAAAGTTCCTCAAAAAATGGGTTATTAAAACAAAGTTCCTCAAAAATGGGATATTAAAACAAACTCCACACCGGCTATATCAACCTATTTCAGCGGAGAGTGTAGTCCCCTGTGCCGTCCTGGCTTGCCGTGTCTTTGTTCCCCCGATCCGCTGACGGCGGCTTCTGGGCTGCCTGCTAGAGAGATGTCTTCTGGATCCTCCTCCTCCGGCCCGCTGATGGCGGCTTCCGGGTCGATGCTGGAGAGATGTCTTCCCGATCCTCCGTCTCCGGCCCGCTGATGACGCCTCCCGGGACGACTGCTGGAGAGATGTCCTCCCGATCCTCCTCCTCCGGTCCGCTGATGGCGCCTTCTGGGTCGACTGCTGGAGGGATGTCCTCCCGACCCAGCTCCTCCAGTCCGCTGATGGGCTTTGCTTTAGTGCGCGTAACACCAAAGCCAAATCCCACTGAGGCGGCAGTGTGCGTGACACAGGTCTGAGTCTCAATACTCCTCGCATACAACGGCTGCTGCGTTAAATTCGCCGGGGATATACATTGCTCTGATGGAGAGCAACGTGTGTGTGTGCGCGCCCAGAACTGCAGGACGTATCCTCTGCTGATCAGCCTGCTCATCCATCTGTCCATCAGACCCACGCGCTGCCACTCTGAGAAACACTCTGAGAGCGGGCGCACGTGCTCGAGATGTGTTTTGGTCGTCATGGTGACGAGCCACGCCAGAGCCCCTGCCGCCGCTGCCCGTGAGGCAACCCAAGGTGAGCTTGGACCGAAAGGGCTGCGCGGGGACCTCCACACGCTGCGTCTCACTCTCTCATCATGAGGCGCGTACACGCTCAGGGGATGGATGGAGGTGTGTGCAGTACTGCCCACATGAAGCGTTATAACGACGTTCATGGGTTTATTATGACCGTGTGTACGAGGCGTATCTCGGACAGAGGAATGCTGCGAGCTCTGCAGGTTATTAACAGGGGTTAAAACCGGCAGGCTTCTGCAGCGAGCCCTGCTGTCTACTTAATCAACAGATTAGTGGCAGCCGGCTTAATTAGCGAGCTCTGCAGTTTATTAACCGATAGGTTAAAACCAGCAGAATTCTGCAGCGAGCCCTGACGCCGTGGCGCTGCGGGCGCTGCCGCTGGGGCACTCAGCCTGGAATACTGCTCCTTCCCCCGTTCTGGCTTCTCTGTGATGTGCCGTAATGGTCGTCATGGTGACGAGCCACGCCATTGCCCTCGCCGCCATTGCCCGTGAGGCGAAAGGGCTGCGAGGAAGCCTCCACACGCTGCGTTTCACTCCGGCTGTCATCATGAGGCGTGTACACGCTCAGGGGATGAGTGGCGGTGTGTGCAGTGCTGTCCACATGAGGCGTTATAACGGCGCTCATGGTTTATTATGACCGTGTGTAGGAGGTATATCTCGGACAGAGGAATGCCGCGAGCTCTGCAGGTTATTAACCGATAGGTTAAAACCGGCAGGCTTCTGCAGGGAGCCCTGCTGTCTACTTAATCAACAGATTAGTGGCAGCCGGCTTAATTAGCGTGCTCTGAAATGTATTAACCAACAGGTTAAAACCAGGCTTTAGCAACGAGCCCTGCTGGCTATTAACCGACAGGTTATAGGCAGCTGGTTTACACAGGGCGTGAGGCAACCCCAGGTGGGCTGGGACCGAACGGGTTGCGCGGGGCCTCCACACGCTGCGTCTCACTCCGACTCTCATCATGAGGCGCGTACACGCTCAGGGGATGAGTGGAGGTGTGCGCAGTGTTGTCCACATGAGGCGTTAAAACGGCGCTCATGGGTTATTATGACCGTGTGTAGGAGGCGTATCTCGGACAGAGGAATGCCGCGAGCTCTGCAGGTTATTAACCGAAAGGTTAAAACCAGCAGGCTTCTGCAGGGAGCCCTGCCGTCTACTTAAACAGATTAGTGGCAGCCGGCTTAATTACCGGCTCTGCGTCCTCGGAGGCTCTCGCGGAGCAGCGGGCGAGCCTCCCTCCCCTTTGACTCGCCGCCGGGAGACCCTGTCTCTGGGGTGGCGGGGGAGCGGAGACGTGGGACGGAGCCCCTGCAGCCGCCGAAGGGCGCTTTCGACGCCGCGGCTGCTGCGGGCGTTGATGCCGCTGTGGCAGCTCAATGCTGGCGAATGTCGTCCGCCTGTTCCGCGGCCGTCTTCATGGACTCCACCATGTCGTGGAACTGGGGTCAGCGTCCAGTAGCACTTTTCTGGCCGTCTCCGTAACAGACGCCTACTTCAGCCCGAGGTGGCTCTGGATCTGTGTCTGACGGAGAGGGGGAAAGCATGTTCGGCCGCCAAGCTGGCACCCTGCTCCGACTCTGTCTCCCCCGTCCGGGGGAGAGGAGGGAGGGGAGAACCGAACGGTGAACCGTGGAGGGAGGCGGGGCAGGAGTTGCTTTTCTTCTGACTCCTGCCTGGCACTCGGCCCCAGGGACACGAGGCCCCGTCCGCGGGCTCGTAAACCTGGACGGGACAATCGTCCTCCTCGGCCACAGCAGCAAGAGCGTCCGCTCTCCGCTTCCTGTCGCCCGAGGGGAGACGAGCGCAGTGTGTGCATGCTACCTGCTGGTTTAGAGCCGCGTACGCGTGCTCTGACCCCAGGCAGGATTCGCATACTGCTTTTATCTCTGCTGGTCATAACTCATTATGAACCCAGAGTCACATGAGGGACAATCACGGACGCAGTTGTCATGATGATTCTCCATTGCTGTGCTTCAGTACTGTGCTGGTTGCTGAAGAAAAGAGGGAGCAGATTGCCGGGCTCCCTTCCTATTTATACCGGAAGGAGGCCCGAGGGTGGGGCCCACCTGGCGGGTGGGCGTGGACTACAAGTGTTTCAGTGCTGCGCGGGGGCGTAGAGGGATAACCCAATAGCGATAGCCTTAGAGGGCGAAGCCATATCGAAATAGAACCACAGACAGATTTAAACAAGACACAACGCAGACAGAAAACCAAAAACAGATCTAGACAAGACACCATAAAGACAGATCGTGACAGTTAACCTCTAATAAGAAACAAAGAACTCATATAAGGACAATTACAAATAATACACAGGCCTACTTTAAAATAAATTAAACACAGCACTTGGGGAGTCCTCTGCACATTTGAAGGAAAAAATATATAATTAAAATGGGCCCACTTTGAAATAAATAAAACATATAGCTGCACCCTAAAAAGAGTTTAGGGTAGGTAAGAATGGAGAAACCGGCTCGAGTGCGCTAGAATTTGAAAATACACAACCGGAAAAAATCTGCCTCTTCCTTACAGAGCCCCTCCTCCAACACACACCAACGCGCACATGACCAATGAGGGCACGAGATAAGTTTGTGCACAGATGGAAGGCTGACAGGCAGGTAGGCCATCCAGTTACTTTAGCCGGCTCAGATGATTGGTCGTGCTTTTTACAGTACCACGGCTTCCACAGATTAATTTTGTATGTATTTAATATATTCATTGCTATCGGGACGTTAAGAGCATTCCATGGAATATAACGAAAAGTGTTTCTGAAATAAATTACATACCCCATTGAATGATGACTGAAGATCGTCAGCTGTCTTCCTCTCCCGTGTTGTTCCTCGATACGTAAAGGCTGCAGCACCTTTGACAACTTCTCTCTACATATCAAACATCCCGGTAAGCCAGCATCGTTTGCTGTGAAAGCAGATAACTCTAACCACGCAGAATTAAACCCTGTGTTCAGGGTAAAAACGCGGCTGAATCGGTTAATCCATAGGTTTTTAACGTCTGTATACAAAAATTATTTAATTTATAATCCATAATTCCATTTTTATGTAAAAATCGCAGAGCAAAAGTTAGCTGCTAATGGTAGCCATCAGAGTTATCGCAGCTTCCGGTCTTGGCTATGCGGCAGTCTCACACACACACATTACCAAATAAGGAGTATGTGGGAGTTCCCCTCGATTCCATTGGCTCTGACGGTCAGAAAGAGATGTCACATGTCAAAATCCAGCAAGGGGGGCCAGAGATATGGAAAATCCACCCAAATGGCCCCAGAAGAGGTTTCTTTGGCTAAATCTGTCTAAAAAGGTCAAATATCACTTGTTTTGCATCAATCTTGATACAGGATACTTATTATATGTTGTACTTTGGATTCCTAAAGCTTTTAGTTTACCTTACCATCATCCAAGGTTAGTTTTCACTATAAGTTATGTTTTTTTTTTGGACGGACACTATAATTTACAGTTTTTTACCATGTTCAATCTGAATTTACTTTAAAATAAAAACATCTATATTGATTCTGACTCTTCTACATCCAACTCACAGGTTTATCATTACTTTGAGAAAAAAGATTATTAATTTAACCCTTTTAGAAGATATGGTCATTTGTTCTGGGAATGTCATTTTCGAGCCTGAAACCGGAAAAACAGGTTCGGGGTTTAACAGGTTAAAGATTGCAGTGAGGCGCTAGCTAAACCCTCCTGTTCTTTGGATGACAGCTTGCGCCTCGACGCACTCCGTGAAGGTATTTCATGGTCGGGTCATTAGTTTTTTGTATAACCTTGCTTCGTGCAAGTGACAATTGTTGTCGTCTTCTCTGTGAACGTTTTTTTCGCCGTTCTTTTGCCATTTTGAGATTTCAATTTCTAGCGGAAAGCTAACCAGGAAGTGTTTTAGCACACCACGTGACGCATCTGAACGAATCACGTTGTCAGAAATTGACACCAGCCAATGAGATTTTGTTTCTTGGTTTAAGACCCCTTTGTGCTTTCACGATTGGTTGCTGATACAAAGGAAATGACCATATTTGGATCCGATGAGATTGTGCAGGAGAGACGGAGCTTTCCAACGATATCTCTGTTGACATGGTGCACACAGCGGTCGCGGTACTTTATGTTACGTTAGAATTTAGGAGAAATCTACAGACGCAAATACACAAACTATAGTAAAAATAAACACTTAAATGTGTATTTTGTACGTTTTCCTTCCAAAAGCCTGAAAGAAAACATGTTGTAGAATCAAAATTGACCAGTGCTTGAAAAACGGTGTTTTTGCCTGCCGTGTCTCGCCTTAAATTCCCCAGCCTTCCTTTGTCTCGTGTCAGTTTGTCTTGTCCTGTCTCCATGCCAGTAGTCTGCTTACCAGCAATTTCATATCTTGTCTCAAGCCTGATTCATGCTCCTGAAACTCTTCGTAAGTTTTGTTCCTCACGTAGTGAGCGATTTTCGGTGTGCCTTTTTGGAGCCTTTTTTTCACCTCGTTAAGAGTGTCGATAATTTTTTGTATACACAACTTGAAAATAAAGTATATTACTTGTACTTTACCTCTGTCTCCCGGTCGTGCATTGAGTCCTTTTCCTTGTGTATCCAAGTTTGTGACATCTCTGAATTTTCCTCTTTTCACTCAGCCTTAAACCACTACCATGTCTCATTTTTCCTTCTCTTTGCTTTTGAAGTTTGACAGAGGCCTCCCTGACTCAGTTGTGATTTGTCAAAGCAATTTGAGACCACAGTGAGATGTAAGATGAAGAGCCACAGGCCACCTGATGTTACTTTGTGTGAACCCGCACACTTCCAACACCTCACGACGGTAAACAACGCCTTTTATCTGCTGCGCTATCCAGAAGGAAACCACTCATGCTGTGCCCGCTCAGCTTCAATAGTTGCAGTTGCTCACATTTCAGCTGGGCCCACATATCCCTATCTATCTATCCATCTATCTATCTATCCATCCATCCATCTTTATTGACCCTGAAACCTGCTTTGCTTGTGCCTTGGCCATTCAACCAAACACACAATTATTTCTAAATTAGTTCATTTCAAACTAATACACCAGAACCTACAAAGGTGTAGCTTATATAAAGCAAATATGTCTTCATTTTCCTTGTTCTCAGTTTTTATGGTTTAGTGCATCTATTCTACGTCGCTTTGGATCAAAGCGTCAGCTAAATTAAATGTAATGTATATAGGCATTCACCAATCAGAGGTTCAATGCACAGCCCTTGCAGTCGTGGATGTATCCTTGTGCATGATACTTAACCCTAATTGCTCCCGTAGGCATGTGTAGGGTATTGAAGTGAATGTAAGTCGCTTTGGATAATAAGCGTCAGCTTAATAAGTAAGGGATAATATACAGTATAGTAAGGGATTCATGCAGATCTGCCTGTCGGGTGTTCTTTTCCCCATAATGACCAAGTCGCTGCACATCATCCCGCTTATTACATGGCCACATTCTCAACAAAGTAACGACTTGAGTCCCGATATTAATTGAAATGCTTTTATTGATTTAGAAAATGTTTTTAATGATTAAAAACATAGTTGTAACTGATTTAAAATGACATTCATCCGCTACAAAAAATAGTCCGTTGTTGATGTTTGAACTTGGCTGTTGCAACGGCAGGAACTGCTTCGATAGCAACTAACTCTGAGCCTTAGCTGTAATTAACATTGACCTGAACGTTTCCATTAATGGTGCAATGTGACATGGTGAATGGGAAATCTTTAGGGATATTCAGATCGACGTTTCTGTCCTCGATCCTCTCTCCTTGCGGGGGTTTCGCAGATGACACATCTGAAAGCACAATTCCCAACATGTAAACAAACGGGAAACAATATTGCTACAGTTGTATCGCTACCGCTAATGTGTGTGTAAGGACAGACAACATGGAAAGGCACTGACCCGATGTGGTGCTATATCCTGGGCTGGAGGACAGGATGTTGCTCCATTTCTCCCTTTCGGTTATTGTCGGAGCCCAGTAACTCTTCAGGCTGCTCTCGCACATGTGCCCAGTCACAGACATGATCTCTTTAGATCCAAGACCTGCCTGAGAGAGCAGTTGTAGAGCCGTGCTTCTCAAGCTATGGTTTGTGTAGCCATCATAAACCACAGATGAAATAAACTGATAGACAATTTATCTAATGACATATGTCAATGACAATTTTAGCCAAGTCTGAAGGTCTCTAAAAAAAAGTGTATCATTTGGTTTTCGGGTCTGGGAAAACCCGGCAGAATTGTTGTGGGTGACTCGGGGGCAAATTTGGCCCAATCAAAATTCATCCTTGACTTTAGACACCCCTCCCCCTTCATCCACTGTAACAATAATTGTTCACAACATGCACCTGGTCTCCCATCCCTCTGCCCCCTCCCCCACGGGAACTCCACCTTTCACAAAGAATATGTACACAAACACTTGAACCTGAACACACACATGCACGTGTGCAATATGTGGTGTAATGTGTTTTGGGGCCATAAAATACAATTACAACAGGATTGTACGGTTATGAATGCATAATAAGTTAGTTATGATATAGTTAAAACAATATTGGATGATAGTCATTATTTGTGTGTTTTGGACTGAAATAAATCACGGGTGAAAATTGACCGCGAACACCATGAACGGTAACAGCTTTCGAACACAACACAAGGGTTAAAACAATGACAATATTATAGGCATTATTTTGTTGCTTTGACAGCAGCCTGTCCAGACTGCATAATCTGCTTGGCCTCTCTTGACGCTTGCACATAACCTGAAAGCACTTCTGTGTGTGAGATACAGGCCTTTCTGCAGGCCATTATAAGCTATTTTAAAGGCAAGGCCACTGTGGGTGAGTCATAGCTGGAGGAGTGTTGATGGCTCGACAACACGGATGACATCCCAACATGCTGTGGCTTTAGATGTTACGTATCTTCCATTACTATTTCAGCCCGCGCTGGCCCAGGGGAGATGTGATTACAGGGCTCTGCAATAAGCCTGCAATCTGTAGTGGAAAAGTACAAGGGCTGAGGGTAAATAATTGATGGAGATCCACTGTTTGAAGGATTGAGTGACTGGCTGGCGTCCTGCAGGGAGAAATAGATGACTTAAATTGCAGCCTTTTGAGTACATTACATTACATTGCATTTAGCTGACGCTTTTATCCAAAGCGACTTACAATAAGTGCATTCGACCAGGAGGATACAAACTAGAAGAAAACAGAACCATAAAGTACATCAGGTTTCATAGAGCCAAACATTTCAAGTGCTACTCAACTGGCTTTAGATAAGCCAGTCCTTTATTAGTATATAAGTGCTTTGTTAATAGTTATATCGCTCGAAGTGGAGTCGAGTACTCTTTCAATTTCCTTCCATTAAACATGGAAACTTTTTGTTTTGCTTTACATTTCCTAACGGCGCCTTATGCCTCCTTTGCCATCCTCTGTTGTGTCACCCCCCCCCCCCTCCCTTTCCTATGGCTCCGATGCTCATATCCTCTATTTTCATTCCTTCCTCTCTTTCCCGTGCTCAGCTCAGGTGATATAAGGTATAGTGACAGCTATTGAAACCTGAGGGATTAACTGAAGCTATTTTAGATCCTGGGCTAGCAGTACGTCACACACATAACACCAGGCAACCAGGTGATATAAGGTAGAGAGACAGAGCCATTTCATTTTTGGGTGGGGGGCGTATGTCTATTTTCAAGCCACAGGTCTTCCAGGCAGGGATAACAAGGTTGCGGCACATGCACAGCATGTAGTCCCTGGCACAGAAAAAGGATAGAGGTGAACATAAGCTCATATTCCCCACCCACACATGTGAAGAGAGAGCATAGTGTGACACAGCTACTGTCAAGCTATTCTCACTCTCAGGAAGCTGGAGAACATGAAGTCAACACCCAGAAAAGGCTTGCTGGAGCACATCCTCTCTGCAGACACATATTGTCGAGCTCTTCTCTAGGTGTGCATTTGCATGACAGTATATAAAGTGCCATCTTGCCATCAGAACTAAAAGGAAATGGGTTTACTCTTGTTTTTATGTACACTTGCTGAAATATTTTTTATCTGAGTTTGAGTACACTTTACTGTTAATAAAAGGTAGTTTCAAGCAGCATTAGCAGCTCAACCTGCCCCATAGCCCCCCACCCCCCGGCTCAGGCTTAATATTTATCTGAAGATAGAAGAAGACCTTAACCTAAAGTATTCTTTAATGTTTGAATAAAGGTTAATTAGTTTTTCTGTTTTGCACCTCCTCCTATTAATATCTTTGTACATCCGAAACTAAACTGTTTTATTGTAGAGATCACTTATAGTATCTTCTTGATTTTTTATATTCTATATTTCTATCACAGACCTTCTACTTTCCCCCTATGAAAGTATGTACTCTTAATATTTTTTTCATCAAATATAACATTAACAAAATAATTAAATAACGTGCTTTAACCACTAGGCGGTGCACACAAGGTACACACAGCCATAATAACTTTGTATAATTAGTGTAGGACACTTATGTATGTATAACATCTGAAGATGTGTAGTTTTATTCATGTTTTTACATAATTTTACAGGATATTGCTATACTATTTAACATGTTTTACTTCTACACATTAATATCTGATTTGTAAAACATCACAGACAGAAAGGCATATCCGTCATTTAATGGTAAGCTATTGAAATTGTGATTCCATAGATGTGTCTCCCCTGACTATTCTCTCAACTCAGTATTTACATTCTTATATTCAAAGAAAATCAGTAATATCTTTAAAAACTACAAGTCCTTTTCTATCAGCTGTGCACCGTTATGGTGTAAATATAACCTATCTATTAATTGGATCAAATATAAAAGTCAGCCGAATTAGTGTTGATACTGCAAGGAGACGTATTGTGTGAAGAGAAATGTGAGATGTTGTTTAATTGCTGATATATTTATGATCCACGTCACGTATTCAGTTTCGGTGGCAGTTCTTCCTGTTTGTCCAGAGGTCTTCTCATCAGGGCTCGATGAATAAAGAACTACGGCAGATCTGTAATATTTAATGCAGCCGAACCGTGTATTACAATGCCGTTATGTGATGACTTTCAAAGAGAAAAGCAAGAACACTCGGAATAAATTATTGTTTTTTCCGGATTTCATATCACATAAACACCATATCCCAACGTGCATTGCGGCTAAACCATCCAATCACCGAGCTTAAACCATAGCTGAGGATCTTGGGTAATCAGTTCAGTGGCTGTATCTGTTTCCGGTTATTTTATTTTGAAATTCAGTTCCTGACGGACGGCAAAAAAGCCTGAGATTATGGAATTAAATAAATAAATAAAAGCAAGGATAATTGTGTGTTATTGGTGAGTAAATAACAGTGTGTTATTTAGAAAAGAATAACAAATTAGAAGGAAAAAAAGATTCAAAAATACAGATTTCAGTATTCTGAGGCTCTGAGCCATTTATTTTCCTCACAGACGACAAAAGAAGTCCGACATTATACGATTTAAAAATAAAAACAATAATCGTGGCTTGATATTGAGCAAGAACATGTTTTTATGAACCCCACAGCTTCCGGTCTTCCAAGACCCGACCGGACAAAAAGACGCAGGCACGAAACACACTACCAGAAGAAATACATTGCTTTTAAAATCGTTGTTTGTGACACGAAAAAAAGGGGGAAATCGTGTTGGTGAACACCAACATAGATTAAATGTCGTGACTATAACACAAAATGCCGTGAGACTGGATTGCTCATACCCCTCTTTTGCAGCCCTGTTAGAGAAACGAGGATTGTGGGTCCTTAGCTTGAAAAACAAAAGAGGAGGCGGAGCTAATGCCTGATCAGAATTATACCGGAGATAAAGTAAAATTCTGCTGTGATAAAACGCCATCCTGTTTAAACCACATCAAGGATTATTTCTGAAACAGTATGGAGCTCAAATGCTTTTTCTCTCAGGTTTATCACAAGGTGAGTTCCTTTTTTATTTTCCTGCTTTTTAAACACACGTGCTCTCCAGTACAGGTTAGCTCTGAGTGTTAGCGAGGCTTGCTAATGTAAACAAATACCATATTACGTCCAAAACACGTCAGGCATTGTTTCTGATAGCAACTCTCTGTGGGTCCGCCGCAAATCTGTATCCGCTCGTTGTACCCCAGTTTTAAAAATATTTGGGTACGGAGGAAAAGAGAAAGGGTTTTATTTCTGACGCTGCGTGAGTCCCCCGACGCACCGGGGACTCATAGTTATGTATAAAAGATCAGCTGCTGCATAATCACCTGAAGCCCCGCACACTGTTTAGCGCCTGACGGGAAACTGACGGGCTGTCGAGAGAGAGAGAGAGAGAGAGAGAGAGAGAGAGAGAGAGAGAGAGAGAGAGAGAGAGAGAGAGAGAGAGAGAGAGAGAGAGAGAGAGAGAGAGAGAGAGAGAGAGAGAGAGAGAGAGAGAGAGAGAGAGAGAGAGAGAGAGAGAGAGAGAGAGAGAATCCGTTTCTCCCGTGTTATTATTCAAAGTTAATTTAAACACTGTTACGATTAAATCAAATGTAGCCCTGTTTTGACTAATGATTTTTATGTGTACATATATCACTTAAATTATTCAATACATCCTTTGTACTGAAGTATTCAAAAGTAAAAATTACATGTTTAATATAAATGATTTGCTGTGGCCAAATGTTTTCATTGCATTTAATAATAATACATTTTATTTCTATAGCGCTTTTCTTGAACCCAAAGACGCTTTACATTTGGGAGGGAGGGTAGACAAACAAAACAAAAACAAAGCCAAAAAGAAACAAAACAGAAAAGCAGTCAGGAGGAAGTTGGTTGTGAGGGGGAGGGGCTTATTTACAGACCCTTGACTCTCTGATATCCCACCCAATGAATGCACTGACTTGCAGAACCACGCTACACAAAGCAGATAGCAAACACCTATAAAAACGTAAGCATAGACATTTAAAAAAAGGGGCTACTGTATCGACATTTTAAAATTATATTTAAAGAAAAGGCCCTGACGAAACAGCAGGGCTCTATTTCAGTAACAATTAACTATAGAAAAAAAGACAGCAACAGCTGACATCAAATCTCTTCTGAGCCTAAGGATAATCATAAATAAATAACATAGTGAAAATAAATATATTGCAGTGCTCAAAACAGCAGCATCCAACCGTCTCTAATCCTTGGATATTACATGTCACTGCATGCATGCACGGAGCAGCTGTAGCGCGGAGATCATCATATCATTCTGTCTTGTATTACTTAACAACAAAAGGCTCGTTCGCGGGCGACACATCACTAGTCAGCATATCCGGTCATAGTCCGGTGAAATTCTGCTACACAATTCTTCTTATTATTATTGAAAATAAATTCTGACCGGCGAGAAGAAATCCTAGCGGAAACCCTGCCTGGAACCTCTCCTCCTAAGTGAATCTAACAAACCTCTCCTCCTAAGTGAATCTAACAAACCTCTCCTCCTAAGTGAATCTAACAAACATCCTAAACATAAATAATGATAAAATGTGTACAATGTGAAAAATATTTAAATGAGGACAATGTCATTTTTTTTAAGCACTACTGGGAAAGGCTGGTCAGATAATTTCAAGAAATGCATGTTGCTATGGATACTGTAAAAAAGCAAGTCTCAGTTGAAAAAGAAAGCTGTGAGAGAGTGAGAGATTAAAGGTAGAGGACAAAGGAGATTCAGAGGACACTTTTGTCTTATGATATATGTGACCTGCTCTATCCAAATCAGTCACATTGACCCTTGCTTGCTGCAGGTAGCTGGAGCTGTTCCCTACAGTCCGAGGTTTAAGCATGGTCACACACTTCCTGTCCAGAGTGTGCTGTGAGAACTGCAGGAAAACTTGTTCCTGTGAGCAGGATCTAACTGAACCAATAAATCCGCACTCCAAGGACACACAGGGATTATGCACTTACTGCACCGAGGATAGTCACCGCCGACCAAGTAGTACCGTGACTTATATACTTAGTGTATATGTGACCTGCTCTATCGAAATCAGTCGCATTGACCCGAAGACACATTTTGAGTTGTATACACTGCTGGAAAGAGGAGAGTCCTAGCTTTCTAATGATATCAGGATTGTTTTCGTACTCCAAATATTAAGCAAAATATGTCCCATTATATAATGACTGTCACCGACTCATCATTTTGAGAGAAAGGCCTTCAAAGTTTGCAGTCAATTTTAAGGTATTTATTCAAATGAACAATAAAACAAATGTACCATGGCATGTTTGCACAAACACATACACACAGACTATACTGTTCCACCTTTGTCACATGCACACTTCAATCCCTAGAACTAAGGCACTCATATAAATGTGCACGCCCACACCCACGTGCACGCCCATTGTCACGTGCACGCTCATCAATATACAATTTGAATGCAAAGTTGAACTTGTGTACATTTTAGTGGTCATGTTTGAGCACGCAAACATTCAAATTGTATACTAATGAGCGTGCACGTGATAATGGGCATGCACGTGGGTATGGGTGTGCACGAGGTGATATGTACATGAGCATAGGTGCATGTAGGCATGTAAAAAGCATAACATTCTGGAACCTGTATTAAAAAAAAAAAAAAAAGCACACATTAAACTTAGTTGGCATTAATAAATACTTGGTGAATATGTCAAATTATATACAGTTCAATAACTTGGCACACGTTCATTCAGAAAGAAGCTGCATGTGAACACACAAGCAAAATAATATATAAATAAAATGTACAATATCGATTATCAATCAAAATGATCATGCGCTTCTGACTGCAAATCAAGTTTCCCATCTGGAATAATGAAGTGAAAAAGCAGAAAACAGCATCCAAATATAGCAAAAGCAAGCAACATAGTAAAAACAAGTACATTAAACCAATTTGAAATATATTTACAAATCACTACAGTATTTACGGAATATTAAGAATGACATAATAATGATTAATTATGCCTTCACTCACTAGCTCACTCTCTAGCAATAAAGTGTTGAGGGTTTGGGGCAGGTGATGTCTTTGGCCTCCTCCGTGCAGAACTCTCTGATTCTCTCATAGAGGTACCACTGCCGTTTTCCATCAAGCCCAGGAGGACTTAGGTCAGTAGGACGTGCTACACGGTCACTAACGCCCCCTGGACGAAGCAGCATGTAGGAAACCTCCTGATTGTCCATTAGCTCCTTGGCATAAACCACTCCAGGCTCGGCACTTGTGAAGCGGATGTGATGGTACCTTCTGATACCTGGCAGAGGTCTGAAGCTGGGGGCAGGAAGGTTTCCCCTGACTCATTCCCAACCAGCTGGGGGATGTTGATTCCAGTCTCTGTACTGGCCCTGACAGCCTGGCTGATGTCCTCCAGGCAGGACACTGGTGTGCGGCGGAACCGCTGCTTAAATAGGCCAAAACACCAGTCAGGCGCAAATTTGGTGTTGCCAGCAATCAGAAAGTGTAAAGATATCGTTGTATGGAGTCCCACCATGCATCGCCAAGCTAGGTACCAGATAAGGTACCTGTTTTTGTTTTGCCCAGAGCAGTTGTCGCAGTGCAGAAGGACATGTTTTTCCCCAAGCCCATACTGGGAGAAGAAGTGGTGAAGGAACGAGATGACAGCAATAGAGCCCATGCTGTTGCAGTGAGCCTCATCAATGAGGTAGAGGAACACCTTCACAGCAGACACCAAATACTCCACACTTCCTGGGAACCAGAAAGTAAATGGGCCCCGGCTGGAGAGGGTCACTGGGGTAGTGGACCTGTAACACCAGACCAACAGATGTATGGACTAATGAGGAAGACAACATGAGTTTTTAAATTATATTTGCAGTATTTTGTGACTGTACGTTTCCTTTTGTGTTGGTGATGTCTATTAACAGTAGAGGAAAAAACAGATACTCCGACTTCATTTGTTAAGAAAATCCTAATAAGTTTATTTCCCCATCTACATATCACTCTTCAAGAATGTATGTGAACATACATATTGATACAAACCCAACACATCTGTTTAGGGGCTTGAAGTGATGTATCATTATCACATTATTCGTCACTATCATATGCCTCACCTGCTGTGCGTAGTCAAAGCTGTAGTGGATGGTAGTTTCTCTGCTACAGGTTGGGTTGGGTCCTAGTTTCACTCCCAGCTCACTAACTGTTTGCTTACAGCTAGCAACCATCTCCTGGTAAGCCTGCCGCTCTATACCCACGGTGCGGAGGTGTTCTTCCTGCTTCCTCAGTTTAGCAGATTTTACGCAGTCTGGAAGATTGGAGCTACGGTAAATTGCCATGTTATTTTTTTGGCAAAACCAACAAAGGTCTGTCATCGGTCTCCCAATCACCACACTGGGAATGAGCTCCTTCCACAGCTTCCTGAATTTGTTGTTACCAGCAGCACGGTGACCTGGGAAGGTGATTAAAGAGAAAGATGGCATTGTTAGATTACTCATCATTAGTTTTCATTGAAAAAAAACAGGCTTCTCTGTGTAAAAAACAAACAAATAATTAAGATGCAAGAAAATACCCACAATTCTCCTGCATCTGGGCCTTGTATTTCCGCCACACAGAGGACTTGGTCTCGGTTGTTGGAAGAACACGTATGTCTGTCATCTTAAACCCTTGTATCCGTCCAGGAAGTGGCATGGAAAATACATCTGCAAAGTTATTGATGAAATGTGCGATTCGCTGGATGTCTTCAAAGGACAGCACCCTTCTGCTCATCACACGACCACCACGCCTCAGCCTTGGTGCCAAGCCATGTTCTTTATAGAACCGAATGATCGCGGTCAGCTTGTCTTGACACATTCTGAAAACGTTTAAAATACAAGTCTTTGAAGGGATAATGTCGGTTACAGAAGATTGTAATTAGGTTTTGGTCCTAGTTTGTGTTATATTTTGTATTTATCATTGCTTTAGTTTTAAGTATGCAAAAATGTACAAATAAAAACAAATACTTAAATACAATCGTATGTAAGTCTGTTTTTATTTGTACATTTTTATGTATGAGTATACATGTATGGGTTCACGTGCACAAAGATACATTTATAGATTTTATATTTTGTATTATGTACAATCACGTATTTTCAATTTGTTATTGTTAACATATTTTGCTTCTATTCTGTTGTTAACTGTGAGCTGATAAACTCGAACTCAGTTCAATTCTAATAACTGACTACTTCATTTTAAAATAGTAATACTGCAGAAATTGATGTCTATTCAAAATCAAACTCACCCATGTAAAAACTTGAATGTCTCCCGGCAGATTTTTTGCCCATCTATGTAATAAGACGTTCTCTGCTGTTTCCTGTCTTTTTGGTGGCCTCTCTTTGAACAGCTTGGAGAGATTCATGTTGGTGCTTATTTTTCCAATGAGGACCAAATGCTTTTCACCTGGAAATATTTTAAATATTGCATTATTTTTTGTGTTAATCACTCATCACTGAAAATGTAAATTTAACTTGTATTACAAAACACACAGGCCCATCGTACACACATTGCCCTTGTATAATGTTCGACACATAGGTTTGGCCTACCAAAGATTTATCACTGCCCATTTAGCTTTTTCTTTTAAACACAACCCAGCCCCCTCCCAAGTCAAAGGCATTTAAATAAATCACGTGACTTACCACTTGTCATCTCATTCATCTGATCTCGTGTCTTGGCCATCTCCTCGGGTGTGAAACGAGTGTAACAGGGAACACCATTATTAAAAGTGCAGCTACACCTATACGCACGGGCTTTTTCAGTTTCGTTGGCGCTGTCCTCGCTCACATAATACCCTGCCGCTGTCTGAAGGGTCTCAGCCACCGGGTCACTAACAAGTGGTCCGTCCTCGGTGGTGTCTTCCTCATCTTCAGCATCTGTGGTCTGAGGGCTGCTGTCAGGGCTGTCTGACTCTGAATCGGAGCCGGATAATGGGGCAACTTCAACCGGTGCCGTCAGAAAGTAATCTGTGATCAGCTCAACCCATTGCTCATCAGAGGCTGTCCCTCTCACAATGTTGGAGTTCAACAGTCTTGCAATTTCTTCTTCTCTGGAATCCATCGATCTGATTAATTGTTAGCGGCTAATCAAATTATCAAGTAGTAGGTCTACGGAGGAAAAATATGTTTGTTTCGGATTACTGGGGGAAGGTCGCGAGGAATAATGTTGGTGTGTATAGTGTGTGTGTTTGTGTATTTTTGCGTTTGTGTCTATTGTGTTTGTTTCCCGGGTAAACACTGACAAGAAACAGCGGCTGTTGTTATGTCAGCTGTGACGTTACGTTACTCCGTTCTCCGCCTGTCATCTTCCCGTTACAAGCTTCAAAGTTATATTTATCATCTGAATTTGACGAAACAAGTTTAATATTCTGAGAGTCAAGACTTTGTTTATTTGAAATCAGATGAAAACAAACTGTAACGGGACCTTGCCGTGTTATCTATGATTACTATACGCTTACATTCATAATTTCAGCCGGAGGGAGGGGGGGCGGCGTGAGGAACAGCAGAGTGCGAGTGAGAGCCGTCTTCGTCCCTTTACAAGCTTCAAAAATGTATTTATCGTGTGATTTTGACAATAATATTTTCATATTCTGAAAGCCAAGACTTTGTTTATTTAAAATCAAACAAAACACCCGAACCCCGAAAAACGAGTTTTTTATACAAATCCACGTTTATTTCGAAATGAGCCGTTGCGACTTCCGACTGATTTCGATAGAGCGGGTCACATATGCCATCTGTTTCGTTTTATTACATTATTAGAAAATACAGGAACAGAAGAAAGGGGGGATTCTACATCCTAATATTTAATGTTGTTTCACATAAAGTTCAAATGAATTTTAAACATATTAAACACAATATAATTCCTCATCTGAAGTTATATATTGTATGAATGTAGAACAACTTCTAACCATATACTGAAACAGGGCGTTACGTATTGTAACCCTAGTTATATAAGCACAGGCGGAGCCCTCTACTGGACTCTATGGGTACTACTCTCTATCATGCTGTGCGTGCTTTCACCTACTGAGTTTACGTAAACGTAGCCGGCCAATCGGGGCGAGCCTACCTGAATGCGCGCGCAGGCCCACAGTATATAAAGGCGGCTACACCCGCCGCCCACTATCCTATACACTCTTCAGCGAGCGGACTAGGAAAGACAGGGCCCCCAGGTAGAGGGCTCCGCCTGTGCTTATATAACTAGGGTTACAATACGTAACCCCCTGTTATATTTCACACAGGCTCCGCCCTCTACTGGACTCTATGGGTACAGTGGGCGGAGCCCCGATGTATACACGCCCTGTCATCCAACAACATCGACCCACCACACCGTCCCTGACCGGCTTTTGGCTAACATCCATTGCATCCCCACTTCCTGCCATCCGGTTGTAACCGTAGAGAAGTTGGGGCCGCAATTTGGATAAAGCACACTCACACACGCTTACCTCGTGTAGAGTGTGCATGGAAAAGATCTGTGCGGAGACGTCGTCTGGAGCCTACCGCGCACCATGTTCCCCAGGTCCCTCAGGAGCATGGGAAAACATAAGTGCACCACGTCCCCCACACTCACACACGCTCCGTGTAGAGTGGGCATGGACAATAGTGAGGAAGGCTCTCCCAGCCTGCCTCCAGCCCTGTATGGGGCTGATTGCGCACCATGTCTCCCGAGTCCCTCAGGAGCATGGGAAAACACAAGTGCTTTATGTCCAGGGGGGGGGGTCAGACACCTGCTGACCCACAGCCACCCCCCCTCTCACCAGTCATGCGTTGCCTCGGCAAGCACAGACGACGAGAAGGAGCCAGACATGTCCAGGAGATAACATTTTATGAAGGAGCCTGGCGTAGACCAAGACGCCGACGTGCATATATCTTCTACACTCACGCTGCTGAATAAGGCTGTTTGACACAGCCCGTGTAGAATGCGTACGGACCCCAGTGGGGAGGGCTCTCCCCGCCCGTCCATAGGCATGTGTAATGCACACGCATAGCCATCCATCCTGTTAGGCGCTTCTTGGAGAGAGCTTTTCTAGCCACACCATCCCCAAAGCACACAAACAGCTGTTCAGTGCGTCTAATGGCAGCCGTGCGCTCTACATAACATGCTAGCGCACGCACTGGGCAGAGGAGGTGCAATTTAGCCTCCCTGGCCTCAATATGGGGTGGAAGATTAAAGCCACCTAACTGAATAGCCCTTGACCTGAACGAACTCCTTAGGCTCTTAGGAGTAAAGGAGGGGTTCGGTCTGAGTGTCGCCCGCTACGGTCACCCCGGATCAAAAGGCAGCTTGGGTGCACCGACAGAGCGGTCAGCTCGGACACTCTTTTGGCCGAAGTCAAGGCAAGTAGCAATGCTGTCTTCCATGACAGTGCTTTTAGGGAGGAGAGCTCCAGGGGCTCAAATGGTTCTGTGACCAGAGCCTCGAGCACCAACGGCAGGTCCCACTGTGGGGCGGAGGCGTGCACTACTGGGCGCTGCCTCCTGACCCCCTGCAAAAACCGCGACATACGCGGCTGACTGAAGGCTGACCTGCCTCCAAATCCCTCATGGCAGGACGAAATGGCTGCTGCATACACCTTAATTGTGGAATGAGCCAGCCCCCTGTCCACCAGTATCTGTAAGTAGGTAAGAATAGAGCCCAGCGTGCATGACAGAGGCTCTAGACTCCTTCCTTCACACCATCGCCGGAATCCTGCCCACTTTGGCCTGTAACAGGCTGTGGTGGATCCTGCTCCTGCTGCTTGGATAGTCTGAATAACGTTGTCAGACAGCCCCACCTGTCTCAGCCTGTCCCTCTGAGGAGCCAAGCCTGGAGGTTGGCCCAGAGTGGGTAACGCCCCTATTGCCCCTGCTTCCTGAGACAGCGCTCCCCAGACCTGAGGAATAGCCCAGGGCTGGCCCACCATCATCTGTGTTACCCCGCGTACCACGGCGCCAGGCGGCGATCTGGGGCCACTAGGATGACTGACAGCTGCTCCCGCCTCACCCTATCCAGAAGGGGGGGGATAAGGTGCAGCGGTGGAAAGGCGTAAAGCAGCTTCCTTGGCCATGGCTCGTGTGCAAATGCGTCCACCCCCAAGGGCGGATTGTCCCACCGGGCCAGGGAGAACCACAGGGCACAGTGGCTGTTGCGCCGATTGGCGAACAGGTCCACCTCTGCTCTCCCAAACTGAGTCCAGAACTGCTTCACCACCTCCGGGTGAAGCCTCCACTCGTCTGGCAGGGGTCCGCCTCTTGACATGAGGTCGGCCCCCCCGTTCTCCCGTCCCGGGATGTGCAGGGCCCTTAGAGACAACACAATCTGTGAAACCCACAACCATAGGTTCTCTGCTGCGGTCAACAAGGCTATTGAGCGGACTCCGCCTTGCCTGTTGATGTACGCCACTGTGGTGCGGTTGTCGCTCCTCACTAGCACATGTTTGCCCTGTATTAAGGGTTTGAAGTGCTGTAGGACCAGCATCACTGCTTGCAGCTCCAGGAGGTTGCTGTGCCGAGCCTCTGTCAGAGGCCAGCAACCACCTACAGCTCTCTCTTGGCACGTCCCCCCCCCATCCTGTCACTGAAGCGTCTGTAAAGACTGTGATATAGGAGGTCACTTGCCCCAGTGGAGCTCCCCTCCGCAGATTCTCTGGGGACCCCCAGAATCGGAGGTTGCTCTCTACTGAGGGGGGGATGATCACCAGACGTCGTTTGTGTCTTGAGATCTAAACGAAGGCCGGTAAGCCACCTCTGTATGCGACGTGCATGCAGAAGTCCGAGTGGCACTACGGAGTGAGCAGCCGTCATGAGACCCAAAGTCTGCATGATGATCAAAGCTGTCACCGTCGCCCCCTGACACAGCCTGCAGACTGCCCGCAGCAGGGATGCCTGTCTGCTTTCTGTCAGGGTGGCACGTAGTCTGCCTGCATCGAGCATCACCCCCAGATATTCTACCTGCTGGTGAGGTATGGGGGAGCTCTTCTTCCAATTGACCGCAACTCTTTTTCAACCCAACTTGGTTAGGTGTAGGATCAATTGGGCTGTGTGAAACATTGCCCATTCCCTGGACCTGGCCATGACTATGAGGTCGCCCAGATAGAAGAACACCCTCATGTCATGGTCCCGCAGCGGTTGCAGCGCCGTAGCGTGCGTGGGGATAGGGAGTAGCCGAACGTCAGTCTGTTGTACTCGTAGACCCTGGAAGGCAAAACGCAAATACTTTCTGTGTTTTGGAGCAATTTCGCCATGAAAGTAAGCGTTCTTCAGGTCGATGGTTGTGAACCAATCGCCTGGCTGCACCAGTCCCAGTAACTGTTTCATAGTTAACATATGGAACTTCTTGCATGCAATGTGCTGGTGCAGGCATTTGAAGATCCAGAATGGGCCTGAATTCTCCTGTCTTCTTGGGAACCAGGAAGTACAGGGAATAGTGCCCCTTCTCTCTGACTTGAGAGTGCACATGCCGAGAGGAAACCTATCTCCTCCTGGGATGACAGATTTGCCTCTCTCATGCCTCTGAACGGAGGAGGGATGCTGCAAAACTGGAGTGAATAACCCAGTCTCAGTGTCCTGTCCGTCCGCCCTGTTAATACACCACTGATTTTCCATTCCCCATAACATTGTGTTAGGGGATGTGCAATCAGCTGCGGAGCCGCAGCTATGAGGCTGTGGTACTCTCTGGTGGCCCACTCCGCCGTCAAACCCTCCATAAAAGGAAGTTTGACCCATGGGGGGCTGACACAGAAAGGGCCGTTTTTCTATAATGCAGTTTCCACTCAGAGAACAAAACGGCCGATTTTTCACTGAGGTCCCTGAACACACCACGGCACGCACCGTGAGAGTGCGCGCGCCGCCATAATGCTGTTTTCTCTCAGAGAGAAAGAGGCATTAATCTGAGCTTCTTCTGTCCATGAACGCACCGCAGCCCGCTCTCGGGGGGGGGTCGTCATAATGCCGTCTCTTTGAAACTGACATTATGGCGAAATGTGGAATGTGGAGAGAGATGACTCTTACTCTGGGATAAATGCACTCGTTTTTACTGAATGCATTTTACACACACATATCACTCTAGAACTAGAGTTACACTACGTAACCCACTGTTCTTCTGCGGAGGTCCCTGAACGCACCGCGGCCACTCTCACGGGGGCCGCGCCTCATAATGGGTGTCCAATTAACATCGTATGAAAACGGCCTTGCCGATCTCAACGAGACATTATGGGAAAATGTGGAATTGTGGAGAGAGATGACTCTTACTCTGGGATAAATGCCATAGTCTTTACTAAATGCATTTTTCACACACACACATCACTCTAGAACTAGGGTTACAATACGTGGGCCTCTTTTCGACTTCCTGTTGAAAGGAAACCTATCTCCTCCCAGGATGATAGATTTGACTCTCTATTGCCCCTGAATGGAGGAGGGACGCTGCAAAGCTTGAGTGAGTAACCCAGTCTCAGTGTCCTGCCCCTCTACTCTACTCTGTCAGTACACAGCTTTTGTGGGGCTTCCATTCCCCACAAAACTGTGTTCAGGGGACATGCCAGCAGCTGTGGAGCCAAAGCTAAGAAGCTGTAGTATTCTCTGGTGGCCTACTCCGCTGCCAAACCTTTCCATAAGAAGGGAGTTTTGGCATAGGGGCTGGCACAGAAAAGGGTCGATTTTCTACTGAGGTCCTTGAACGCACCGCGGCACGCTCCCATGGGGCCGCGGCTATGTCCTAATGCCGTCTCTTTGAAACGGACATTATGGTGAAAAGTGGAAATGTGGAGAGAGATGACTCTTACTCTGGGATAAATGCAATCGTTTTCACTGAATGCGTTTCTCACACACACATCACTCTCTCTTGAACCCGCAGTGTTTTGACAGCACTTCGGTTTATTCCACTCACCTGCACGCGCCCACCTGCTGGCTCCTATACTGGAGTTTACAGAGGGGGCGGGGAGTGTGGGACAGTGTTATTTCCTCTGGGGATGAGCAAGAAGCAGCCACGCTGCGACTACTCCTCACCCATGTAACCAAGGAGATCGATCCAAAGAGCCCTTCCGTAAACACGGGGGCTCCCGGCCTGGGACAACACGGTCCTTTTGGAAACTGCCATGCGGCGTGATCCCTCACCGGGATATCACACGGCAGACAACGGCGGAGGCCACGATCAAGCTACAAATAATCGCTCTGATCTGGTGAGGTGGGGGCATCTCCCGCAATGAGCGAGGAGATGCCCAACACACCCGTGTTTATTTGCAGTTGCCTTGTCACGCAGTAGCGTGGCAGAGCTGTTTTCAGCTCCCTGCCCAGCCTGCTGCCCGCTGGGAGGAGCTGCGCTCCGCCGCCATGGTCATCACCTAGGGCGGTGGACCTCCATGGACCGGACCCGGAAGTGACCGACAACGGCAAACGGAGCCATCCGCCCCGCTGGAATGGCGACGTGAATGGCACCGCCTCGGCCATATCCTGGTCCCCCAAACACTCTAAGCAGAGGTGGTGACGCCCGTGATCAAACCAGGGCAGGTGCATGGCCGAGCTTCCATTAATGGTGAGTCCATTTTTCCTTCTAATCTTCGTGCGTTTAACTCTTCGGTTGTCAGCTCGTCTGAAGAGAAAAAGGATAGTGGGCGGCGGGTGTAGCCGCCTTTATATACTGTGGGCCTGCGCGCGCATTCAGGTAGGCTCGCCCCGATTGGCCGGCTACGTTTACGTAACTCAGTAGGTGAAAGCACGCACAGCATGATAGAGTAGTACCCATAGAGTCCAGTAGAGGGCGGAGCCTGTGTGAAATATAACACTATGCTTAGAGCTTAGGAAAACAACCTTCAGTTATATTGAGAAATAACATGAAAACTATTTTCTCATTTCCTTCAAATGTCACACCACAAAGGACATTTTCTGAAGAGCATTTTAAAAAGATGTGAAGAACTTTTTGGACACTAAGAAACTTTTAAAATATCTTTGTTGAGAAGTTGGCCGAGTGTTCTCATAATGGATGCCGCACAGCCTTAGGCTACTTTTTATTTAAGAAAGAGAGATGGACAAGGAGAGACAACGTTGTAGAGCAGATGTAAAATGATGAAGATAAGAAGAGGAGAGTAAAATACATGAAGAGGAGAGTAAAATACAAGAAGACCGGATAAAGAGTAGACAGAGTGCTTTTTACAATAAAGTGAGCGTAGCTGCCAGGCTTGGATTTTCGTCATTTTAGGGGCAAGGCCATTTGGCCTTTGGTGTCACACGTTTTTTCAGGGCGCAAAGGCCACATGCCAGGGCACAAAGGCCATTGAGGGAAACATTTGGATTTGGAGCTTACAAATAAATAACTTCACTTTCTGATAAGAAAAACACACGAATGACATGGAAAACAAATCACTTTTTTAATATCAATAATGTCAAACATTATATCATCATATAGGCCTATGCCTCCTTAGTATTACCGTATATAAAATGAAATACTCTACTTTTAATAATTAGTGTTTGCTATGTTTTCCATCTACAACTCCTCCTATTCACAAATCCAAAATCAAATAAAAAAATCTAAAATTCTATTAATATGTCCATCCATCCATCTTCTCCCGCTTATCCGTGGTCGGGTCGCGGGGGTAGCAGTTCCAGCAGAGAGCCCCAAACTTTCTTTTCCCTGGCCACATCAACCAGCTTTGACTGGGGGATCCCAAGGCGCTCCCAGGCCAGCGAAGAGATATAATCCCTCCACCTGGTCCTAGGTCCACCCCTTGGTCTCTTCCCAGCTGGACGTGCCTGGAACACCTCCCTAGGGAGACGCCCAGGTGGCATCCTAACTAGGTGCCCGAACCACCTCAACTGGCTCCTTTCGACGCGAAGGAGGAGCGGTTCAACTCCGAGTCCCTCCCGGATGACTGAACTTCTCACCTTATCCCTAAGGGAGACGCCAGCAACCCTGCGGAGAAAACCCATCTCGGCCGTTTGTATCCGAGAGAGCTTTGCCTTCTGGCTCAGCTCCCTTTTCGTCACAACGGTGCGGTAAAGTCACTGCAGTACCGCTCCCGCTGCTCTGATTCTCCGGCCCATCTCACGCTCCATTGTTCCCTCACTCGAGAACAAGACCCCGAGATACTTGAACTCCTTCACTTGGGGTAAGGACTCATTCCCTACTTGGAGTTAATATGTAACAAATATATTCCATTTCAGAGCAGAAGAAACAGCCTTCAAGGGTCAAACTCTGCACATACATCATTCAGCAGTGCACAGTGAAGCTCCAACATTCAACTGTATGAACAAGCAATACTTTGAAATGCAAAAATGTGTGTGTGTGTGTGTGTTGTTGGAGCACCACCCAATGGCGGTGGTGGAAGGTTCACCTCTGCTCCGCGCCGTCCGTTGATGAGTAGGCTCCTACAAGGAAAGGTCTCGAACACCGAGGAATGAGATAAGCAATAAGCTGAGTTTAATGGTAAAAAGCAACAATACACAATACAGAGTACCCTGCAACAGTACAAAATACAAAGCACTCCGGGCTGAATTCTACTACCGTGTGAGATACGTCTCAGGATAGTCAGTCAGAAGACAGCGCCGAGTATGAACATTGGGACAGCCTAAGGAGTTGTGTCGGTTGCTCCTCCCTAGTTATTTGTTATTGGCGATTTCACTTCTGGGAGAGCCCTAGACCGTGAGCTGGTAGTTCTCCATTGGCCGGTTTCACTTCTGGGCGGGACCCTAGGCAATGAGTCAGCAGCCGTTGACTCCGTCTGGTTCGCCCCATCTTCTTACAAGGAGATGTTAACAGATGACCAATGTATAGCTGGGATCACACATTTGATCATGCAGCCTATCACACAAAGGTCACATGTTTTCCTGTCTGAAAGCTATACTTGTATAGGTTTAAACGTCATCGTCTCATGACATCCTTAGGATTAGTTAACTAACAAAGGTTAACTGTTCTTATACCCTAAGGCAGGGATCACCAACTACATTTGTCCAAGGGCCAAAATGTATCCAATAGACACTATCGCGGGCTGGGGGGGTTACAGGTACTGCATAAAGCTGAGCAGACTCTTCACGCTAACGAAGGATCACTTCTAGGCAGGGTTGGGAGGGTTACTTTGTAAATGTAATCAGTTACTGATTACTGAATACATGCTCTGAAAGTAATCAGAATACAGTTACAGTTTTGTGTCTTATAAAACGTGTTCAGGTTACTTTTAGAATACTTTTGGAATACTTTCTTTTTCCATAACAGATGGGTATGTTTTGGTGAGCAGGAGACACTTGTTTTACTGTTTTAATGGCGTATCAAGAACTCAAACACAACATCTTGGTGTCATTCTGGACAGCTCCCTCTCATCTGCACCCCACATAAAAAACATCACCCGGACTGCATTCTCCTACTGTAAACCTTTCCTTAGAATATGTTATGAATTGTAAGGTGTCCTTGGGTGCTTTGAAAGGCGCCCCTAAATAGAATGAATTATCATTATTATTTATTATTATTATTATCTGAAACAATTTAATAACTTTTAAAACTTGTTCCAGTCACTTGCCCCATGCATTCAGCAGCAGCAGGCCATTCACTTTGATTTAATCCCGTTATAAATGTCATCATTTCGAAAATAAAGAAATGCTACATCAACGTTATCTTGCACATTTTATCTAACCATCTCCGTTTCTAACTTTCAATATATTTTAAAAGAGATCTCTCTCTCTCTCTCATCTGCGTGCGGGGGCGGGGCCTCACAGACATGCTGCAGCGCTGTGCAGTGTGCACACAGTTCTGCCGGTAATGAATATTACATTTTGTGAGGAAACTTTTCCACCAATAATTCCAATAAGTATTCCAAAATGTATTCACTTCAGGTTTACGAAAGTAACTGTAATCAGATTACTCGTTTTTCAAATGTAACGCCAGCTGAATACAGTTAGCCTACTTGATTTTTGTATTCTGATTACGTAACGCCGTTACATATATTCCGTTACAACCCAACCCTGCTTCTAGGCTACTGTCCCGCAGCTCCTGCCTCTCTGTTGGACTCTGTCGCAGCGGGGCTGCTGCTGTGGTGCGGAGCGCACAAAGCAGACTCTTCACAACGAAGGATCACTTCTTCTTCTTCAAGGAAGGTTTCGCAGTACGCAGTCTACTGTCCCGCAGCTGCTGCCTCTCTGTTGGACTCCGGTACTGCACCTTACTCACGAGACGTTGTAAAAAAAAAATGGGTGGGGGCGAACGCAGTAACCACTCCGCCAACGCCACAGTCACCCCCGTCGTGCGGGCCGGATGAGAATGTCTGGCGGGCCGGATGTGGCCCGCGGGCCGCCAGTTGGTGGTCACTGCCCTAAGGTCTTCTCTGAACTTCCTCCAACCTCGAAGTCAGCTCACTTAACATGAATACATCTTTTGATAAATCAGAAGGACCATTGTCTCTCTAACTTGTGTGTGACCCAATCGTCTCATGGCCTCTTCTAACATCTGGAAACTGTAATTAAATATGTTATATTTGAGAAGGTCCAAGAATTGACATAATATTTTCTCCTTTTATTAATTTAAGTTTCCAGATCATACAAAAACTCTTACAGACAACCTACTGAGTTCCGCCCTCGAAAGCCCAAAATGACTTTCTGAAAAATACTTATCAACGGGTAATCATTCTACTCAAGGCAGAAATCACAGGTTGCACTGTACCTTACCTACTCACAAATAGCCAAAAAAACACCTTTTGATTATAACACAAAAGTGGAAGAAAAGACCATTTGCGCTAATCTACTTCTACTTAAAAGGAGACATCATTTTTTCATCCATTCAAGTTTAACACACATCCTATATATCAGGTGACATTAAAATTAATATACCAGAAATATGCTGTATTAAACTTTCTACTATAACACGTTACTTTAGTGTGAGTGCGTGTGTCTCTTTAATCAACTCCTCACAGCTCCTCATATCTGTTCAGAAACTAGACAAAAGTTAAAGATGTACAGACCACAGACTGTCTGTGTCATGGCGAATACAGTCGCTGCTTTAATTATGTCTTTAGGACGTTGTTGCGAGTTTGGACGGAGCAGATACAGGTTAGTTTAGCCTGATCTGATCGAATGGGGATCGCTCCATTCAGCGAACACGCATTTTAAAAGTTTTTCGCCTGCCGTCTTGTCAGCATGGTTTTTACTAACCGTTACCAGTTTTTAGTTACTTCGGCATCATTTTGAAACGTGTATTACAATTGAATCACGGTAAAATAGGTTAATTTGGTCGCAGTTGGTTTCCACCACAGTATTTACTTGGATATAAGCCCCGCCCCCTCTCCAGGGCGTCCTGTTTGAATGACAGGAGTAAACACAGCTGGGTCATTTTTTTTATAGGGTGCCATTTGGACTTCATAAATTGGGTGAAATAAATAGTTGATTTACCTACTTTTTAATGTTCTATTCTATAAAGGACATATCTAATTTGCTAAAAAACATTTTGGTCAAGCTCAGGCACCTAAATCTTTATATATATATAGATATATTAACAACACGTGACACCCGGGATATGTCCACCCTGTTAAGGACATACACATAACTGCTTAAATGAGTTTTCAGTGCATTCTTACAATTAAAGTGACTTTTTAACAAGAGTTGTATGTCCCTAACTCTAATTAGATATATATTTCATACCTAATTAGTTTTAAGTAGTATATATTGAGAAAAACAAGTGTAGATTATGACAACGTGGCATATTTTTCCACTGTTTTTCATGAGAAAACTTAAATACAATAATAATTACTAAAAGTTTCTAGAATATATAATCAACCTCTCTCATTTCTTTATAAAAGTACAAATATACACTTGATATTTGATATTTTCATTAAACTATGCTAGAAAAATACCAACATAACAGGGTGGACAGACGTCTAACAGGGTGGACATACGTCTAACAGGGTGGACACCAGTGGAAGTCCGTCAGGGCCTTCAGGACCTTCTCTCCAGGCCCTATCATTTTAAAGTGTAATTTTTGGTTAAAATATTACACAGTATTAATTCTATTGTTAAAACAATCTTTTATATTAAATTATTAAAATAGTTTGAATATATCAAATCGTTTTGGTTTGATATACCCACTATTTGGAGCTGGAGCTGCAACTTTGTGTATCTGTCTCTGCCTTTGCTTCTTCATAAGGCTATCTCCATCCCAAAGGTCTGCTGTGTCTGTGGTTGCAGGGTTTTCTTATAGAATGTGTACTTTAGAGTAGCAACAAATATTAACAGAATTAAAAAAATAGAATTTGATTTGTGGTCTTTGGTACGCCCCCTAGGACCTGTGAGCAAGTCTGTGTGATGTCATAATATTTTCTAGCTGTGGGGCACGTAGGCTATTGCCCTACGTTGGAGACTGAGGAAAATGGCAGCTATTGAAGAAGACAGTAATTTGCTTCATAATTCATTTATTCAGCAGAATTTCTAATAAAAAAAATCACAGAAAAAGAAAGGCCAACACCAAAACTTGGAGGGCTCAAACAGGTAGGCAAAGGCTTTATGAGGCACTTTGCTGAGGCCAACTATAATCATGCTCGTTTTTTGCCACCACCAGTGGCTCGTGGAACACCACTGGGTTTGGTAGCCTGAACACCTTAACCAAGAGCTCTGATCATCGTACATAACTTCAAGTACATTTTTAGTTTACATAAAGTTATTTTCTAGGTACTTCCATGTAAGCTTCTCAAGTTGGACTGAGCGCTTGTTGAGTGCCTTTGGCTCTGGTATAAGACAGATAAGTTGTTCCTCTGCATACCAGCTGACATCTTCACGTGGTCTTGGCCAGAAGTATTTGTTTACTCCATTTCTATGCATGCACTTCACTTGAATGCTATCCTCCTCCACGTCCATGATGATGCCAGGGTACACATCATCGTCATACTTAATGACGCACCACCCTCCAATGTGTGTGCTGTCAACTGCCACTGGTTGCCATGGGGTCTCTTCATTCTGATTTGGGGGGGTCACAGGAACTCCATTCACAGTAGCTACTTTCAGGTCGAAGCAGGCACAATCCAGTGGACCATCCTGCCTCTGACAGAAACAACTGATGTCCCTGTACTTGATATGCCCAGGTAAGATGCTGATCACCTGGTGCATCCTCATTGTGCCCTTAATAGGTGTCAGAGCAGGGACCTGAGGTGAAAAGAGAGGATATATAGTAGTATGAGATATAATATTCAAAATATTTGGCCAATAACAATAACTATCAACGTATAGAGAGCCTCAAAATACTTGACTACTGTGAATGTTT
Source organism: Pogonophryne albipinna (assembly GCA_028583405.1). Classification (NCBI taxonomy): domain Eukaryota; kingdom Metazoa; phylum Chordata; class Actinopteri; order Perciformes; family Artedidraconidae; genus Pogonophryne; species Pogonophryne albipinna. Next base: position 4,911,629 of record CM053244.1, on the reverse strand, counting down.
TTGCAGGGGTGTGGGGCATCTTTACCTCTGTTTTTGCTTCAACTTCCTCTTCACTGACAAAGAAGAGCTCCACTGTTGATTCCAGTCTCTTGAGTTTTTTGAAAAGAGTGATGGCATCTGGAACATCTTCCCCCAAGCGCACAATTCGGTCCGCTGACCGCTTCAATGTCCCTCCGATGCCATCTGGAGCTCCTTTGCCATGGCTGGCCTCAAAGAAATTCCAGGTCAGTTCTTTGAAACCAAGCCTGAATGGCTCAGTGGAGAGAAAGTAAAAGTTTCCCTTTTGCTTGTACTGGGTTGCCGGGCCATCACTGTAGAAGTGAAGCCTTTCCACCTTTGGACACTTGGTCTTCACCATCTCCAGGACAGGCTCCAGGTGGGCCCAGATCGCTGGTGGGTCATGTCGTCGTGAGGATGAGATTGAACAGAATGACAGTGGTGTCTGTTCAGTGGTGTACAGTACACCAGTGTGCAGCGTTGCCTGTTGATGGGATCCTCCAAAATGCACAGACTGGATCTCGTTGTGATATTTGCTAGAGCAATTTTCGCTGAAATCGATGTGGATTAAGCACTCGTTGGCTTGGAGGCTTTCCCGTAGCTGTCTGTAAGCACTGTATTGCCACCTGATGTTAAAAAGGTGCTTACGGAATTTGAATAGATTCTCTTGAAAATGGCTGACCAGTTCTGATTCAGTGCTCTGCACCTCTTTTTTAAGCGTAATGGTCTTCCTCTCTTCCTCACCTGTCCTTTCAGTAGACCATTGTACAACTTGTACAATTTCCTCTGTGGCTGATTTCAGGGTCGGGTGAGTGGTGAGGCGGCACTCTACACAATCACCATAGGCGCAAGCTTTCATTTCTGTGGCACAGACAGTGCGGTCAACCATCTCCTCAATATTCTTGGAGACGACAATCCCATGGCTGTAGAGGGTGTCAGCCATGAACTGGAGGTTTTCATGGGTTTTACACTGGCACGTGGCCCGATCAGCATCAGTAGGGGCCACGACCCAAAATGGCCGACATGCACAAAAAAGACAGTATGACACGTTGTCTGAGTTTTCGGATGCAAATTTCCTGTGAAGGTTCTTGAGTGTGTCAGAAAGCAGTCGCTTCTGCATCTTCTTCTTCCTCACTGTGATGGTCTGCTTGCGCCCAGTTGTCATACGACTCACGTCATCACGAAGAAAGAAGGTATGGATACTGGCTTTACTTTCAAGACTCCTTGAACTCTTCTTCCTCTGAAAAGTAGTAAGGTCTGCATCCCTGTCCAACATCCCCCTCTTCTTGGAGAATCCAAGAGCCCTGAATGCAAATGACTGCAGTCTGTACTTTTTTAATAGCCTACCACATGCCACTTTGGCTATTGTTTGCTTCACCCTTTCTCTTCTTGAGGCTTTGTATGTTTGAGCTATGTCCGCAACTAGGGCAGACTGAAAAATAAGGCTCTTACGAACATGTGGAGAAACCCTCTGATCATGTAGCATCCTATTCACCAATGCACGTGGGGATGAGGAGCTGTTCTTACACCGTAAAAATCTTTTTTTATACTTTTCTTTCTTTCTTATCTCTCTATTCAGCTTGGCCTTTAAAAAGGCTAGCTCCTGTTGGAGTCTTCTCCTTCCATTTCTTGCCCTCTTTTCCCCTTGAAGGCGCTGCCTAAACACACACACACACACACACACACACACACACACACACACACACACACACACACACACACACACACACACACACACACACACACACACACACACACACACACACACACACACACAGCAAACATAATAAATCCTTATAAACAGCTCAAAAAGTGTTCAAAACTATGTATTGTGTTCCATATGCCGAGTACAGTTCCTATAAACTTGCTCTAACCTTGAAGGCCCTGGTTCTGACTGACTGTCGGGAGTTGCAGGGGGAGTGCTGAGGGTCTCCCTGGCTCTGGAAACTTTGGCCCTCGCGGCTTTCTTTGCCTCCCTCCATTTCTTCCTTTTTGCCCTTTTCTCCCTCTCACAGACCTCATTAATACCCATCTTTATGCCTTTCTCTCTGTCCCTCCTCCATTTCTCTCTCTCTTTTTCAAGGTATTGCTGTCTTCTCTCTGGGTCAGCATCACGGCGTGCTCTGTAATACCGCTGTGATTCAGCTGCACTTATCGGGGGTGCCATTCCTATACAAATGCATGCCATTACTTTAAGTACTATACCTATAATCCTTGTGTACATAATATACTAGATAATATACCCATCAGTGTTTCCTTAGGATTTTTTGCTGCAGTTTGTGTTGTGCCTATAGATCTAATGGTGGTGATAATTTATTATAATGTTATAATAGTAATATAATATTAATATAATATTAACAAATGCTGTAATAAGTAAACAATACTTACATGTCCACCCTGTTAGGATGTTGTCCACCCTGTTAGTTGAATAAGCCTAACAGGGTGGACACTAACAGGGTGGACATTTTGAGCAAAAGTTAGCCTTTACCCTGCCTGTGTTAGCATATTTGCTAGCATGACCTTGGATACTTTATGAGGAATCAATCACTTTTTAAAGAAACTTTTTAAAATAATAGAATTCGTTTAATATCCTTCATACTTAGGCCTAACAGGTTGGACATGTTATGTTCAAACACATCAAACAAAATTGACAGAAACATCCAAATCAGTTGTAAGAGCAGTAGAAACCCACACAGCTTACCTCAGTTGAATTTCCCGCCTCTGGTGTCTAGTGATGGGTCGTTCGCGAACGATTCGTTCTTTTTGAACGAGTCTTTGAAGTGAACGAGATGAACTGATTCCTGTCACAAAACGATTCGTTTGTTTGAGTCGCCGCCTTCCGCCAAAAGCTAAAGGGAAGCTGTTCGCGAACGACGAACTTAAAGAACTGGCGGAAACAGTTCAGAACTGTTTCCTACAGTGTACTGTAATCAGAGCCCTCTCACCTGAGCTCCGACACACACACACACACACACACACACACACACACACACGAGCAGGACATCCTCCTCAACCTGTCCGCAATAAAGAGGACGGATACCGGAACCGTAGCGTCCAGCTAGCTTAGCGATAAATACACACATCGTTGTATTCTCCTCCCCCTGTCGGCCCTAAAAGCTTCAGATGGCGGATACCTGAGCTCCATAGCGTCCCGCTAATGTGAAACACACACACACAGCGTTAGCGGGACATTCTCCTCTCCCTGTCGGCACTAAAAGCTTCAGAGGGCGGATAGCTGGGCTCCGTAGCGTCCAGCTAGCTCAGCGATAAATACACACAGCGTTGTATTCTCCTCCCCCTGTCGGCCCTAAAAGCTTCAGATGGTAGATACCTGAGCTCCATAGCGTCCCGCTAATGTGAAATACACACACACAGCGTTAGCGGGATATTCTCCTCTCCCTGTCGGCCCTAAAAGCTTCAGAGGGCGGATAGCTGGGCTCCGTAGCGTCCAGCTAGCTTAGCCGCTAGCTTAGCGATAAATACACACAGCGTTGTATTCTCCTCCCCCTGTCGGCCCCAAAAGCTTCAGATGGCGGATACCTGAGCTCCATAGCGTCCCGCTAATGTGAAACACACACACACAGCGTTAGCGGGACATTCTCTTCTCCCTGTCGGCCCTAAAAGCTTCAGAGGGCGGATAGCTGGGCTCCGTAGTGTCCCACTAGCTTAGCCGCTAGCTACAGGTAAACATAGATGGGTACATACTATAGAATATGAATAAATCGTCACCGATGTAGAGGATATATTTTTGTATTCACTTTGAACTCGGCCAAATGGAGTTTAATGCTTTGGGATTTAAGTTAGGCCACATAGTACGTGCATGGGTTTGAAAGTATAACGTGCTAGCCTGCTGTAATACATCGTATAGTCAGGCACACATTTATGAGAGATTTAACAATGGCCAATTATATTTCTTAAATAATATGTAGCCTATTCCCAGAGCATAATTTATGGGGCAACAAGGTGAGGTGTAAAATGTGTTTTAATATCATACATGTTACGCCAGCAAACTTCTTGTACGGACTTCGGCAGTAGTGAAGACTCACTGAACGAATTAAGTACAAAGACGAATCGTTCGCGAACGTGCAAATCACCAGAAGTCGTTCGCGAACCGGTGAACGAATCAGTGAACGAATCTTTCAAGTGAACTGAATCAAAATATTTGTGTCCCCGAAGGGAATCGGAATTCCCATCACTACTGGTGTCATTTAATTTCATAGGTGTGATGTCACTGAGAAATATGTATTTTTCTTAAAGGGACAGATACACAGCTCAACAGGGTGGACAGCGACCCGCGGGGACGAACATTAAACCTTATTCTTTTTTTAAAAAAAATTACAATTTGAATAAAAACATTATTTGATTAGATAGATTTTGACAAGTTAAATAAAATAATAATAACATATTTATAAATTAATTTGTTTTGAATAGCTATATTTTAGATCTAAGTTGAATGACCAGCAGTGGGGACATGGAAAAACTCCTCGATATCCCTTTAACCAAAGCTTTTAAAATGAAAAAAAAAACTTAGATGTGCATATCATTGTATTAATAATAAATTAACAATTGAACACACATTAAAAACAAAATGTAATTAGTATTTGTCCAGACTTAGACAAAAAACAACATATTTTGTACTGGGGACACCAAAGGCACCACATAAAAAAAATGACCCAGCTGACAGCCGCGGTGAAACTTTAGAAACCACTGTTCTGACGCTTTTAAAGCAACTTCGAGATTTTAACAGTATCAGGGGCACACAGGCCATGGTGGCCGTAGGATGTACAATTATTTTCGGGGCTTCACGGCCAGACCTAGGGGCAATGACGGCATGGCCACCGTTGAAAATCCTACCATGGTAGCTGCCTGACTAGGCCGAAGCGCTATGAGATGCTAGCTGTAGACTTACAGACACAAGAAATCTCCAGTTAAATGTGCAAAGGACTCCAAATGTAGAACATTATTGCCTTTCAAACACGTTCATGTTGTGCACCGACAGAAATGTTAAGAGTTTCATTTTCATGGTGTTTTGTTTTGTCACCATTTATCTCTCATTCCAGGCTTCCTGATTGTCCACCCCTTGTGTGTCTCCCGTGCTCATCAGCCCCTGATTGTTTCCACCTGTGTCTTGTTGTCGAGTGTTTAAATTCCCCAGTGTTCAGTGTCAGTTCGTCTTGTCTCTTGCCAAAGTCAGGTCTATGCTCTCTTTGTTATCAAGAAAGTTTTGTTCCTCACAACGAGAGCGATTTCTTTTGTTCTCATTTTGTCATCTCATCCTGAGATTAGATGGTGATCATTTTTTGTTCATCTTTTGGAAAAATAAAGTATCTTACAAATACTTTACCTCTGTCTCCCGGGTCGTGCAATTGGGTCCTACATCCTGAGTTCATAACAGTTTAGTAAGCCAGTTATACAGACTACGAATACCTTGTTTTGTCATTCAAACAGTTATTGTACAAATTTGTATCTGATGGTCTAATAAAAAAGCAGTTGGTGTGAAACAAACACCTTGAAATTGACATTTAAAGCAATATTCTGTTCCAATTATAAAGTTGAGAGAAGCTCTCTTTCACATGCATTTGTTTCTATTACAGGTTAATTTCTCACTTTGTTAAGGGAGCCGCAAACTAATGATTAGACTTAAGACTTGACAGAAGAAATCTCAAAAGCATTAACACTCTCTCAAACATTTATCCGAGATAAATTTAGAGTTGTTTGCCTATAAATAATAGAGTGTACAAAGTGCAGAAATTATCATTTGTGTTTTTTCTGACCTGTTCTTTCTAACTGAACAATATATCTGGGCATTTCATTGGGAGTTTTAATCATGGAAATTAAGAATGTACAGTGTGGGAGAAAATCCCAACTGTCATTAAGTTGTATGATAACCTGACTTTAAAATACCAGCTGTTGGGTCCAGGCAGAAATGTATTGCTGACTCGAGGAACATAAGTGTAGGAAGTTGATTCAATCTAAGCTCAGCTTGTGAGACAGAGCCAAGCTGGTAAAAGCAGCTACGTTAATAGTGCGTCATGACGTGGCGTCTATCGGGCTCTAGTAAAGCAAACATGTTTTTAAGAAGTTTGCACAAGAAGTTAATCGAACTGTACCAAACACCAGCAGCAACTCTGAACTCAAACAGAGCTTGTGGGAGCAGAAAGGGAAATGACAGGAAGATATGCACTCCCGATAAACAAACTCAGATGATGTGGAACTCGGGACAAAACAGCGTTCTGCTGTCACGCTTTCTCCAGTCACCTCTCAGGGTTTTTTCAAGATTCAGGTTTTATATTATTATTTGTACTTGTTGCGAGAACTACCAGGAGAAAGCATTGTTTACCGTTGATGGTTGGGTCATTGCTGGTGGTAGGTCCAGTGGAACAGGGCGGTAGAGTGTGGGAGGCTGCGGAATCTCTCTTTCATCTGTCTCTCCTCACCTCCGTCTCACCCGCCCCTCGGGACGTTTCTAGCCATGTGGTCAGTGGCGGTTCTAGACCAATTTGACTGGGGGGCCAGTTATTTTCTGAGGGGGGCACAATAAATGCAGGACGAAAAAGAGAACTAGACAGTATGAAGTAATTGCGCATAAGAAAACAATGCAATACAGTTATTGGTATTTGTTTCAGTACACTTATTTATTTCAGATATATCTTATAGTTATTACTGTTAGCTTCAGCTTAAGTTATAGTGCAATGTTTGCACTAACACCATATTTATATAAAAATAAAGGCAATGAACAGTTACATCTCTACTTTACATAAGGGTGTCTGCACAATCTCACATTACAGCAACAAAATCCTGCGGTTTTTGGCAAACCGAGTACCAGAAAATATACATTTAAAAAAAAAAAAAAATGTTCATTGTTAGGGGGGCCACAGGGGGGTCAGAGGTCAGTGTTAAGGGGGGCACTGCTCCCCCCTAGAACCGCCCCTGCATGTGGTGTCATTTGCTCAGCTGAAATTCTCTTTATCTTTCTTCTCAGATGTACGCTTCATAGGATACTGCTTGTTTTACAAGCTTTCACAGCCTAATTAGTAGGAATTGTGTTGAGCAGCAGCAGTGTTTTATTATTGCCATGTGAGGCTCTAGGGACGGCTGTTGATCAGTCAGTCTCCATTTGTTGGTCCAGATTTGATCTTTTAAAATTGGCACACAAGGAATTTAAACTGCAGTAATATAAGCAGTGCATCAGTTACATTTTTCAGTAGCCTAGCAACAGTTAACCTCGAAGAAAAAGCTTGTTGCTTGCTCACTTCTTAATTTGCTGTGGAACATCAAGATTTTCACAAAAGCACTGCAACAGTAGACACTAACAAGACTTAACCCAAAGCATGGTAGCAAATGCTTTGTCATTTCTCTGTCCACTCTTTCTCCTTGTGTGTCGCCCTTCCTTCTCCTCTAATCTCCAGGACCTAGATTGCTATTTTTGTCATTTGTTTCCATTAGGATCAGGAGCAGGCAGAGCCCTGTTCTCTCCTGATGGCCACTTTGCAGATAGGTGGCCCAGTGCAACAACGCAATGATGATGGGTGGGTACAGAGAATACTAATGAAAGCAACGGCTGACCCTGCTGAATATCAATGGAGAGACCCGCGCTTTTGAACACTCTCGACTACACGGGGTTTCACTTGTGTGTGTTTGTCTTTACATGGACCCACATGCTTCAAGTTGTACTTCCTGCAAAATGAGACCCTGGCTTTTCTTTACTCAGCGTAATGGATTTTGGGAACAGCGCTTGATGTCTGCAGGGAACACAAGATTTCTTGAGTTTTTCTGACACTTAACCAGATTTCTTATTGGGATGTTATACTGTGCATGTGCACAGTCAATATTGAAGGTCATCATTACGACATCGAAACAACAAAAGCCAATATTGTTGGAGTGATGGGATATGTCAACTTCACACCTTTTAGTGACCAACACACAAACACTGCAATGGGAATTCTTAATCGTACCTTGAGGAGACATTTTACAAGTAGCAGTTTCATTTACTATTACAATTTGAAAGATATACAAGGTCACCCTCACTAGAAGGGGTTCAATGCAGGGCTGCCCCAGGCCAAATTGTGGTCCCATGCAAAATGATGGGATGGGATGGGGGGGTGCTAGTGGAGCACGCTCGGGAACTGTAAGCGCCGGAGCCTCGCAGCGGGGAAACTGTGCGCCGTATTTGCGCATAAGATGAGGCATCCTCCGCAAGGTCTGCGTGTAGGGGGGAGGCGGCCCTGGTTCAATGTTTTCAAGAGTTCCTTCGAACTGATGCCACTCACTTGAGGGGGTGATAAGTTGACAGCCATGCAGGTTTCTTTATCCAAGTGCCCAAGACATAAATCTGATGATCCACAAACTGAATCTATCAAGATCAATAATGTAATGGCAATTTATGGTTCCAATACCGTTTGCCAGTATCACACAGGTAGATGTTGAGAGTGATTGTACGCAGACACATGCAGTTCGGTTTCAGGTTCAAACGGCACGTGTTGCTGGTTGGAAATGCTAGATGTTAAGTAACAAAAGTGATTTAACTGTTGATGAACTGAAGCGGTTTCTCCCCGCACACATCAGGGACAAAAACAGTACAGAACTGTTTCAAGAGTTAAATAACACTAAACAGCAAGACAAAGAGAGCCCACAGCAGTTTTTGTACTAAATAATGGGTTTAAAGCAGCGTGTTCTATTCAACAGCCTGGTGCAGAGTTTAGCTGATAAGAGGGTTATTCAGGTTCCTTTCTCCACACGCTTTACCAAGGGTTAAATGACAAACAACCATGTTCGACATGATCTCAACAAGTCATATGCGGTGAGTAAAAATATTATTTGATCCCTCGTCATTAGTTATGGGAGAATGATCATATTTAATTCATTTTAAAATTCTAATTCACCCTCAGGGTTTCATAACTAGTGTTTCTTTACAACTATTGAACAAACTCAAAACACATTTGCAATCTTCATGTTTTCTTTTATTGAATAACTCAAACAACTCATGTCTGCCTCCTAAGAGGACAAATGGCCTTTCATGAAATGCTAATGTATCAGAATACTTAACAAAATGCTTTGATAGGAAAAACAGCATCTAGCCATATCTGATGCACACACATAATACTGCTTTTGACATCGCATATACAGTTTAGTGAAGAATGTGTTTTTAAAATGTGAGCATCTCACACATGTTGGCATATATTTTGGGGTGAAGCTTTAACAGTAAACCCAGGTCTGACAAACAGCCGTATCATTCAAGATTATTTTATCTTCAACACTAAACGTCAAAGTAAAATAGATGCATCACCATCTGCAAATATATTTATAATAATAATAATAAATTACATTTACAAGCAAGTAAAACAAAATGTTATATTAAATATTATATTAAAATTTATATTAAATAAATATAATCAAAAGAAAAAACACACCCCAGTATGCCAGATCGGGTGTATCAAATTGCAATGCAAAAATTAAATCTCAACATATCAAACTGTCTGGGGTTGCATTTTGTTCAGACACACATAAAAATAACTTTTGCAAAGTTTGGGGAAAATTCATTGAGATTTAGAGGTGGAACACAGCATGTGGAAAATATGAAAATTGGCCGTTTTCCTAGGCAATTTCAAAAAATGCAAGAGATTGTTTTTGAGAACAGCATTTATTTATTTAAAGGGCCCATGTCATGCTTTTCCGGTTATTACCCGTCTCCTTGTGTTATGAAGGTTGTTCTGCATGTAAACGGTCTGCAGAGTTAAAAACCCTCAAAGTGCACCCTGTAAAACTCTAACACAGAGAAGACCTGTCTATGCTGCCCCAGAACGCCTCGTTGGACATTTCTCTTTTTCCATTGTTTGCTTCTTGGGTACAGAGACGTGTGAACACCCACATCAACAACAAATGACCGGATTGGCCCAAATGGACCAATCCGCGGAGCACCTCACACACCAGGATCCCCATTGACTTGCATCGAGCTCCCTGGTAATAGACGAGTTGGGATCACGGAGAAATGCTCTCCGCAGACCCATTCTCGCAGCGTTATAAACCTTTTTCTTACTCAATATCAAGCCACACTTATTGTTTTTACTTCGGCTGTGAGTGTTTGTGTGCTCAGGATGAGTTTCGCTTGTTCTCGCTGTATCGCCGACCCGGAAATCTGTCCGCTCTTCGCAGCAACGAGCCTCGCAACGAGCCTCGCAACGAGCCTCGCAACGTCCCGACCAATCAGGGGGGGCAGGAGCTCCAACAAGCCGTTTAGGACAGAGTGAATACACATACTATACAGAGATGCTGTGTGAGAAACCAATGTAATTTTGGAAAATTGCACAATTTAAATCTATTCTAGTAGACCTCAACAATGGAAATATGATCAGTAGAAATGGCCATGACATGGGACCTTTAAGAACAAAAAGAACATTGAAATTGAGTCCTGGTCCAGCTTGCGCTTGCAGTGGTGCAGATTTGGCTGTTTAGAGCGGTCATGCTCAACTGCCTGCAGCACATTCTGCAGGTGCTCCTGGCTGCTGCCACAAAGTCTGAGGTGAGTTTGACGCCACGCTCGGCATAGTCATTCACAACATTAATGACACGTACATTCACCGCACCCATCTGGAATGCTTCCCTGGCAGCCCAATCCTCTACATCCAGTGAGAGAAACGCTGGATTGATGTGCAGCTGCTGAACCAGCAGTCTGGGTTGGCGAGGTCAGCCAAGCTGCTGGTTGGTGAGAGGGTTGGAAACTGTGGCTTGCCGAAGCCAGTGCCAAAGCAGAGCTGTGGGGCTCGCATGGGGATGTCAACCGGCTTGTGCTCCAAGATGGCATCTGCAAGTGCGCGCCGCATGCCAACTGGCACCTTGGTGCTGAAGAGTGCCAGGGGCAGCATCTCGTCTGTCACGTACCATAGGTTCCGCTCCAGTGCCCTCGTCAACAGACTCGTACGCGTTCAGGTTGTGGTAGAGTGTGAGGCAATTCCATGCGGCATCTACGGCCGTGTCGCAGGTCAGCCACCACGTTGCGTAGATGTGCGAAATGACGTTGCCAAGGGCCCGAATCTTCAGCACCTTCTGCCACGTAGTGATGGTCCCCTGAGGAAGCAACGCAATGTGCTGCAAGGCCAGCTTGAGTGTAGAGCAGCTTGGCCATCCACCGCGCCTTGTGCAGTGCTCCCGGCCGTTGGAAGGTAACTGGAGTGTGTGCTGCACTGTCTGCACCCAGATACACAAGACACAGCTGCACAAACTCACGGTAGTCACCTCGCTTGTAGTCGAGCACTCCTGCAGCGCACGCAATGAGTTCAGCACGCAACTTGCCCAGGAACGGTGGTTCGGCCTCATCAGGAATGTATCGGGACAATTGGCCGCTGTCCTTATGTGGCACCAGGTCCCAGTTGTCCCGGAGCCGTGTAAACAATGTAACCTCTGGCGAGCGTGACGTCTTCACCTTGAGGTCAGTGAAAATGTGGCTGAGGAGCACCTCGTCGATGTGGTGCCGGCACCCGGACCAGAGCAGTGGTCGACCCAGTGAGAGCTGGATGGCAATGCAGGCTGCCGTGAGATGGACAGTGTTTCACGCGGTGGTGTCAAATGCCATGTTAACAACCTGATCGGTGCAGTGTCAGCCGGGCGATGATCATTCCGCATGGCTCGTCAGTTCCCTTCATATAGGCTGGCACACCAAGCAGTTTGAGCCGCTCCGCATCTCCGACCACCACTGTGACGCTCCTCCAACTGGCGCACATTGGTGAGCATCGGCGTCAACTCGATCAGGCCGCGGGTGAAGGCAGCCTGCTGCATTGGTGTGACCTTCAACCGTGTATCCAGTGACACAAGACTCGGCCGGCTGAGAATGAAGGCTGTGGTGCCAGTCTTCTTACGCTTGCGGTGGGTGTGTTCTCCGCCGGTGGAGCAGCTGTTTCATCTTCTTGAAACCAAACATTGAAACCAAAGTGATGGCACCAGAGAACGACATAACAAAGTAACCCCTTTATCATGGCTCCCCAATGGGTCCTGGTTACCCCCTGTGCCGTAAAAGCTGATGTGCCGTTCCACCTCTAAATCACCACGTATCGCAACAATATTTTGCATGGATGGTAACACTTTTAGCACCCAGACAGATCAATATGCTGGAACTGTGTATTTTGATGCACTCTAATGCCAGACTACTGTATGTTAAAGTAGCGTGCTTTTATTTTTTTCCCACACTCTTAAAACCACTATGGTTTTTGTCCTGTGTGACCACGAAGATGTGATTTGAGATTACTTGATTTAGTGAAAGTTGTCCCACACTCTTAAAACCACTATGGTTTTTGTCCTGTGTGACCATGAATATGTGATTTGAGATTACTTGATTTAGTGAAAGTTGTCCCACACTCTTAAAACCACTATGGTTTTTGTCCTGTGTGACCACGAAGATGTGATTTGAGATTACTTGATTTAGTGAAAGTTGTCCCACACTCTTCACAGCAGTAAGTTTTTTCTCCCGTGTGAATATGTTGATGTGATTTGAGAGAACTTGTGTTGGAGCAAGGTGGGGTCTGAAACCCACCTCGGCTCCGCGTGTCCTTTGATGAGCTGCTCAGATTATAAAAGAAAGGAACTCAAAGCACCAGGATAAAGGTTAAACAATAATCTGTTTTAATGATAAAAGGTAACAATACACTTTACAAGGGGTAGGCCCACCCCTGCTCTGGTCCTAATGCCGGGAGATCCCATCATCTTGACGGCAGGCGGAAAGAGACTGAACAAAACAATTAACAGGAGATATGTAAGAACAACAGGAGGAGTTGTGTGGATGCTCCTCCCAGAGGGGTCATCTATTGGGCGATATAAAAACGACAGCCTGTCGCAGCGAATCAGCGCGAGCCAGCCAGGAGAAAGAGTCTCTTCAGTTTGAGGGCAAAACAAACACATCTGGTGTTCGCTGTCTCACATTCTTGCAGTTTGGACACACACACACATTCTGCAGAGACTTCCCTCATCAGTTCAATACACACACAGTTTCACATACTTTAGGTATCTTAAAGATATGTTTACGACATAGCTGTTTATAGTTGGCCAATACAAATCAGTTACTTTAATAACGAGGAAAACATTACCTCTGCTCTCAAGCAGTGAAATAGTAGCACACTCATTTCCCTTAGCATGTGTCACACACACTCATTTCATCATGCAGCCCCTCACAAATGTCACATGTTTTTCCCCTCTGAAAGCTATGTGAATTAGTTAACTAACAAAGGTTAACTGTTCCCATACCCTAAGGCCTTCCTATGAACTTTATTCCACCCCAAAGTCATCTTACTTGGAATGAATACATGTATTGATAATCCAGGCCGACTATTGTCTCCAAGCCTCTTTATGAGCCTTGCAGGAAATGAATCATTAACTAACAAGACTTTAACTGGATTATATCTGAGGAAGATCTCTCTTGGAGTTCCCCCGTTAATTGCAAAAACCATTGATGATTATCAAAGAGACTCAGGGGCCTCTCTTGATATCTGGAAACTGCAACAAGACTTTCTGAAAAATACTTAACGGGTAATCTTTACATTACCTACTCACAAATAGCCAAAAAACACCCTTTTGCTTATACGTGGAAGAAAAGACTATTGCGCTAATCTACTTTTGCTTAAAAAGGGGACATTGTTTCAGGAATATATAAAAAACCTCTCTATAATTAAGAGGAAAAAATGTACTTTGTCCATTCAAATTTAACACACTTCTTATATATCAGGTGACATGATAAAATGAATATATCTGAAATACGCTGTATTACTTTACTTCACTTGATGTAGTGAAAGTTTTCCCACACTCTTCACAGCTGTACGTTTGTTCTCCCGTGTGAATATGTTGATGTGATTTGAGAGAACCTGATGTCGTGAAAGTTGTCCCACACTCAAAACACACTCCACAAAGAAGCTTTAAGTATCAGTGACAGTGCAGTGGAAGGCCTAGTTTCTGCTCTGCAGATTTTGACCGCCCCTGAGTGCAGTGTGAGAACAGGAAAGAAAGTTGTCACTATTCCAGCAGGACAGATCTGTGAGGTTAGGTGTAGAGTCAGGGAATGGCCAAGGGGCGGGACAATGCTCTTTCAACCCGACCTAGTGAGTAACTGTTCTGAGGGGTTAGCGCTGTTTCCAGCTTTAGTAGATGTTCCAAGTGGTTCCACTAAAATGGTAAACATTCCTATTCAGAACCCCAGAAACATGATATCTACCTACAAAGAGAACAGTTCTAGGCACATTGAAGGAAGTTCTTGAAGTGAAACCAGTTAACTGTTTTCCAGATGGTGGAGAGCCAAAGTCCCATGCCACTGTGAACACATACTCAGCTCAGCTAAGCACAGACAAGCCGAGAGAAACAAGTGACAAACGGGAGACAAAGGAAATGGAAAAACGAAAATGGCACCCGCCTGTTGATGTCTCACACCTGCAAGAGGATGAACAAAAGATAGTGAGACATGTTGTATGAAGAGTCAGACGTCTTTGCTAAGGATGATTCTGACATTGGTTGCATTCCAAACTTGCAGCTAAAAATCCACCTAAAAGACGAAACACCAGTCCAAGCAGCCTACAATTCCGTTCCTAAGCCTTTGTACAAAGAGGTGAAGGAATATGTCCAGAATCTGCTCGACCACGGCTGGATCAAAAAGTCCATCTCACCCTACTCGTCTCCTGTGGTCTGCGTCAGAAAAAAAGACGAGTTTACGCCTGTGCGTTGACTTTCAGGGCTTGAACTGCAAAACTGTCCTTGATCGCCACCCTCTTCCACGCATCCAAGATCTGTTGGGTAACCTGGGGGGCTATTCATGGTTCTCAATACTCGACCAAGGCAGTGCTTACCACCAGGGCTTTGTTGATGAGAGTTCTAGACACCTGACCGCCTTTAGCACGCCTTGGGGGCTGTACGAGTGGACCCGCCTCCCATTTGGCCTTACCAACGCTCCAGCGGAATTTCAAAGGTGCATGGAGGGAGTCCTTGGCGATCTAAGGGATGAGTGCATCTCACCATACTTGGATGACGTGCTCTGCTTTTCTAAGACCTTTCATGACGACTTGAGTCGGGTGCTCCGCCGCCTTCGAGAACATGGGGTCAAGCTACGTCCAAACAAATGTGAGCTATTTAAAAGTCTGGTCAGGTATTTAGGGCGCCTAGTGACCAGGGAAGGTGTCCAGATAGACCCTAAAGACCTTGAGGCAGTTCAGCATTTAAAGAAAAGAGAGCCCAAGAATGTTGGAGAAGTTAGAGCGCTCCTTGGGTTTCTGGGCTATTATAGAACCTTCATACAGGACTTTCTAGGATAGCTAGGCCACTGTTTCAACTAATAGAGGGCCCTAAAGAGTCTAGCCAGACATTCACCACAGCTAGAGCTAACCTGCCCAAGACTACAAATAATGGACAGTTTTCATCCAAAGCACCTGTCCAGTGGACATCAGAACACGGTGCTGTGGTGTTACGTCTTGTGGACATGCTAACCAGTCCACCCATTCTGGCTTACCCGGACTTTGATTTGCCCTTCGTCCTTCACACCGACACCTCAAATGAAGGTCTGGGAGCCGTGCTCTATCAACAACAGGGAAACAAACTCTGTGTCATCGCTTATGGTTCAAGGGCATTCTCGCCAGCTGAGGAAAAACTACCATCTCCATTCTGGCAAGCTTGGGTTCCTTGCATTGAAGTGTAATCTGCGATACATTTAGAGATTACCTCTAATATGCACCCACCTTCAACGTATACACAGATAATAACCCCCTTACTTACGTTTTGAGCACGGCCAAGTTGAATGCAAGTGGGCATCGTTGGGTTGGCGAGCTAGCTGACTTTAATTTCACTATAAAATATCGACCAGGCAAGTCAAATGCAGACACTGAAACCCTGTCACAGTATCCAGTGCAACTTCACTATCACCTGGAAGAGTACACAGAAACACTTCTCCCAGAGATGATCTCTGCCATCTGGCAGGGGGATAAAGCCATGAGAGACAATGACGTGCCTGCGTTGCAGCTGCATCCGGGTACAGACGACACACTTCATGAAGGCATTCCAGTTATCAATCCAGAAAACATTCGAGCTGCTCAGAAGGAAGATGCTCCCATCTGTGAGGTGATGAACCTGAAAACTAGAGGCTGGAATCCTAATGGAAGAGACAAATGGGACGAGAGACACACAGACTCGTACATGAATGGAATAGACTCTTGACAAGGGAATATTGTACAGGCAGACAGGACAACGAAAATAGTTGGTCCTCCCCAGTCGGCTGAAGCCAACTGTGTTGAAACACCTGCATGATGATATGGGGCATGTCGGCGCAGACAAAGTCATCCACTTGGCAAGAGAAAGGTTTTATTGGCCATTTATGCAACGTGAAATCGAGGACTACGCCAGTGCCAATGTGTTAAACAGAAGCGGCCAAGCATTCCAGAGAGAGCACCTATGGGTTCAATAACAACCAGTGCCCCATTTGAGCTCCTCTCTGTTGATTATCTCCATCTTGAACAGAGTAAGGGTGGCTATGAGTACATTATAGTCCTAGTAGACCACTTTACTCGCTTTGCACAAGCCTACCCGACCAAGAATAAGTCAGGCCGAACAGCAGCCGAGAAAATCTTCTATGACTTCATTCCACACTTCGGTTAACCTGAAAAGCTCCATCATGATCAGGGCCGGGAGTTTGAGAACGGCCTTTTCCAGAGACTGCAGCAGCTGGCAGGAATCGCTCATTCTCGAACAACCCCCTACCACCCGCAAGGGAATCCTGTTGAGCGTCTGAATAGGACACTTCTGCAGATGCTCCGCACTCTACAAGAGGACAAAAAGGCTGAATGGAAGGATCACTTACCCCACATAGTCCACACGTACAATTGTACGAGACATGAGGGAACAGGCTATTCACCGTTCTTTCTCCTGTATGGAAGAGCCCCACGCTTGCCTGTTGATTTGCTCATTGACTTGAAACCTGAACAAGAGCCACAGTCCAGACAGGAATATGCACAGAAAGGGGCTTCTCGTATGCAGGAAGCATACAAGATTGCCTCAGATAACAGTGGGAAGAGCTCAGCTATGATCGGCATGTTAAAGGCATGGTGCTGCAGCCTGGAGATCAGAGAGGGGTGGCCCAGGCAAACTTTGTGCTTACTGGGAAAAGAGAATTCATCGTGTTGTTGAAAAGTTTGGCGATGGACCTGTGCCAGAAACGGGAGATCCAACCCTCCGTGTCCTGCATCGTAACCTTCTGCTACCTGTTAATGATTTGCCCTTGGAACAAGATGAGCAGAGTCAGTGTCCAAACAAGAAAAGACAAAAACAGAGCGACAACCAGGTAAACTACAGTGAGGCGGTGGTGCAGGAGTCTGAACATTCGGATGAGGAGGAAGAAAACACGTATTTTCTCAGGACCTCTGTGTATAGAAGGAGGAGAGTCAGACCCCTAATGCCTCAGCCTAAACCAAACGGTGAACTCAGCGTTTTAGCTCCAGATTTCCAGCCAAGGAGACAAGCAACCGAGACTGCTCAAATGCAGCAGCCACATGAAACTGACCCAGTTGCAGAGCCAGATTCAGTGGAGATGCAGGTTACTACTCCACCAGCCGAGGAACTACAGGAGGACATTTGAGGATGCAGGGTCAGAGGAACAGGTCGGCAATAGTGAGCCTGCAACAGGACCATCAGATGACGAAATGCTGCCTGTGAGGAAGTCAACCCGAGCAATGAAACCTCGAGAAATGCTCACATATAACCACCGTGGACAACCTTCATACCAGCCCTGGAGGCCAGGAGCAAACCTGATGGTTGCCTGTGTTCCCTACCACATGCCATTTTACCCAGTTGTTCCTGAAACCCGTTACTACCCTACACCAGTATGGACATGCTAGACCTGTGACAACGTCCACAGTACCTTAAAAGACTTTCGACTGTAACAGACTGTACTTTGACCCACAGACTTTCTCGACTCTGGACTGCTACATACGACTTGTGTTAGGTTGGTTCTCTTGAAGCAGGGGGAGGGTGGAGCAGGTTGGAAATGCTAGATGTTAAGTTTAAACAGACACCCCCCCCCCTCCCCCTATTTTTTGTTAATAATATAATCTTCCTAACATTTATACAATACACTGTAACGTCAGTAGATGGCGCCCTGGCCCTGCTGTGGATCCATTAGGGAGGAGCTCAGCTCATGCGCATGTCAGAAATAAACGTGCTGTGATCTGAGCAAGACGCTAACTTTGGTCCTCTCTCTACAAATCCTCAGTTACTGCAAAACTAACGTTTCTGTCTTTAGCTTGCATCAAGATATAATGTAAATGCACTGTCAATGGTTTAGTAATGTTTCACGGGATTTGTGATATGTGTACACAGTTTTACACAGTAGTTTTGTACGTGTAAGTAACTGACATTTAACACTGTGGCATAAGCAAATGTATTTTAAAATGTTGTTAAGAGTATTAGCCAGCCAGAGTAAATGGTGATGAGGAAAATACCATAGTTAAGCTAGTTTCACAGTTCCGGCCATTCAGTAATTCGTGGTCACGCCATATTGTCACGTGCTGCTGTTAAGTGAGTGCGTGTTTTGAGTTATATTATGTTGGTAACAGTGGCGGATCGGGGTTGTGGCTCATCGGACATTTGAGATAAAAATCTCTAATGTCCGAGTGCAAGCGAATGCAGCACAAGACGCGCCTTGTAAGCCCTCCCCCGGCCCTGGCGCGAGCTTGGAAATATGATTGGCGGCGATTTCATTTGAACGGGGGACAGCGCAAAACGAGAAGCATTTCGATCCAAGTAGACTGAAGGAATGAGGTATTTGCGGTCTACAATGACAGAGAAGAGCCTGTCAAGTTTGGGTGCAAGGCAAGTTTATTTATATAGCACTTTTCTGTACGCGACAATTCAAAGTGCTTTACAAAACAAATTTAAATACAGTAAAAACACATGTATAATATGTTTTTAGTCTGGATTTAAAAATAGTAAGCGTTTCTGCGGACGTGCATGATTTGGGTAGTTTGTTCCAGAGTGTCGGGGCATAACCGCTAAATGCTGCCTCTCCATGTTTTGTTGTTACTCTCGGAGCCGATAGCAGACCCGTCCCAGAAGACCTGAGGCACCTTGATGGCTCGTAATTATGCAGGAGTTCAACAATATACTTTGGTCCTAAACCATGTAATGATTTAAAAACTAGCAATAGTACTTTAAAATCAATTCTTTGGCCGACAGGAAGCCAATGTAAAGACTTCAGAACCAGACTGATGTGATCCACTCTTTTAGTGTTAGTGAGGACTCGAGCAGCAGCGTTCTGGATCAGCTGCAGCTTTCTGATGGATTGTTTAGTCAGCCCTGTGAAGACACTATTGCAGTAGTCGAGTCTACTAAAGATAAAAGCATGGACAAGCTTTTCTAAGTCCTGTTGTGACATTAGTTTTGTAATCCTCGATATGTTTTTCAGGCTGTACTCGGCATTGAATCAAAACGCACCATAGCTTTAAATCTTAATAAGTTTGTGAGGCGTTTTGCTGAACAAGATGGTAATCGCCACATTCAGCTGTTATAGGCAACTTGATGCTCTGCTCACGGGTGACTCGATGAGCATAACAAACTGTTAAGATGATGACCTTACGTGTGTACATATTTTTTTTTCTTTGTGGGGGTCTTCCCCCAAAAAACTGTTTAAGTCCTGAGAAAGTCAAATAAGACTTAAAACTTCACTGCCCAGTATTAGCTTATTCGTTATTCTCGCGTCCAGGAGAGAAGCTTTAAAAGTAAGAGACAATGGAGTCTCTGAGAAGGTTAAAATGGGTACTTTAATTAAAATGGCGCGGTAATGTCCCAAGCAGAAGATGGTTCAGAGAGAGGAACAGCTGTGTTCTCGGGCTCTCGAGAGTGAAGGAAGGGCAGAGAAACAGCACATCAGCTGTTAAATATTGTAGGAGTCTGGGTGGTTTTAAAACCCACCTCGACCCCGCGTGTCGTTTGGTGAGCTGCTTAAATCATAAAGGAAGGGAATCAGAAAACACCAGGATACCAGTTAAACAATAATCTGTTTTAATTATAAAAGGTAATAATACAATACAATAGGAGTACTCCTGCTCTGGTTCCTAGTGCTGTTTAGATCTTCCGGTCTTAGCAGCAGGAGAAAAAGAGAGCGAACAGGAGATATAGAGGAACAACGGGGAGGAGTCGTGTGGGATTCTCCTCCCACAGAGCCCATCCATTGGGTGATATAAAAACGATGAGCTTTTTCGTAGCGAATCAGCACGAGCCAGCCAAATGATCCGGAAACAAGAGTCTCGTAGGTGGTAGCAAAACAAACACATCTGGTGTCCGTTGTCACACATTCTTGCATAGACTTTCACACACACCCATCCTGCAACATTCCAGAGACTTCAGTTGTGTCTAAAGAATATTCCCTTGCTCACAAAGATTATGAATACATCCAAATACAAAGGTTTCACTTCTCATATTCATATTTCCAGTTTCTTGTTACACAGACTTCTATTATTGACACAAAGTAATTAAACACACACATATATTCTTCAAGATATGTAGACTTCCCTGATACTTCATGCTGGAGATCTTAATAAGAATGTCTCCTCCCCCACCTAGCCTCCTGTCCTGCATAACTGCTCCTTCGTCATACAGAGTAATAAAACATGTTTAAGCTAACTACTCCACAATGTGTGTAGCAATTCAGTCCTCACATTATGAAAGAATAAAACAGAGAAATCGATAGAACACAAACACAGATATAGTTTGAGCAGTAATCCCATCGAGCTGCTGCAATAGACACACACTTCTTCCCCAAACATCTTTAACGCACACATCTTTATCATTAACAGAAGTTAATTGTTCTTGTAGCTTAAGGGCTTCTGTGAACTTCCTTTCACCTCGGAGTCCGCTTTACTGGACTGAATACATTTATTGATAATTCAGACCTTAACTGTGTGACTCAATTCTCAAGGCCTCTTTATAGGTCTGCAGGATATGCATCAATAACTGACAATAATTTAACTGCATTATATCTGGGGAAAATGTCCCTTGGAGTTCCCCTGTTAATTTGCAAAGGCCATTGATGATTAACAAAGACACTTAACCTCTTAAGCCCTGAGAAAATGCCACTAACACAACAAAGACTATATCTTCACTTCTAAAAGGGGTAAATTAATCATCTTTTCTCTCAAAGCAAGGTTACATCTGTGAGTTGGATGTAGAAGTGTCAGAATCAATATAGATGTTTTTATTTTAAAGTAAATTCAGATGGAACATAGTAAAAACATGTAAATTCTAATGTCCGCCTAAAAAATACCCATTACTTATAGTAAAAACCACCCTTGAATGATGGGTTAGTAGACTAAAAGCTTTAGGAATCCAAACTATAACATATAAGTACCCTGTATCAAGATTGATGCAAAACAAGTGAAATTTGACCTTTTTAGAGAGGTTTAGAAAAATAAAGTCCAGGCGGACTCACCTCTGGGTAATTTGGGAACCATCAGTTCCATTTGAACTTTTTCACTGTAAAAATCATTTTATTACTTTGAATTTTCACTATAGGTATTCATTCCATCCAAATACAACTGTTGTGAAAAAAAAATAAAATAAAATATAAGAACATACTCTGTTATCCTCTTAGGCAAGGCAAGGCAAGTTTATTTATATAGCACTTATAGGCCCCACGGACCGAAATCGCGTCATTTGCAGGAAACAACGTCTAAGGAACCTTACTATTTAATAAACTATGAATATTTTATATCCATATAACGGGGGAAAACTCATTTAACTGATCTTTTTCATTTATTTTTTCAAAAAAAACACAATGCTAACAGTGAGCATCTGAATTAGCCCCGAGCGAAAAATGCTAACCTATTACTGCACCGAAAATCACTCCTAGCTCCCTTATTACTTATCCTAGCTCCCTTATTACTTATCCTAGCTGCACATCCAACACATCGTTTTTGATCGTAAAGACACAGAATCTAACGGTGCCCACCTCAACACTGAAAGATGCAAACTTGCGACGTTATCAACAAAAACGTACATCAAAACAAGTGGAGTTAGGTACTAGCATGCGCTAGGCTAATGGCTTACCTTCGTCTTTGCCTGGTCTAAACTGGTCTTCAATGGCATTAAAACGATAAAAACGATGATGTAGTTAATCCATAGGTTAATATCCAATGTGGCTGTGTCCCCTTTGAAATGTTCTGATAATCTATAAGCAATAAAACTGCAATTCCGTTATCTGCTGTCCGCTCTGGGCTCCGTGCGCTCTGGGTCCTGCTCATAGACTGTATATATGGTCCTGCTGTAATGCCTGCTGTTATGTAGTAAACAATAAATGAAGCCGCCTGCGTAAAGTACTTAAACTGGCTGGCATTCTTTATACTTTACGCAGGACCATATCTCTGGAACCCATTGGTCGATTCGTGTGATTTACACCTTTTTCTTAACCATCAGAACCAATAGAATCGATGGGCAGTTCCCAAATCAACGTAAACATTACCATAGCGGACGTAATAGAGAAACGGACAAAGCATATCTAAAAGTGCACGCCTGGACGGCGAAACTTTATACCCAGTATATTGCCATAAATATGATGAAGGATTATCAGTCAAAATTTCTACATGACACAAAGACATTGGATTAACCTTGAGCGGCGTTTTTATTCCGGTGAACACAACTTTTGATCACAAATCAAAAAAGGTAAGATGAAATTATTGTAATATTTTTGAAACCGGATGTTGTTTACTTTCTCTTTTCTGGCTGATAGCTCCGCAATTCGGGGTCCTACAGTGATGATATTACATGTGTGGAATCTGTGGAGTCTCAGCTTTAAATCGTATATCTTGTTTGTGAAGGTAAGCCATTAGCCTAGCGCATGCTAGTACCTAACTCCACTTGTTTTGATGTACGTTTTTGTTGATAACGTCGCAAGTTTGCATCTTTCAGTGTTGAGGTGGGCACCGTTAGATTCTGTGTCTTTACGATCAAAAACGATGTGTTGGATGTGCAGCTAGGATAAGTAATAAGGGAGCTAGGATAAGTAATAAGGGAGCTAGGAGTAATAAGGGCATTTCTACCGTGAGTGCTGTGCAAAATCCGTTAGCATTTTTTCGCTCCATGCTAATTCAAAGGCTTGGTATTACTCTTGTGTTTCTTTTAGCTAAAAATGGTTCACATTGTCAGTTAGCGGAGTTTCTTAGCGTTAAAAGGGTATGGAACATTAATAGTTTCATAAATGTTAAGAAGCCCTGAGACATAGTCTCATAAAAAAACGGTGGGAGGGGTCCCCTGGGGGGACCCTCGGGCTTAAGAGGTTAAGGGCCTCTCCTGACATCTGGAAACTGCAACAAGACTTTCTGAAAAATACTTCTCAATGGGTAATCTTTTCACTCAAAACAGAAACCACAGATTATACTGCACCTTACCTACTCACAAATAGCCAAAAAAACACCCTTTTGATTATACATAAAAGTGGAAGAAAAAGACTATTGTGCTTTTAATAAAAAGGGAACGTTGTTTCAGGAATATATAAAAAAAACTCTCTATAATTAAGAGGAAAATGTACTTTGTCCCTTCAAATTTAACACACAATAATGTATAAAACCACACATATATTAGTGATAACTTAATGCAACACACCTCTTATATATCAGGTGACATTAAGATGAATATACCAAAAATACGCTGTATCAAACTTTTTGCATACCACTTTACTTCAATTCCTCACAATATACTCTTCTGGCTCCACCCCGTGTGCCAGTTGGCGCTGCTGGGGGTCGGCCCTCCACTCGTCTTCAATGTTCGTTGTTGCGCATAACAGAGGACTCAGACATTGTACATTCAATATATAACTAAACACGCCTTTTCTCCTCATATTCTCTTTCATCACTTTTAATTTATTGCATTTTTACGGCTGTAATTCATTACTTTTAATAATACTGGAAATACTTCACGGCAGTTATCATTTACGGTAGTCCCGGATGTTGTCATATGCTACCCACGTCTGTAAACAAAACGTATTAAAATAAACTATCATTTAATATTCAGCAATAATAATATCTCGACGTCTATAGTTGTAGTGTTGAAATCAGTAGGTTTCGGTGTGCATCACTCGTGTCATTTAGCTTCTAAATTCACCTTGGTAAGAAAAGGAATATTAGCCACATGCTAAATGCTAACCGGAGATGAAGGATTTTCAGAAGAAATGCTTGACATCAGACATTGTGTGCGAGAACTTCTGGTTTTTCAGAATAAAACAGCATTTAAGCTGACGGTTTAAACTAAATTATGCCATAAAACATTAATTTTAATTTCTAACACCAGCCAAAAAAAAGTAACCACTTTGATTTAACTAGGCCAGCATGGAAGGACTTTTGATGCGGCAGAAGATGGTTTTTACAACCCACCTCTGCCCAGCGTGTCGTTTTGGCGAGCTGCTTGAAATCATAACAGTAGGGAAAATCAGAAAACACCAGGATACCAGTTAAACAATAATCTGTTTTAATTCTAAAAGGCAATAATACAATGCAATACAAATCAATATAATTAGGAGCGCCCCTGCTCTAGTTTCTCGTGCTGGTGGGATTCTTCGGTCTTGGCAGCAGGAGGAAAAGAGAATGAACTAAATTCAAACCCAACTTTTATACCCAAAAATCACCGGAGGAGCCTATCTCATTGGAAGATGTAAAAGATGACTTTTCTTAGCGAATCAGCGCGAGCCAGCCAGGATAATAAACAAGTGTCTCTGAGATGGTAATAAAATGTATCTGGCGTCCGTTATCTCACTTTCCTGCACAGACTTTCACACACACACACTTTCCTGCACATTCCAGAGGCCTGAGCTCTGTCCACATAATATCCCTTTGTTCACAAAGATAATACATATTAATACTCTCCTATTTTCAGCTTCTGTTTACACAGACTGCTTATTATGAATACAAAGTAATTAAACACACACATACTATTCAAGATATGTTGACTTCCCTGAAACATGACATACTGGAGATCTTAAGCAGAAGGAACTCTCATCCAACTCTCACCCTGCCATCTATACCTCCCCCACAGAGCAATAAAACCTGTTAACTCCAAGCACCCCAGAATGTTTGAGCAAGTTTTAGTCCTCACATTTATGAAAGGATAAAACAGAGAAACCAATACAAAACACAAACACAGGTATTGTTTAAACAGTATTCACTTAACTGCTACTATTGATAATTTCCAGAGAAACTCAAGGGGCCTCTTTTAATATCTGGAAGTTGCAACAAGACTTTCTGCCATTTCAAATGTAACACACTTCCCAAATATCAGATGATAATAATCTGCACTTTCCACTGGATAATAATCAAATTAAGTTTTATTTATATAGCACATTTATAAACGATTTTTGTACAAGGAAAAACTTCCAGAGAAAACCCACAGTTTAAGGGAAACATGGGAGAAACCTCAGGGAGAGCAACAGAGGAGGGATCCCTCTCCCAGGACGGACAGACGTGCAATAGATGCCGTGTGTAAATCCAAGAGATAATACATTTTACAGCATATAGACCGAATGTTAGGAAATGCATGTGTCTGTAATAAGAAGATGAATCCACGAGGATGTCAACAATCCTGTGGAAGCCATCAGGGAAGCAGCATGACGAGACCCAAGGCAGGACCGCAGAGACAGGTTCAGCCACGACCCGAAGTCCACGACTTAATACAGAACTCGGGATAGAGGATCCAAGACACAGGACTACAGCAAGAGGATCAGCCTCGACTCCGGATCCCGGCGTAGATATAGATACAAAACAAGAACAAAGATTTGGCTGGGTTAATCGGAACAAGAGAATACACAGACACAGAGACGGAAGAACAAGCACTCCCTTAGAATAGGTTGAGGGCAAAGGGTAGCAAGTGAGAGAGTAAGAAACATAGGTGGAGAATAGGGGTGCAACAACTAATCGACTTAATCGATGACCAAATTAGTTGCCAACTTATTTAGTCGTCGATTTGTTGGTGACGTCATCACGTGTGTTTTACGCGCCGTTAAGCTCCAACGTTATCGGTCTTTTTATCGGTACTGGGGACATTTAAAAAATATATGACATGTGTTATTGCTACATAAACATTATATCGCAGTCTTAGTGTCGCCAACTCGTTTCTAATATGCAAAAAGACAAACAAATGCGTCTATGGTGTATTTACGATCTTTCCAATCCAGACGAGATCTCTCTCCCCCGTCTGTGTGCGAGGGGGCGGGGCAGTTTACACACACGTGGCTGCCACATGTAGCAACACACGGAGGAGATGGCGGAGAGAAGCGCTCCAAGGTGTGGTTAAATGTTACCCGTCTTGAGGTGGACAATGCTCCTTGACAATAGTGCACTAAGAGTTTAGCATGTAAGGGCGGTAACACGAGCAATTTGTCTAAACATTTAGCAAAAGTGCTCCACATTCAGACGGAGGAATGCACCGGGTTTGACTGTCTTTCTAGCAGCTCTGTAGTAGTGATGGGAATTACGGCTCTTCTTGGTGAGCCGGATCATTTGGCTCGGCTCACCAAGAAGAGCCGGCTCTTTCGGCTCCCAAACGGCTCTTCAGTTTACCACATATTATACCTTTTAATTAAATCAAATGTAGCCCTGTTTTGACTAATTATATGTGTACACATATATCACTTAAATTATTCAATACAACCTTTGTACTGAAGTATTCAAAAGTAAAAATTACATGTTTAATATAAATGATTTGCTGTGGCCAATTGTTTTCATACACAGACCCGTGTAACTCTCTGATACCACCCAATGAATGCATTGACTTGCTTGTAGAACCACGCTACACAAAACAGATAGCAACACCTATAACAACTATTTTTACAAAAAGGGGCTACTGTATCGACCTATATAAAGTATATAAATATAGTTTTTTTTTTCAAAAATACCAAAAAGATCCTGCATTTTAGCCATGCCTCATTTCGCTGATTGTGTGAGCTGCAGCTGACCACGCCCCCCTGTAGCTGACCACGCCCCCCTGCAGGAGAGGGGAGCGTGCTTTGAGATCAGCTGCTGGGCTGTCAGAAGAGGGGGAGGAAAAGAGATCTCCGTCCTCCGTGTTTTATTCTTATAGAAGTAAGAAGAGAAGTAACGGGGCAGAAACCCTCCTTTTTACGCAGCGGCCCAGACATAGACATCAAACGGCGACACATATTCAGTTGCCAGTTACTTTGGCATTAGGGCAGGGATATCTAGATACTTTCCAAGGTTTGACATCATGAATTGTGCTACTTTTAAAGCAAGCAACGACGTTTTAAAATCTGTAATCAAAAAGCTCCTCAAAAACGCTATCGAAGCAGTTCCTGCCGTTGCTACGTTAGTTCAAACGGTAACAACGGATTACTTTTCTTAGCGGATGCATGTCAATTTAAATCAATACATAAAACTATTTTTTAAATCAATAAAATCATTTTCTGAATCCATAAAAGCATTTTACTTAATATTGGGAGTCATGTCGTTATGTGGCCATGTGATACGCGGGATAATGTGCACATTGCATAATGTGCCTTCAAGCCGATCTAGATCCCTCCGCAAAAACAAAAAAACCGGCTCGTTCGCGGGCGAGAGCCGGCTCCCGTCGTTCACTTAAGAGTGAACGACACATCACTACTCTGTAGCCCCATCCACGAGTAACGTTTCCACGTCAGGTGTTATGTATGCTAGCAGCAACACACGGAGTTAACTCAATTATACAAACATGGGTTAATGATTAGAGGAAACTGAGTTATTTAGTTTGTTAAAGTTTCAGCTATTCTGTTCACACTTCTGTCATCAGATTATTTAATACGATTTGTTAAAACATTGCTGTTTCTTTTGATGTGAAATATTATTTATTTAATTTAAATAAAAAGCAATGTTAATTTTGTTCACAATTTGTTTAGTTAGTTTAATAATATATGTATTTTTGAATCAAGTATTCATCGTTATTGTCTTCATTGTTAGTTTCCACATGCCTAAAACAAACTCAAGCTAAATCTAAAAGTTGATGGCTAAATAAGAGCGTTTGAGAAATTGTGGAAGGCATACAGTAATAGTCCGAATAGTCGATTAATCGTTTCATTAATCGATATATTAATTGATTATCAAATTAGTCGTTTGTTGCAGCCCTAGTGGAGAGGCACACTCGGGGAACAAGGTCCCCGCTGGAGCCTTAGTTGGAAATTGATGAGAGATAGGGAAGTACGCTGTGTCTACGAATCGTAACACTCCCCGGCCTGTCTAAGCCACTCTACAAACCGTTTCAATAACTGCAGCGATGTATATGTTTTAGCTGAATACACGTTTTTTTTAACCCTAATTGATGCAGTTCTTTAATGTTTGTTCTTTCTGATGTAAAGTCAAGGTTGTAACTGTTTGCAATGAAGTTATGGGGCGCTGAACTGTTCCTTTGATTCTTTTGATTTATGATAGTAATTACTTGTCTTTCAAATTTGAAGGAGGGTGAGCAAGCATCTTGAGGAACATTCATCATTAACTCCTCCAACAAATATAGTTTATTTAATAATAAATGAATATGTGAATCATA
The DNA here is from genome assembly GCA_028583405.1 of Pogonophryne albipinna. Lineage (NCBI taxonomy): Eukaryota > Metazoa > Chordata > Actinopteri > Perciformes > Artedidraconidae > Pogonophryne > Pogonophryne albipinna. The sequence continues at coordinate 4,883,114 of CM053244.1, read as the reverse complement.
ACCGTGATTGACAGCTGATAGGAATAATATGATTGTTATTATATTCATTCAGACAAACATCGATGAGACAGTTAAATAATGTACTTACTGCAGCAGTCTGCATAGATTTGGTTCCCCTGCTGGTCTAAGAGTGAGACTCAGTTATTGTTCAGTTAAAATTCATTAAATTATGTCTGCCACCTTATATATTTATATGTAAGGCTTTACTGATGTGCCACAATAATGTCACCAAATGTTATTGAGTTAAAATATTAATATTGTGGCTTTCCAAGTTAACATTAATTGATATGACTGCGATTAAATCAGCATATACTTCTGCCAGGGGATGCCACCCCTCAAATTCTCCAGCCCCTCATGAATATGTTTCTAGATCCGCCCCGGTTTGGTACCTATTCATATGCTAAGTTAAGCCAATTATTGTTTATACTTTTTATATGTTTTGTCTGTAAGACGGTTTGATATTAATTTATCATGCATTTTAACTGAGAGCCTTGACGTAATGTGACTGAACTGTATGCCATGGATGTCAGAAATAAACGTGCTGTGATCTGAGCAAGACGCTACTTTGGTCCTCTCCACAGTGCTCCTCAGCCTGTGTAGCCCTGGCTGCTGGTCCAGATTACCCCTAGGTCTGGTGCCGGTAACACTGGCTTGTAGCTGTGTGGTCTGTAATTCTGCCGCGTCAGTTTTGGGCCTCCTCCTTTCCAGTCACCTATTAAGCTAATGTTAAACCCTGTGGAGGAAGATGCCGCCAACATGTGTTCCAAAATAATTGTACATGAAAGATCTAAAAAACATATATAACATGCCAACAATAAACATTATTCTTTCGAATACTTTGCCTAAGATATTCTTGTGCCAGGCCTTTTTAGGTATGACCTTATGCTTAAACATAGTATTTGCCATACCCAATCAATTACTAGCAAAAGCTCTTGAGTCCCCAGACGTTGCCCCCTCCAGATAGGCTGCATAATGTGAGCTACATTTCACTGCATAAATGCCACAGACAGAGCATTAATCCCAGTTAGTTTCAAAGAGGCTGCCCTCTTAAAAAAAACAAGTGCTCACTTGGGGTCTCGTGAGTGTCCTCATCTTTGATTATTAAAGTCCAACACTTATTCCACATTCAACAAAAGGAGGCACCAAAGCATTTTGTTGGGAGTACTGGTGTTGCGGTAAGAAGTCATATGTAGTCAGTACAGCTCCAGAGGAACCATCTTATGTCTTCTGCATGTATTAAAGCATGTTGGTTAGCCATCAGATGTTGGTTGAATGCAGATAAACAGTTTATTTGGAGAGCAATATAATACATTCTCCGAAAATCAAATCTAAACGGGTTATCCTTGAATTCTATTATCAAGGATTGCATTAGGCCAAACAACCAATCAATTGCATTTTATGTATAAAACCCCATGTCACAAATTACACTTTTTTTCTCAGGTTGCTTTTTCAGTGTGTACAGAATAGGACACCTGTCCTTAGCATCTCTCTTTGTAAAAAGAAAAACTCCCGAAGAAACCCACAATTAATGGGGGAAAATGGAAGAAACCTTGGAGAGTGACGGATGAGGAATCCCTCTCCCAGGATGCAATAGATGTGTGTATAGATTGAAAAGACAACAGACAAACTAACTGTTAACAAATACATATGTTCATGTAAATGTCAGACATATATCCTCAAGACAGCTTGGAGCAAAAGATGACACGTATCAACCAATATGTTGTATTTAAGCTTCGCGTCGGGCCGAGCAGCATGTTCGCAGAATGGCTTACAAGGTTACTTGTACTCGGCTGTTGCTTGGCGTGGCGAGAATATTGCTCCACTTTCTCCAGGCCCCGAGATTCGGCTTCCAGCAGCTCTGGAAAGAGCTTTCGCACCTGTGGCCACTAATGGTCATGATTTCTCTGCTTTCAAGACCCGCATCAGAAAGCTTCTGAATGGTGGTACTGCGGAGGCAGTGGTTGGTGTATTTCTGCTGTGTTCTTGCTTGCTTGCACATTCTAGGCAACATTGTGGAAAGGTGATTCACGCCCATTGGCTCTCGAGTGAACCTGTAACACAGCATGATTTTTAGTAGCTATCCTAATCTAGCATAATCTATTAAAATAATATGCACTACACATCATTTACCAAACATTGTCGACATCGCAGTTCACTTGTCTTCTCGGTTGTAGATAAAAGGCAGGTGCGTCCGGGGGTAGGAAGAACGAAGAAGCGGGGCAGAGAGGATCACCAGGCAGTTCACACATAAATCCCCTTGTGCTCTCTTTATTTCTCGCCTGCGGGTCGTTGTGGTTTTTTGTGTGCTCATTGAACGTCAGCGTTGCATACTTAAGCCCGTTGTCGTCTGTTTGGGAGGTGAAAGACGAGGGTTTGCCGATTACCCTCAAACCACACTTTGTTTACTAGCCCCTCCGGAGTTTTTGGATCCAGTACTTGCTTGATAGCTTCGAAGTCATCTTCTGTTATGGAAGAGTGATGGACTGAAGTGTTGAGTCCCTTCTTTCTCAACATGTTCACAATGCCGATGAACACATTGTTGCAAGTTGTGAACTCGGTGTCTTTGAGGAGGGACCAGGACAGACTGAGTGGTGGGTCATTTATGTGCCGGTTGAGTCCAGCACGTAGACCGATATAGCTGCTCAGGCCGTATAGTTCGCCTTTACCGTTTCTGACAGTTGCAAAAAAATCTCAACATGTTATTGCACTGCTGTTTTGTCGACGTCTGAAAGTCTATGACCACAGAATTATCCTGACACCAGTCTTCAAAGCACTTAACTGCCCATTTTGTTTGCTTCACGGCAGTAGCGTAGGCAGAAATGTACTTTAGGGTGGGCCTGTAAAAAATAGGGTGGGCCAGATTTTTCTTCTGCGCATCAGAAGCCAACAACAATCCCCGTTGGTACCGGTGGCAGATTACTTTTAGAATACTTTTGGAATACTTTCTTTTTCCATAACAGATATGTTTTGGTGAACAGGAGACACGTATTTTACTGTTTTAATGGCTTATCAAGAGCTCAAACACAACATCATGGTGTCATTCTGGACAGCTCTCTCATCTGCACCCCACATAACCCGGACTGCATTCTTTGTACTGTCTTAAAACCTTTCCTTAGAATATGTTATGAATTGTAAGGTGTCCTTGGGTGCTTTGAAAGGCGCCCTAAATAGAATGAATTATCATTATTATTTATTATCTGAAACGATGTAATAACTTTTAAAACGTGTTCCAGTCACTTGCCCCATGCATTCAGCAGCAGCAGGCCATTCACTGTGATTTGATCCCGTTATAAATGCTACATAAACGTTATCTTGCACATTTTATCTAACCATCTCCGTTTCTAACTTTCAATATATTTTAAAAGAGATCTCTCTCTCTCATCTGCGTGCGGGGGCGGGGCCTCACAGACACGCTGCATCTCTCTCTCGCTCACAGACATGCTGCAGCGCCGTGCAGTGTGCACACAGTTCTGCCGGTAATGAATATTAAATTTTGTGAGGAAACTTTTCCACCAATAATTCCAATAAGTAATCCAAAATGTATTCACTTCAGGTTTACGAAAGTAACTGTAATCAGATTACTCGTTTTTCAAATGTAACGCCAGCTGAATACACTTGATTTTTGTATTCTGATTACGTAACGCTGTTACATGTAGGCCCATAGAGAACCGCAGTGACGCGTTTTTCCCACGTCCGGCACCTTCCACAAAAAGCAATGCAATTTCTCCATAGGATTTTGGAAAATAGCTCCAAATAAGGTCTGTGTTTGACACAAATTGAAGAGACAGATCACGTTTTGTTCTAAGACATTAAATCCATCAGCAGTGACCCCGCTGGTGATTTCTGAAGAGTTTACGTGTCTGAAAAACGTGGCTGAATAGGACTACAGAAGTAGTCCAGGCCGTTTTACGTCATTACACCGAACACGTAAAACACTCCTAAGTTTGTTTGCCCTGTTCTGCTTGAAAGCAAGTACCTGCCTCCTGCAAACTGTTCAAACAAACACTTCAACTTGAACAATTTTGAATCTGTAGTTTTGAATATGGATCTTAAGTTGGCGTGACGTTGAAGCAGAAAATGATCGTATCATGCTGCTAGATGAGGGCAGTGAGGGCTCTTCTTGGAGTCTGGCTTTTAAAAAAAAAACTAAAGTTCATTAGTGAAATTTGAGCCATCATTTATTTTGCAGGCAGCTCTCTGCCTCTCTCACGTTATTATGGCGCGCGCCGGAACCAACAATCAGTTTTACCGTAAATGAAATCAGTTCAGAGGACAAAGCACATACAACATTAATTAAACTCGATATTTGTTCACTTGAATTTCACTTTGAATTCTTGGATATTCTCAATGGGTGAATACATTTTTTATAATAATAATGAAAATAAAGAAATATAAATGACACCGAAGCTTTCTCAGGGTGGGCCAATGAGTAAACTGGGTGGGCCTGGGCCTACGCCACTGCTTCACAGTGTTCTGTTTGTTTTTGTTTTTTTCTAGTTGGTCTACCTGCTCATCACGTAGCTCTGCATGTTGTCGTTTAGCAGGGGGCTTTTTTCTGGAGATAGGCACTCCTCAATCCACTCGTCCATAGTAAGACCACCCGGAGGTCGAAGTTAATTAGTTGTTTCCATGTTATTGTTGGAGCAAACACAGTAGTGGTGGCTTAAAGCCCACCTCTGCTCCGCGCCGTTCGTTAGATGAGCCTGGTCAGATTAATAAGAGAAGGAGTTCAAAACACCGGCATAAAAGTTATAACAATAATCTGATTTTAATGGTAAAAAACACAATACGAAATACAGAGTGCCCTGTAACAGAGCACTCCGGGCTCCCCGCTCTACTGCCGTGCGATACAGGTATCGGGACCAGCCAGTCAGAAACAGGGGACGCATTTTGCATGAATAAACAACAGTATATATGGACATGATTTGGGGCGGAGATGTGGGTCGGCTCTTCCCTCCCATTTTACTCCTCAGTGAAGCGTGAGAGCCTCGGAACTAGACAAGGTCAGAATCACTTTTTATCTTACACCTAACTTCACTCCTTTACTTTCCCAGGGAAGATTTCACACAAACTATTCCTTCCCAAAACAATCAAACATTGTACACAGAGATATTAGTATCAAACATTGTACACAGATATATTAGTATCAAACATTGTACACTGAGATATTGGTGCTTGAGATTATACTGGCCCCAGGAAGAACCTTGAATAAGAACATGTGCATGTGCTGGTGGGGGGAAAGTGTATGTGTGTGTGTGTGCTGATATCTGGGTCAGTGAGTTTAAGTGTGTGTGCTGGAGACAGGAGGTGTAAGTGTGTGTGTGTCAGGGTATCTGGGCAATTGAGTGTAAGTAAAAAGGGTTATATATATAGGATTACTTTAAAACAGTCCCAAATAATACATGTTCACTTCAATACAGTTCAAGATAATACCTGTTTACTTTAATACAGTTTAGAACAATATCTGTTTGCTTTATTATGCTTTGTAAGTTTGTTTCGTAACGGAAGAAATGTAAATATATTTATAAACGGACAAGTCAAATCAAGCAATCTGATTGGTCGATAGCGTTTTTTCGGACCTTTTTGATTACAGATTTGAAAACATCGTTGCTTGCTTTAAAAGTAGCACAACTCATGATGTCAAACCTTGGAAAGTATCTAGATATCCCTGCCCTAATGCCAAAGGAACTGCACACTGTTATATAACACTATGTTTTGTCATTTGATGTCTATGTCTGGACCGCTGCGTAAAAAGGAGGGTTTCTGCCCCGTTACTTCTCCGCTGCTTTCTTGTCCCAGTTTGAAAAGCAAACTGCAGGCAGTTTGCTTTTCAGCCCAACTGTATACAGTTTTTCTCAGACGCGGAGAGATACTGACAGTGTTCGAATTACCCATTTGCTTTCGGGGGAGCCCTAGTTATTTTTTGGGCAATCATATATGCAGACCTGAAGGATGTATATGTTTCCTGCATTAGATCAATATTGATTGCCAATAGGCCTACCTTGTGTGGTAGGACATCTTTTTTTCTCATCTCCCCGAAATCTCGATCGCTTTTTCGTGTGCCTGGCTCTTAGTGCTTATACATCTTTCACCGCAGGTTATTCTGTTGATCACTGCTGACTTTTCCATGAATCCATTCTTGTGAAAGGTGCACAAAGGTGGATTTTTTTGCGAGCGGCAGGGAGATCAATATACTTTTTGCCTCTTTGCAAATCTCACATCCACATTTTTGTTTTTTTGAAAAGCCATGGATTCCTTTCATTCCACTCACTCCATATTTTCTGTGTCCAGTTAAAAAGCAGGTCATGGGCATCGTCAGGTTCGCTATTGCAGGTGGCTGTGGCCGTTGTCGAAGCCTCTTCACGCTCCGCATCGGCAGGCCTCTCCCTCGGTGTGGAGCTGTCAAACTCGACCTTAACGCCGCTCACAGCTGGCCAACTAAAAGTTGTTCCGTTCACGTTGTCATTTTTAGACTCCTTCGCTACTTCTTTGCTTGTGAATCCAGAAGCTGCGAGGCTTGGCTGTTTTCGTTTCGCCATATTTGTTATTACAAAGTCAGAGTTAAAAAATCAATATGAAAATATCAAATACCGCGCCAGCATCGCCTGCCGTAACCATAACAACGTAAGTAGCGTAAAGAATGCAGCGCCGCCACGTACAGATGGCAACACCCAGAAATATTCAGAAACTGTAATGAACAATGACTATTATTTATTTCAAAAACTTTTATTTACACAAACTCAACATTTCTAATCTGTGTGACACAAATATGCACGATTATTTTGGGCTCCCCCTATTTATCTCAAAGTCGGCCTTCAGGGGAGCTCCCTCCCTCTTCGGTGGAGCCAAGCTCCCCCCCATTTCGAACAGTGGATACTGACTTGTTGTGAAAAGTAACTACAATTCTACCCTTGGTAGCATGTATATGTATATATATTAGTGCTGTCAAAATTATCGCGTTAACGGCGGTAATTAATTTTTTGAATTAATTGCGTTAAAATATTTAACGCATTTAACGCATGTGCAGAATGGCCCGCCTCATACGTGCCACCAGTGGCAGCGCCAGGGTATGGCTAGGGTAGGCTACACCCATACCGAGAAATGGCTTAGCCCCACCATGAAAAATGATGTTAAAGTAAGCTAAATAAAGTCCGCCAACTCGCGCGGAGTAAATTGCACAGACAGCAGTTAGTAAGATTGATTTCAGTAGCCACTTGTCTGGAAATACCGAAGACCAGAAACGGTTTTGAAAACTTTTGTCACGTAGTGATCGTCTTCTCAATAGAACATCTTTGATAATGTCGGTGTTGTTGCAGGAAGTCCCGACGGAGAATACTTTTGCTGTAGTACAGGGGTGCACATAACTGGTACGCCGGTTATGTGCGTAATCTGAAACTGGTGTCACAAAGCGCATTTGCGTACCGGCGTACTTGTGAAGCTTTTCCAGAAGGCGGTTAGATCACCGGACGACAGAGTCGGTCTCCGTGTGCACAGACAGGGCTGCTGTTAACGTCGGTCTGTACAACGGGATTGTGCCAAAACTACGCCAACCGGCAGCGGAGGGAGACTTCCCCCCCTTCACTGGAGAACTGCGCTAAAACAGCTAATCACAACGTTCGCACTCTGTGGTCACAAGTACTCCACTAACCCCCCCCCCCCCCCGTCGACTTTCCTGAAGTATCCCCCCGTTGATAGAAATCAACACGTAATGAATTAAGACCCCACGGTTTGATGATTGATAGGTGTGTGTGCTGTCTTTCATTTTGACACGCAGAAAAATGTTATAATAAACATAGATACTGTATGTTAAATGGATATATCTGCCTTCTTTCATTTATCTTTCCATTCCCACAACAATATACATAAAGAAATGGCATATTTTGGACATAGTTCGAATGGTGATTAATCATGATTAATGAATTTTTAAGCTGTGATTAATCTGATTACATTTTTTAATTGTTTGACAGCCCTAATATATATGTGTATATGTATATATTAGGGCTGTCAAACGATTAAAATTTTTAATCAGATTAATCACAGCTTAAAAATTTATTAATCATGATATATATATATATATATGTATATGTATATATATGTATATGTATATATATGTATATGTATATATATATGTATATATATATATATATGTATATGTATATATATATATATATGTATATGTATATATATATATGTATATATATGTATATGTATATGTATATATATATATGTATATATGTATGTATGTGTATATATATGTATATATGTATATATATATATATGTATGTATGTGTATATATATGTATGTATATATATATGTATATATATATGTATATATGTATATGTATATGTATATATATATGTGTATATATGTATGTATATATGTATATGTATATGTATATATATATGTGTATATATATGTATATATATGTATATGTATATATATGTATATGTGTGTGTATATGTGTATATATATATATGTATGTGTGTATATATATATGTGTGTATATGTGTGTGTATATGTGTATATATATATGTGTGTATATGTGTATATATGTATGTGTATATATATATATATGTGTGTATATATGTATATATATATATATCTCTTAGCTTGACATGCTCGATGTTCAGTTAGCATGTCAAGCTAAGATATATGTATATATCTTAGCTTGACAGATGGAACAATGCATGTACTCTAATTTTTACAAGAATCTGATTTTGTGTAAGTTTTAAATATTAATTGAAGGTGTCTTTCACATTTGAATGTTTTTTATTTAAAACATGTATTAGCTGCTATACTGTAGACATGTAAATATGTATAATTATTATTTTAAGTGTGGTTTAAAGTTAAATGGTAGTTATTGGGTAGAGCCAAGTAACCCAGGTGGATGCAATCAGGTAATTAGGACAGAGCCTCTGTTTTTAGATGGGGTTTGTGGCCATGCTGTAGGCCTGACATTTAAACTAGCTGAAGGGCTTTCTGTTCGAACCACAGTGAAATCTAGAGGTTGTTTTGTGCATAACATATCAACCAAAGAGTAGAGCTGGCTGAATCAGATGGAGTTAAACTTTTTTATTAATTTTTTCAACAAGATATCAAGACACAAAATGTGCTCTACCAAATGGTGGCGCTGGCAGTTAAAGGGTTACCTTCTGAAAGTGAGGAAGTATGACCAGCTTTGTCCCATAGGATTATACAGGCCAGTCCATTGCTGCTTGTTTAAGGAGTTAACTATTTCCAATATTAAAGTCACTTAAATTGTATTCTATTTTATTCACCTATAGACAAACAACACAACACTCCGTGATAGAGCACGCCCAGAGCTCAACAAATTGGGCTCGGACACCTTCCAGTGTCGATTTTGTGAAAGGACCGGGTCACACCCTGGTATGATGGCTCATTTGCAGAGCCACCAGAGGTCACTTGTGAAATATGGAGGCAAGTAATTCTATATGATCATTGTATACTTCATCACATTACATGTTACTTGTTAGATGTTAATGCCTCACTCATTACATGTGTTATTTCTGTGCCCCAGGACATCCTTGGTGTAAATTAATTTTGAATTAGAAATTGAACATTAAAAATTAGATTTATATTCAGGTTATGAATTGTTAATAATGCTCTAATAGTATCCTTATTTGGGGTAGGCACAATATGAGCATAATCACACATTCATTCTGCAAAAATTCAGTTTATAGGCACACATATTATTGTTGGTGACATGATGATTTATTGCTCTCGCACAAACACCTTGTTTCAAATAGCATATTTACAAGAAATTCATTTTGGTTTGTTTCTAGAATCCTCTAAACCACTTTCTGTCTCTTTTTTAGGTTATAATGTTTATAAATGCCATCTCAAATGTGTGGCCAGCAGCACTGCTGCACTGAACATCCAACTACGTTGGCGGCGGCCCCAGCAACGACTCCTCCAGTGATGGCCCCGACGGCCGCTCCAGTGATAGCTCAGACGGCCGCTCCAGTGATGGCCCCGACGGCCGCTCCAGTGATAGCTCAGACGGCCGCTCCAGTGATGGCTCAGACGGCCGCTCCAGTGATGGCCCCGACGGCCGCTCCAGTGATGGCTCAGACGGCCGCTCCAGTGATGGCTCAGACGGCCGCTCCAGTGATGGCTCAGACGGCCGCTCCAGTGATGGCTCAGACGGCCGCTCCAGTGATGGCTCAGACGGCCGCTCCAGTGACGGCCGCCCCACCCCGGAACCTGCGGTCTTCAGACTCTGGCCCCCCGCACCAACCTGCGATCCTTCGGGGACAGAGCCTTCAGTATTGGAACGGTAAGAATCTCAGCTACAACACTGACTAAAGCCTTTCCATCTCCAGTATGCCTACATGACAAGCATTTTTATACAGTAAACATATCTTTGACTTTTGCAAAATTATAAAATAAAATGCACCCCTGCTGTCATTCTGGCTTTCACTGTTCAAATGAGAAGTCAACCATCAAAATGGGATAAGGGGTTCTCAAACTGATAGTTTATTCATTAATTTGCCTAATAGTTGCTTAAAATGCTACAATAACATTTGCAATTCGTTTTTAATCTGCCATGTACGGTCTCTCAGCCACCGTAGTGTCGTGTCAGGTGGGCGTGTCGTGTACCGTCGTGTACTGTCCGCGGCCGCAGCTAGACCCTTCTCCCTGTATCGCTCACTCGTCTCTTTCGCCCCCTGTCGGCAGCGGTTAAAATATAATCGCCCCCTATTAATGTATTGATTGTCCGTCTGGGTCCGGACCGCGGTCCGCCTGTTGCCGACCAATGCCCTAGAGCAGTGGTTTTGGGGTGTGATCCTAGATGACAACCTGTCCTTCACTGCAAACATAGCTGCTACAACCCGCTGCTGCAGATACACGCTTTACAACATCAGGAGGATACGTCCCCAGCTGACCCAGAAAGCCACGCAGGTTCTGGTCCAGGCTCTCGTCATCTCACGCCTAGACTACTGCAACTCCCTCCTGGCTGGTCGACCTGCATGTGCCATCCGACCTCTGCAGCTCATCCAGAATGCAGCGGCTCGTCTGGTCTTCAACCTTCCTAAATTCTCCCACACCATGCCGCTCCTCCGCTCCCTCCACTGGCTTCCGGTAACTGCTAGAATCTAATTCAAGACAATGGTACTTGCGTACCATGCTGTGAATGGATCTGGCCCTTCCTACATCCAGGACATGGTTAAACCGTAGACCCCAGCACGTGCACTCCGCTCTGCATCAGCCAAACGGCTCGCTCCACCCTCGCTGCGAGGGGGACCCAAGTTCCCATCAGCTAAAACACGTGGGTTTGCTATGCTGGCTCCAAAATGGTGGAAGGAGCTCCCCATTGACATCAGGACAGCTTACACACCTTCCAGACTGAAAACTCATCTCTTTCGACTCCACTTCGAGCGATATAACTACTAACAAAGCACTTATATACTAATAAAGGGCTGGCTTATCTAAAGCCAGTTGAGTAGCACTTGAAATGTTTTAGCTCTATGAAACCTGATGTACTTTATGATTCTGTTTTCTTCAAGTTTGTATCTTGTTGGTCGAACGCACTTATTGTAAGTCGCTTTGGATAAAAGCGTCAGCTAAATGCAATGTAATGTAATGTTTTCAAACTGTGGGGCACCACCCCTGGTGGGTCGCGGAGGTACTGCAGGGGGGTCGCGGGAAGATTTTATTATTTTCTCCTTTTAGCTTTGTGAAGCACCTTGAGAGATGACGTTGTTTTTAAAGTGTGCTATATAAATCGAATGTATTATTATTATTCAATTGTAAACAAACACTGCTCGAAAATATGTCATTGGTCAGAGAGCTGTGGGCATAATGCTGCTTTTTGCAACATCCTACTTGTGTGAGAGGCTTGTTCTGCTGTTGCTGCCATCAAAACGAAATGCAGATCAAAGCTGAACATTGAGAATGAACTGAGAGGGGCTGTCTCAAAACAACAGCCCCGGTTTGAGAAGATCTGCGAGGGAAAGCAAGCACACACAAGTCATTGATAAGCTATGTGTGGAATAGGAATGGTAAAGTGATGTGATCGTTTGCAACCTGCAGTAGAAATAGTAGTTAATATATTTTCCTTAAAGAAATTTGAATTTAAAAATCTACTACTCAGGGAAGAAAGCCAACCAGTTTTAATTAGGCCAATCTAATTTACAGTATCTATTACAAGCACTTTTGTCGATGTGTAATCCATAATAAAATATAAAATGATAGTTGGATCTTTGTATCTTCTGATTATTAGCAGAGAAAATGTAATGTTTTTACAACAATATTCAATAAATCCTACCAATATAGATGGGAACCGGGTTGGGGGGGGGTCCCGAAAATATTTCCAATTACCCAAGGGGGGCCCGACTGAAAAAGTTTGGGAACCACTGCCCTAGAGGGATTATGCCAACAGGTAAAAACTCAGCAATGGGCATCACACTCCTATTTCTATTCAATCTGTTTATATTGTAGACCTCGACACATCACGTTTTAAGACACGTTTATTTGCCATGCCAACAGCTTCTACAGTAATGAGGCTTGTTTACACAAATGCCGAAAATATTGATAGTGTTTCTTCACACCACCACATTTGCTTTTCATGTGTTCATGGATGTAGAACTGAATAGGACACATATTTGCACAGTGTGCCTCCGCGCTGCTGAAACGGCTTATGGTTATCTTTGTATGACCCTTACCTATTTGGCAATGCATGGAAAATGACATTTTTACATACAGATGTTCTTTTCCACATTGAACACATATGACTTTGACGACAGGCTGTAAATGACACCTTATGAAATACTGTAATTCATTTAGCTTATATACATACATCTTGTTTGAAATTTTGTTTTGTGAAAGAGGTCCAAGAAAACAGTTCTAAATTCTTCACTTGTGTGTGTCTTTTTTTTCATCTCCATTAGTTGCTGCAGTGAAAATGTTACATTATGTTACGGTTACGCCCAGACCTAGGGGAACCTAGGGGAACCTAGGCGCAGCATAAAATGCACTCTCCCCACTTTTCCCACTCCCAAGAACACGGACGTCAAAACAGAGAAAGCGTTTGGTAAATGTATTTACCCAAAATGATTACACACCGGAGTGGCAAAACAAAGAAAGCTTTTAACACAAAATCTTACCTATCAAATGAGAAAAATAAACGTACAAAAATCTTTCCTACTCTAATGCAAAAAACAGGAGACAACGAATTATCCAGAAGGGAAAAAAAGAAAGGGTTTTGCACTCCTAAGCAAAGTAAATAAAGCGTGTCTAACAAAGACAGGTTTAGTAGCTTTTCTACACAGTCTCACAACACGGGAGAAAGGACCGGCATACGGTATAAACAAGCAATCAGTGTAACAGGACAGACATCGCAGCGCAGATGTGTGTTAGGGAGTAGGATAAGTCTAGTCGGAGAGAGGCCGAGGAACTGCACGGCTGCAGTTAAATATCCTCTCTTCTTCAGTTGGACCAATCAGCAGGTTGAAGGTAGCTAATCAGCTTAACGGGCACCACCTGTTGCTCACACGCTCACACGCTCGCACACACACACACACAAACGATCCAGGGTCGTAACAGTTATCAACACTTGTGCTTTAGCAGGATTCCCTAATAGACCAGGCGGGTCTGTGTTAAGCGAAAAGCCAAACCAAGTCTAGGGTTCTTTGCCGTCACTTATACCCATGTGTCAGCGACGTGCGGTCAGGGGAGGCAGGTGAGGCAGAGCCTCACTTGTCATTCTCCAATGTAACGGAAAAAAAGAATAATAATACAAATAATAATAATAATAAAATGTCTCCACTGATCTGTGTTGTAAATGTGATTTCTGTATGATTCCAATCGCTTTTTATAGTAAAAATCGGCTAATTTGCCGAGCTCCGCTACAACTACGGGGAGCGATGAGATTGAGAAGTGAGGCAGGGACGAGCTCTGCCTCACAGAAGCCCACAGTAACTTGCTGGAGCACGGGCACTAATTTAACGCGGGCACTTATTTTGTGAGTGCGCTCAAGCCAGTTACTGTGGGGTGAGGTGAGGCACAGATGAGCTCTGCCTCACCTCAGAATGCGTCACCCCACAGAAACTGTCTGGAAAGCGGGCCCTAAGCGCATGCCTGCACCATCTCACTGTATGTCACCAATGTAATGTTTGTAGATCCCTTTATTACATTTATCCTCGCCATCCATAGTCTCTAAATAACTTATTTCACGTATATATGATATTTAAGCTCACTGGTCTCATCATACAACGGCAATGAAAAAAGCACCAGGGGAGGCAGCCATAACCTCTGCCGCACTGAAGGGGGCGCAAGTGAGCCCACAGGTTCTTGTTGCTACTGTTATTCTAAGCAGAGACGGTAGACCATAGACTGTATATATAAACAACAAGCTAGGCTTTTGAAACTAGAGGAAGATAAGGAGGACTTTTACAAAAAAGTAATAAAGATTGTTGTCCAGAGGGATAGCATGGACTTCATCTTCAAGTCAAGGTAAGACCACATTTGTAATGAAAATTGGATCTTACTAAGAGAGAACAATCCAATATTTAGATTTTGGGTAGGCTATCCTTTTGTTGAACGGTCTGTTTAAAATGAATCGAAGCATCAGACTAAAAAAACTTTTGAAAATAACAGAATATTTCGATTAAAGGTGGGGTAGGTAAGTTTGAGAAACCGGCACGATATACACTTAAGCAATAGCTCACGACAGGCCGTGGTATATGCTCATTATATCACAGCTAAGGGGCGTGGTTCGGCCCGACGCGAAGCGGAGGGTCGACAACCCCCTTAGCTGTGATATAATGAGCATATATCACGGCCTGAAGTGAGCTATTGCTTTTATAAAACGGTTACCAAGTGTGGCAATATGAAAGAAAAATACACACTCTAATTTAAATAGTTTTTATTAGTAAATAATGATGTTCAAAATAAAATAGTCCCTCCGTTGCCTTCTGCACGAAACATAGTGCGAGGTGGTTGCTATGCAACAACACTAACAGCTAGCGAACATATTAGACAGAGCGTTGATCCATTATTTGGCTATTTATTTACATTCATTTGTATGTTGCCGTTTATTGTGCACCCACTGAAAAACTGTCCAGCATCAGTAGAATGGCTTACGAGGTTACTTGTATAGGTTGAGGTTGTTCTAGGCTGTTGCTTGGCGTGGTGAGAATATTGCTCCACTTTCTCCGGTCCCCGAGATTCGGCTTCCAGTAGCTCTGGAGAGAGCTTTCGCACCTGTGGCCACTAACGGTCATCATTTATCTGCTTTGTTTCAAGACCCGCATCAGAAAGCTTTTTAATGGTGGTAATTTTCCAGTTCGTCTACCTGCTCTTCACGTAGCTCTGCTTGTCGTCGTTTAGGTGCTTTTTTTTTCTGGAGATAGGCACTCCTCAATCCACTCCTGCATAGTAAGACCCCCCCGGAGGTCGAAGTTAATCTTAAATGTTTCTATTTTATGCTTTGTAAGTTTGTTTTGTAACGGAAGAAATGTAAATATATTTATAAAACTGACAAGTCAAATCAAGCAATCTGATTGGTCGATAGTGTTTTTGCGGACCTCTTTGATTACAGATTTGAAAACATCGTTGCTTGCTTTAAAAGTAGCACAACTCATTATGTCAAACCTTGGAAAGTATCTAGATACCCCTGCCCTAATGCCAAAGGAACTGCACACTGAATATGTTTTGCCGTTTGATGTCTATGTCTGGACCGCTGCGTAAAAAGGAGGGTTTCTGCCCCGTTACTTCTCCGCTGCTTTCTTGTTCCAGTATGAAAAGCAAACTGCAAGCAGTTTGCTTTTCAGCCCAACGATATACTGTTTTTCTCAGACGCGGAGGGATACTGATTTGTTGTGAAAAGTAACTTACAATTCTACCCGTGGTATACGCTCAGTATATCACGGCTAAGAACCAATCAGATTGCTTGATTTGACTTGTCCGTTTTATAATTTTTTTTTGTTATATTCCATGGAATGCTCTTAACATCCCGATAGCAATGAATATCTTAAGTGCTTTGACAAAAAATACATAAAAACATTTCATCTGTGGAAGCCGTAGTACTGTAAAAAGCACGACCACTCATTTTAGCCGGCCCGGCTAAAATAACCTGCCTGTCAGCCTTCCATCTGTGCACAAACTTATCTCGTGCCCTCATTGGTCATGTGCACGTTCGTGTGTGTTGGAGGAGGGGCTGTGTATTTTCAAATTCTAGCGCACTCGAGCTGGTTTCTCTAAAATTACCTACCCCGCCACCTTTAAGGTCAAAATATATAATATTTGTAAATCTGACTCTGAAAGAGTCAGTGCCTCACCAGCCATGAACCTCACCGCACGTCACTGCCATGTGTTTATGACTGCAAAATGTAAACTGATGGACGGTATTAGGTTGTGAATTCAGCAGCACGGCAGCTCAAATCCCCGCTGGAGCTTACTGTGTGTGTTTGCTGACGTTCTCCCCGGGAATAGCCCAACAGCAGCATGACGCACAGCATGCAGTCACACACACACACTTGTGCCGCGCCTGCCTGCAGGGATTTGTGTGCATTGGGGTATATCTATTTATCTCTCTGTATGTCGCTTTTCGTCCTCTACTCTACGTGTGAGGCGCACAGCATGCACTTCACCCTCATGTGGAACGTGTCCTTTAGCAATGAGTTACCAACACGTGTGTAAAGCTTGTATCTCAAGTGGGGAGCTCACATAGGGTAAAAAACCTGAAAGAATAAAGTACAGCTTGAAGTACTTGCCAGCACATATTATACTATTATTGGCTGTTTTTGTAGATGAAATACATTAAGTGGTGATGTATTATATTGCGCAATACATTAGTGCAGTAAGTAAACACTACCAATACATGTATAACATCAGCTCTATGACGGGTATACTGGTAGAAAAAAAGGGCCGACAAGATGTTTTAATGATTAACGGTTATGCATCCTTCCTGTTTCACAGATTATAGAGTTTTATCTCTTGCTATGTCTATAAAGAAGTTTTTATGTGTCTGTACCGGGCTGGAGCTGAATAATCTTATCTGTATTCAGGGCCAAAATACAGGGAGAGGTGCGTTACTCCTGTCTCGTAAAGGTAAATTATCCGATCAAATGATCTGTAAAACAAAGATAATGCACTCTAAAAGCTGTTTCCAATCATGTACCTCAAAATACTTCCATCCATTTTACAGTTGGTTTGTCTGTGCATCATGGACTTTTCATAAGGGCAATGTATCATGTTGAATGTTGAAGGAGAAACTGTAATGAATGTGGATGGATGAAATGACTGTGTGAAAGAGTAACGGTTCTTTACTAAAAACACACTGTCCCTACCTGGCCAGCATCAAGCAGCAACACAAGCGAGCTGCTTGTGTTGAGCTGCTTGTATTAAGCTGCTAACATTTAAGTTACTTACATTTCAAACTAAAGTTATTCCCTTACAACATGTTTTGCCTGAAGCTCAGGCCTTCGTTTAGGAGTTGAAACGATGGATTTTAGTTTACAAAACATTAACATCGTTACGGTACGTCCACACAGCAGCTTTAAACAAATCTTCCAACGCTTCTCTGCCCATTGACTTTGAATGGGGATGACGTCACTTTGCCTCGCTTTTCGCCGAACTGCATTGTGGGGGAGCGAAGCGAAGATTTCCAGGATTTAAGGATTCAAAAGTTGAGCAATGTTCAACTTTTGAAGCTGAGCTGGAAGCGCTAGCCAATCAAACCACGTGTATGCTGGGAGAGTCAGACCGCAGTTCATTTCCTCATATTCCAAACGAGAAATTACGGTAGCAAATCACCCGGTTCTTTACGACCAGACTATTTACCGGGATACAAACCGGAGGAGCGAGGCATGGAGGGATGTGGCAGAGACAGTGGGTGAAACTGGTAGGTTTTCGCCTGTTTGGGGATTTTATATCCAGTTTACTTCGTTTTAACATTGCTATTGCTTTGTATGTCGGGGGCGGGAGATTCATGTGATTGGTTGTTGGTCGTGTTGCTCGCAAAAAATCCCCAAGCTTTCAGACACGCCCAGCTCCAAGATTTTTCCAAAGCTGCTGTGTGGACGTACCGTCACTCTTTACGCACACATCATCCATTAGGTTACTTTACATCATTATTGTCATGGTGAGCTACCTTTTAAAAACATAGACGATAAAAACTAAAGTTTGGAGTTCAAAGTCCTAATCAAATATTTTGGGATTTTTACGATAGATTGACGGCATGCTACCCAACCATTTGTGTTTTGCTCAGGAAAACGGATAGGTGTGAAAGACCAGCAGTAGTACTTTGTTTTTGTAGATGAATCGTAAACACTTTAAATACTGACATGTATAACATCAGATAACCTGGTTGCTATACTCTCTAACCAGGTGTGCTCTACTCATAGAGTCTGATGGGTTTTACTTGTCCTAAAAAAGGCCACTTTACGGAGGCTCAGTCATTGCTACATGTTCATTTCTAAAGCCATAAACTCCCATCTGCTCTCTGATCACACGGAGAGTTGCAGGCAGCTATTGCCTGAGATCGCACGATGTGGTTTTGTTACATGTGCAAGGACTGACTTAGGTACGAAAGCTTTTATGTGCGCAGCTCCTCTTACTTGGAACAGTCTTCAAAAATATTTGAAAATTAGCAAATTGGTTCCACTGCCTGTTGATGATAATTGATACTGTTGGTACTTGTCCATGTCTCTAGGTATGTACATGTAGCCCTGTAAATACGATGTCCTTTTGTGTTATCTGTGTTATGTTCACATTGTAACCTGCTTGCTGCCATGTTGGACAGGTCTCCCTTGAAACTGAGATCCATGATCTCAATGGGACCATCTGGTTAAGTAAAGGTTTGATATTGAATATTATCAATCGCCATCAATAAAGCCATTGTCCTATATTCCTCAGATGAATTTACTTCTAAAAGACTGGTATCAATACCTCGACTTTGTAAAGAATAATAGATACTTAAGATATTCCTTATGTAGCTATGGGCAAATGGTAGGTTTTTCCAACGAAAATTGTTATTGTAGCACGTTTTTTCTAAGGTGACATTAGATGAGGGTAAAAAAAGGTAAATTTATGTCGACGTATGTATATGCTGTTTTCGTTTCCCTCCTCTACACTACATACATATCTCCATCTGTGCCCAGGAGTGCTTTAATCATATATGAAGGTGCGTAATAAGTCACTCATTGCTGCAGTGACCAAAACACAGGTACTTCAGTCACTGAACTAAGGCATGTCTAAAATGAAACCCAGTAAAAATGGCTTTAATAGTTAGCTTTCATGAATTTGCATAATGTTGCCCTAATTCTTACTTAACATGCAAATGTATGTAAATTAGCTTGGAGACAAAAATCTGAAGAACACCAAAGGCTCACAGTGGATTTACCATCAATGGCAAAACACGCCAACATTATCTAGAGAAATGAATTTGTTCCTCTGGGATGTTGGTTTAAATACAAACATGTCAACTCGCATAGGAAAGTCAGTGTTAAATAAAGGTCTTATAGTGCTTACAAATGCAGCATTTGGCCACCATGATCACCACCAACAGTGCAAAGGATAAATGCCACCTCTGTCGTGCTTAAACGTAATTCACAGTTCTAAGAATGAGGAAACACTTTCTGACATTTAGTCCAAATATTTACTGCACTGTTTCAAGGCTTAAAAAACTCCCTTTTTACGGTTTCTCTACCCGGAACCCAAACCTTCTTTTCATGCTCAGTGTTCAAATCAATGCAGGATGCCAGCTATCTCCTGAATGCACCTGCTGTGTGAAGAGCTCAACATGCAGGATATGTGACTGAAGTCCTGCCTAGACAGATGACTTCTACTGAAATATTATGCAAGGTCATTTTCACTCTATATTTTTGAGTCCTCTGTAAATACAATTATTTACCCCTTTGGGTGCTAAATTTCAGGAAAAGTACTGCAAACGGCAAGTTAAGAACGAGATTGCTGTAACCATCCATCCATCCATCTTCTCCCCCTTATCCGTGGTCGGGTCTCGGGTAGCAGTTCCAGCAGAGAGCCCCAAACTTTCCTTTCCCTCATCAACCAGCTCTGACTGGGGGATCCCAAGGCGCTCCCAGGCCAGCGAAGAGATATAATCCCTCCACCTGGTCCTAGGTCTACCCCTTGGTCTCTTCCCAGACGAGATTGCTGTAACATTATACGCAATTCAAGTTTTAAATACGGATAATAAAATCTGATTAGCAAATGTTTCTTCAACCTAATTCAACTGGACATCATCTTGCAATTGCAAAGAAATTCAAACCCTCAAAGACGAATCTCTGCGAGCCAGCTGCCCTCCAGACAGCTCTACATCTTGTAAGCATGAGTTGCCAGCACAGTGTGTTTTGCTGTTTCATGGCGGGAAGGCAGCAGTAGGACAAGAGAGGCCTGCAGGCTCAGACTTCTTTCATGGGGCTGAAAGGAGAGCCATGCTAAGCCCTTTTCACATGAGACTGGTGTCATAATGTACGGGGACTTCATGTTTTACCAGACAACCTCTGGATGGATTTAAATGTAATATAATATTTAGAAAATGCATTGTTTCCGTCTTTATAATGGTTAATGCAGTCACACAGGCTTGAATACAATATATCAGAGGATTCATATTTAAGGTTTATAAACTACACAAAAGGCGATTGGGATAATATAGCTTCTGGCCACCAGTGGCAGCACTAAGCCATCATTAGGTTTTCCTTGGATTGCATATACACAAAAGACCAACTTATGTATTATTGTCTTTATCATTTCATTTTAAAAGTCCTATATAAGATACCAACATTTGCATCACATAATATCATGATAATATGAATTACAGATACACTACACCAGGCGTCGATCGCAAAGGTAGTGTGGGTAGATCGTATGGCATTGAAAAAAAAAAGATATATACATTTCTTTTTTTTTTAAGTTAGCCTATCATCCACTTGATTGACATTCAGGTAAGCCAGTCTGAGTTGTATTGTGCCATACGGGTTCATGCAGTGATGAGGGGGCCTCACCTCCTCACCTGAAGCGCTTATGCGGCGCTATTATTGTACACAGTTTATCCGCCGTTAAGTCCACTAGCACCCCCCCCGACCCAGATTGGGCAGGGGCGGCCCTGTAGGTAGATCATTTGGGCTTGGTCATTTTAAAAGTAGCTCCCAAGCTGAAAAGGTGTGGGCACCCCTGCTCTACGCTAGCTAGTGCTGTCTTTAGTTGTAAACGTTCTCATTCACCACCGGGTCAACCATCTCATCCATATATGAACTCTTCTGGTTACAAAAACAAAGATTTCTGACAGTCAAATCAAAACCGTGTTCTCATTGGTTGACTTCAAGGTGTCTACGTCCAATTATTTTATACAGTCTATGATTCAACCCTTACATGACCGAACTCCCCACAGGGATCTTTCATCCCACTGATATCTCTCCTTCTAATCTGCTTTTGTCGGCTCATTTGTCCACCTTGGAGAAAATCGACCTTTACTTCCTGTATCATTAGCCCCACAAAGTTGAATTATGATCACACTCTCACCCATACATATTATCAGGCCTTATCAACACCATTAATTACCATCTATACGCCAACAGGTGTCACAAGACTGGATCCATATGCAGCTCTACCCTCCTATGAATACAAACTCATTACTGGATGTTTGGTTAGTGGAGTGTGTGTGTGTGTGTGTGTGTGTGTGTGTGTGTGTGTGTGTGTGTGTGTGTGTGTGTGTGTGTGTGTGTGTGTGTGTGTGTGTGTGTGTGTGTGTGTGTGTGTGTGTGTGTGTGTGTGTGTGTGTGTGTGTGTGTGTGTGTGTGTGTGTGTGTGTGTGTGTGTGTGTGTGTGTGTGTGTGTGTGTGTGTGTGTGTGTGTGTGTGTGTGTGTGTGTATTATGCATGCCTTTAGAATTGGGCCTTTTTTCTCCGTGATAAATAAATAAGGTTCTTTTTAAATAAGCTGTTTAGTAATGTCTTATTATTCCGGAGTGTGTTTGCGGTGGTTATTGTAGGTTGCATGCATGTGTAGATATTAATACATCGGACTGTATTATGCTCCTGACGGGCTGTGATTACATGTTTTCGTGCCTTTTGTTGTCGTTGGCGGTGGATGTTCTCGTTTCCACTGCCGAGGATGATGGGTAAATAAAAAGGTCTGTAAACACGTCCTCTTGTCATCTCTCCTTGCCTCCCACCCTCCTCCCCTTAAACACCCTCCTTGAACGTCCTACTGACTCCTCTCCTCTCTGTAGTGAGCCATGTGGCGGCTGTGTCATTTATGGCCTTAATGATATAGAGCTCTATTTAACATTTGTTCTTTGCCTCCGATTTTAGTCAGCATTTGTCGCAGCTGTGTGATCGCACAAATTGAACCAGGGCCTTTTTTCATGAATGTACTAAAGTCGTTTAGCATGGCATTGTGTGCTTTCATTTGGTTTCAGGAAATAGCAGTAAACCCTGATAGAAATGTCCATGACAACTTTTCTTCATTGACTTCGTGCCTTCATTCAAAGTGACTGACAGTAAGGGAACAATGAATATTTGCCGACATGTCGCCTGTCAAACATATCCCCGAAGCTTCAAATATGATAACAACTGATACCAAGAGGATAAAAACTAGCGAGCTTACATGGCAAGGCTCCAGGGGGAGTAACAGGACCTCAAGACGGAGTAGTCTTGTCAACGTTAATACGATTCGAAGGGCTGGCATAACAATATCCTGAGGACTGACTTTAAATGAAACTTTATGTTAGTTGTCAGTTTGTCTTAGAATGTCACTTTCAACACATTTGGGAAGATACTCGAATAGTGTTACAGTGTTGACGTATTTTGGCCGGCCAGGAAGTTAACACTGTAAGGGCCCCCACAACAATGGGCTTTAAACATATTACATCACAGCTCCATGCCTAATGCGACTCCTGTTTTTAGCACACATAGAAGCCTAAGAAATGTATGAGTTTGGTATTTACCAACACATTTGATGTCTTCAAACAAATCTTCTGTTAACCACAGACCCTTATTTCAGGCGTTACAAAATGTTTTTGACTTTGAGACAAAGCACCAAAAGTGGTAACATGCTAACTCATTTCTGGGTTTTAGGACTTCCTGCACCATCTTATAAACCCACCAAATGTGCATGTTAGAAAAAATCACTTCCCCCTTCTGTCGGGTGAAAATCCGACATAGTGTCGACTGTGCTGTGATTGGCTAATACTTGTTGCCAAGTCCTTGTGATTGGATGAGTTTTTTGCAGTGACAGATTGTGGATGAAGCATTCATGTTACAAACTTGGTTAGTTTGCTACCTAGCTTGTAATTCCACATTACTATTAAACAAACAAATATAACTACACAACTTCTCATTTCAATGTCCTGCCTTTCACCAAACTAAGACCGGCTAAATTGTGAAAATATGAGGGATCCAGAGTTTGCTTATCCCTGCTTTCTTTGGATGTCTTTCGCTGAGGACACCAGAGGCCTACACGCCGCTGTGTGGACGGGCCGTTATGGAATACTTTCAAATGAATGATAATGGAGAGGTATCACCATCAACTTTATGGGAGGCTGGAAAAGCAGTTATTAGAGGGGAAATAATTGAAATAACATCGAGGCTGAGAAAGGCCTGGAACAGCAACAAAGTTTGGAGAGTAAAATTAGAGAATTGGAGGCAGAACGTAAAAGAACATCCAACAATAGCACCTTACTTGAACTAAAAAGAAACCGATGTAAACTGGATGAACTTCTGACATACAAAGCAGAAGGAGCTCAACACAGAGATACTATGAAATGGAGCAAGTCGCCTTCTCGCAGTCCAACTCAGAAAGGCCCAGACAAATAGCATCATCTCTAAAATAAGACACCCTAATTCTGTTGGCAAACCCATCAGAGATAGCAGGAGCATTTGCAGATTATTATGAAAAGATATATGATGACTCAGACTCTAAGCTTACAGAATCCAAAGCACAACAATTTCTTCATAGATTGCATTTACCATCATCAACAAAGGAGGAGGCATCTAAAATGATACAGCCAATTTCATTGCAGGAAATATCTGACACTATAAACACTTTGAAAAATAACAAATCCCCCGTACAGACGGGTTTCAGGTGAATTTTATAAATGTCTAAAAGAAGAGATTACCAATATTATTTAAAGTTTTTAATGATGCTCTATCTTCAGGTAATCCACCCAGAACTTGGTCTGAAGTCATTATATCTGTCCTACATAAGGAGGGCAAAGATCCCACTTCATGTGAGGGATATAGGCCAATTAGCTTGCTTTGTAGCGATCTAAAAATATTGACGAACATACTGGCTCGGAGAATGCAAAGACGTATAACCAAACTTATCAAACCGGATCAAACAGGTTTTATCCCATGTAGGCAAGGGGCTAATAATATTAGGAGAACATTACATCTCATATCATGTACTAAAAACAATCCTCAACCAACCATGAAGCTTAGATGCACAAAAAGCTTTTGATCGGGTCAAGTGGAGCTTTTTATACAACACACTGGATGCTTTTGGGTTTCAATCGACCTTCATAGATTGGATACAAATTGTGTACAGCTGTCCAAAATATTAGAGTAAATGGCTGTTGCTCAGATTTTATTAACCTTAAAAGAGGAGTTAGGCAAGGAGATTGTTTAAGTCCGTTACTATTTGCCGCAAGTATCGAACTGAAGACTACATTACAAAGACTACAACTGAAAACTGACACATTCGACGAAAAATGGTCCCCATTAATACAAGCAACACCAGATCTCTAGCAGCGCCTCTTTACTTATTTCTTTGTATTTATTTTATTCACTGCACTTGTACTTGTTTCATCTGGATCGTAAAGCACTGGCTCTTACTATCACAATGGTTCAGGTATTGTGTGATCATGTTTCCGATGAGGGGGAGTGATAATGTCTGTAATGTTGATAATGTCCTACAGCGTCTCCAGCGGTTCGAGCGGTCTTGTGTGGACGGAAGACTTCTTTGATATCAAATCCGGTTAGTTTTCGTCTCTGTGTGGCTCCAGCCTTAGTCTTCGTGTGGCTCCAGCCTTAGTCTTTGTGTGGCTCCAGCCTTAGTCTTCGTGTGGCTCCAGCCTTAGTCTTCGTGTGGCTCCAGCCTTAGTCTCCGTGTGGCTTCCAGCCTTAGTCTTCGTGTGGCTCCAGCCTTAGTCTCCGTGTGGCTCCAGCCTTAATCTAAACTTTGCTTGGTCCTTTCATGAAAGATCATAAGAGGAATAATGTCTGTCTTTTCCCCTCTCCTCTTCTTATCTGTAGTCATTTCCTCATCTACTTAACACAGTCCTCCTTTCACATTGTAATGGCAGCAGTCTTTGCCCCATTGACGTGCTGGTAGGAACCATCAGCAGGTAATTACAAAGAGAAAGGATAAGAACATGTGTAAAGAAACGGAGAGGAAAGGAGATACAGACACACACAGGCTTAATAAAACAGACTATAAATGGTATTAAGGAATTATTTAGATGCTTTAGCAATGTTGCCTATGAAACATTTATGTTGATAAGCAGTTTGTTGATTATCTATACAGTCTTGTTAATCATACTTAAGAAGAACACCATGCTGGATTTAATGGGCCTCCAGGGAAAATGGGGAGATGGGGTAGACATGCCGGGTGGGCATGTTTGGGGTGGGTTCAGAGAGTCTTCAAGAGTGCATTTTGTAAACAAATCTTATAATTGCATATCAAATGCAGGCCATATTCAGTGTGTACTATTCTTGCAACGATATGGACTCCATATTCCTGCAATTGACTCATGGTAGGATTACTGATCTGGCTTACTGGTTACAGCCCAGGAACCCAAAGTCTCCGGCCAGCCCCCCTTAACTTCACCTATAACATGTTACAGAGAGAAATACATACACGCCTGGAAGAGAATAAAAAACCACAAAGAAACCGCAAACAGTGACTTCTCAAGTACAAAGACTTTGGGTCCTACGTAGGAGCGATGGGGTTTGGCTTCACCCATAAATAGTTGTATCTTACCAATGGATAAAATGACTGTCAATTATGAAAGTGGTTGCCCATGAAGAACATTGTATTATCAACACATCTCTGCAGATCCTGCAGCTGATCCATCAACACCTTAGCACTACCAAGCATGTTAGCCTTTTGTAGCTCTTCCTTTTGGTTGAACAGCTTGTAACCAGGCTATGATGGTTAAATAGATCAACGTATGCTTCAGATACTTGATTGAAATGTATCTCTCTGAGGCTTTTCGTTCCTTTTAGCACCAACTGCTGGCTTCAGCTGAATACGGACACATTCAAAGGGGTCAACATTGTAGCTCAACTGAAATTGAAACTTACTTTGTGGACTCCAGAATGCTTTTTGCATCCTTTTACGGCCCGTCCACACAGCGGCGGGCGTGTGTCTGAAGCTCGACCAACAACCAATCACATGAATCTCCCGCCCCTGACACACAAGCAGCGGTTTGATTGGCTAGAGCTTGTACTGGCATATGATTCGATTGGCTGACGCTTCTGCCGAGGCTTCAAAAGTTGAACATTGCTCAACTTTTGCAGCGAGCCACGCCAGCAAAGCTCCGCGTCGCTTCCCACAATGCAGTTCGGCGAAAAGTGACGTCAGCCCATTCAAAGTGAATGGTGAAGCGTCAACGCACGCCGCTGTGTAGACGGGCCGTAAGTGTTTGTGTTTTATACATTAAGTTTAACATTAACAGTCAGTTGTAAGAGATCGTAATTGTAAAAGAAGCTGTAAATTAATCAAACACTTACCTAAGTCCGTAACCCATCAAAACCTACAGAAAGCTTAGTTAGGAGGTATTTAGCAAATTAACTTATTCACTGTTCACATTTTTTTTTTTATCAAATCAAATCAAGTTTTATTTATATAGCACATTTATAAACGATTTTTGGTCGAGCCAAAGTGCTGTACATACAATTAAAATAGCCTACAGTAGAGACACTTTACAGCAAATACAACAGCACAGATTGTTCAGAATATCAGTATGAGAAAAACCACACCCTCTGTCTTTAGACCCTCTGTCCTTAGACCCTGTGTCCTTAGACCCTCTGTCCTCAGACCCTCTGTCCTTAGACCCTCTGTCCTTAGACCCTCTGTCCTCAGATCCTCTGACCTTAGACCCTCTGTCCTTAGACCCTCACATCGTACAAGTAAACACTTCCAGAGAAAACCCACAGTTTAAAGGGAACATGGGAGAAACCTCAGGGAGAGCAACAGAGGAGGGATCCCTCTCCCAGGACGGACAGACGTGCAATAGATGCCGTGTGTAAATCCAAGAGATAATACATTTTACAGCATATAGACCGAATGTTAGGAAATGCATGTGTCTGTAATAAGAAGATGAATCCACGAGGATGTCAGCTACAATCCTGTGGAAGCCATCAGGGAAGCAGCATGACAAGACCCAAGGCAGGACCGCAGAGACAGGTTCAGCCACGACCCGAAGTCCACGACTTAATCCAGAACTCAGGATAGAGGATCCAAGACACAGGACTACAGCAAGAGGATCAGCCTCGACTCCGCATCCCGGCGTAGATATAGATACAAAACAAGAACAAAGATTTGGCTGGGTTAATCGGAACAAGAGAATACACAGACACAGACAGAAAGGGAAAAGGTCATTGGATCAAAGTTATTCTTGATAACCCTCTAGAAAGATCTCATAACTCCTATAAAAACTCTAAATAGCCAAATCCCTTTCTTTATTTTACTAATTATGAGTCATCAAGCTGCCAGCCCTCAAAGTATATCAGTGGGTGTCCTGGCAGAAATTAAGTGTCCCACAATCCCCTTTAAATGTGATTTGAAACCTGAAAGGGCCAACTTCATGTCAGGAATAAATGTAATTGATCCAACAACATCAAAATAAAAGATCTTGAGAATAAAGAGAAACTATGTTCTTCTCTTGTAATTGTCTTCATTGTCATCAACTCATCTCTCTTTCCATCGAAGGCCAACTTCACATGGTTTTGAAACACACAATCACTTGCTGAGTGGCTTCTCATCTTCTGTGATTTCCAATAGCCATTAGCTAGTGCCCTCGGCTCATCACCGTACAACAAAGTGACCTTTGTGTTTCCCCTCATGTAATTATGAAAGCAATCACAATGCAAGAATGATGTCTTTGAAGTGTTCCTGCAGAATGATGTGTGTTGATGACATAAATGCTTCTGTGTGCAGACTAATCAATGTTGAATGTGCATTGGTCACAAAGCAGTGACACACCAAACCGTCCAATAAGAGAACACCCTGCCAATGACAGCTTTCATGGTGTCAACGCAAGTTCTGTAATGAGGTCTGTTCAGTTACTGTATGTGGTCTGAC
Source organism: Pogonophryne albipinna (assembly GCA_028583405.1). Taxonomy (NCBI): domain Eukaryota; kingdom Metazoa; phylum Chordata; class Actinopteri; order Perciformes; family Artedidraconidae; genus Pogonophryne; species Pogonophryne albipinna. The sequence goes on along the minus strand of CM053244.1, from coordinate 4,854,823 downwards.
ATCCAATAGCAGGCTCAGTTTGCCTCAAAAACAAAACCTGATTGGAGTATGTGTGGAAAAAAGAGGATGACACTAAAACAGACATGATTAAGTACAAACTGGTATTTTTTAAAACTCTTAGGTTAGCAATATGTTATTATATACACACACATTATATTACACTAAGTCAGCTACTTGTATGGTGTCTTTTGGGCAGCGAGGCTCCTCTTACGATTCCCCGATCAAGTAAACGTGAAAAGTGTTGTTTCTATAAGGGTATTCATTGGCTAAAAAAACTATCACTTTTAGTTGGATTGACAGAGCAGAATGTCCTGATAGGGCTGCCCCTTGCTAGGACACCGTTGGGTCCTAGCACATCGTGCTCGGGCCCTAAAAATATATTTTATGTTTTGTGATAATTTTTTCTGCTGTACCGACCTAAAAACCGAGGTACGTACCGAACCGAAATGTTTGTGAACCGTTACACCCCTAGTTAGCAATATGTTATTATATTTCATTTACACTACGTCAGCTACTCGTATGGTGTCTTTTGGGCATGAAGGCCCTGGACATTGCGACGGACAACTGGGAGAGGTTGGCGGAGGACCGGACGAAGTGGCGCCAGCAGCTGCGCGAAGGTGGTGACAGACTTGACAAAGACTGGATTCGTGGACATACTGTATCTCTCTGATTGCACTGTACAATCTCTTGTAGATTTTAACTTTTAGTTGAAGAACATTGACAGAGCAGAATGTCCTGATAGGGCTGCCCCCTGCTGTGTGGCTGCAGTGCTGTCACTCAATGTAAACAAATGATGTTGCCTTCAGCTAATCAGGCACAGAAACATGGAAACATACCAAGGTAGATAAATACATGCACCGCCCGGGAATCGAACTAGGGTCACAAGAATGGGAATCTTGTATGATACCACTACACCAGCAGCGCTCTATCTTATCCCGGCCTGCACTCAGACTGAAGCAAGGGAGGGGGCTTTATGTGTCAGTGGAGGAAAGGCACTCCAAAGCTGAGGTGAGAGGGACCGGAGTGCTCAGCAGGGGGATTGAGGCGGGGAGGGAGGACAAAGGCATTGGAAGCAGTGGGGGGGTGTTGAAGCCAGGCTGTGTGGTGGAGGTGACAGCTGAGGGCTTGGAGAGAGTCCCTGTTGAGCTGGAGGAGTTCAGCCTGGATGCAGATAAGCTAAAGCTAACAGTGTGTTCTTTTTGCTCTTCCAGAATTTGATTCAGTGTGTTTTTTTTCAGTTTAAGGTTATATTCTTTGGCCCTGAAATAAAAGAGCCTCACAGAAACGTGTAGAAAGACTAGAAGCTAGTTTTTCAAAATGCCACTATCTTTGGATTATATCACAACCTTTCCCTTTCTGTGTCGGAGCACATTACACTATCAACAATGAAACTAACACACACACATTCTCCCACACCAAACCTTGTTGGTATGTTGGCCTTTTCATACTATAAGGATTTGATGAGATAGGTTGTGACACGCTAGCATTTAGCGGAGTTCTACCAGCTCCTGCTTAGCGCAGCCATTGGGAAAGGTCAATGCTAATGCTGGCTGGTTAGCTCATACGCCTCGATTTCTGTTTCACTCGCTTTGCCTCTTCCTCCCTTGGGGCTTTCACACCAGGGCCGGTTCGGAGCCTGACAAGCACAGTTTTTTTCTGTTCACACCGCAGCGGAGCCGCCTCTAAGCTCCGGAATCCGGTTTGTTGCAAGCACCAAAAACATTTCGGTCTAGAAGCAAGAACCGCATACGTCACGCTTACGTCGGAGGGGGGCGAGATTAACCTGAGCTAACAGTTAAAGGCGAGTACGGCAAATAAAAGTTGTAACAAGCAGTAGTGACTAGAACGCAACCACACTTATAAAAAACACACTTTATAAAGTCAGGCAACACTAACCAGGCTTCGTGTGATTCTGTTTATTTGTACCTTACTTTGACCATCCGTTCGCTGTCATTGATCATTGTGGAGAGAGGCAGACGTTTTGTTTTGTGTTATAGCAGCTATCGGATGGAATCAATACATGGGCTGCACAGGTTGTCATGTCCGACTATCACAAGTAGAACCATAATGAAAAATACGCCGGTAAAATGTGCCTGTAGAAAACGGCTTATGCCACAATAGGATAGCAACAAGTAGTCAAGATAGTCAGTTATGCTAACATCACCCATTTTCTACTAGAGAAACTTTCAGAACGGCATTGTGATGCCAAACAGCGTCAATTCAGACTGAAACACATTCACTTGGGGAACTGGGGATATGTATCAGCTGCTTGTGTGACAGTCAGACAGTGAATACTTTACAGCGGCCGCTGCCACGAGTTAACGGGAGAATAAACTCCGTTGGACGAGCAGCACTGCAGCGGTCGGTAAATGTAACGCATCAATGAACCACGGCACTCTGGAGAAAAGTATAAGTTTGGAGAAGTCGTTATTTAATTTAATCTGTCTTCGTATGATTACAAGCAACACGCTCATCGACCCGACGCAGTCCCCCATTGTTGTTGTAGTGAACGCCGTTGGGGAGAAAATCAGCGACGTAAACGGTGACGTCATGACGCAGCGGCGGCAGCACCAGTCGGGCTCTGGTTCCGAACCAGAAAAGCTCTAGCACGGAGCTAGAACGGGAACCGCGTTGGTGTGAAAGGGGTATATGGGAAGTTTCTTGTTGTTCAGAGTTCTACACACTCACATTGAATGGGATTTCCAATAAAACCCTGCGTCCCACAATAGGGAAAAGGAGGTTATAAATTCCCCACTGGAGCATTGCTTTGGCTCCATATCTTTGCTCAAGGACACTTCAGCAGAGCAGATGTGTGCTGACACAGAGGTTTGAACCCCGCTCATCCATTTAAAGGCGCTCACTAAAGCCCAAGTGCAATCAGGCATGTTTATTATTTTTGCAGATTCACGCTTTTTCTGTTTTGCTAAGGGTATTACGGGTGATTAGGCTTCAGCACGGCATTGCTGACAACTCACTGCTGCCTGGCCGCCTTGTTAGTGCATCCAGAAAGGTCACAGCTAATACACTGCAGTTAGCTTGGGCTGGATACTGTGGTGCTGGATGTCCGGTCGCTGAATGAAAAGTCTCCTTGAACATAAAGTACGTTTTTTGTTATTTTTATCTAACAAGCCAAGTGTGCAGTTAACTGGCTAAAACCAAAAAGAAAATGTTTTGTTCGCACACTTCCAGTTGGATATTTAATAATGTATAATACAAACATTTGCTTGATAACCTAATCTTTTCCATGAAGAGTTTCTGGGTGCCATGCTAACCATTCATCTCTTGTTCAACCAGAATAACAGCCGTGTCCACATTAGGCGATTTCACTTAGAGAGAACCATTTCAGAAAAGGCCATTTGAGCCAAGTGCTTTACAAAGGCATTGAGTTATATTAAACATAGGATATGAGCCAAACAAATAAGCAGTTAAAAATGAGAGACATTGATTTCATAAAAGCAATAAACACACTACTCGTTTTACAGTAGTGTTCGTCTGCTTTAAAATCACTGGAGATGATGCCATCGTGACGGAGTTTGTCTATAGCCTTGACCAGGTCACCCTACAAAAACACGCTGTACCACTCTATACGTCTTGTAACATATAAAACATATAGTTAACTAGGTTCAAATCTTGATTTTCATTGGAGGAGGTCTTTGAAGATTACGATATAAAGTGTCTACAGATTTCTAATTGCATGAATACTTCGGCAGAATGTTGGGGTAGTTCTAACCTTAGGGCTGTATTTGATAATGGGGAACACAACAATGTTTCTGAACAGACTGTGTTGGCCTCGCTGGCATAATTCTTTGTTGGTTCAGCTTCTACTTCATTAGCAGACAGTTCTTTTATCTATGATCAACCCCTGCTTAGATACAACAGATACATCCTGTGGTGTCCCTCAGAGCTCGGACAAAGTGCAACATTATGCGGGAATATTGCCGGAGAGCATCTTTCATAATCAACTGAATAGCAACAAGAATATTAATTTGTATTTATGGATGGGCACTTGTAGCCATTTAGCTCTAACTCTGCTTCACGGCCCATGAACGTTCAGTTATCCAATCATGGTGCGCACAACATCGCCAATGAGCCGTAACATATGAGCCATCTCATTTTTGGAAGTGAATGTAAACAACATCTTCTAAGACAACAAATAAATTATATTCAGTTACAATAATTATGTGACGAATGAGAAAAGCATCACTTTTCTCTTACATTTCAGTTTGGCTGGTGGAAAGTACAATTTAGTTTCATGGACAAGTCATTATAAAATAGACATATTAGCTTGTTGTATGAAAACAAAGAAAAGCATTATGGAACCAGGCAAGGTGGGGAATACTCCGTTTTATCACTTTAAGACATTTGCGAGAAAAATAAATTGAACCTCTTTGAGATTGAAGTCACAAATATAGGAGAAAGAAACTTGAAAGATTATTTTTCTTTTGTCGAGGAGCCACATTGATTCACTTTGCTCGGTAGGATCAACCTTATTCTAAAACGGGCTGTAAATAGGGAATGTCATGCACATAGGTGAGACATTTCAACATTTAAAACAGTATATCTTTTCTTCTGCATTGGACTGATTCTGGACTAAAATCACGAGTACTGCCTTATTATGGAGTGAGATTTGGGTCAATATTCTAGCGCGTAAAACAAGCTACTCACGAGCGGAAAATGTGCTTTTACACGCGCATGAAATGACCCTCGTGCGCAGATTAAACCCCCGCGAGTGGCTATGCGAGAGACAACCCTCTTGCTCGCACGCGGGAGTGTCAGCCTCACTCGCTCGCGGAGTCTGTTTGCGCGCGCGTGAAAAGTTTCTGGCACTTTGGGGCGGAGCCACTGGACTTTGATTGACAGCTGCCAGGAAGCCTGGAGTTGCCAGGTTTGATAAATGCCTGAACTGCCAAGAGCCGAGGAGTGACAGCTGCAAGATCAGTTGGACGAGACTGAATGGTAAAGTTGTCCATAAAAAAACATTATATTCGTAAAGTGTACAGCTAATATATATATCAATTAATTTGATATAAAACAATATATTTTTGAATGGGCTGTATCGGTCGAAAATTGCTAGCTACTGTCTGCTGTACACTCTTAGAAGGGATGTGTCAAAAATGACACAACATGTGTTGAATTTCATCACACCTACAGAGTGTGCTCAGGGACAACATGTGTTGTGTTGATTTATGTGTAAATCATTTTTACACACAAAATGTGTTACATGCCCCTAACACACAATGTGCACATTTTGTGTCATAAATGTGTAACCAGAATTAACATTTGATTGTGTTATATCTGCACATTGTGTGTCAATGACGATTACTGGAAGCACCAGGTGGTGGATATGGTTTTTATTCAAAAATCAAATGCAAGAATACATTCATTGGACATTTATTTACAAGGATTTCATTAGCACAATATCTCATTAAGAAAATAATTGTTAACATTTAAAAACATTAATATTTTTCTAATTCATCAAATGTTGACAGAACAGATAATTCATAAAATCACACCTAAAAAACCCTTGGTTAAAACAAACTTAATCTGCAGCAAACTATTGTTGTAAATGACTTTCAGCTGAGGGAATATGAGATTCTTCACAAGGACCACCTTTTCAGTGTTGGATGGATAATTAAGGATACAAATGAATGACAAGTGAGCTATTTATTTTTTATTTTTCAAAAAGAATACAAAAAGTTCTAGCATACAAATATTACAAATGCGTGATAATAAAGCAATTGGTTATAAAGAATGTCCTTTTGTATCAAGCAAATAAAAAAACTATTTTTACAACCAATATATCACTTAAATGCAACAATTATATATAAACACATTTCACATTCATACACCTACAATGCCTCTCCACCAAGTCAGAGATGCAAACTTTGACAAGTTTAAGCCTGGTCTTCTCCGTAAGAATGCCATTAGTTTGCAGTTCGTCAAATACTTCTGGAATTTTCTTCTTCAGTTATAGGCCATTCAGAAGAACTGGTTCTTGTGTAGGCCGAACAAAACAATAAGATAAGCACAGCACAAAGTAAAGTTCTGGCCTCTGTGATTTTTTTTTTCTGAGAGAGAGAGAGAGAGGGAACGTGTGTATGTTTCTGGAAGTGAAAAGAGGAAGCAGAAAAACAGAGGTCTGTGATGTATTTTGTGAAACAGAAGAACAGCTAAATAAATGCAACGGCCTCCCAAGAAGAGCTTGCCTCTCTCCAGTCATTTAAGCTAAAGTGGGTTATTGAACCTGAAGCTTGTTGCTTCTGCCCTCCTCGACTACGGTCTGGGAGCCGACCGGAAAGTTCAACACACAGATGGCCAGTCCGCCCCTTTGTAGCATATTATTTCGATGAGAGATGAGCAGATCGCCACTGGGCTTTCAACTAAAGACACAGCCACGCAAAAACTGCGGCATTTGTACAGCTCCTTATGGGTACTGCAATTAGTGAAGTGCTTTCCTCCGTGGTGAAACGATCAGCACCACGGAGGAAAGCGGCAGAAAGTCACCTGGAGATAAAGAGAGCAGGGCTGCGCTGCGTGCATGGCTTCCTTCTGCAGGTAACGGGGAGACGCGCTCTGGCGGCGGTCTCGTTCAGGATCCGAAAATACAATTTAAATATTTTGGGTCTACGTCAACCCTAAAAGAGGAGGTGCTGTAGACGCTAAATACCGTAGCTAAACACCAATCATACAACAGCAACGATGAAAGACTGTAGCCAAGGCAGCAGAGCTCTGAATATAGCTCTTGTTACACTCACTCACTCACTCACTCACACACACACACACACACACACACACACGGGCTGCTCAATTATGGCAAAAATCATAATCACGATTATTTTTGGTCAATAATTTATATCACGATTATTAAATACGATTATTCATTGACTTTGAAAACATCCATTTATTGAACAGTATCTTTTTAACTGTTGATTACCCTAACGTACAATTCAACTGAAAACTCAATACAAAAATAAATTAAATGACATATCAAAATAATAAATATCAATAAACAAGATCAACAAATATTTTGGAGCGCACTTCCACAAGCGACTAAACATATAAATATGATAAATAAAAATAAATTAGACTTAAATTAATTAGATCAAATATGTTGCAGTGCACTGTCACAACCTAGCAAAGCAAAATAATCGTTTTTTTCGATTATGTTGTTTTCGTAATTGCGATTAAAATACGATTAATTGCACAGCCCGAACACACACACAAGCACACAGAGTGTGGATGGATCCAATGGATTTCGGATCCTTAACAGCTATGCTGTGCCCATGTATAGAATCATTTTACAGTACTATGTCCTCTGTTAGTGACTGACAGGATGACATAAGAAAATGAAGGACCACAGTGTTAACATGTAGAATACAAGTTTACCTAGATTACCCTGTCAGTGTGCTATTTAGCTAGCAAACATTAGCTGGGTGATTCTCATATTCCAAGCAATGAATTAATGTAAATGAATGTAAAACTAAATATATATATATATATTATTTGTCCTGTTTCCTTAGACTAAAATGCGCAAAGCGGCACAGGACCTGTTGGCCATACTGAAGGCAGAAGCGAGTGGCGGTATGTTTTATATATTGTATTTATTTTGACTTGGATACTGGAGGACATTGGCAGCTTGGAAACTTTATGTTAGCCTGTGTATAAAAGCAGAGATGTAAATATTAACTCAAAGGATTCTACCTGAGGTAACGAACATGGTATTTGTGTATAACCTATGAATATAGCCCATAAATGTTACGTTTTTGACATCATGTACCCTACATCATGTTTAATGAAAACTGAAGACCAGGGACAGTCAGGGGAAAGCAGACAGTGCAGGAACACCAGCAAACCCTGCCTGTTCGTGTTGGAGCAGGGAGTTCTGTTCAGGACCAAATGACCAGGGGCCTCATTTATAAAGGGATATACGCTAAAAAAATGTCGTACGCCAGTTTCTACGCAATGTTTCCGATTTATAAAATACTAACTTGATGGGAAAACGTGCGGTCCTCCACGCAAACTCTAACCTATGCGTACGCACTAAGCACAACAACGGGAGAGACGAGAAACTGCGACACCGTTGGCAGAAGGAAGAATGGAGAGAAATATGTGGAAATAATACCATAAACAAAATGTTACCTCTCATTTATCATATATGAAGAATTCATGTTCAAACATTGATTAAAGCTGATCTTAAAATGATGAAACAAACGCCTGTTTGAGACTCCTCAGTGCACACAAACACATAACTTGGAGAAATAAATAAATACGGATATGTTATTTAAAACCACCTCGAATATGTTGTGTTAATGTTATGAAATGTTTTCTCATAAATGATGCGGTAAGCAGGAGGACAGAATTACGTCTAAACTGATGCCGTTTTGCATTTCTAGGTTGATACGAGCATGGTTTTATATACTACCATGATTAATCGTGTTTTATGCCGTTTGCTAAGACTTGATAAGTCGCTCGTAAAACACAGGAGGTATGGAAGCTAAGAACACCATATGTGGTAAATTGTACAGCTATAACACAACACATTAGTTGTATTTCCTTTAACTGATGGATATAGGGTTGCTGCGGGGGGGTTGAGACCATGGTTGAGACGCACACGCTGCAGTGGAGACGCTGCGCACATTTGATCGACAGCTGGGACACAAACCACCAAATACAAAAACATAATTCAGATCCAGTCGTCATGACTCCACTCCGGAGGGATTCCCCGATCACTTCTTACAGTCTCTCATCAAGGAGGTGTCTCCTGTCCCCGGTACAAACACACTGCCTGAGGAAGGCTATGTGTATTTTTTTTGTCATGAACTTTTTTCGGACCACTTATTTATTTATTTTGGTGACGATCCGACCTCCATGCTGCTACTCTGGTTCAAACTGCATCCACCAAACAATATGATTTATCTCGACCTCCCCAAAATAACCAAAATCTGACACGGTGTGAGACGTCTTTTTTAGCTGTTCTGTCGTCATTTCCTGCGATCTCCTTCATGCAGTCAGTCAGAATGAATGAATGGGCGTTTCTTTGACTATTTATAGGCAAATATGGGCGTTACGTGAAGCCCGCAAAAGCTGCACCGCATTTCGAGTCGATTGTGATTTATAAAGGGAAACCGGCGTAGGAAGTGCTGTACGCACTTTCCTCGCCGGTACGCAATGTTTGGTGAATCGGAAAATGTCGGGAAATTTCTGTACCTATTTTTTGGATTTCTACTACGTAAGCAACGGCGTTATAAATGAGGCCCCAGGTTTGAATGTTGTTATACTGTATATACAATTCCCATGTTAGCCTGGACCTGTTATTCTTTTGAAAGGATTCAAGCCAGGGAAATATACAATTATTTCTGTTAAAGTTCGTTCCACAGTTTTGCCGCTTTTGTATTACTTCAAATGTCATCTACACCCTGTCTTTCAGGTCTTTTCCTGGACTATTCCGGTCAATCAAAAACGTCAGATCCTTTCCCAGAAGTGAAGAAAAGAACAGGCCCTAAAACTGTTCGTGTTCCATTCTTCTTCCTCGCCTCTTCCTCCGAGAAAACCCCTAAGCCCTCTGAGGAGCTTATTCTCTTGCAGGCTGGGCTGGGAAGAAGGTCTGCACGTGTCCCGGAGGATGCTGACCATAAGGAGGTAAATATGACTCTTTGGTTTTATAAGAGCAACAAAATAAAATTGGAAAAGAAAGTGTGTTCTCACAATCACTTTATCAGAAAGTTAGATATGTTAGTGTTAAGACTGATATCATAATGAGTAATGTGCATCCAACAGGCATGCAAACTGTCTAATACAATTAAAGAACATTTTGTTAACCCCTATTTGCATTCTTTTAATCAATAGATTACAAATATCCTTTGTGAGGTCTACCCCAAGATGGCTGAGCTAGAGGGAGCCTGGCTTATACACAAGGCTACGGGGAAAAAGCAGAAGATTCAATTTGTATTTTATTTATTACAAGCTGATTTAAGAATGTTTCTAATAAAAGTAATTGATTTGAAAAGTATGATCCTTCCAACAAACCGTATAAGAGAAATATATGTTTCAACCCCAACAGAAGGATCTGGTCAAAGAAAGATGTGTGTAATATCCCCGGAGGAGGGGGGCTACTCAGGGGCCAGTCTCGTGCAGGCCTGGGGAGGCAAGGGTTGCCTCTACATAATGCCCATCCAGCACACTTTGGACACTTCTCCCTTGGCCCTCACAGCTCCAGAGTTCGAGAGCATGCCAAAGGCACGGTGCATGACGTGTTATAAAGATGTGCCTTTGCAGCTGCTTACAATGCATGTACAGAGTTGTAGGCCGGAGCAGATATCTGGCCCAGAGCTTGATGCCCCTTTTGAGGTAAGGCATGCTGAATGAAACATACATTGTCTTTTCTGCCTGTTTGATGTACAGGTGTTTAAAATATGTCAGCACAGTTCCCATCAGCCCATCATATATCACACGTATAACATTGTTTTGTTGGTAACTCTATATCTTTATAACTCCTGTTATTGTTTGATGTTTGCTCTTATAGACCCACACAGATGAGTCTGATGGTGATGTCCAGTTTCTCAACACCACAGGGGACAATGACAATCAAGTAAGCAATCGAAACTTAGGTTTCATCCTTGTTCGTATTATTTCATACGTTTGAGCATCCAAACGCATGATGTGAATTAGTTACACTGACATTTTACAGGTGTCCACTGATAAGGCAACATCATCGGGTCATAAGGTGAGGAGACTACAGTGCTACAATACAGGCCTTTCTTTTTAGTATATCTTTTTTAAATACTTTTTTGTGTCTTAATGGAAAAAATGTTGATGTGATCTTCTTTTTTTGTTGTAAATGTTTCTCTTATGTCACAGGTTGCTTGTCCGGTGTGTGGAGAACTCTTTTCACAGGCGGTCATAAATATCCATGCAGAATTCTGTGGGGTTACAGAGGAAAAGTATTTTCAATAAATGCATGTCTAACATTGTTGTATGAATTCCTTGTGCATTAGGATTTGCATTCCTTTGGAGAGTCACTTTATTTGCCCCCCTTTTACTGAGGCCATCCTACATTTGAACATTTTATGGATTCAGGTTTCATTTATGGATATTTAAAACATGTTACATCTTTCCAGCGTCATTAACGAGGAAGAGCCAGAGCCAAGCACCACTGACCGGACCGGACCGGACCAGAGCAGGTATGCAGAAAATCTATTGAGAAGACATTATGTTTACCACCAGAGCTGAATGCTTTAAAATATTGTTTTTCTTTGATGTAGCTTGTCAGACCTCCTGGACAACTAAAAAATGTTTAAAATAAATGTCACAAGGCAAGATCTACTTCAGAGGGGCCTGAAACAGTGGGCGAGGCAGAAACAGGCGTCCCCCAGAACACCATCGATCAGGGGGCTCTGAGGACAGAATTCCTCACTGGCATGTGGTCCCCGTTAAGGCTGACACCATTCGTTAAGTGCAAATGTCCTATGTTGCCAATGTGAATAATCTTGAATTTCTTCTTTCCTCTTTACAGAAATGGTCCGGGCAATTGAGTCAAGATGTTTTGAAGGGGACGAACGGGAAAACCCAAAGTACAATGTGTCAGCATATCAGGACAACACGTTCAGGTATGTAGCGCTATGTATTGTATGGTAGTCATTGTATTTTTAAATTACGCATAATATTTCAAAGAATATATATGTTTTTCCATCAATATCAAAAGGTACTGTGGAGAGATTTTTGCTGCTAGTGTGGTGCAGGGGGGGCCGGCACCACATGTTCTAACCCATCACACCTACCATTATCTCTGCCATGGGCAGCTGGACAAGGATGTTGTGAAAGCAGGAACAGCATCAGTCGATATGGAGAACTTGGTCACTGAGGTATTGAAACATTTTCAAATACACATACCTTTTCCCTCTCTTGAATTTAAATGTATCAGAATAAGTGTTCCTTCTTTGTCAATGCCTCATCAGGTTCAAGATGCAGAAGAAGACAGCCTAATGGCTCTCACTGCGGTCAGTGAGAGCTATGACTCTGGGCCCATCAAGGCGGACCGCAAGAAGGACATTCTAGATCAGGGGTGCCCACACTTTTTTGGCTGGTGAGCTACTTTTGAAATGACCAGCTCACCGAGGTCTACCAACCAAAAATAAAATCCCAAATTGCAAGTGTTGCTGAATAACACGTTTTATTAATATATGGGATAACTACCATAGGGCTGCAACAAACTACTCATTTGATAATCGATTAATCTATCGATTAATGAAACGATTAATCGACTATTCGAACTATTACTGTATGCCTTGCACAATTTCTCAAACGCTCTTATTTAGCCATCAACTTTTAGATTTAGCTTGAGGTTGTTTTAGGCATGTGGAAACTCACAATGAAGACAATATGTAAGGGATAATGTGCAGCGACGCGGTCATTATGGGGGAAAGAACACCGACAGGCTGATCAGGAGCCCGACGCGAGGCGGAGGGATCTAGATCGGCACATTATCCCGCTTATCACATGGCCACATTCTCAACAAAGTAACGACATGACTCCCAATATTAATTGAAATGCTTTTATGGATTTAGAAAATGATTTTATTGATTTAAAAAATAGTTGTATTGATTTAAATTGACATGCATCCGCTAAGAAAAGTAGTCCGTTGTTACTATTTGAACTAACGTAGCAACGGCAGGAACTGCTTCGATAGCGTTTTTGAGGACCTTTTTGATTACAGATTTGAAAACATTGTTGCTTGCTTTAAAAGTAGCACAATTCATTATTTCAAACCTTGGAAAGTATCTAGATATCCCTGCCCTAATGCCAAAGGAACTGGCAACTGAATATGTGTCGCCGTTTGATGTCTATGTCTGGACCGCTGCGTAGCAAGGAGGGTTTCTGCCCGTTACTTCTCCGCTGTTTTCTTGTGTTATCTGTGTTGGTTATTCTCGCGTCCAGGAGAGAAGCTTAAAAAGGAGACTAAATGGAGTCTCTGAGATGGTGTCAAATTGGTACTTTAATTAAAAATAAAGGCGCGGTTATGTTACAAACAGAATATTGTTCAGTCAGGAGAGAAAGGCTGCAGCGTCCTCTCCCTGTGCTGGCCGTGCAGAAGAGACCTCACAAGCCTTCGTCTTTCCCGCTTGCTGGCTGTTCGCTCCTCCTCTCTGTGAGCTGTAGTGACGTAGGGGACTTCCCCCCTCGTTCGTGTCCGATATCGCGTTAAACAGATGATTTCGACATTTTACATTCATTGCTTACTTCCACATGCCTTTTCTCCTCCTTATCTCTTTCATAACTTTATATGTAATACATGTTAACGGCGTCAATAGCCACTTTAATGATACTAATGGACGGTAGTCCCGGATGTCGTCATGAAGGATTTTCAGAATAAGCTTGGTATTGAGAACTTCCGGTTTTTTCCAGAATAAAATAGCATTTAAACTGCCCGTATGTTGAAGCTACATTATGCTATTAAACATTGATTTTAATTTCTAACACTTGTCGCTCTTGTCTTGTCAGTTAGAAAAGCAAACTGCATGCAGTTTGTTTTTCAGCCAAACTGTGCAGTTAAATCGAACAGACTGCTTTCTGCAGATGTGAGCGTCCTTAACAACGGTCAATAAATCCTTGACAGCGGTCTTGTCTGTTCTGGATTAACAACGTGTCACGTGTTCTGAATTGACCAATCAGAATCGAGTATTCAACTAAACCATGTAATAAAGATGAATACTTGATTCAAAAATACATATATTATTAAATTAACTAAACAAATTGTGAACAAAACTAACATTGCTTTTTATTTAAATTAAATAAATAATATTTCACATCAAAAGAAACAAGTGTTTTAAAAAATCGTATTAAATAATGTGATGACAGAACTGTGAACAGAATAGCTGAAACTTTAACAAACTAAATAACTCAGTTGCCTCTAATCATTAACCCATGTTTGTATAATGTAGTTAACTCTGTGTGTTGCTGCTAGCTGACGTGGAAACGTTACTCGTGGATGGGGGGGGGCTACAGAGCTGCTAGAAAGACAGTCGAACCCGGTGCATTCCTCCGTCTGAATGTGGAGCACTTTTGCTAAATGTTTAGACAAATTGCTCGTGTTAACGCCCTCACATGCTAAACTCTCTTGGCAAGGAGCATTGTCCACCTCAAGACGGGTAACATTTAACCACACCTTGGAGCGCTTCTCTCCGCCATCCCCTCCGTGTGTTGCTGCATGTAGCAGCTGCGTGTGTGTAAACTGCCCCGCCCCCTCGCACACAGACGGGGGAGAGAGATCTCTTCTCGATTGGAAAGATCAAAAATACACCGACCATAGACGCATTTGTTTGTCTTTTTGCATGTTAGAAACGAGTTGGCGACACTAAGACTGCGAGATAATGTTTGTGTAGCAATAATACATGACCTTTCTCAACTCGCTACTCGGAGGGAAGTCGCTGTCATATGCCTTGTGAACACTCCGATAATGCCTCTCCACGTTACCTTTCTTTGGCAGAGCGACGCTTGCTTTACAAATAAGGCAAATAACCTTTGAATGTGACATCACAACAAAATATTCTTCCTCCCATTCTGGATGGAAGTGGTTTGTCTTTAGCTTCTTGCTCGGTCCCACACTCATTTTGTTGTTTGTCTCTTGTTTGTCTCTTGAACTTAATTTGAGTTTTCCCGGCACTTGACTGATTTTGTATCGCTTTGCATTCTGGGTTAACAGACTGGAAAGCGATAGGTCGCTTTTTCTGTCAATCAAGTAAACTCCTGAATTAAGTGGCCAAGGGAGGAGGGATCAAAACCTGTCTATTTTAACGGAGCTGGATTTTTTTTTATTATGAATGACTCGCGATCTACCAGCATTGCCCCCGCGGTCGACCAACGTACTGGGCACCTCTGTTCTAGAGTATGTCAGTTATTGAATTCACAAATTGCTTCAGCTGTGACCAATTCTGTCTTAATTAATACAGTATTGTTGCATTAGGGCCATAGTGTTCACTCATGGCTCAGGCTCCTCCCAATCCTGCAGCAGTTGCGAGACGGACTGGCCCTCTACGGGTTGGATGAGCTTCTGGTAGAACAGCCACTGTTGTGCCAGCAGCTGTTTGTGCCAGGCTTCAGGGAGTAAGTACATTCATTAAATATTTCCCAGATGTCCATAGCTTATCCAGTAATATAGAGTAATGAACTACAAAACATCACATGAAAACAAAAATGATTGTAATAATTAAATTAACCGAACCACACCTCAGAGGGGTATTTGTTTCATTTTTTGTTTTTTAAAGGTGGATGCCGATTTCTTGATCCTTGCACTGTCACCTGAATACAGCCCAGAGGGGTCAGTCAGTCAGGCGGCAGTGCGAGATGAGGATAGTTAATCTTCTGCAGGACTACCTGCAGGAGCTGGAAGACAAAGGTAACACTTTTTGACATGTATGTGTGTCTGTCAAACTTAATACTATTTGCACAAGGTAGACCTCTTGTTGGGGCACACTCATCAAGCCTATAAGTCATTTCTAGTTTGATTATCCTGCATTTCCATGCTGACTTTACTTTTTGGTATTTCTGTTTTGAAGGAGAGGAGAATGGAGTCCCAGGAGGAAGATTTGAATACATGCAGTGACATCAAGCCTCCAACCGTGGACACCTTTTGTCAGTGGGTAACTGGCCAGGCCCACGTCCCTCTGGGGGAGGCAGAGAGGAGCAACTTCAGAGTGACTGTACACTTTGATCACGAGTGTCATTTTAAGTATGGGGAACATGGAGTGTGTTACCCCATAGTTAATGCTTGCTCAGCTGCCATCACAATTCCTACACGCCACTTTGAAAAGGCGAGTGAATTTGAGGTCAACATGGCCGAGGCAATCCTTGCTGGGTTTGAATTGAACCTGCACTAAACCGTGTCATCCACCAGCATTATTATTGTAAATAGTTTAAGAAATGCTTCTCTGGCCGTTGGAATATATCTTTATTGTTTGCTTGTTTTTATCTTTATTTTGTCCATGTAAATAATTATTTGTTTGTTTATTCTTAGAAGTCTTTTTGTTATATCCAAAAAAGACAACACATTTGACAGTGGCCCTTTTTAGTTTATTAGAGCAAGCCGTGTGGCAGCAGGTTTTTGTTCCAACAAATCAACATGTGACAGTTCAGTTGGCAGAATCAGTCGAGGCAGGTGTGTTCCTGCTTGGTTGGAATGAACACCTGCAGCCAGACCCTTTGTTTGTTCACAGCACGGCAAAGGAGGTATTGGTTTCTTGTTGCTTCTTCAGTTTGTCCTTCATTTTCACCCATTAGACACTGAAGCTCTGCTCGCTGCTGTTCATCCAAGGGGTACTGACATTCTGGGACCACTACCACCCCATCCACATCTTCTCCATAATCTGCTGCAACATCCCAGTCAACTTCTGGCTCTTGGATGTCCTGAAAGTTGAAAAAGACAGAGGCTATCAATATAAGAGAACAAGTCAACCTGTCCGGCTCTGTATTGTTATGAATTGATATGTAGTCCGGTTACTAGCTTAGAGTTTACAATAATGACACATTTTCAGGTTATTTATCAGTTCTAGAAGATGTGTGAAATATCTAGAGAAGCCAGTAGTAGGCCAAAATCCTTCTTTAACAGTTTACTTTGGATTTACAATTCAGCCTACTATTCAATATGACCTCAAGATTCTCTGGTTGGTTGATTGGGTGAAGCATCATTCCAGTGTGCCACAACTGCTCCGGAGTTCGATTCCTTTCTGTTCTGAGGGGGTGGTTATTCCATCCCTCCACAGAAGCCTCCAGGTCTCCCTTAAAGGTCCCATGTCATGGCCATTTCCACTGATCATAATTCCATTGTTGAGGTCTACTAGAATAGATTTATATTGTGCAATTTTCCAAACTCACATTGGTTTCGCATACAGCATCTCTGTAAAGTACGTGTATTCAGCAGGGATGTAACGATACCAAAAACTCACGGTACGATAATATCGCGATAACAAGTCCACGGTACGGTATTTATCGCGATATTGAATAATAAAGGGTAAAAATAAAAATGTTCAATAAACATTTGTTTTACTCGGGAAATGTTTCTTTATTAAATAATAAATCTGATTTGTACAGCATTTTAGTAGGATAGCAGTATTGTCAAAAACAAAGTGACAGTAACAGACTGGAACAAGAAAACCAGTGTGTTTGTACCTATTGTACTACCAAACAAAGTAGGCATTTTCTTCGTGCAACTGCATCTCACAAATAAACAAGGACATTTAATAATCAGACCCTGCAATAAAATAAATCAAGTTTCACTTTAGTTTTTCAAGTAACTCAACTCAAACTCACTAGTCACTCACTCAGCATCATCAGACAGGTTTTTAGGAATATGAGAATGTCCACATTTCCAGGTATTTATAAGCTGGGATGTTTGGGCGTTTACAATATCCCCTGCACTGGAAACAACTCTCTCGCTTGGTACTGATGTTGCTGGGACAGCAGTGGTCGCGTTAACCGAATATTTTATTTATCAATGACGGAAAAATCTGAAAGCAGTCTGTCATTTTGACAGATTAGAACAAACTCGGAACAGCGCCAACGTTTCCCCGCAGCGAGGCTCTGGTGTTATGCCGTGGTATGCATGCCCTCCAAAAGGAAATTATATAGTTTCCAAACCGTACTTTGCCGTACAGATCAACACATGTCTGGGAGGTTTTGCTTTACGCTGTGCGCGCTCCCGCGAGGTGCATCATGCACACACGGCATAGCACCGCCCCCCCCCCCCGTTGACAGTTCACGAGCGTGCTCTCTCGTGAACAGTACATGCTATGTTATAAAGCCGTGGAGGGCGGGAGTTTATAAACCAAAGAGTAACCGCCCTTACGGAACGCTGTAATAAGTAAAGCGAACGCACCCGCAAGGACACCTGGCCTCCGATTGGTTGAGGGATTTTGACAGGATTGTTGCACAAAAGTTTCGAGCGCGCACAGAATAAATCTGAGCAGAAAAAATCTGTAAACAGCAATATATCTGAGCGCAAGCGTACAGTTTGAGCAGAAGCAGATCTAAGTGCAAGCAGGCACTATTTGAGTGCAAGGACAGGGTTTGAGGGAAAGAAATACATAAAGTATGCTCTCAAATTTAAATACCATGCTCTTGAATAAAGATAGGGGATAACCCCCATATAAATACGATGTCCTTTTGTGTTCTGTTGTTTTATGTTCATGTTGTAACCTACTTGCTGCCATGTTGGACAGATCTCTCTTGAAAAAGAGATCGATGATCTCAATGGGACCACCTGGTTAAATAAAGGTTTAAAACATTATTTATTTTTATCTCGGTAGATTTTGTCAGTCTCATGACGGTATTGGGACGTTTATTTACCGCGATATTCGGTATATCGTTATATCCCTAGTATTCAGCAGTATTCACTCTCTCCACTAAACGGCTCGCTGCAGCTCTTGCCCCCCCCTCCCTGTGAGCCCAGTGTGCTCCGATTGGTCGGGACCAGTTGGGACGTTGTGAATCGCGCTGAGCTCCGTGGAGGTGTGATTTCCTTGTTTAGCGATACACAGCGAAACTCATCCTGAGCACACACAAAGTCACAGCCGAAGTAAAAACAATAAGTGTGGCTTGATATTGAGTAAGAAAAAGGTTGATAAAAGATGTGAGAATGGGTCTGCAGAGAGAATTTCGCCGCGATCCCAACTGTCTGTTATCAGCCTGCAGCCAGGGAGGAGAGATCAGCAGAGCTGCCTGCACTGAGTGTGTGAGGAAGTCCGTGGATTGGTCAATTTGGACCAATCAGCGGGGGCTTAACGTAACGGCTCCACGGATTGGTCCATTTTGTTCCGGGGACGACATGACATCATGATGTACCCGGAAGAATCAAATGGACAGTGACGTATCTCCAACGAGGCGTTTTGGGGAGGTATTTTCTGTTTTAGAGTTTTACTCGCTACATGGTGTACTTTGAGGGTTTTGACTCTGCACACCATTTACATGCAGAAAAACCTTCATAACACACAAGGGGACGGGTACTAACCAGAAAAGCATGACATGTCACCTTTAAGTTTGGGCAGAAAGGTCATGTGGACAGCAAAAAGATCTCCTGTAAAAGACGGGAAATCATTTAGTGTATTGACAGGTGAGCTTTGAACACATACCATTCAATACAAAACCATGAAATTGTGTTTTTATACATTGTCACAATAAAGTATGTGCCAACATGTTTAAAGTTGATTTAGCTATAGTTATGCTGGGTCAACAATGTTCATTTCAGTGCCCCAGACATTTTAAAGCTAGCTAATCAGTGATATTCACCAATCGTACAGGTCCCAGTACCTTACTGGTTTCCCCCATCCGTACCTCTTGAGGACACATCAAGAAGGCCATCCATCTCCAGGCTGTGTAGTGTGTTGTAGTATTTTGATGTGACACACGTTCTGACATCACGCCACAAACGTTCAATCCTACATATAACAGTGCATCGTTGTTAAACATCAATGATATGTTAAATTGTCTTTTGGCAAGTCAAATAAATAAATATACAAAATAGACCTTGAAGGCACATAAAGAAACCTTTGATTGTGGACGCTTTTTCCTGACATGAAGCTTCCTCGATCAGTTCCCCGGACATTGAACATGTATCGGGCAATGTCCACACTCTCCACACCCTGATCAGCTGACCCTGTGGTGTACACACAGAGGACCAAAGTTAAAACTAATCCATCGGTATTGTACATTACAAGCAATAAGTATGCATTCCCTGTCATGTTTTGTCTGTGTATGAAGACTTAACATAAAGATGATCAACATCAACATGTTTAGCATGAGATCACTGAAAATGCATTGTGGGACTTTTATGAGAGAAGTGGGTGAATAGAGAACATACAATATAAACAATTGTTGTCAGTTAACCAACATCCATCTGTGTCAGTACATTATAGCTTATAACATGTACCTTAAGGGTATGCCATGCTTCTCAGTGGCTTATTTGAAGGCAGAACATGCTGTTAATGCACGATTGTTGGTTGCAGCTTCCAAGCACATCACCTGTGTAATTATATGAAATCTTTCCAATATATAAAAACACTTTCTTATATTCTGGTCCCTGCAAATCTTAAGGAAGAGCATATTGTAATGTTTTTGTGATACTGGAACACCAGTAAAATATAATGTACATCTGAAAGCAAAACCTACTTAGAAAGAGAATATCAAATCATAAAATAACATTAGTGTGTTATGTAATCCTACCTTCCTGGAGGAGCCATCCACTGCACCAAACAGTACCATGTTGTACCTGGTGAACAACACATAGGACAGCCCTATGTTAATAATGTCTAATTGACTTTTTGCAGAAAATATAAATATCAACTTAGAATTTAGCAAAGATATTTTAAAAGATCTCTCCAAAAGTACTAACCTGATCAGCTTGTGATTGGTATCAACATGCCACAGTGAAAGGGGGCCCCTGACAGAGTATGTCCTTCTCACAATGCAGTTCAATCCTGCAAGCCTGGATAGAATACCCAGGGAGTCAACACGGTGCATTGATGCCATCACTCTCCTCCACTGGACGTGCATCCCCATTGGCAGCAGTCTGCCTTTCACCATCCTATAGCCCGCTGTTGGCATTTCAATTTGTATCCTTTGGACTGCCAGGTCCAGCTCCTGGTCAGTGGCATCAGTGTATCTTTGCCTGCTGTAAAGACGCCTCTTCACTGTACTGCTTGAGACACATAGGAACCTTGCGATGCTCTCCACGGACATATTCAGTTCCAACAGATGCTCCAGTCTCTCTTTTTCAATATCGTACCTGGGACGTCCCTGGGACCCTGCTCCAGATTCGATTTCAGTGTGATGGCTTTGATCCTCAACCTCTTCAATATGGATTTTCACCAGCCTATGAAACTCCCTTAAGGCCTGTATAAATTCTTGCGAAATGTGAACGTGTCTCGAGAGTGCGTCCCAGAGGTACAGCTCTTGGCAAAATCAAGAAAGTCCAGGTCTAGAGGGCTTCTTAAGAGAGCCGACTCCAATTTAGTTATCAGTCTTGAAATGAAATCATTTCTGAGCATGCCCTGTAACCATAGAGAAATAAACACATTTTCATATAATTCAATCTTAGTCGACAGACTCACTTAGTGCTAGCTTAGATCATTTATTTAATCAGAGAGCAGACGCCCAACGCTACACCTCACTTTTGTTGAGAAAGACAACATTGAAATCATCACTTACATGTATACCTTCAGGTGTCAAAGCCATTTTTCCCGTCTTTCCTTTTGGTATCGCTCTTATGGCGTGACTGGGTTGAAACAAACCGGGGGACGTGTGTTAATATTGCAATTTCATAGATAATTCATGTATTTTTTCTAGTGCTGTCAAAATTATCGCGTTAACGGCGGTAATTAATTTTTTGAATTAATTGCGTTAAAATATTTAACGCATTTAACGCATGTGCAGAATGGCCCGCCCCATACATCCCACCAGTTGCAGCGCCAGGGTATGGCTGGGGTAGGCTACACCCATACCAAGAAATGGCTTAGCCCCACCATGAAAAATGATGTTAAAGTAAGCAAAATAAAGTCCGCCAACTCGCGTGGAGTAAATTGCACAGACAGTAGTTAGTAAGATTGATTTCAGTAGCCACTTGTCTGGAAATACCGAAGACCAGAAACGGTTTTGAAAACTTTTGTCACGTAGTGATCGTCTTCTCAATAGAACATCTTTGATAATGTCGGCGTTGTTGCAGGAAGTCCCGACGGAGAATACTTTTGCTGTAGTACAGGGGTGCACATATCTGGTACGCAGGTTATGTGCGTAATCTGAAACTTGTGTCACAAAGCGCATTTGCGTACCGACGTACTTGTGAAGCTTTTCCAGAAGGCGGTTAGATCACCGGACGACAGAGTCGGTCTCCGTGTGCACAGACAGGGCTGCTGTTAACGTCGGTCTGTACAACGGAATTGTGCCAAAACTACGCCAACCGGCTGCGGGGGGAGACTCTCTCTCCCCCCCCCCACTGGAGAACTGCGCTAAAACAGCTGATCACAACGTTCGCACTCTGTCCACTAGCCGCCGCCGCCCTCTGTCGACTTTCCTGAAGTACTCCCCCGTTGATAGAAATCAACACGTAATGAATTAAGACCCCACGGTTTGATGATTGATAGGTTTGTGGATTGTCTTTCATTTTGACACACAGAAAAATGTTATAATAAACATAGATACTGTATGTTAAATGGATATATCCGCCTTCTTTCATTTATCTTTCCATTCCCACAATATACATAAAGAAATGGCATATTTTGGACATAGTTCGAATGGTGATTAATCATGATTAATTCATTTTTAAGCTGTGATTAATCTGATTAAAAATTTTAATCGTTTGACAGCCCTAATTTTTTCAGATTTCTTTTCCAGTTAAAGTAGACAAGCATATAGATATATTAGCTGGAACGTTTTGGTATAATTGGCCATTTTTATTTTCAATATTCAATGAATGTGTAATGATGCTTAGTGAGGACATGCAAATATGTTTGTTGTCTACTACAAAGACAACCAATGATCTTAAAACTAACTATATATATGTATTTAGTTTTACATTACACAACGCCCTGTTAATTCATTGCTTTAAAACGCTACAATATTGACCCAACTCTGACTCCATACTCATTGCTTGAATCAGATTGTATAAGTATAATTTGATCGTCCACTGCTGGCATCACACAGTTATTTCCCAAAATGAATTGTATACCCCGTTTATCTAGGCCCTTCTCGTTTTATGTATATATGTCACACTGTGGGACTGCGGGAAACGATATCTCGAGATTTCTGGATGTATAACACATGTAGTAATTTTGACAATAAAGCTGACTTTGACTCTTTTTTCTCAGGGTCTACACATTCTCAGGGTCTACACATTCTCAAGGTCTACACATGCTCAGGGTCTACACATGCTCAGGGTCTACACATTCTCAAGGTCTACACATGTTCAGGGTCTACACATGCTCAGGGTCTACACATGCTCAGGGTCTACACATTCTCAGGGTCTACACATTCTCAGGGTCTACACATGCTCAGGGTCTACACATTCTCAAGGTCTACACATGCTCAAGGTCTACACATGCTCAGGGTCTACACATGCTCAGGGTCTACACATTCTCAGGCTCTACACATTCTCAGGGTCTACACATGCTCAGGGTCTACACATTCTCAAGGTCTACACATGCTCAGGGTCTACACATGCTCAGGGTCTACACATGCTCAGGGTCTACACATTCTCAAGTCTTTTTCTTGGTAAATATGTTAGATTTTATTTCACGGAACGTTATACGTTCTCGTCAATGTACCACTTTAATCTTGAAAATTCTATGACTTTCGATATGTTGCTTTTTACGACTTACAAAAACCCTAATACATTGTCAGAGAGGAAATACATCAGATGAAAAAGGCTGTTCTATTTTTCAAGTGGACCTACAAGGCCTGACACACTTCCATCAGTGCACAAAGAGATGGATCATGCATGTAGCTAATGAGCATCTGCTCAGCGAGGGATGAATAGGTCAGAAGAAAGTAGTGTCCATTTGAACTGATGGAGGTCCAGCAATCAGTGGCAGACAGATGGGACTTGCTCAGCACTCAAAGCAGCACCACCCAGACTCTTTTGATACCACTGTATGATTAACCAACCTATTGTAAAGGTTACTCAGATGTACTTAGACTGAGTGCACAGTACAGCCCGGTGACTCATGTTCCTGCAAGACATGAGCACATACTACATTCTGGTGGAAATGTGGATTTCTTGACTATATGTATGTAATATTATCATTTGGAAATAATTCATATATGGAACAGTATAGTTAATGTATTTTGTACTTTCTCTGCCTCTTTTCCTCCCTTATTTAGCTTCAAAGAGATTCTTATTGATGCAAATTAATAATCTCTAGAATTGATTTGTGGTGATTTTGCCTGTCCTCTCTGTCTTTGGCCTTCACCTGCAACCTCTCTGTCTCCGTCTCGGCTTGCATCTCTCTTTTGTGTCACCTTCGTTATCTATTCAGCAGGTCAGTGCAACATGAGTTGACTGTACGAGGAGTGTCCAGGAGCTATTTTGGGCAATAAGGAAAAAGGTTTTTGAAGAAGCACAAACAATCAGAGATGTTCACAAGTCTTTTTTTGCAAGTCCAAGTCAAGTCTCAAGTCTTTGGTCACGAGTCCAAGTCAAGTCTCAAGTCTTTATGGGGTGAGACTTGATCAAGTCTCAAGTCTTTGGTCACGAGTCCAAGTCAAGTCTCAAGTCTCTAAAAAAAAAAAGTCTCATGTCTCTTCTGGTTGTAATAAGCCTTCTATTGTCTGCTGCTATCCAGTCTGTTAAGAATACTGCACAGCTATATCTAAGAAATTCAAAGCATTTACTGTATTATTATCACTCCTATATCTATTAGCATACAGTATCAGTACTGATTAGTTGTTTGTTATATGATCACTTTAAACAGGCTATTGCAATGCAATATGAGGAAAAACATCACACTTTAGCTAAATGCAAACAACTTATAAGCAAAACACTTCAGAATCAGAAATCAGTATCACAAATACTTTATTAATCCCCCGCAGGGAAACTGTGTTAAAAGTAAACATTTGTTCTGTGCCATTTGCAACTAAAAAACTATTGCTGCAATATTATCTGAAATATACTGAACTGGTGATATTAAAACATGACCTGTTCCAAAAGAGATATCTACTATTAACACCATTTACCAGCCAAATGCTGGTAAATCATGCAAGTGGCTGGTACTGTATGTTGCACGCACCAGCCAAAAATAACAATGGCAATCTATTGAGTGGCTGGTAAAATGTCAACATTCACTAGGCTAGCCATTTGGCCAGTGGACCAAAATGTAAAAATTTGACCTCTGCAACCGTATTGTTTAATTACACTGGGTCTCTAATTACATCTTATAAGTCTACTATAAATAAACATATTCCTCTATCCTCTCACTCAAACCCAGCGTAATGGTAACCTGATAAACCTGTAACATTAACGTTACGTGGTCAACAATAAACCTGTAACCTGCCTATAAACAGACAGATGTATTTATGTATGTAACTATGTATTTTTCTACGTTTAACGTTAGCCAGTAGATGGTGGCAGCGGAACGTAATGATTAACGTTACCGACCTTTTTTATGTCATGTCAAGAGTTGGATGTCAACGCCACTCAACGCAAACAAGTGTGACAAGCAAACATTCACTCATCTTTTCAAATATTCAGTTACAAAGCTAGTAGCAAGCTAAGTTAACATTACATAGCTGATGCTGAGCTAAACATGTTTGCTAACCGTCCATATGCGTTAATGTGACTGACCTCTCCGAGTGAGTTTTCAAGTGCCTGATGAAATTTGACGTTGTTGCACCAGCATCCTTGATTTTAATATTGCAGACTTTGCAGTGT
The DNA here is from genome assembly GCA_028583405.1 of Pogonophryne albipinna. NCBI lineage: Eukaryota > Metazoa > Chordata > Actinopteri > Perciformes > Artedidraconidae > Pogonophryne > Pogonophryne albipinna. The sequence goes on along the minus strand of CM053244.1, from coordinate 4,829,418 downwards.
GCGCTCCTTTTGTTGGTGCCGCCGGCGTTTTGTTCGAAGTTTTTATAGTTGAACCTAATTACAAGCGGTACAGCTGCAGGTGTGCCGCCGGTCGCCATGGTGTTACCATGATGTTAAAGTTAAATGTGGGGTAGGTAAGTTTGAGAAACCGGCTCGAGATACACTTTTTGTTATATTCCATGGAATGCTCTTAACATCCCGATAGCCGGCCCGGCTAAAGTAACTGGATGGCCTGCCTGCCTGTCAGCCTTCCATCGGGGCACAAACTTATCTCGTGCCCTCATTGGTCATGTGCGCGTTCGTGTGTGTTGGAGGAGGGGCTCTGTGAGGAAGTGTCAGATTTTCTCCGGTTGTGTATTTTCAAATTCTAGCGATCTCGAGCCGGTTTCTCAAACTTACCTACCCCACCTTTAATACGCCAAAAATAGAAAACACAATGATTGTTCACGAGTCCCAAAACACGAGTCCAAGTCGAGTCCGAAGTCTTTTGAGCAGGAGTCCAAGTCAAGTCTGAAGTCTCTGTGTGTGCGACTTAAGTGCGACTCGAGTCCGAGTCACAGACTCGAGTCCCCATCTCTGCAAACAATACATGATATTATGCAGAGTGGAATAAAATCATTGTTCATTTTGAAAGGAGGGTTTGATAATCAGTTTTAAAGTTATTATGTTTGAATAAATAATGATTATGTGTCGCGTACATACATCCTATTTAGAAAGCAGTTAAGAGCTATTATTGTGCTATTGCCTTTCTGTGGGCTAAAGGTCATACAGCAGGGGTCTTCAACTAAAATTCAACGAGGTCCAGTTAGAGAAAATGTCCCCATGCAAAGGTCCGGAACATCAAAATGTCTAACTTGCTTCATGAATTAGTGTGATATATATTGAAGTAGCTTTATCAACGTCTGCAGGTCATCAACTGACTGCCAATCAAATAAAGAAAGTACAATTCATAAGCAACTATATTTATTGTCAATTAGCATTGAACTATACAGATAAACAGTAAATACTTTGGATATGTGTAATGTTCCTCTCGGGCTGCATTTAAAAATAAAATAGAAAAAATAAATAAAATATGTGCATCTTAAAAGTGCTTAATTTTAGATGAATCAAATAAAGTGTAGCAGCAGCTTGAGTTTCCCTTTTTCTTTGTTAACCGTTTCACATCATGACTTAACAGTTTCAGACGATTATAGAACAATATCAGTCTTTACACATCATAACAATTGAACAGTTTTAAAGTTTCTCTTTCTGTCCCTCTTATATTGCAGACCCTCTCTCACTTTGTTCTGTTCAGTGAGAGAATTGAGCTGTAGCTTATTGTCCTGCCAGGAGTTTAGATCTGGGCTGACATGGAGTCAGGGCCATTCTCACACACATGCAGGTGCTCATTGGTTAGCCTGGAACGATATTTTGTTTTAATAATGTTCATTGTGGAGAAAGCTGCCTCGCAGCTGTATGTGAAGCCGAACATGGTGAAGATATACAGTGGGGCAAAAAAGTATTTAGTCAGCCACCAATTGTGCAAGTTCTCCCACTTAAAAAGATGAGAGAGGCCTATAATTTTCATCCTAGGTACACTTCAACTATGAGGGACAGAATGGGGGGAAAGAATCCAGGAAATCACATTGTAGGATTTTTAATGAATTAATTGGTAAATTCCTCTGTAAAATAAGTATTTGGTCACCTACAAACAAACAAGATTTCTGGCTCTCACAGACCTGTAACTTCTTCTTTAAGAGCCTCCTCTGTCCTCCACTTGTTAACTGTATTAATGGCACCTGTTTGAACTCGTTATCAGTATAAAAGACACCTGTCCACAACCTCAAACAGTCACACTCCAAACTCCACTATGGCCAAGACCAAAGAGCTGTCAAAGGACACCAGAAACAAAATTGTAGACCTGCACCAGGCTGGGAAGACTGAATCTGCAATAGGTAAGCAGCTTGGTGTGAAGAAATCAACTGTGGGAGCAATTATTAGAAAATGGAAGACATACAAGACCACTGATAATCTCCCTCGATCTGGTGCTCCACGCAAGATCTCACCCCGTGGGGTCAAAATGATCACAAGAACGGTGAGCAAAGATCCCAGAACCACACGGGGGGACCTAGTCAATGACCTGCAGAGAGCTGGGACCAAAGTAACAAAGGCTACCATCAGTAACACACTACGCCGCCAGGGACTCAAATCCTGCAGTGCCAGACGTGTCCCCCTGCTTAAGCCAGTACATGTCCAGGCCCGTCTGAAGTTTGCTAGAGAGCATTTAGATGATCCAGAAGAGGATTGGGAGAATGTCATATGGTCAGATGAAACCAAAATAGAACTTTTTAGTAAAAACTCAACTAGACGTGTTTGGAGGAGAAAGAATGCTGAGTTGCATCCAAAGAACACCATACCTACTGTGAAACATGGGGGTGGAAACATCATGCTTTGGGGCTGTTTTTCTGCAAAGGGACCAGGACGACTGATCCGTGTAAAGGAAAGAATGAATGGGGCCATGTATCGTGAGATCTTGAGTGACAACCTCCTTCCATCAGCAAGGGCATTGAAGATGAAACGTGGCTGGGTCTTTCAGCATGACAATGATCCCAAACACACCGCCCGGGCAACGAAGGAGTGGCTTCGTAAGAAGCATTTCAAGGTCCTGGAGTGGCCTAGCCAGTCTCCAGATCTCAACCCCATAGAAAATCTTTGGAGGGAGTTGAAAGTCCGTGTTGCCCAGCGACAGCCCCAAAACATCACTGCTCTAGAGGAGATCTGCATGGAGGAATGGGCCAAAATACCAGCAACAGTGTGTGAAAACCTTGTGAAGACTTACAGAAAACGTTTGACCTCTGTCATTGCCAACAAAGGGTATATAACAAAGTATTGAATGAACTTTTGTTATTGACCAAATATTTATTTTCCACCATAATTTGCAAATAAATTCTTTAAAAATCAGACTTTTTTTTCTCATTCTGTCTCTCATAGTTGAGGTATACCTAGGATGAAAGTTACAGGCCTCTCTCATCTTTTTAAGTGGGAGAACTTGCACAATTGGTGGCTGACTAAATACTGTTTTGCCCCACTGTATAGAGCTACTTTCCTCAGACCTGGGAAAGCTGTCTCAGAGACTGTTTTGAGACAGAAAATGGCAGGGTCAGTTCTTCCAAATTGCTCTTTCAGGGCCACGTCTGCTTGGAGATCAACCAGTTGCATCTGGAGAGGCCCAGCATTTGCCCACTTGAAGTGCTGTGTGACTTCCTTTGAGAACTCCCTGACATCTGTGATAAGAAATGGGTTCTGAATGAACATGGTGAGCTGCCGTCCAAAGCTGAAGCTGTCAAAACGTTTGCTGAAGTTTACAATCAGCTTATCGACACATGTCTCTGTCCCTGACCCTGTTCCTGCACTGCTGGGAAGTGTGCACAGTCTCCCTGCAGGTCTTCCTTGAACACTTCAAGTTTCCTCTGAAAGGAGCGCACAGCTGTCATCAATTCACAAATTGAATGGTCCTTGCCCTGTAGCTTCAAATTCAGTTCATTCAGATGCGAAGTGATGTCAACCAAAAAGGCCACATTATCCATCTTTTTCTCATCTTCTAAAAAGAGAGAAAACTGTGTTGCCTTCTGACTTCCCATCTCTGCCAATAAGCTGCTACTTCCCTTCTGATGGACCAAAAGCGCTCCAACGCCCTGACTGTGCGGAGCCATCTCACATTGTTGTGCAGCAAAAGATCATCAGCGTTTGCACCAACTTCTCTGAGGAGTTCCCTGAGCATGCGATGCTGAGAGGAAGAGGACGCCCTGAGAACATGTATCATGTCCATCATTGTGTTCATCACCTCAGCTCATCTGACCGGGAGGAGCAGGACAGATTGATGGATGATGCAATGTAAGAGATGAGCTCAGAATGATCCTCTTTCATTCTTGACACAGCTCCTTTCTCTCTCCCTATCATGGCTCCATCTGTGGTTATTGAAACCACTTGTTTTGGCTCTATCCCTCGCTTCGTTAACCTCTCCTTCATGGCCAGGTCCTCTCCTCTTGTTCTGGTCTGAAGGGGAGTTACACCTGACATGTCTTCACAGAACACTTTCTTGTCTTTGTTGAAGAACCTTACAGAAATGAACAGCTGAGTCAGAAACATCAGTGGACTCATCTACAGCTAAGCGTACACAGGGTGCCTTATGAAGGGCTTCATCCAGCTGGGCTAGCACTTCCTGGGTAATACTTCACTCCTCTTTGTGGCTGATGATGCTGACAAAGGTATTTGCTTAATGTTTTCACAAAGCTCTTCTTGTTGTTTTCCCTCAAGCAAGGTTTGAGCTACTGCACTCATGCGCTCCTTGACAACCTCTCCATCAGTAAATGGTTTGTTTTGACCCATAATCCAAGCCACTCTGAGGGAACATTCGTCAGCACGTTGTTGGGCAGTGAATGAATGGGTCAGGATCCTGGTGGACTGATCATATTGGGCTCTGAGGCTGCTCATCTGACCTCAGTTCTGACTTGAGAGGGAATGTTTGGTCAAACACTTTGTGTTCTCTCTCATAGTGGCGTGTTGTCTCTTTTAATGAGCGCCACGGTCTCTGAACAAATGAGACACACTGGCTCTGAGCTCCCAGTGGGCAGGATGAACATGAACGAGTCCACTCAGGGTTCAAAGCTCTGTCCTCACTGTCCACGTTCCTCTTCTTGGAGAGCGCCATGTGTCATTATGTGTCTCTCCCTGTCTGCCGCTAACTCGCCTGTTCACTCTCCTCTCCGCTTCTCTCCCTGTATCGCTAATTATTCTCTTCACTCACCTCACCTGTCGGCGGCGGTTAAAATAGAATCGCCCCGTCAAAATTGAACTCCACTATTAATGTATTGATTATAGGTCAGGGTCCGTATAGATCGGCGTCCGACCCCTGTCCATAGAACAATCAAGTAACCTTGTTTATTTATGAGCGGTCGTTCACCAATTGGAGGGTCAGTGGTTTTAGGGCAAGCCTAAAACGGGTGAGGACGGGTGGCGCAGTGGTCTGTGCATCTGATCATCAGATCAGGGGGGGGAACTGGGGAACTCTAGTTCAAAACCCGCTCCTGCGGCCACCACGTCAGGCCATTGTGTCCTTGGGCAAGACACTTCACCCGGATTTGCTCCTGTGGGTATTGTCCACAGTGGTGACCATGATATGTGTAATGTGTATTTGTAAAGCACTTTGAGCATCTGGAAAAGCGCTATAATAAATGTAAGGAATTATTATTATTAATTATTATCATTATTAAGCCCCAGCAGTGTACATGTCAACATTTCCTATGGCGAGATAATGGATCCCACATACAGTTGCAAGAAAAAGTATGTGAACCCTTTGGAATTACCTGGATTTCTGCATAAGTCATAAAATGTGTTCTGATCTTCATCTAAGTCACAACAATAGACAAACACAGTCTGCTTAAACTAATACCACACAAACAATTATATGTTTTCATATTTTTATTGAACACACCATGTAAACATTCACAGTGCAGGGTGTGAACCCCTAGGCTAAAGACTTCTTCAAGAGCTAATTGGAGTCAGCCAACCTGGAGTCCAATCAATGAGACCAGATTAACCCTAACCAGATTGGAGGTGTTGGTTAAAGCTGCCCTGCCCTATAAAAAATACACACCAGTTTTGAATTTGCTATTCTTAAGAAGCATTGCCAGATGTGAACCATGCCTCGCACAAAAGAGCTCTCAGAAGACCTACGATTAAGAATAGTTGACTTGCATAAAGCTGGAAAGGGTTCCAAAAGTATCTCTGAAAGCCTTGATGTTCATCAGTCCAGGGTAAGACAAGTTGTCTATAAATGGAGAAAGTTCAGCACTGTTGCTAATCTCCCTAGGAGTGGCCATCCTGTAAAGATGACTGCAAGAGCACAGAATGCTCAATGAGGTGAAGAAGAATCCTAGAGTGTCAGCTAGAGACTTAAATAAATCTCTGGCACATGCTAACATCTCTGTTGACGAATCTACGATACGTAAAACACTGAACAAGAATGGAGTTCATGGGAGGACACCACGGAGGAAGCCACTGCTGTCCAGAAAAAACATTGCTGCACGTTTGAAGTTTGCAAAAGAGCACCTGGATGTTCCACAGCACTACTGACAAAATATTCTGTGGACAGATGAAACCAAAGTTGAGTTGTTTGGAAGGAACACACAACGCTATGTGAGGAGAATCCAAAGGGTTTCTTGCAACTGTAGCTCTGGCAGGCATGTCCATTGGTGAGCAAATGCATGCAAATGTTTGTTTTTATCAACCTATGGATTAACCGATTCAGCCGCGGTTTTTCTCGTTTTAATGCCATTGAACACGTCTTTTGATCAGATTAACAGCTACGGTGAGACGATCTCCCGTAAAAGCTACGTAAAGGTACATGTTGTGATGTCTGTGTTTGCTTCCCCTGTCGCGAGTCCGGATCACTCAGTGATGATACTATATACCTAAATAATCTGTGGAACCTCAGCTTTAATCGGATATCTTGTATGTGCAGCTACGATAAGTAATAAGGGTACTTTTATCTTGAGTTCTGTGCCAAAGCGCGTTAGCATTTTTCGCTCAGGGGTCATTTAGATGCTTCTTATGAGACTTGTGTTTTGTTTTGGTAAAAATTGTTTGTATCGTCAGTTAGCTGAGATTATTCCCGTTAATCTGGTATAACACATTAATAGGTTCTTAAATATTAAGATCCCCTGAGACACAGTGTTGTGAAAAGAAAAAAAAAGTACCTGCCGGCGGGGACCTTGGGGCTTAACAGGTTAATGTCTGACCAATGGTTGAACAGCATTTCCGTGCACATGTTTATAGTCCGTTTGAGTTTTGCCCGTGTGAACGCAAACCGAACCTTCTGGAAAATGAATGTAACTAACTGTCGTCTGGTGCACCAGAGAAGCGGACTATTACGTGTGAATGCGACCTAAGGGTAACTTGTTCTTCTATAATCAGGGGTCCACACTGAAATGCGTACCGTCACTTGTGTCACAAAGCGCATTTGCGTACCGAAGTACTTGTGAAGCTTTTCCAGAAGGCGGTTTGATCACAAGGCGACAGAGTCGGTCTCCGTGTGCACAGACGGGGCTGCTGTTAACGTCGGTCTGTACAACTGAATTGTGCCAAAACAAGACTCCCCCCTTCTGTGCCCTGCACACACGCTGGAGAACTGCGCAAAAACAGCTGATCGCAACGTTCACGCTCTGTGGTCACGAAGTACTCCAGCACTAGCACCACACCATCCGTGCTCAGTAGGGCTCTGAGCAGTGGAAACACAAGTGGTGCTACAGAGAAGAACCGGTTCAGCACCAGAAAAGCAGAACAACGGCTCTTGAACCGGATCCGATTTGGTGGAAAAGGGGCATAACTAACGAGATGAAAAAAAGTGAATGCCCGGGCAGTGGCAAATATCTTTGGTTTTATATTTAATTTAACTACATTAATGAATGTTTAAGTTGAAAATCACAAGACATATTTTAACTGCTACTGTGTAAAGGGAATACTGCTGTTAAAAACCACCTTATTTGTTTAATCAAATAAAATCAAGTTTTATTTATACAGCACATTTATAAACGATGTTTGGTGGAGCCAAAGTGCTGAACATATAATAAAAATAGCCTACAGTAGAGACACTTTACAGCAAATACAACAGCACAGATTGTTCAGAATATCAGTATGAGAAAAACGACACCCTCTGTCCTTAGACCCTCTGTCCTTAGACCCTCTATCCTTAGACCCTCTGTCCTTAGACCCTCTGTCCTTAGACCCTCTATCCTCAGACCCTCTATCCTTAGACCCTCTGTCCTTAGACCTTCTGTCCTTAGACCCTCTATCCTTAGACCCTCACATCGTACAAGGAAAAACTTCCAGACAAAAGTCGTTTATGCACTTTTGTTCATATAGCAGTACTTTAAAAAAAGAAAGCGCAAGACACTACTTTTGAATTCATTATTGAATTGTGCGCATAACAATGCAGTTAAGCGCAGAACATTTTAAATGTAAAGGAAAGTACAAGCACCGCTGGTGTAGTGGTATCATACAAGATGTCTATCACCATCTGGCAAAGGGACTATCGATGAAAACTAGCCTTTTGGCTAATTCAAGTACTTTTACATGTTTTTAATATGTTGATTAATGTACACTGTCCCTTGTTTTAAATAAATCAATTCAATTCCCATTCTTGTGACCTGCGTTCGGTTCCCGAGCGGTGCATGAATAATCTTCAAATAAGTATTTATTTGGTCTAGGGTTATGATTCTCGCTTAGGTTGAGAGTGGTCCAGGGTTCAAATCCTGGACGAGCCCAATTTGATCTGGATGGAAGATATTAGTGATTGGAAAACAATTTCACTCCCATTCTTGTGACCTGTGTTTGATTCCCGGACTGTGCATTTGTTAATCTAAGTTGTAAATGCTTACTCCCATACAGGTAATTTGTTGTAGCCTTTTATTAACTCTAATCATTTAAGGACATGTTGTCAAATTTGATGAATGAACTAGTTTGGCAAAGCTCATTTAAAGTAGTTGAAGTAGTAGTTTAGCAAAGAGACTCAACCTGGGAATTCACTGCAGGATGATTTCCCCTAGGACGTCTGACCATTTTCTGAAGCAATCTGGAAAAATAAACATCTGTTAGGTACTAACAGCAGGGGGAATGTTTGAATCAAAACTAATCAGTCTAGCTATGCAGCAGCATGGGGCAGGGAATACTAAAGCTCTGAATTTGAATGAGAAGGACACTGGAGTTTTTTTATCCGGTGCCATGCTCAGAAGAATGGGGTGTCCATTTAACTGATGGCTTACTGTAAGGAGATGTGTGGTTTCTGATTGGCTGCAGTGCCAACCTCTTCTGTGCTGTGTCACTGCCAATTTTGTTTTGGATAAGATTTCGGGAAAGCTAATTCGGACAACAGCCTTATTACTCTAAGCCAACAAGACAATATCTGCTGTGGTTTGACATTTCCTGTGCTCAGCTTGATTTATTGTTGTGCTATTGCAGTTGACAAAGAAGCAACCACAAGTTATGCATAAACCCAAACAACAGTGATTACTAACTGATAAAAGTTGGCTTCAACAACTAGGTCTAGAAAGGGTGTGTCTAACTTCACTTTTAATAGTCAAATGTCATGTAATCTGGGCACAAAGTAAAATGCAAGGGGGCAAAGGGATTAAATCTGTTGAAGTCTTTTAACCAAATACTGGCTTAGCATGTACAAACCAGAAAAGAGACTGCAGTAGCTTCATATGAATCTTAAAGAGGCTCTATTATGCTTTTGAGTAGTTTCCCTTTCCTGTAGTGTGTTATCGTTTTTTGTGACTACGTGGTTTACTTCTGTCAAATACTGACATCACTATGTAACACTTGCACTTCTATTGACGTACAGAAAACAGACACAACAGACGAAAAATGTACTTTTGCTTTCGAGTGTCAGGCAATTTTGCCTTCATACAGCACTAAGCAACTTTCATAGGAATAAACGGGGTCCTGCCTCGTACGCTGTATCCAGTTCTCTTTATACATCCATGGTCTGGATGGGCGTTTCTGTGGGTGTTCACCGTTGATAAAACATCCCTCAACAGTGTTAATTCAGTCACTAGCTTTTACTTTGTGTTGGTGTGACTGAGGCCGTTTCTCAATCTCGAGGATACTGGCTTCCAAGCCAATATTTCAAGGATACTACGTCATCGAGTGCCGCCGAAGGACTGTTCCAATCTCCAGCATACTTGGAATTCCACCGAGGCCGCGTCCTTGGTTTGGGGGTAATTTCGAGGCTGCACATGGGTAGACTTCGCGTCCTTCAAATCCCCACAATGCTTTGCGCACTGATCAATTTCCCCAAATCTGTGGCGGAAAATTTAAGTCGGGGCCTCTCATATGACGCACACCTGCACACTTGCTAGCCTGTTCCACTCTTCATTTTCCGAATGCCAGGAAGGATTCTTGCCTAGCTTCTGAAGGAAGTGACTTGGAAGCACACGACTACCAAGCCAGCATCCTCGCGATTGAGAAACGAGTTCCAAAGTCCATGGTAATGAATGAGCTAGTGTCTCCAATAACTGGATGTGTTTCCATGTTGTTTGTGTATAGAGCTGCGATGCTCAGAAGTCTTGCACTTGGCTCTACTATAAGAAGCAACAGTTGCCGCCTTTACAGAACCATGAACCACTCTTGTGCTCTTGATCAAAGTGACATTTCAGGCTTGTAAAACATGAAAGTGTCCAAAGAACAGCAGTTTATTAGAAAATGGCGATCTGTATAGGTAGTGAAATGGATCAATACGTCTCTTACTTTAATGAGGCCTAGCTGTTTTTTTAGTACCTATACTAAAGGTTCTTATTGACAACAAATCCTGCAAAAATAAAATTTACCATGTATTTGACAGTCTCTATATGTTTAGTACTTAATGAAAATATTAACCTCTAGACACACAAACATATAGGAGCGCTACACAACTTCATAAATACACCCACCCTAAGGTCTAAGATCGAACCTTAGTTTGTTTTGCCCGGTCTCGTTCATGTCATGTCACCCAGTGTATTATATTTAGTTTTGTCTAGACTCGCCTGTCAGGCTTTCAAGCTAATCACAAATATATACTTTTGGAAATAGTATTTTTGTTAAGAACATTTTATTTTAGCTTAAATAATATACACATTGCCCAGACTTGTTTTTTAAAAGTAATCATTAATCATCACAATACATTGTTTACATGGAAGAGACACATAGCTGTAGCCTCTGCCCTCTAAAGCAAGTGTAAGGGCAGAAGGTCACATGGTAAATCAGATTTGAATTTTTTTATTGGTTTAATTGAGAGTTGGTATTGCTTATTCAAAAAGCTATACATTTTCTTTACTAGACCAACTTACAAATCTCTCCTTTCACACGAAAGCAATGCAAGACAGATGGGGATACATTTGAATGATCTAATGGTTTAAGATCCAAGGCTTTATTGTTATGTGTACATTAGCTACAGTGTAGATATGGCAATGAAAAACGTAGGTCACAGGCTCCTCCAACAGAGCAACATGAGTATATATAGGACATAAAACAGAGAGCATAGTGCAAGAGAATGTTTTGAGATGTGCAAGTAAATACAAATAACATAGAAATAGTGCAAGAAGAGTCTGTCTACAAGTAAATGGAATATGATATATTAGATCAATAATTTGCAAGATGCAAACAGATGAATGTTGTGGATGTTGTTTCTAAGTTCAGGTGTTCAGCAGTCTTCTGGCCTGTGGGATGAAACTGTCCCTGAATCTGGTGGTTTTAGTCCGGATGCTGAGGTACCGCCTGCCAGACGGCAGCAGACTGATTGTGGCTGGGGGGATGGGGGTCTTTGATAATCCTGAGGGCCTTCTTCCTGAGCCGCTGGGAGTAAAGGTCCTCCATGGAGGGCAGCGCCGTCCTGGGTTAGGGTCCTGGTGATGAGCTGTGCAGTTTTCACCACCCTCTGTAAAGCCTTATGATTGAGGTAGAAGGTCAGGATGCTCTCTATGGAGCACCTGTAGAAGGTCAGGATGCTCTCTATGGTGCACCTGTAGAAGGTCAGGATCCTCTCTATGGTGCACCTGTAGAAGGTCAGGATCCTCTCTATGGTGCACCTGTAGAAGGTCAGCATCCTCTCTATGGTGCACCTGTAGAAGGTCAGGATCCTCTCTATGGTGCACCTGTAGAAGGTCAGGATGCTCTCTATGGTGCACCTGTAGAAGGTCAGGATCCTCTCTATGGTGCACCTGTAGAAGGTCAGGATGCTCTCTATGGTGCACCTGTAGAAGGTCAGGACCCTCTCTATGGTGCACCTGTAGAAGGTCAGGATCCTCTCTATGGTGCACCTGTAGAAGGTCAGGATGCTCTCTATGGTGCACCTGTAGAAGGTCAGGACCCTCTCTATGGAGCACCTGTTGAAGGTCAGGATGCTCTCTATGGAGCACCTGTAGAAGGTCAGGATGCTCTCTATGGTGCACCTGTAGAAGGTCAGGATTCTCTCTATGGAGCACCTGTAGAAGGTCAGGATCCTCTCTATGGTGCACCTGTAGAAGGTCAGGATGCTCTCTATGGTGCACCTGTAGAAGGTCAGGATGCTCTCTATGGTGCACCTGTAGAAGGTCAGGATCCTCTCTATGGAGCACCTGTAGAAGGTCAGGACCCTCTCTATGGAGCACCTGTTGAAGGTCAGGATCCTCTCTATGGAGCACCTGTTGAAGGTCAGGATGCTCTCTATGGAGCACCTGTAGAAGGTCAGGATGCTCTCTATGGTGCACCTGTAGAAGGTCAGGATCCTCTCTATGGAGCACCTGTAGAAGGTCAGGATGCTCTCTATGGTGCACCTGTAGAAGGTCAGGATCCTCTCTATGGTGCACCTGAAGAAGGTCAGGATCCTCTCTATGGTGCACCTGTAGAAGGTCAGGATGCTCTCTATGGTGCACCTGTAGAAGGTCAGGATCCTCTCTATGGAGCACCTGTTGAAGGTCAGGACCCTCTCTATGGAGCACCTGTAGAAGGTCAGGATCCTCTCTATGGTGCACCTGAAGGTCAGGATGCTCTCTATGGAGCACCTGTAGAAGGTCAGGATCCTCTCTATGGTGCACCTGTAGGAGGTCAGGATGCTCTCTATGGTGCACCTGTAGGAGGTCAGGATGCTCTCTATGGTGCACCTGTTGAAGGTCAGGATCCTCTCTATGGAGCACCTGTAGAAGGTCAGGATGCTCTCTATGGTGCACCTGTAGAAGGTCAGGATGCTCTCTATGGTGCACCTGTTGAAGGTCAGGATCCTCTCTATGGTGCACCTGTAGAAGGTCAGGATGCTCTCTATGGTGCACCTGTAGGTCAGGATCCTCTCTATGGAGCACCTGTAGGAGGTCAGGATCCTCTCTATGGTGCACCTGTAGAAGGTCAGGATGCTCTCTGTGGAGCACCTCAGCCTGCGGAGGAAGAAGAGCCGCTGTCGAGCTGTCTTGGTGATTGTGTGATGAGTCCATGTGTTGGTGTTGAGGATCAGGGTGGAGGATGTGATGTTTCCCACCCGCACTGCCTGGGGTCTGCCCGTCAGGAAGTTCAGGATCCGGGGGTCCAGAGAGTCAGGGAGGGAGGAGGTGATGAATGTTTTGACTAACCACTCAAAGCACTTCATGATGATGGAAGTGAGTGCCACTGGGCTGATGTCCGTGAACACCTCTGCCGGCTGAACTGCACACACCCTGAGAACACGGCCAGGGATGCCATCAGGTCCAGGAGCCTCGTGTGGATTAACCCTTTGCAGTTAGGGCCAGGGCAGGGCTCCTGGTCCTTCTGTGCCTGCTCTCAAATCGAGCATCACAATAATTGAGCTCATCTGGGAGAGATGCCCACGCAGGCAGTCCAGCAGCACCCCCCGCTGCCCCTTTGTCATTGTTCTTAGTCCCGCCCACATGTTCCGGGTGTTACAGCCTTTGAAGTCAGACTCCACTTTGTCTCTGCATTGTCTCTTTGCGCTGCTAATAGCTCTCCGGAGCGCGTACCTCCATTTCCTGTACTCCTCCAAACCTCTGTGCGCGATAGTGTGCGCTTTCAGCTTGGCACGTACCTCGCCGTTTATCCAGGGCTTCTGTTTCGGGAATGTTCATACAGTAATCTGCGGTACTACGGCATCGATGCATTTTCCAATGTAGCAGTGACTGCATCCGTGTGTGTGTTGATGTTGGTGTGTCCTTTGATACCTGGGTATCAGTGTGCCAGATCCTGAGAAGCTCCCTATTTGAGTAGAAATCATTCATGTCAATAGTCAATTCTACTGCAGAGCAACCACTGAAACTGTGGTGACAACATTACATCACATGTCACTTGTTAGACGCTTTTATCCAAAGCGACTAACATACTCAATACTGTGGACAATCCCCACAGGAGCACTTTGGGGTGAAGAGTCTCAGGGACACAACGACATGCTGACTGCAGTGGGGTTTGAACCTGTGACCCCTGATTGGAAGTCCAGCACTCTAACAAAACAGTTTTTTAGCCAATGTTGAGTAAAAGTTGAGTGTAATGATACAGAATTATTTCAGGTTCATCTCCCGATACCTGAAGAACAGTTAAATACATGTTTCATGCTCAGGTTAGGGTTTGAAGTCTTTACGGTTCAAAGGTTTCAACCCACATCCATTAGAATCAGTGAAATGGGGATTTGATCCAAAACGCAGTGAACCCAAACAGACCCAACACTAACACTGGAAGAGTGTGATGTTCCCATTTACAAGAAACTGCAGTCCAAGGAAAGCACTACAAGAGGACTCATACAACCGTATGTAATTCACACCTGGTCCAAGAGAATAGAAACCTGATGCAAGAACCATGGATGCTTGATGATTTAACTCACAGCTTGCCAGCTTATCCTGCAGAGATTCATTAGTGACTACACCAAACGTTCACATTGTGGATGCCTAAACCTGAGGGCTTCCCCCAAATAGTCGACTAAATGTTAGTCCTATTTGAGAAATTAGTCTATTTGTTAAAGGAAAATAATCCTCTATCTGGGCGCTCTACTTTGTCACGTCACCTGGAAGACACATCACACTGCATTGGGGAACTGTGCCTGGTCATTGAGGTTATTGTTTTGGTCTGGGAAGCCAACGTGTTGGATCCTTATGTAAAGAACAACACCAAGAAAGTGTCAAGCAAACTCTCCTTCCTTCTCTGCGAAATAGGAGCACATCTTCTCGAAAGGTGGCAAAACAGGGAGCTTTATTACCCGACAGCGTGTTTCCTTTCTCACCAGAGCAGCAGCTCTCATCATTCTGACCTCAGGAACAAAGAAATGGAAGTTTTAATTTCATGATCGGGGCGTAATACTGTTTCATAATTGTTAGTGTTTCGTCAGTATAATAATAATAATAGATTTATTTTGTTAGCGCTTTTACAGCTGCTCAAAGACGCTTTACAGATATAGTGAAAAGAAAGGAACAACAAATAAAGTTAAAGTTAAAGTCAAATAATACAAAAACAATCACACATTAAAAGCCAGATTGAAGAGGTGAGTGTTTTGAAGGTGGTGAGGTCAGGTCAGTCTCTGATGGGTTGGGGGAGTGAGTTCCAGAGGGAGGGGGCAGCGACGGAGAAGGCTCTGTCCCCCAAGGTTCGGTGATTGGTGCGGGTGGGGATGGAGAGGAGGTTGGCTTCTGATGAGCGGAGGCAGCGAGAAGGGGTGTGGTGGTGCAGCAGGTCTGTGAGGTAGGGGGAAGGGGTGTGGTGGTGCAGCAGGTCTGTGAGGTAGGGGGAAGGGGTGTGGTGGTGCAGCAGGTCTGTGAGGTAGGGGGAAGGGGTGTGGTGGTGCAGCAGGTCTGTGAGGTAGGGGGAAGGGGTGTGGTGGGGCAGCAGGTTTGTGAGGTAGGGGGAAGGGGTGTGGTGGTGCAGCAGGTCTGTGAGGTAGGGGGAAGGGGTGTGGTGGTGCAGCAGGTCTGTGAGGTAGGGGGAAGGGGTGTGGTGGTGCAGCAGGTCTGTGAGGTAGGGGGAAGGGGTGTGGTGGGGCAGCAGGTCTGTGAGGTAGGGGGAAGGGGTGTTGTGGTGCAGCAGGTCTGTGAGGTAGGGGGAAGGGGTGTGGTGGTGCAGCAGGTCTGTGAGGTAGGGGGAAGGGGTGTGGTGGTGCAGCAGGTCTGTGAGGTAGGGGAAGGGGTGTGGTGGTGCAGCAGGTCTGTGAGGTAGGGGGAAGGGGTGTGGTGGTGCAGCAGGTCTGTGAGGTGGGGAAGGGGTGTGGTGGGGCAGTATATTTGAAATGACTAGGCTAATGACGTTAGCTAGCTAGCTTACAGCATATCTGCAGTAATATTGGAATCACATTCTCAAAATAAGCCAATGAAACGTACATTTTAGGAGTTGGCCAGCTGCTCCGGTCCCAGCTGTGTGCATCACTTTGAGTGTCCCCGTTTCCGTTGTGTTTTGTATTTGCAGCGTTTAATTTTGATGCTGCGCTTTTAGTAAACCCTGCTCATGTTTAGTTTGAGAATGTTTTCTACGCATGTGTTGTCAAGTTGGTGAAGATGTTTCTTAATTTGCTTGTGTTTTGGTCCGTGTGTTTTTTTACTTGCATCATCTTTGAAAATGCAGAGCTTTTCTCTTAAAGTTCCCATGTCATGCTTTTCCGGTTAGTACCCGTCCCCTTGTGTGTTATGAAGGTTTTTATGCATGTAAATGGTGTGCAGAGTCAAAACCCTCAAAGTACACCATGTAGCGAGTAAAACTCTAACACAGAAAATACCTCCCCAAAACGCCTCGTTGGAGATACGTCAACTGTCCATTTGATTCTTCCGGGTACATCATGATGTCATGTCGTCCCCGGAACGAAATGGACCAATCCGTGGAGCCGTTACGTTAAGCCCCCGCTGATTGGTCCAAATTGACCCATCCACGGACTTCCTCACACACTCAGTGCAGGCAGCTCTGCTGATTTCTCCTCCCTGGCTGCAGGCTGATAACAGACAGTTGGGATCGCGGCGAAATTCTCTTTGCAGACCCATTCTCACAGCGTTTATCAACCTTTTTCTTACTCAATATCAAGCCACACTTATTGTTTTTACTTCGGCTGTGACTTTGTGTGTGCTCAGGATGAGTTTGGCTGTTTTTGGCTGTGTATCGCTAAACAAGGAATCACACCTCCACGGAGCTCAGCGCGATTCACAACGTCCCAACTGGTCCCGACCAATCGGAGCACACTGTGCTCACAGGGAGGGGGGGGCAAGAGCTGCAGCGAGCCGTTTAGTGGAGAGACTGAATACTGCTTAATACACGTACTTTACAGAGATGCTGTATGCGAAACCAATGTGAGTTTGGAAAATTGCACAGTATAAATCTATTCTAGTAGACCTCAACAATGGAATTATGATCAGTGGAAATGGCCATGACATGGGACCTTTAACCTGTTTTCATGTCTCAGGCTCGAAAATGACATTCCCAGAACAAATGACCATATGTTCTAAAAGGGTTAAATTAATAATCTTTTGTCTCAAAGTAATGATAAACCTGTGAGTTGGATGTAGAAAAGTCAGAATCAATATAGATGTTTTTTATTTTAAAGTAAATTCAGATTGAACATGGTAAAAAACTGTAAATTGTAGTATAATTATAATTATGTTGTACTTATAGTGAAAGCTAACCTTGGATGATGGGTTAGTAGACTAAAAGCTTTAGGAATCCAAAGTACAACATATAATAAGTACCCTGTATCAAGATTGATGTAAAACAAGTCATATTTGACCTTTTTAGAGAGATTTAGCACACAAAAACCCTCTTCTGGGGTCATTTGGGTGGATTTTCCTTATCTCTGGCCCCCCTTGGTCGATTTTGATGATTGACATCTTTCTAACCGTCAGAGCCAATGGAATCGAGGGAAAGTTCCCCATACACACACAGCTTACCAAATAAGGAGTGAGAGAGACGCGTAGAAAAACCGGAAGCTGCGCTAACCTCTGGTGGCTACCATTAGCAGCTAACTTTTCTTCTCTGATTTTTGCATACAAATTGAATTATGGATCATCAATAATTTGTTCAAAGTGACAGACACATTGCTATAACCTATGGATTGACCTTCAGCCGCGTTTATCGTTTTAATGCCATTGAACACAACTTTTGATCAGAACAACAGCTAAGGTGAGCATATATTATTATATTTCTATAATCTGTGGACTCTCAGGATGTTAGCTAAGCTTATTTGTGCGGATCCAATAAGTATATCGATCAGTGTAGCTAGAGTTCTGTAATAACGGCATTAAGATGTTTTCGCTCAGGGCAGATTCAGAGGCTCAGCGTTAGTCTTTTGTGTTTTTTTGCTAAAAATGGTTCATATTGTCAGTTAGCTGAGTTTCTTCCCGTTACATGGATATGAAACATTCATAGTTTATTCAATATTAACAAGCCCTCAGACGCTGTTTCCTGCAGATGATGGGTTTTTCCGGCGGGGGGAGGGGGAAGGGGTTCAACAGGTTAAAGGATAGGGATAGCCTTTATGTATACACTTAAAACTGTGACCTCAACCTTTCATTGCATAAGAATAATGAGAATACTATTTTCCGTCTACAAAATGACAAGCCTGAGGCGAGTCACAGTCATCTGGATGAACCATCTGCCACACAAACATCAGTGTAGGTGAAATACAAGGGAGCCTTATTAGCAGCATTAGCAACGCTCCAAATGACCTTTTCAGTTAATTGAGCACTAACACTTTATTATTGCTACTAAATTAGAGGCAATTATAAGGTCAGGGGGAACCATCCTCCCAAGGATTTATATGTTTGAAACCTTGTTACAGTGACTGATGCGTATATATGTGACCCGTGCCATCACGCAGGAAGGTTAATGAAGATCCATTCTTTTATATTAACAATTCATTTTTGAACGGCAGCCCAAAAGGAGGAGTAATTGTCATCCCACTTCGAGTGAATGAGCTGCTTTCTGAGGTGTGCTACTACGGCACAGCGTGAGCCAGGTTGCTCATACAAAGCCGTACCGGTACGAGGGCCACGTGCCAAGAAGGGTAATGAAGACACGGAGCCATCTGTCCTATACGTGGCCCGCCTGCAGCTTTACAGTACAGGACCTGGCTCTGGGCCAGCGCGGGAGAGCACTGTAATGTTCCAGAGCAGCAACAGAGAGATGCACAAGTCAAATGCAGTAATCTCATTAGCCGCACTTTTGGAAATTAGCAGAGGGATACTTGTTACTCGTTGGATTTATGAACAGGAAACGTGCATTTACAGTTAACGCCGATATGTGTACAAAGTGTACTTTTTACCACTTGACTTATTCAGAGACTTATGAGACAAAATAATCAGAATATCTAAATCTAATTTGCAGTGTTTTGAGAAACTCCCTCTGGAGGGGAACTTTGGGATTTTAGCCTTCGCCGACCATTGACATGCACACAAACTACAACACACTACAGGAAAGGGAAGCCCACAAAGCATAATATAGCTTCTTTAAAGTTATTTTTCTATTGTGGTGATAAGAAGAAAAGGACATGTTACTTCAAGGGGAAATTCAATGTTTATAGTTTTACACATATTCTCTAGAACACGTATTTGAATGCACAAACAGGCACTTTGTCGGATCAGTACTTGAACTGGCGCCTCCGTCCTACAGTCTGACCTACTGCTGCCCACCTTGTTGTACTTTTGTTTGTCAGAAGAGGCTGAAGAGCACTTCTCCATGTTTCACTACAAATATTCATGTTTTCCGTTTGATGAGGTTGAATTTTCTCGTGCAAAAGAGAAAACTATTCAAATCAGACTTTGTTCTCTCACTTTCCCCTGAAGGCTTCCATATATATTTCAGGCTAAAAGGTAATAAACATATGTGACTCTGTTGTACATTCTATAAACCCCCAGCAACGAACATTATAAAACTTGGCACAGGTCCCTTGCATTGGAGCTAGTGGAGCAACACTATACCAGTTATTTCATCCAGTAGCCTAGTTACACTTCCACCAGAAAACCGTTGAAAATGGCTTTTATGATGTTCCGAGGGATTCGGCGGCTCAGCCTCTCGTGCGCACAAGAAAGTTATCAGTGCGCCAAGTAGGAAGAGGAGCGCACAGGAGACAACCGTTTGATTGCAGACTGTTATGTTTATGTGGGGAAATGGCAGTGCATACATTATTTGAGATATATTTCAAAATCGGACTTCATTTTAAGGACATGTCGGCCAGGGGTCTAGAGCTATTTGTTTAAGCACCGGATTGGCAAAACAGGAGAGTAAACCAGTCTGCCTTGATCTATGAATTCATGTCCGGGACTCTCACGGTATCTGCTGCCACAGCTGTTTTATAGAAGGAAAGCCTCCTTCACTTCATGAAATGGCTGCAGCATCAGGAGGCAGCGGGACGTATACTCCGCCTCTGAGAAGTGCAGCACCAGCGCGCCGAGAGCTGTGCCTTTTTACGCACCGCCTTCGCTGTGTTTACCTTCATCAGCTTAAGGGTGACTGCAGGCTGCTACGTGTTAACCACACACACACACACATACACAAACACACACACACACACACACACACACACACACACACACACACACACACACACACACACACACCTCTTCACATATCGAACTGCCCGATTATTCCCCCTATTACTCGTTTTATGAAGGAGATGTCCGGTCACCAAGGCGCATGATGTGTGTGTGCACCGGAACGAACAACACTATCATAATATCTTCTGAAAACAAATGCCAGTCACATACACACAGACACACACACACAGACACACACACACACACACACACACACACACACACACACACACACACACCCTGGCGACCGGACATCTCCTTCATAATGCGCCTACTCCTCGTTTTCCCAGCATTCACTGGATTATCCGTAAATCATACAAACAAAACCAAAACGTTGATTTATCTGTTTTCCCGTTATGGTTTAAAAACTGAATAACGTCAGTTTTTTGGTTTTCCGTTTTTCTGCAAAACACTGGTTCTTTTTTTTTTTTAAACGTTGTTAATGTTTTGGATGCATATTGTTCTAGTATTTGTTCAGGCTGTTACATACAATTAGTCTCTGTTGCTACCTGCTGGTGAGTATCTGCCGGTCCTTGGCACAATAAAGGTTGGGAACCCCTGCTCTACAGCAGTGCTTCTCAAAGTGTGAGCGCCCCCTAGTGGTCCATGAGTATATTGGTAACATTTCACATTTTAAATAAATAAATGTAAGTCTTCCGCACTCTCGCGGGAATATCTCCGCAATGGAGCGAGCTTAAGTTTATTTCGATTGCATCATATAGCCCAGCGCAACACCTACCTCACACATGTTGCCACTTGTTTGTACCATTTTCAGGCGATTTGTAATTTGTTCTAGAAAAACGATATGTTTTTGGATATTTGTGGAGTTAGGTGGTCCGCGAGTGTTTTTTTATTGGTTAAGTGGTGCTTGGTATGAAAAAGTTTGAGAAACACTGCTTTATAGGAACCACACAGACTCATAGTTAATGCTTTAACGAGTATGAGAACATGCAGAGTTCACAGTAAAAACTGCTGGATAATATATTTGTTATCGACCTACACAGTACGTACTGTAATTGACCCACATTCCTCGATTAGAACAGCATGCGAGGACCCATCTGGTCTGAGACACGGGGTGGGATGTTCTGTATGTGATGGATATACTGTAACTGGCATGATGGATGAGTCGAGGCATTGATGCATGAGACTCTTAGGGAAAAGGTACATAGAGAGCAGATCAGAAGATGGATCATTTGTACTTTGAGGCAAGGACTGACTGTCAGTGTTCTATGTTAATAAGAATTGCAGTAAAATAAGATTTATAGATGGTGCGGAGGAAACTTCTGTGTAGCAATGCTTCGGGAGTCACCGACTCAGGAAGGAGACACGGGATGAGCAGGAGTTCTGATGTCAAACACTGAGATTTAATACAAGCATCGGCCGGAGAAATTCACATCACAAGTCAAAGCAGCAAAAGGTTCTGACTGCACGGGTGGGTTGCCATGTCAATTCTGATCCGCCTATCTCTCGACTAGACCTTTAACCAGTTTACAGAGAGTCAACCCACATATTGGGGGAAGGTATACGTGAACACCTGGAGGCACTGAATCACTTATCGGACTCTAATGGCTCTGTGGCCGAGAGTTGACCGGTCATAAAACTATTAATGTCATCAATAGCGGAGACTTCCCATTCCTTAAGACAGATAACAGACTTAGGGTTGGTCGTAAAACGTCAACAGGCCGAAAGGTCAAATATCTTAAGTAAAGGCAAAATTATTCCCTAACAGATGGTAGTAAGAAAGGAGATATTCATTCATAATGAAACACTGTAATAAATAGTGTCTAAATCTAAGGGCTTTTATTGCATGTTTTTTACTTTCTGATGTTTATAAAAATATGTATTTATTTTATTGTAATATGGTGCATCTGTCACAGAACCCTATCTTCCCCCTGGGATTAATAAAGCATTTTGATTGATTGATTCTTAAACAATGTTTCATTCCACAAACATATTCACATTGGGTTTAATACAGCGCTATCTACAAAGCCTAATACATGAAAGAAAATAATACAAATGGAAATAAATGAATTAGTCGGAAATAATAAAAAAAAAATAGATGCATTAAAATACAATTTTTAATTAAATAAAAAAAAAAATTCAGGCAACAATTGATAAATGTTTTGATTGATATTGGAATCACATGTTAATTGTGTGTTCTGGTTTAGTTCTTCCCTGATAGAGACGATTAAAATAATAATAATAATAAGTAAACCCATTACATTTTTTTTCCACATTTGTTATATTTAACAGAAAGTCTATTTGCACCCGGAGCTATTTGGCTATTTACACCGGCCACAAACAGACTGTATTCAATGGTGGCCCATCAATCTGTAAATCTTTGGTGGGATACAAGGAGAAAAAGGTTCGATACATGAAACACAAGTAATGCTCTTAACAACAACGCTGTTTTCTTACTGCTGGTGTAATTCAAATGAAATGGTGCAAATGAACACTGTTCTGCTACTATTAGGGAACATTTTACAGCGCAAAGTAATGTTACATAATGCAAATGAATTATGTTCGGTTTTGCCATCCCATATACACACAAGGTAAATAGCCACATTGTCTATGGCAGGGGTCTCCAACCTTTTTGAGGGTGAGGGCTACTTTAAAAAAATAAAACTTTTACTCCTCTTTTTTTTGTTTTTTGCAGTGTATATATTTAGCACATTTTAACATTATGATATGCTGACCTTTAACCTTTGAGTGCTGTTTGGGTCTGTGGGACCCGTTTGCAGTGTTTACTAAAATAACATGTATTCAATTTAATTATTTTAACCTGCTTTATTTGGGGGTGGACCTCACCTCCTCTAGGGGGGTCCTCACATCCTCTACGGGGACCTCACCTCCTCTATGGGGGACCTCACATCCTCCAGGGGGGTCCTCACATCCTCTAGGGGGGTCCTCACCTCCTCTAGGGGGGACCTCACATCCTCCAGGGGGGTCCTCACATCCTCTAGGGGGGTCCTCACCTCCTCTAGGGGGGTCCTCACATCCTCCAGGGGGGTCCTCACATCCTCCAGGGGGGACCTCACCTCCTCTAGGGGGGGCCTCACATCCTTCAGGGGGGACCTCACCTCCTCTAGGGGGGTCCTTACCTCCTCTAGGGGGGGCCTCACATCCTCCAGGGGGGACCTCACCTCCTCTAGGGTGGACCTCACCTCCTCTAGGGGGGGCCTCACATCCTCCAGGGGGGACCTCACCTCCTCTAGGGTGGACCTCACCTCCTCTAGGGGGGGCCTCACATCCTCTAGGGGGGTCCTCACCTCCTCTAGGGGGGGCCTCACATCCTCCAGGGGGGACCTCACCTCCTCTAGGGGGGTCCTCACATCCTCTAGGGGGGTCCTCACCTCCTCTAGGGGGGTCCTCACCTCCTCTAGGGGGGTCCGGGGGCATGCTCCCCCGGGAAGATGTGTTTTTAAATGTTGAAGTTAAATCCATCAATCTGGTGCACTTTGAGCCCAACATGAATTTATGGACACATCTCTCAGCACTCAGATGAAAGGGAGCTGTATACTTTTCAATAATCCAAACATCTTTAGAATTTGATCACAACCAATAACAAATCATTTAAACTTGTTTATTCTTATCTTATGTTACCTAGTTAGCATTCTTTCTTTCTATGTATGCATATTTTACTAATCACTCCCCTTTTAAACTGTTTCTCTCTCTCTCTCTCTCTATCTCTCTCTCTCTCTCTCCCTCTCTCTCTCTCTCTCTAGCTCTCTCTCTCTCTCTCTCTAGCTCGCTCTCTCTCCCTCTCCCTACCTCCCTCCCTAGCTCTCTCGCTCCCTCTCTCTCTCCCTCTCTCTCTCCCTCTGTCTCGCTCGCTCACAGAGGCTGTGTGCTCCTCCGTGGCGATGACGGCTTGCATTAAAAAACAATAATAAACATATTTGTAAAGTGGGGGGACACAAACGGGATATCGAAAAGAGCGGGGGACATGTCCCCCCCCCCTGTCCCCAGTGGAGATTACGCCATGCGTGTGTGTGCGTCAAGTGCAATAAATAAATATGCAAGTTGCAACACACACAGTAAAACTCTGCCTCTCATGTGTTGTATAGGCTGGCTGTGTTCAACGGGGCTGATGTGTAGATTCTGCCAGAAGGAAGATCAGTGGGGAGGTGCCACATTGCTTTTCTTCCCGACTGCAACGCTGGTTCCGCAAATCAAGCAAGAACGTGATTGGTCGATATTCATTGTGGGGGTGGGGGAGGAGGGGTGTTAGATAGATATAGAGTTGTAGTAAGTAGATAGAGTTCACTATGATTGAGGTTTCGTTTATGCATAGGGTAGATTCTTTTAAATTACATTTCCTTCGTTTTGTGTATTTTATACATTTTGGATTTGCTTGGCGAGCTATTTTTAGAACATGCCCCGTGGGCGACTCACGGTGCCCGCGGGCGACTAAGTGCCCGCGGGCACCGTGTTGGCTACCCCTGGTCTATGGTAACCCGGGTGCAAATATCATTGTTAGCTACAGGCACCCGGAAGTAATTAGAATCTGCCTATATTTAACCTGTCCACTACAACCGATGTTGTGGAGTAACTAACCTGTAATGGCGTTACGAAAAAAAATGTTTTATTACAATAACTTTGTCATTACAAATGGGTTACATCCAAATATATTATTTTTGTAAAAAGCATATACATAGAGTATTACATTCCTTCTTTTAAGCTTGCAGGAATGCCTTGCTTTGACATATTCCTGGATAACGCAGGTCAGCAAAGCCCTTGGGACAAATTAGAGTGCAACACCAGTCTGTCTCTACTTCCAGAGTCGGTTCCTTGCACAAAGTTTTGAGGGGTTCTCTTGAACTGTTTGAATTGTATTGCGTGGCGTCTGCCTATAAAATATAAGCTCATTCAAAGCGACTGGACTTTGCCATGTCGACAACATGCCGACAACGCCAAGTTGGGTCGACAGGCAAGAATGCCTTTCACTGCTAAAACATCATATCCACTGAGATTTGGCTTTCCATTTTGAGTGGCTTCATGAATATAGGGCGGTGGTGGCGAAGTTGATAGGGACTTGGCTTGGCAACGGGAAGGTCACCAGTTCAAGTCCCGGCAAGACCAAGTGCTACCGAGGTGTCCCTGAGCAAGGCACCATTCCGCATACTGCTCCCCAGGTGCCGTTCAAAATGGCAGCACACTGCTCCTAACACTAGGATGGGTCAAATGCAGAGAAACAATTTCCCCACAGGGATTAATAAAAGTCCATTTTTCTTCTTATCCATCTTATAATTTAATATTAGGTCATCGTCATCAGCGACATGTTTGTCTTGTTAATTTGTTTGCTTTTAGTTTTTTTTACAATTACAAGAAATAACAACAAATGGGATTTCACAGGTCCTGTTCATAACCATTCATGATTTGGCTCCTAAATAATACTTTCAGTTTAGATAGACTTGTACAATATTTCAGTGCATCTAGCAGTTCTTCCACAGACTAACACCTTCTGATGAGATGCAGAAAGCATTTGTTCGTACGGGTGGTTTTTTGAAAATGCAGTTTCCTCTCAACATGTGCATGCTTTCTCTCCGTGTGAAAAGTCCCTGGATATTATGAGGTCATTGTTGATTCACGGCTTTGAACATAATTTGAATAGTTTTATAGTCAACCAGGTCTTGTAGTTTTAGTGTTTTTAGTTTGATGAACAATTGATTTGTAGGTTCTCTGTACGTAGTTTTATGTATAACTCGTATGGCTCTTTTTGCAGGATGAAGATAGGATGTGTATTTGTTTTATATGTGTTCCCCCAAACTTCCACACAATACATCATGTATGGAAGTATGAAGGAGCAGCACAGCATAAACAAAGAAGCTTGATTCATTAGGTATTTGGCTTTATTCAGAATTGCTATTGATTTGGATATTTTGGCTTTGATATAGCTTCTATGTGGTTTCCAACTTAATTTATTGTCTGTGGAGTTAATTTTGGTTGTTTATTCATTTATTTTCTATTTATTTATTTCAATCATGAAGCATTAATATACTGGTTTAGTTGTGCAGATTGTCATGCAAAATAGGTCTCAGTTGGGAGGGAACCTTGGTTCCAATATTTTGTTTCCCTTGGGACTCATTTGATGAGGGACCGTCAGCCATCTTAAAAAGGGCCAGTGAAATGTTTGTCAGTGATGTTTTGATCAGCCACAGGGCACACGGTGAGTGTTTGGTTTACATATGTGTTTATGGTGACAGACTTTTGTGGTGTATGCTTTATGTAATTTGTGTATTATGTGTTTTCTCTTAGGTTGATAACCTAACTTTGTATGGAGGAAGTTAACTTTGAATCTAACTGTAAATTGATTTGTATGAAGAAAAGCTGACTTGCTGATACCATGTGCTTCTTTGAGTGGAGAAGAGCATGTTAAATAAACATAAATCCGACACTAAAGTTGAGTGGTAAAGGGTGGGAGTAAAACCGAACATTGTCTATGATTACTCCAAGGAATTGTATTTCCGATACTCTTTCTAATTGGACGCCATTTATAGTGAGTTTCTTCTCTGTATTGGTCGATCGATTCCCAAATATTATGAGTTTGGTTTTGCTTGCGTTCAATGTTAATTTATTTTAGTCAAACCAGATCTTCATCCTGCTCAGTCCCTTCTCCATTGTGACCAATAGCTGTTCTAAATGGTCCCCACGGCAGAGTAGACTTGTGTCGTCTGCAAAAAGAATGGTTTTAATAGTACTTACTCTGTCACTTGGCAACTCTTAACAATGTTGAAGCTTGACATTTATTAAATAGAATCTACTTAATAGCCTTAGGGTCATATTTAAAAACTGCTTTTTCATTGCCCGTGACCAATACATGTCTATCACAATGGGTTTGAATGGCATGATGAATATCTCAGGAGCCTTTATGCTTGTATATCTACGTAGATGGAGGTTCGCTTTGTTTACGACACTCTATGGTTTTAATTGGGGTTTATGAGTATTGGAGTATTTCTTGATCATCAGTATTGCTGCTTGGAGGTTTCTCGAGAACAGCTTGACGTTGCACTTCCTTAGCAAAACACCCGGCAAGTGAATGTGTTTTAAGAAACTGGAAGGACCGACATGCGAACATGCGTACAGACAGAGACTTCCGCCTGAGGGTGATGGGCTGGGGAATGAACCGGTTCCGTTATGCTTGGCAAGAAAGTGAACATTTTCGTTTAAACGGAACACATTCGCCTCAATGTGTGAGAAAAGCTCTTCCAAAGTAACTGCATGTGCTTCTTTCAGCACAGAGACGGAGCTCACGGAGTTCAGAGAGCTATTTTGGATGAAGCAAAGCTCTGTCAGTAATGAGGGCTTTGCATCGGGCCAACCGCCTGATCTAAGGATCACAAGTTGTTTGTTCCTGTTGGCTCTTATTCGACATCTGACTTGCATGATAGAAAGGGGCTTGCTTTGATTCATAGCTCGTGCTTTTTTAAATGGTTTCTTGCAGAATCTGTGCAGAAAGAAAGACTGTTTAGAGCATACTGTATCTATGCCTCATTGTCTATTCTTCCATGTATCTGACTATTCCAGACTTAGATATATATGTGTAGACTCTGAATTAAACCTCTGTATTTATACACTGCAGATTCTGGAAGAAAGGAAGTATCAAAGCATGACTCATCCAAAAGAAAGGGGGGAGAAAATATCCAACTGGAAGGAAAATGAGGAGTCGAGGTAAATGTCAAGCGCGGAGCTGCTTAGTGCCAGCCTGGCTGTGATGGATGGACTGCGGTGGGAGGGCAACACTTATTTTACACTGGCAGTGTCACCCATCTACAGAGTAGACAAAGGAGGGAAGACAGCTGGACTCCCATTGCAACTGGAGGGACAGAGGAATACAGTAAACTGTTCCTACTTCAAGCAGTTCTGCATTTGACTTGTGAGTCAAAGCCGTGAATGTTTTGTGACTTTGAACAGGGGTCATACACTTTTTCACCAATGATTTTCAATGACTTTTCCAAGACTTCTCAATGACCTTTACCTCATTTTCCATGACCAAAAGAAAATGACCACTGAAAATGGTTTATTTGAACATGGAACAGGAAAATAAGGTCTGCATATGAAACATGTTGTGCCTATCTAAAACAAATCAAATAGTAGCTTACTAGCTTCTACACGCTGAAGCAACTGTAGTCAGGGAGGCAAAGTCATCAGGTATGAAAAAGGTGACAAGGACCCGAGCCCCCGACCCCACGGGATATCGGCTTTAACATGAGGAATAACAGATGATTTTAGAAGTCAGAACAACTAAAGCAGTTAATAATAACAGAAACGCCAAAGAGTCACATCTAATAGAAATATATAAAAGCATTTATTTTAATTGTGTAGCAGTCAGTTTATAATTCTGGCTGTTGAGCATTTTGAAAATGTATTTTCATGCCTCTGTGCAAGGCTTAGTCTTTCTATCTGTATAGCCACTGGTGTAAAGTAACTAAGTTAAGTACTATACGTGGGTACAATTTTGAGATACTTGTACTTTATTTAAGTATTTCAATGTTTTGCTACTTTGTTCTTCTTCTCCTCTACAGTTCAGAGGTACATGGTGTACTTCTACTCCTCTACATGTATTAATACCTTTAGTTACTTTACAGATGTGGATTAATGATGTGAAATATAATCAAGTGTTGAATCAGACTTTAGTTCCACCTGGAGTAAATCCACCAGCTACCCTGCAGTCTACAAAGTCATTCAGACTAGCTGCACCTTCACCAGCTTTGAGAACACTTTCATGATCAATCATTATAAAACATATCATATATATTATTCTGAAATGGACCAATCTGCACAACGACTACTTTCACTGTCGCTACTTTCACTATATTTTGATGAGAATACTTTTGTACTTTCACTTGAGGAACATTTTGAATGCAGGACTTTTACTGTGACAGAGTATTCCTACACTCTGGTACTTCTACTTTCACTCAAGTACAAGATCTGAGTACTTCTACTTTTACTCAAGTACAAGATCTGAGTACTATACTTTTATTAAGTACAAGATCTGAGTACTTCTACTAAAGTACAAGATCTGAGTACTTCTACTTTTACTCAAGTACAAGATCTGAGTACTTCTACTTTTATTAAGTACAAGATCTGAGTACTTCTACTAAAGTACAAGATCTGAGTACTTCTACTTTTACTCTAGCACAATATCTATACTTATACCACCTCTGTTTATAGCCTATGAAAAAAACTATTAGAAAACGAAGGCTAAAGCTAACGTTAGCAGATAGTGACGATGTATGCTAGCTAGCTCAACGATTCCTTAAATGATATTGCGACAGAAAAACGTTTCAGTTCACATCACGCTCTGCCGCTCTGCTCTGAACACCTGAACGGCCCGTTCTAACAGCTGTTCACCAGCGGCTCAGTCTGTGCCACAGTGACTCCGCACAGTTAACGAACGCACCGTAGATAATGTAGCTGACCCGGAGCAGCAGAGTGCAGCCGGCCCGACAGGCAGGAAGACTCGAGCACACAGCTCGCGCTTCATATATTAAAAAATAACACCATGCGCGTCATGACGGCACATAACAGCTCGCGACCGTAGATTATTTCGGCGATTAGATAAAATGTAAATTATATTTGACGCAACTTTAGTTACATTTCCATGACTTTTCCAAAACTTTGGGAAAAATATTGTTTTCCATAACTTTTCCAGGGCCTGGAATTTGCATTTTGAATTTCCATGACTTTTCCAGGTTTTCAATGACCGTACGAACCCTGCTTGAAGTCATGTTTGACTTTGAGGTTACTTCTTGTTTTCTTCTATAATTTCTTGTCTCTCTGTGGTCATTTTTTGTGATTTTGTGTCGTTGTTGGTTGTTTTGTGTTCTCTTTGAAGTTGTGTAGTCTCTTTGATGTGATTTTGTGTCCTTTTTTTCTCTGTGAAGTGTTTGTGTGTTTTTTAGTCGTTTTGTGTCCCCTTTGAAGTTTGATGTCATTTTTGGTACTTCTTTCTCTCTTTTTGAAATCACATTTTGTCTCTTCGATGTCGTTTTGTGTCTTTTAGAAGCAATAAGCGTCTATTTCAGTTTTTTTTGTGTCTCTTTCTGGTTTTGCATATTTTCATGTTCTGCACCTGTCTAGTTACTAGTGACATTTCTCAGGTGTGGGCGAGGGTCCCTGTGCCCTGCTGGCCCGTTCACTAATTCATGGAAGTGTCATAGTGTTTGTGGCAAATGTACACTATCCTTATCAGGTATTCATACCCTGCTCTGTCTCTGTCAGCTGCATCTGTTGAGTCCTGTTAGTATAATGTTGAGCTAGCAGTGAAAATTACTTGAGCCAATTCAGGACTTAAATGCATTTTTAAATATATGAATTACTACTCCCAAAGAACTCCACAGGGCACCTTAAGTGGATTTATCTGATGTAAGATTTCAAAGATAAATGTATTGCCATTTCCCAAAGAATAGTTATAAATAGTATTCTGTTTAGGGTTGTCATTGGGAATAAATAAGGACAATGTAGAGACCGGAGGAAAGCAGTCACTGCAGCATAAACTCCCGGTTAAGATTCAAATGGTTGTCCTCTTTCTCCATTTCCCGTGAATCTGTCTCTTATTCCAACTGTCCGTCCCTGACGCCCTGTCTGCTGCTGGAAGTTTGTGGCACCAATTAGGCGGTGACTATGCCGACGGCAGCATCCTTCAGAGATCTTTCTACCTTGCTCTGTTTACTTATTCCCCCTTTCCTTTTGCTCACTCGCTCTTCATCAGTAAAACACATGAAAACAAGACTAACGAGGAAGCATCCCTCTCTCTGACGAAGTGACACTCGAGTTGTTTCATGGAAACAAATGGATTTAGGGAGAGTTTTATTCTGAAAGCATTCTTCTCTTACTCGGTGTGTGTGGTGTAGCTGTGTGTATGTGGTGTAGCTGTGTGTGTCCAGTTGGTCCATTACCACCATCATTGCTTGTATCTTGTGTTATCTCTGTGGACGTGCTGATGAACCCTCGGTGTGATTTGTAACCATATGCAGAGCCTGTATGTGCGTCTGTGAATTAACATGTGGCACGAATCCTCCATTGCCCACGCATCTCTTCATACAGAGAACACCGTATTTGTGAAACAGAAATGGGCTATGTGAGGGGGGGGGAGATATTGACATCTCGACAGAGGCATTCATGTGGGAACGCCATTCAGCTTTGTTGTTCGATCGGATGATGTGACCCGGGAAAGAAAACGGGAAACACATCAGAATGAACCGACAGAGAGAAACAATGGAGTGAGCAACAGAAGCAGACGGAGTGAGACGGAGGGGAGGGGGAGTCAGAATACGATGGGAAACTAATACTTCACTGATTCTGGGAACACTTCTTTCCTCTGATCTTTTTATTTTTAAGTCAGCGTTTAAAGGTGGGGGAGGTAATTCTGGAGAAACCAGCTCGAGTGCGCTGGAATTTGAAAATACACAACCGGAAAAAATCTGCCACTTCCTCACAGAGCCCCTCCTCCAACACACACGAACGTGCACATGACCAATGAGGGCAGAGATCAGTTTGTGCACAGATGGAAGGCTGACAGGCAGGTAGGCCATCCAGTTACTTTAGCCGGCTCAGATGATTGGTCGTGCTTTTTACAGTGACTTTTTGTATGGATTTTTTGTCAAAGCACTTCAGATATTCATTGCTATCGGGATGTTAAGAGCATTCCATGGAATATAACAAAGTGTATCTCGAGCCGGTTTCTCAAACTTACCCACCCCATCTTTAAGTATACATTTAAAAAAAAAAAAAAAAAAAACCTGCAAGTTGCTCTTTAATAAGGAATTCACATAGGGCTGCCACACACCGTTTTCACTATAAGTACAAAATATATTTTGGACGGACACTATAATTTACAGTTTTTTACAGTGTTCAATCTGAATTTTCTTTAAAATAAAAAACATCTATATTGATTCTGACTTTTCTACATCCAACTCACAGGTTTATCATTACTTTACTTTGAGAGAAAAGATTATTAATTTAACCCTTTTAGAAGATATGGTCACTTGTTCTGGGAATGTCCTTTTTGGGCCTGAAACCTGAAAAACAGCCTTGGGGCCTAACGGGTTAAGTATTCTCTTCTCATAACAAAAGACACTTCACATGATGACAACCTGCTGGAGAGTCATCATTTATATGGCTGAACTTAAACAAATAATATTTGGATCATTCCTATAATTCTCACCAGACAACTTCTACCAGTAAAGTGGCTGTTTAATCACCATTCACTGTGAACATGTGTTGGGTTAGGACAACATGATGGGAATGAAAGACATGATTCCTTGGAGCACGAACAAAAATATAGATTATCATTAGACTTTTCAAATAAGGTGCATCAACAATAATAAAACCATCAGATCTGCTTTAGTATAAAGTCAAATGGCTTATCCAAGATGGTAAATAACAATAGCCAGATTCCTGTGTCTCCCTTGAGGGATATTCATGACCCGCAGAGGATGAACCCTGACCATTGTTGGTGATCCCCCTGATGTTTCCTTCTGCCTCCAAAGGGTGTAAGATCTCAACTATTGTACTCATTTTATTGCATCTTATCATACATTGGACATTTCACTTTTTCATCAGTCAAAAATATTGACTTTATGTTAATGTATTGCATATTCTCATATTCTTTAACTTGTTATGTCTATATTAGGGCTGTTAAGTTAACGCGTTAACGCATTTTTTGTCCTCGGCCGCCCCGTAGTTTCAGAGCGCATCGAGTTTAAAATACCGTCTACAAGCTGATGCTGACAGCCCTGCTCCTGCTGTCCGCTTGTGGCAGACCACACTTCCACGCTCACCGGCAGGCACCGACTGGCCATGGGGAGGACCGGGAGGGTGTGTGTATGTGTGGCTCGAGCGAGAGAGAGACCTTACGTGTATTGTTGTTAGCATCTGGTGCTAGCTAGCTGCGCTAACGGATATAAGGAGCTGTTTAAATGAAAACAGAGGAGCGACATTTCGCCACAACTGGGCCGAGCACTTGACTTTATGCAGGAAGCCAGACAGTGGGACATTGTACGAAAAGTCAGCACACTCAGCACGGATAGTGCGCAACATGATTGCAGCGTCCAGGCAGCTCCCGTTCGAATATATAACCTGAGTTGCACATAGCTCCAACGATCCATCACACACACACACACACACACACAGTTCGGAGGTTGTTGTGTTTAATATTCATGAGAATATTGATCAAATGATAATAAACATTTGCATAAAGCATATTTGTCCACTCATATGTTGATAAGAGTATTAAAAACTTGAAAAATATCCCTCTAAGGAACATTTAGAACAGATCAAAAATGTGAGATTAATTTGCGATTAACTATTTTAATCGACTGACAGCCCTAGTCTATATACATACTATATTGTATTTTCTGAAATGTTCTTTCTAACATGGAGCAACTCTCACGAAACCCAATATCACGAGGGATAAATAAAGTATGCAACCTTAGTGCCTGTGATGCATCATTGATACTGCATAGACTGCTTTTCTGTATGTGTTCTCATTGGTAACCACTAAGCTTCCTCCTACTTCTTTTGCACTATAGATCTGTTTCCAAATGCCTGCATCAGACATCGCAGGGGGTCTCACCCTCCTGGCTTCATATTATTCTCCTGCTCTTCTCTTATCTTTCCCTCCCTTCCTTCCCTTCATCTCTCTCCTTCTCTGGGGAAGGAAATGGAGTTGCTGGCCCGACGCCACACCTGACACTCCAGCCTTCATCTGATTAATGTTTTTAATTTATATAAGTGAGTAGCGAGGGCTGTTGCCTTTACTGATGTTGGGGTCGCACACACACTCCTTTGTTCATGTGACGGGTGTCATATAGGCCGAGTCGTGAAAGGGCAAACGTGTGTACGGGGAAACCTTCAAGGGATAAAGAGAAAAAAGGTGGTAAAGTAAACAAAAAGCCCAGATGAAATGCACACAAAGAAGAAGTGAGGATGAAGGGTAGAGTAGAAAGAACAACTGGGAGAGGGGATGAGGGGTAGCAGAAGAGAAGAGATGGATATAGAGAGAGATGGTAATTATGAGAGATGATGAAAGGGTCGCTCGGGACAATCTCATTGCGAAACCCTGCCTTTTTATTTCAAATCTATTCATCATAATGAATCAAGGAAAATCACATTTACATGACATTTCCCCCAAAAAGAGCACAAGCTCTATTCGCTCAATCCAACATGGAAGCAAGAACTTTTATTTCGCTCGGAATTGGATTTATTTCCATCATGTATTCCATTAACATTTTATATAGGTGTTTAAAAAACACTGGCTCTCCATGTGGGATTCAAATAATGACCTCAGACGTACCTTTCTATCACCGTTCGGTCTAATCAATAGTCTCATTGATTGCAGAAGACACTGGTAAAGTAGGAAGAGCATCACACACACACACATACCATGTATACATCACTTCAGGGGACATTACATTGACTTACATGCATTTCCTGGAGACTTATCCTAACCTTAACCATAACCAACACATGCCTAACCCTAACCCTTACCCTAACCAAGTCTTCACCCTAAAATTAATGATCCCCCTCATGGGGACCTCCAATTTGTCCCCATAAGGGAGGCGAGTCCCCACACGTGACTATGTAAACAGATGTAGGTCCCCACAAGTATAGTAATGCTAGGCCACACACACACACACACACACACACACACACACACACACACACACACCTGGCCTTGGTGGTTTTGTCAGTGAATCTCGACTGGACAGAAAAAGAAGGCCGTGTGGTGAAAGGATGGTCTTATTGAGTCAGAAGTGATGAAGAGAAACACGGTCCGAATGAAGGAATAAAGATAACAGTAAGGGAGCAAAGTTTCTCTCAAATCTGTCTCCTAAAACCCGTTCATGTGCAACTAACTCGAAAATGTGCTTTATAAGAAATACATTCATTAGTTTTAAAGAGAACATAGTTTGCTTACTTTCAGGTGAAGATTTGGTGCCTTTACTGTTACATGTTTACATGCTTTAATGTTTAGAAATGGGGGGTGTGAGAGAAAGTCCCTCTGCAGACCATTGACATGCACCAACACCTATCACACTACAGGAAAGAGGAAACCCCAAAAAGCACAATAGGGACTCTCCAACCAACACATAGGATAAAACTAGGGCTTTCAACGTTAATGTGTCAACTTTCGTTTTTAAAAAAAACACCAAATCTGTGTTTGTTTTATCTCCCGCACAAATACAAGCAAATACTTTTATTTTAAACTTGTTTTTAATCGTGACTAATCACAAGTACTTTAGTTACAAACTTCATAACATTTTATAATCGATTGACAAAACCAGTGTTATCTTCTCCTGTAGGACAAACGGTGGTGCAAGTAGTGTTCCTCTAAAATGGTGCACTGCATGGACATCCCAACAGACACCATTGATTTGCTTGAACCTGGGCTAAAAGCTTTATTTTCTGGATCAATGTCCCTAAATGATATCGATTTTAATAATATGTTGGCTTCATTAGTCAAGACACATTCCGATTATTATTATTGATAGCAAAAGGTGGCAGGGCAAGAGAGTGATCGATACTGACACAACTGAATATAAATTAGCAACGGACTCAAATTAGATAAATGTGCACAATGAAAACTGATCATTTAGAAGAATGTGGACAGCTTGTATGTGAGTTATGTTATCTTCCGGCCCTGAACAATGTGCTGATCTAGGCAAGATTTTTAACTGCATTTGATATTGAAGTAATCCAAACGTGACTTTAAGTAAGGTACTTAGATGAGGTTATTGATACGGTTTTTATTTTACAGGTAACTAGTAATTGTAACGGAATACGTTTTTAAACTAATCCTCCCAACCCTGTATCTGGCACAGGAGTCTATTTCGAACATAGCATGACATACATTTCAGTTGGGTTTGGTAACATATATGCAAATAATACAAGCTAGAAGAGAAATGAAAATGTAGGTGAAGAATTCTAGAACATATATGCATTACTTCCTTGGTTTCTCCCTTTCTTGGTTTGTCTTCCAGATCCCTGAATTCATTCAGCAAGTGTTTCCTTCCTGTTACGACCCTGGGTCGTTAGGTCATTTGTGTGCACATTTTTCCCTCCTCCTGTGTCTGTAGAGGTTTCTCAATACTCAAATTTCCCCTCCTCGACTCCTCTGTCCTCCGGTAGTGACCCGGAAATGAATTTCAGCGCGCCATGTTGAAGGACAACTCATTTCTCTAAATGCACTTCGAGGACCGAGGACCGAGCATGGAGCATGGAGCATGCTCTCTGGAGGAGCTCTAACAGAGGATCGAGCGTCGAGGAGGCTCTCTGGAGGAGCTCTAACAGAGGAGAGAGGAGGCTCTCTGGAGGAGCTCTAACCGAGGAGAGAGGAGGCTCTCTGGAGGAGCTCTAACCGAGGATCGAGCGTCGAGGAGGCTCTCTGGAGGAGCTCTAACCGAGGAGAGAGGAGGCTCTCTGGAGGAGCTCTAACCGAGGAGAGAGGAGGCTCTCTGGAGGAGCTCTAACCGAGGAGAGAGGAGGCTCTCTGGAGGAGCTCTAACCGAGGAGAGAGGAGGCTCTCTGGAGGAGCTCTAACAGAGGATCGAGCGTCGAGGAGGCTCTCTGGAGGAGCTCTAACCGAGGAGAGAGGAGGCTCTCTGGAGGAGCTCTAACCGAGGAGAGAGGAGGCTCTCTGGAGGAGCTCTAACCGAGGAGAGAGGAGGCTCTCTGGAGGAGCTCTAACCGAGGATCGAGCGTCGAGGAGGCTCTCTGGAGGAGCTCTAACTGAGGAGAGAGGAGGCTCTCTGGAGGAGCTCTAACCGAGGAGAGAGGAGGCTCTCTGGAGGAGCTCTAACCGAGGATCGAGCGTCGAGGAGGCTCTCTGGAGGAGCTCTAACCGAGGAGAGAGGAGGCTCTCTGAAGGAGCTCTAACCGAGGAGAGAGGAGGCTCTCTGGAGGAGCTCTAACCAAGGAGAGAGGAGGCTCTCTGGAGGAGCTCTAACCAAGGAGAGAGGAGGCTCTCTGGAGGAGCTCTAACCGAGGAGAGAGGAGACTCTCTGGAGGAGCTCTAACCGAGGAGAGAGGAGAGCGGAGGCTCTCTGGAGGAACTCTAACCGAGGAGAGAGGAGAGAGGAGGCTCTCTGGAGGAGCTCTAACCGAGGAGAGAGGAGAGAGGGGGCTCTCTGGAGGAGCTCTAACCGAGGAGAGAGGAGAGAGGAGAGAGGAGGCTCTCTGGAGGAGCTCTAACCGAGGAGAGAGGAGAGAGGAGGCTCTCTGGAGGAGCTCTAACCGAGGAGAGAGGAGAGAGGAGGCTCTCTGGAGGAGCTCTAACCGAGGAGAGAGGAGGCTCTCTGGAGGAGCTCTAACCGAGGAGAGAGGAGAGAGGAGGCTCTCTGGAGGAGCTCTAACCGAGGAGACACTGATGGTTCCTCCACGGATGCATTTCCGGGAACGGTGGAGTCGTGACGCACGGCCGGACTGATCTCAGCCAATCACAGCTCTGCATGCATCCCCTGGATATTATTTTAGTAACTGCTCTCATCGTGACGCGATGTTTCCAGAGAGAACAGCTGAGAGGTCCGTGCAGAAAGCAGAGCAGTGTGTATAATATATATCACTCAGTAGAACAGGCCTACTCTCTTTGCTTTAGTTTAGTAGATATCTACAAACAAAGAGTCTAGATGTTTCTAAGACCATTTAGTGCTTCACAAAATAAAATACACAACGGCTGCAGCCTGATGATGCTTTAGGAGCTGCAGGGGTGTGTGTGTGTGTGTGTGTGTGGTACAGTGTGTAGGTGTGTGTGTGGTAGTGTGTAGGTGTGTGTGTGGTACAGTGTGTAGGTGTGTGTGTGGTACAGTGTGTAGGTGTGTGTGTGGTACAGTGTGTAGGTGTGTGTGTGTGGTACAGTGTGTAGGTGTGTGTGTGGTACAGTGCGTAGATGCGGCGGACAGACGGGACTCAGTTGGTTTGGTGTCCTATGCTTACTTTTAATACTTGTACAACTTTTGGCTCGTAATTTCAATTCCCCATTTCAGCGACCAGAGAGAGGGGGGGGGGATAAATCCAGTCTCTGATGGTGTTACGTTATTATGAGAGTGCTCTCATACTTGTTTGATTCTGAAATTGTGTGTGGTGTGTGTGTGTGTGGTGTGGGTGTGTGTGTGTGTGTGTGTGTGTGTGTGTGTGTGTTGTGTGTGTGTGTGTGTGTGTGTGTGTGTGTGGTGTGTGTGTGTGTGTGTGTGTGTGTGTGTGTGTTGTGTGTGTTGTGGTGTGTGTGTGTGTGTGTGTTTGTGTGTGTGTGTGTGTGTGTGTGTGTGTGTGTGTGTGTGTGTGTGTGTGTGTTTACACCGCACTGTGAATGAATCAAAGTAAAGAAGTGGTCATGAACACATCTGTCCATCAGACAGAGGGCTGCTGTGCCTCCTGTCATCATTAATGGACGTCTCTTTAAAATGACCGCTGAGAGGAGTTCTCATTTCTCTAACCGCCTGCTGCTTCCCCTCGGCTCCCCTCCTCGGCTCCTCCGCTCGCATCTCCTGTGGGCGGGACTAAGTCTCGAGGAGGGGAGTCGAGGAGGGGAAATTTGAGTATTGAGAAACCTCTTGTTAGTGTGAGTGTGTGAGCAAGCAGGTGGTGCCCGTTAGCTGATTAGCTACCTCCTGCATGCTGATTGGTCCACCTGGGGAGACGGGAGCATATTAAGCTACAGCCTCGGCCGCTCTCACTGACTCAACTTCTCCTACTACCAACTTATATAGACGCGCTTACTTTGAGATTTTGTTCTGTGGTGCTGTGTTCGCACGATGGTATCGTTCTGTCCTTCTCCTCTGGCTGCGAGCCAGTTTCACCTTACCTGTCTTTGCAAGACAGATTTCTGTTCTCAGGAGTGCAAACCCTTTTGTTTCCTTTTCCCTTTTGGATTGATCGTTTTCTCCTGTTTAAGTTAGTGTAGGTAAGAAGCCTGTATATTTATTTTCTCGGTTAGGTAAGATTTTGAGTTTAAAGGTTTGTTTCTTTTTTGTTGATTTTGCTACTCCTGTTTGGTACATTTATTTACCAAAAATGATACACAAACGTTTTCTCTGACTCGGTGTCCGTGTTCTTGGGAGTGTGCACATTTTGTGCTGCGCCTAGGTTCCCCTAGACCTGGGCATAACATTCCTCAATCAACAAAACTTCCTTCAACTTCAATTCTACCCAATCCTCTCTACAGCCTCCAGAGCACTTTCTGTTGTTGGGAGTTTGAAAGGAGCAGCAGAGAGGCAGCAAAGCGCATCCGAAATAACAATGAGGGGTACTTGTAAGCATGCACAACCAGCTCAAATTGACTTCCCTTGCTGCGAGGGGTCTGAACACGATGTTCAGAGAAAATATGCCAACCAGGACAACAAATGTCCGTCTCCACGAGTCGCTTTGTGTCAGAAGTCTACCAAGGGCCTCATTATTCATTTCCGCACAGTTCTTGGAACAAGTTGATTTGCATTGGAAGAAAGCTAAATGATCACCAATTTCACAGAGTGTTGTACTCCTGAGGCTCCAGGCTGAAATAAAAGGCTTTGTGAGAAGGACATGTTTCGCTGTGAAAGTTTTAAATCCATTATTTCCTTTGTCTCTCACTGCCTCTCGGAATAATCAAAAACGTCTTGTTATTGTTGTTGCATTGCTTTGGAGGGAAATAGCTGGGGCACATGTCTCTTGTTCCTACCTGCACACTAATGGCGAGGAACACTGCCGAGTTCCTCTTCACCTTGCTTTATATCAAAGTGATAACATCTATTTTGCTTGCTCCTACAGGGATTTTTCACCAGTGTTGAGGTGTGAAATATAGTTTGTGTATCCTCGGAGGGCTTTGCAATGACGCTGCTCTCCTTCCCTACCTTTGTATGTGTCCTCCTGTCTCGTGTTGTCTCTCCTCCTCCTCCTCCTTCCCTGCTCTTACATTCCATCGGACTCAGTTAAGTATGCTGGGGAGAAGCCTTCTGCGCATTGCCTCTTCTCTGCAAATATGTTGGCCTTTGAGCTGAGAGCAACAGACCCAGGGGTGAGGAGGAGGAAGACAGGTTCTTCAGCGGTGGCTTGGGGACAGAAGGAATGGAATAAACAAAGGAAGTGGAAGGAAAGTTCCTCAGAGTTACGGAAATAAGAAGAAAGATTGGTAAAAAGGGGAAAGAGTGACTAACTTTTTAACTTTTCGCTTCCACTGTGTAAGGCTGCAGTAGTCGTGATTGATTTTGGTACTCGGTGTACTCTCAGCACAGATCTGGTTCTTGGTACTGGGAGTGGGAGTTTTTAAGATCTCTCACTAAAAAAACGAATTTCATTGTGGCACAAGAGGATCACCAAAGTCAGTAGGACTCATCTCCTGGGGACCATACATGTATGTAGAAAATGTCATGGCAATCCATCCAATAATTAGTATTACATTTCAGTCTGTAACAAAGTTGTGGACAGACGGACCAACGTTGTCCTCTCGCTACCCCACATGGCTAGAAGTTATCAAAGCAACAAACCAAACAATGCATTGTAAATGTTGCTCGAGCATTATTGTACATTTAATTGGGCTCTTTGGGACCCTTTCACCATGCCCTCTTGTCAGAAAGAGGAGAATATTTAAACAAATGCTTTAAATATAAAGCAAGTGCAATGTATTCTACCTTATACAAACTCAAACTGTACTTTTCTTAAATAAAGTCCAAAATAAAATTAACCCTAACTCTCTAGTGTGGACAAGTGTTGTCGTCAACTTGCTCGTTCTTTGGGATCTGAATATACCTCGTGAAGACACAAACCCTTGAAAAAACAACTGTATTTTAAAGACAAATAATTGAGGTTCATCATTTTGATATGAGTCAAGCTTCATGTTTTCAATAATTAAGGACATATAACCACGTTAAAGTGATAGTCAAATATTTCTAGACGGATGCTCATAAACAGTGCTAACATTTTGCCCAATGCTATTTCAGAGCCGAAAAACCTTTGACTCAACATTTACCCCAACTAGGAAGGAAATATTACAAGTGGTTGTTCATTTTGACTGGTGCATGTGTTTGCACTGCAAGTTGGCTTACAAAAAAAGCCCAATAACTGTTCATTTGGTGGGTGGGTCATGACCAAAAGAACACATTCTCTGACCCAAGCGGCCAAAATGTTTTTTCTCTGGAGCCCAGGACCAAGTCGAGGGATTTTATCTCCACGCTGGTCTGGGAATCCCCCAGTTAGAGCTCGTGGGAATGGGAAGCTCTGCTGAAAATGCTTCCTACGAGACCCGACTCCGGATGAGCAGTTGACGAGGGATAGATGAAACTTTTAATTTCTTCATGTAGGATTTGGCTTATTTGAAGCTAAAGCGGTAGCAATTACATGGTTTGGCTTATGATCTTGCAGGATTCCAGCTATTAAAAGTCTGCATCTTCACAATTGATTTAACTTCTTGTAAGTTGATTTGGATAAAAGCTTCGGCTAAATTAAATGTAATGGTCAAAAGAATAGTTCTGAAAAATACGTTTAAAAAAAAAAATGTATTCTTTATTAAGAGTGTCCCTTGAAATAGTTTTCCATGGTGTGACTTCTTTTTTAACAATGGCACTTAGCAGGTGTTGAAAAGACATACACAAAGTCAGTACTTGCATAACCAGGTAGGCTTACAGGAGTGGCGAGCTGTCAGGGCCCTCTAGGTTATATTTTTTTAGTTATATTTTTCATTAGTTTTACCAAAATAACTTGATTTAATTGTATTTAAAATAACCTTTCCAAAGAAATAAATCCTTCAAATCTGCCTGGTTAAATGCCGTCTCTGCGAGGTGAAGGCAGGAGCTGATTGGACGTCCAGCTATGAATTCACAGAGGGCCCAGCTATAGTAACTGAACGAGAGAGTAATGTCAAATGACAGTACAATTGACGAATCATATCTTCCCTCTAAATGGGTGGGTTTTATTATCGCGGACTTTATGACAAGTTCCGCCCGCTGAGAAGTTTATGCATGTGTTATAACAAGGGTTCAAGATTTCCATAGCAACAACAACTTCCTGTCAACATAGTAAACTCTCCTTCAAAAATAAAAGCATGTCCATACAAAATAGGAAGCCAAGCCAAATTACACTTAAGACATACAACTGCAAAAAAGGAACAAACACAATGCAATATCCTTTCCAATGTCATTGATGCGTGTTGCACCCCGGGCCGTTGTTTTGATATTCCGCCGAAGTATACGTTGGGACGTAATAACTCTTTTATTTTTTTTCGAGGGAAGGGGGGGGGTCAGAGGGCCTAGGTATAAGAGTCACGGCTCGCCACTGGCTTACAGTAGGTCACCGTCACGTCTCAAAAGCATCATCAAAAGATTAAACCTAAAAGGCTATTTCCACAAATATGTAAAACAGCCTTATGCCCTTACCCTAAAAGTGAACATTTGAAAACAAATGCTGCAGATTGGAATACTCTTCTAACTATTATGTAGGTAGTGTATAAAGAAATGTGCTCATATTTCACTTTTCACTGACATCTCTGGTCAATCAAGCGAGAGAGAATTAAAGAACGAGGGCTTTTCAATGTCTCTCCCACTTCCCCCTTTACTGTAAAGACATTGAAGGAAATTGGAAATGACCTTCTACAGTCAAACCAGCATGTCATCGGACTGGCTAATGGGCTCTCTATTGGTATCAAAGAGCAGCGGATCAAGAACCATGAACAATACATTTGAAGAAAGCAGCCCACTGCTGTCAGTAACAAAGGACTTCAAAGCCAACATTTCCTCAGTGATGCTGCAATTCCAAATTCATTTGCCATATGACGTATAAAACATTTGAAATGTTGCAGGCGTTTTGGCAAAATCACAGCAAAAGAACTTGTAACGTTTTTGATTCAGTTCTTACGAGCTTGCATGTCAAAGTCTGAGGATAGACATTGCGATTCTGAGGTACAGTATATCAATTTCACTGATTTCTATTGTGAATAAATACACGTACATCAACCTAGAAATCATGGCAAGATGCGCCTCTTATAACTCACAAACTTCCCTAAACAACATTACGCTTTAGTATGTCGAAAACAAAGGAGTCTAATTGAGGCATTTCGGACAGGGGGTGAACTTTGAGATTTTAGCCTATGCTGATTATTTATATGCACAGACACCTATATAACACACTACGGGGAATTATAGAAGAATTATAGGGCCTCTTTAAAAATCCCTTATTACATTTTATAATTCAATGTGTAAAAAAAGATATATTCAATCAATCAATCAATGTTTATTTATATAGCCCAATATCACAAATGTTACATTTGTCTCAGTGGACTTCACAGTTTGTACAGAATATCAGTATGACAATACGACACCCTCTGTCCTTAGACCCTCTGTCCTTAGACCCTCACATCGTACAAGGAAAAACTTCCGGAGAAAACCCACAGTTTTAAAGGGAACATGGGAGAAACCTCAGGGAGAGCAACAGAGGAGGGATCCCTCTCCCAGGACGGACAGACAATAGATGCCGTGTGTAAATTGAAAAGATAATACATTTGCAACATAGGTAGTCCAAATGTTTGGAAATGCACGTGTGTATAATAGGAAGATGAATCCACGAGGATATCCATCCAGGAGCTATGATCCAGGACCACAGCCACGACTCAAGATCCAGGGCTCGCGATCCAGGACACAGGACCGCAGGATCATCCATGACTCCGGATCCCAGCGTATATAGACACAAAAAAGAAAGAAATTTGGGGAAGCTGGGTTAATCGGAACATGAGAGTACACAGGTATAGACAGAGAGAAGGAAGAAGTAAGATGTAGTGGTTCAAATGATGAAACTCTAAAACAGCAAGTGTTGATCCCACATTCTGAACTATATGCATGATTAAACACTAACAACTATGCAAACTGTTTATCTTCAGAAATGGCTTTTTTCCGACACTTACATTCCGGGGATCTTCTTAACATAAACAGTAATTCCCAAGCATCATTTGTGTATTAAGGTGATAAATAGTTAGTCTGAATATCCACTTTGGAAATATGATGCTTTACTTTAAGATAACGAGCAGCGTTTCAAAGTTTGAGCGTCCAAACTTCAGTCATTATTATATCTCCACACATTAGGGATACACCTGTTTCCCTAACCACCATGCATTAAACATGGCCAGCAGGTCTGGACATTAATATAGCAGAGCCGCTAAAATAAAGTTTGAGAACTCATTTTTGGAAATCCCCATTTTATGACTCTTTTCATGTGTGATCTATAAAGGTCTTGGAGTGTGGATGTGTGTGTAAGCATGTCTGGCCCCTAAAGGTTATATTTACCGTTTGTCTGGGTTTCGGTAGCGGCAGAGGGCAACTGGGGACAGCAGCGTGGACTGCTAGAATTCTGATGATGATTGTGGAGGACCAGACACACACAACCGCACAACAAAGAAGGTGTTTATTGGAGAATCAATCAAATGTCAAGGCTGCTGCCGTCACGCTGTGAATGCAGAGTGCAAGAGGCTAGGATAGAAAGGGAATGAATAGGAGATGAAGCTGGATCGATATGAATGAGTGTGTGTTGGATAGGAATCAATTGGAAGGAATGGAGCTGCGGGCAGTAGAGTTGGTCCTCCAGCAAACCCGTGATACAGGGCAAACATGTGCTGGTGAGGAGCGACAACCGCACCACCGTGGCGTACATCAACAGGCAGGGCGGAGTCCACCGCCTTGTTGACCACAGCAGAGAACCTGTGGTTATGGGCCTCAGCGATTGTGTTGTCTCTGAGAGCCCTCCACATCCCGGGACTGGAGAACGCGTGGGTGCTTCACCCTGAGGTGGTGAAGCAGATCTGGGCCCGGTTTGGGAGAGCAGAGGTGGACCTGTTCGCCAACCGGCGAAACAGCCACTGTACTCTGTGG
Source organism: Pogonophryne albipinna (assembly GCA_028583405.1). NCBI lineage: Eukaryota > Metazoa > Chordata > Actinopteri > Perciformes > Artedidraconidae > Pogonophryne > Pogonophryne albipinna. Next base: position 4,784,567 of record CM053244.1, on the reverse strand, counting down.
TTTTCCATGGCTCGGCGGGACAATCCGCCCTTGGGGTTGAACGCGTTTGCACACGAGCCATGGCCAAGAAAGCTGCTCTACGCCTTTCCACCGCGGCGCCTCATTCTCCCCCTCCTGGAGAGGGTGGCACGAGAACATCTGTCAAGTCATCCTGGTGGCCCCAGACCGCCGCGTGGCGCCGTGGTTCGTGTAGGTAACACAGATTATGGTGGGCCAGCCCTGGGCGATTCCTCAGGTCTGGGGAGCGCTGTCTCAGGAAGCAGGTGCAAGAGGGGCGTTACCCACTCTGGGCCAACCTCTCCAGGCTTGGCTCCTGAGAGGGGCAGGCTGAGACAGGTGGGGCTGTCTGATAACGTTATTCAGACTATCCAAGCAGCAAGAGCAGGATCCACCACAGCCTGTTACAGGCCAAAGTGGCTGGCATTCCAGCGATGGTGTGAAGGAAGGAGTCTAGAGCCCAGTAGAGGGCTCCACCTGTGATATATAACTAGGGTTACAATACGTAATCCACTGTTAGCGCCCCAACACATTGTTCCTGATACGCTAAGTGTTGGGACATCTCTAAGCAACAGCACAGGCAGTATGAGAAGAATATGTCACAGTAGAGGCACACAATTCAAATATGAAGCTTAAATTGAGCATAATGTCCTCTTTAAACACAAATACCCTTTTTACTTTATGCACGACAGCTAGCTTACACAACATTGATTAACTTGAAATATGTAACTTGACTTAGGTACATAACGTAACTTAATATAGTTATGTTAATCCAAACCATGAACTTTTCTTTAACCTGATCACGTAGTGTGGTTTCAATTCCCGATGTTAACTACTTATTTTAGAACTTCCCCATTTTACTAGTTGCAAGTAAGAGCAGTTTACCCATCTGGAGCATTATTACCAGTGACGTGTGGTGAGGTTCGTGGCTGCTGAGGCACGGACTCTTTCAGAGTCAGATTTACAAATATTATATTTTGACCTTAATCGAAATATTCGGTTATTTTCAAAAGCTTTTTTAGTCTGATGCTTCGATTCATTTTAAACAGACCGTTCAACAAAAGGATACCCAAAATCTAAATATTGGATTGTTCTTTCTTAGTAAGATCCCATTTTCATTAGAATGGTGGTCTTACCTTGACTTGAAGATGAAGTCCATGCTATCCTTCTGGACAACAATCTCCATTACTGTTTTGTAAAAGTCCTCCTTATCTTCCTCTAGTTTCAAAAGCCTAGCTTGTTGTTTTCGTTTACCGTCTCTGCGTAGAATAACAGGAGCAACAAGAACCTGTGGGCTCACTTGCGCCCCCTTCAGTGCGGCAGAGGTTGTGGCTGCCTCCCCTGGTGCTTTTTTCATTGCCGTTGTATGATGAGACCAGCGAGCTTAAAGGGGGGGTAGGTAAGTTTGAGAAACCGGCTCGAGATACACTTTTTGTTATATTCCATGGAATGCTCTTAACATCCCGATAGCAATGCATATCTTAAGTGCTTTGACAAAAAATCCATAAAAAAAATTCATCTGTGGAAGCCGTAATACTGTAAAAAGTACGGCTAAACGGATTGGATTGCCGTCCTGTCTGTCAGCCTTCCATCTCGTGCACGCACAAATGTATCTCGTGCCCTCATTGGGCGTGCCGTCATTGGGCGTGCATTGCAGCAGTACTTCAATGACTCGCCAGCAACAGGCGGCCACTTTCACCATGGCAGAGTTAGGTTCAACGTCGTCTACTGGTGGCAAAGGAAATAATGTAACGGAGCAAATTAGGAACAAAAACAAAGTGGAAACTAGGAGAATTCAAACCAGAGTCAATATCGGAGTTGCTTTTCAACGATGGCGACAACTGATGCAACACACCTATGGGGGTTATTCCCTATCTTTATTCAAGAGCGTGGTATTTAAATTTGAGAGCATACTTTATGTATTTATTTCCCTCAAACCCTGTCCTCGCACTCAAATAGTGCCTGCTTGCACTTAGATTTGCTCTGCTTCTGCTCAAACTGTACGCTTGCACTCAGATATATTGCTGCTTACGGATTTTTTCTGCTCTCAGATTTATTCTCTGCGCGCTCGAAACTTTTGTGCAACAATCCTGTCAAAATCCCTCAACCAATAGGAGGCCAGGTGTCCTTGCGGGTGCGTTCGTTTTACTTATTACAGCGTCCCGTAAGGGCGGTTACTCTTTGGTTTGTCTTTGGTGCGATGACAGGGTTTGAGTGAAGGAAATCAATAAAGTATGCTCTCAAATGTAAATACCACGCTCTTGAATAAAGATAGGGAATAACCCCCATACACACCGAGTTGAAATCTGACGCCGTGGTCGCTCTTTTTCTCTTGGACAGGTTTTGTATGGTTTACAATTCCCCTGAACTATATAGCCAACCTAAGTCATGTGCGCGTTCATGTGTGTTGGAGGAGGTGCTCTGTAAGGAAGTCTGAAGGAAGGGGCGGATTCTTTTCGGCTGTGTACTTTCAAATTTTAGTGCACTCGAGCCGGTTTCTGAAACTTACCTACCCCCCCTTTAAATATCATATATACGTGAAATAAGTTATTTAGAGACTATGGATGGCGAGGATAAATGTAATAAAGGGATCTACAAACATTACATTGGTGACATACAGTGAGATGGTGCAGGCATGCGCTTAGTGCCCGCTTTCCAGACAGTTTCTGTGGGGTGACGCATTTTGAGGTGAGGCAGAGCTCATCTGTGCCTCACCTTACCACACAGTAACTGGCTGGAGCGCGCTCACAAAATAAGTGCCCGCGTTAAATTAGTGCCCGCGCTCCAGCCAGTTACTGTGGGCTTACGAGAGGCAGAGCTCGTCCCTGCCTCACTTCTCATCGCTACCCGTAGTTGTAGCGGAGCTCGTCCCTGCCTCACTTCTCATCGCTACCCGTAGTTGTAGCGGAGCTCGGCCAATTTGCTGATTTTGACTATGAAAAGCGATTGGAATCAAACATAAATCACATTTACAACACAGATCAGTGGAGACATTTTATTATTATTACTATTTAGTTTTTCTTTAGTTGTTTTTCCGTTACATTGGAGTATGACAGGTGACCCTGCCTCCCCTGACTGCACGTCGCTGATTATTATGGTGGTGAGAATAACTGATCACGATTTGATAACATTCAAACAGGTCTAACAGGTTTATTAAAGTTGATTTGATGAATTATTAACATCTGCTGCCTCCTCCATATGTGGTGTCAAAGCAGCAGCATCTTTATAAGGATGGCATTGCTCAAAGTGTAAGGCTTTCTTATTAAGATGCCATTCTCACTTAATTTATTCCAAGATCTTTATATTGGCCCCATCCTGTCAAACTGCGATACAACAGTCTCTGCATAGCACACTCACACATACACATATCTATATTGGTAAGCTCTGAAACACATTGCAGATCATATCTTCAGAATTCAATTTACGATCTGAAATGAAACCCCTTTGCAGGCCTTAGTTGCTTTGGAAGTGAAGTGTGAGATGGTGTCTCTTGTACTTTCCCTCACTGATGTCGTTGCCTTATTAAGCTGTAATATGAACTTTATGGATGCTTTTTAAGACAAGAGGAGTGGGGGAGGCCGTTGAAGCCTTATTAGCTTTCCCTTGAGATTACAGGTATAAATGTAGAGCGTTGGCTGACGCTGTAGTCAAATCAAAAATCTGCCAAGGAGCCGGTGTAGAGAAAATGGAGCAGAGAGATGCAGAGGACTCTTCAGGGCAGGACACAGCAGCTGTATTATGACCATCAACAAAAACCCGTACCGTGCCATTCAAAAGCCATGCAATAGAGTTTTGTACTTGTATTTGTGCATGGGATTTTTCCATCATTACATGTTAGACGCTTTTATCCAAAGCGACTTCCATACTCAATACTGTGGGCAATCCCCACTGGAGCAATTTGGGGTGAAGAGTCTCAGGGACACAACGACATGCTGACTGCAGTGGGGTTTGAACCTGCGCTCCCCTGATCCCAACACCAACGCGCTTTTTTTGTAATCTTTTATTATTAGAAAGAAAGTTTTATACTTTACAATTCACATTACTGATCCCCCAAACAAAAGGACTCCAATGATTTCAAACCATCACATACATCATATCTAAATCCCATCACCCTACATACCACAACATATCAACATTACTCACACATTTAAAACTTCAAAGCACTTTCAAATATATACTTAACGCATTATAAACTATATATTTAGCCTGAACAATATTACACACTTAGCCACCTTCACCACAACTATTATCAAACCATCTTAATCATAATTTAAAAACGTTTTAGCCAAAACATAATTACACCACCATACTTAAGCATCATATGACTTACATGATATGTTATCTCTCAAAACCCAGTTAGATTAACATTCATTGGATTTCACACTTTGTTTGTGTGGATATGTAGCACTTTAACATTTTAATAGCACTTAATGACTGACTGAATGGAAATGACAATGTTAAACGAAAAAAGCGATCATGAAAATGTTTCCAATAAATGAATAAAATGATTTTTGACCACTTTGTTGTTCAGATATATCACATATTTGTAACTAAATGATACATGAATTGAAACAAAACACGGTATAGACCCCAATTATTTCAAACCATCACATACATCATATCTAAATCCCATCACCCGACATACCACAACATATCAACATTACTGAGGAGTGACTCTCGTGAGTTTCATGTGTTTTCTTCACTCTGCTGGGAATCTGCTCTCATGTCAAGAAGCATCAGATCAGTGCATGCACTGCATCGTCCAATCAGTGAGCGATACACAGTAAGGGGGCGGGGCGAGTGTCTGAGGATTTCATCGGAGGATGGTCTGGTGGTTCCTCGATTATCGCTCCTCCATTATCGCTCCTCGCTCCTCCGGCAGAAATAAGGCCATTGGGACGCTACTCAAGATGGCGCAGACAAATCAACTTCCGGTGAGACCGAGACCGAGGAGCGAGGAAGTTAAAAATAAGAGAAGTGAGACGCAGCCTCTGTCTATTTGTGAATGAAGCCCCATCTCATGGTTAAATCCTGCAATTGAACAAATGGGGAAATCTGGCAACGCCATCTCAGGAAATAGTGGGAGGGCTTTAAAATCCCAGCCACTGGGATCCGCTGGGTTTCTGGTTGGAATCCGCTGGGTGGAGCGCATTCTAGCGTGCTACATCTGTATGTGAGGTCCACCCCCAAATAAAGCAGGTTCACATGGATAGGATACTAGATACGTTTGCCAGGCATTTTACACGACACATTTTCATGGATTTGTTAACTCCATAGTCCTAACAAAAATATTTGTAGAAAAGGCAGGAAAAGGGATTCAAATCGAGAACATTTTTCATTGCCCACAGACCCTCTGTTTTGTCCCCCCCCCCACTTCTCAAACCAAAGTTACACCCTTGCTTACACTAATGATGATTTTATAGATTGGCCATTCTTTAAGGTTTCTTAATTAAATAAGCTATGCTGCTGCTTCTATCCACAGCAGTACATTGCTTCACTCCCGTACTGTTACTCCTAACTGGGGGAATGTACTTACTATAGATAAGTACCTCATAAAACCCCACTTCAAAACATTTGGACCATCCCTTTAATATAGAGAGTGGTTTACAGCCCTTACCAGGAAGGTAACACTTTTCCTTTCACCCACTCTTTCACATAGAGATTATTTTCCTCATGGAGGTGTAGAGTTTATGACCAGTGACCAGAAAGATGGACACAATGCAATCTGGATGAGTGGACATCTTTTTTTGCAGAAAATTGTCAGGGATGAATCAGGAATATCATTTCATCAGAGAAGACAGAAGTTGATGTGAATAAGAAACAGAGCAAAACAAATGAATATTACTAGAATATTTATATATGTAGCTGTTTTATAAATGCATAGTTTTATAATGCATCATTTGGATATCTTAAGTTTAAAAATGACAAGCAAATGCAGTATACAATAGCATAATTGTAGCTTTTCAAGTCAAACACTTGCCGTGTATAACAATTAAAGTGGACAATTTGATTGACAGATGGTTTCTCCAATCACCTGCTGCTTATTTTTAACAAACTGCCCTTTTTCCAAACAGGCTCTAATGATGGCTTCTGAAATTATTCTCTGTAAATAAACCATTTAGCTTCTACCTGCATTATCTCCTGTTAAGCCCCACGGACCCTTCGGCGGGTCCGAAACCACAACATCTGCAAGCTACAGTGTCTGAGGGCTTCTTAAGATTTAATAAACTATGAATGTTTCATATCCATGTAACGGGAAGAAACTCAGCTAACTGATGATTTTTTTTATTTTTAGCAAAAGAAAACACAAGACTAACGCTGAGCCTCTGAATTAGCCCTGAGCGAAAAAATACTAACGCCGTTAGCACAGAAAACACGGCAGAACACCCTTATTACTTATCGTAACTGCACATCCAACCCATCGATTAGCATCGTGAGAGTACACAGAATCAATAGGTATCTATATCATCACTCCATGATCAGAACTTGCGGCATTAGAATCAAAAACAGACATCACAACACATGGCATTAGGTAGCAAAAATGGCAATATGTCTTACCTTTGTTGTTGTCTGATCAAAAGTTATCTTCAATGGCATTAAAACGATAAAAACGCTGCTGAAGGTTAATCCAATGTGTCTGTGTCACTTTGAAATGATTTCTGATAATCCATCAGTTTTCAGATTTCAGAGCAATGGTAACGTTGGTGTGTATGTGGAAACCCCCCTTCGATTCTATTGGCTCTAACGGTTCAAAAGAGATGTCAATCATCAAAATCGACCAATGGGTTCCAGAGAAACGGCGAAAACGCCCATTTCCACCCAAATGACCTCAGAGGTGTTTTTTGTTGTCTCTAAAAAGGTCAAATGTCACTTGTTTTGCATCAATCTTGATACAGGGTACTTATTATTTAGGCAACCAAACAACATTCTGCTGTGAGAAGTCTTCCTTTTTTTGCATTGATGTCAACTCTCATATTCCATCTTTCACTGACACCTGAATAAATAAGAAGCTAATAAGTTCCACATGCTCTTTAAAGGAGTTGCTCAGTAGCCAATAATAAGAAACTTCATGCTGGCCAAATCCCTGGTGGGGTGTAGTTTCAGGTTTTCAACCTGCAAAACAAGCATGAAGCAGGGGTAGACATTAAGGGTAAAAAGCCACTGGCCCCCTGGGCCGGTGGAATTGTAAAAAATCGACTAATAATGAAGAAAATGAACACATTTGTTGCAATAGTAATTTATGCACTAACTACATTACTACTTGTACTACAACATTTGAATCATCAGTTCTTCCTCATTTCCCTCAATTGTTCATATTTGGTTTATTAAAATAATGATATTGTGGTCATTGTTAAAAAATGTCTGCTATTATTATGAGTATTATTATTAGTATAATGCGCTTTCTGCCTTCCTGTCATTAGGAGTTAGACATGTAATGGCTATGTAATAGATTAGATTAGAACCTTCATTATCCTAAACTGCTGGGACATTTCCCTTTAGCCAATACCTTTATATTTTCTACTCTTCACTTACTTGTCAGCATAGGTCGGCATTGATGTACAGAGCCGACAGAAGACCTTGTTTATATTGGCATCATATTGAGAGGTGCAGCCAGTGACGCGTCCTAAAACCAGGAAGTAAGCTGCTGGTTCCCTCCACAAAAAGCAATGGGATTTCTCCACAGGGTTTTGGAAAATAGCTGGAAATAAGGTCTGTGGAAAACAAACCTGTTTGATAAATGCACGTTTTGTTCAGCCGGATAATCTCCACATGTCTACCCTACTTTTATAATTTTCGAATCATAAATCTAATCGATAGATTATAAAAGGGTTTAGGACGCGTCACTGCACCACTAGAAGCCAACTCCATCGATCAAGCTGAAACTTTCTCTCCCTCTTCTTCTCATGCTCCATGTCACTCTCCTTTAACTCCTCCGGTGACTTTCTTTTATTTGAAGATTGTTTTTTGCACGGCGCTTGGCCGGTTACCGCTGGTATTAAAAACATTTTTGCGAATGGTTAGGTGGCGCGATAGTCTGTAGTGAAGGAGCGCACTCCCGCTCACGGGAGCCTGCTCGCGCTGCGCTCCGCAGCAAACAGCTGTTTGCTTTTCACCCAACAATGACAAGGGACTCACAAAACGCTTTGTTGTAGCATTAATAAACGAAACAATTTAACTAAATTGCTAGTCAAAATACCAATACCACAGGAAACATTTTTTTTTAAACAATATTTTTAGTGGCCCGAGCGGGCAAGTGGAAAGTACGTTATGCTGGCCCGGGGTGTCTAAATAGTGCTTCCGGGCCAGCGGGCCATTTATAATGTCGAGCCCTGCATGAAGGTTCGGAATCTAACCCTAACTTGAACCTTGGAATCATTTATTCCAATTACCCATAATGGATGACCTCTTACGACACAGATGTGTGTGTGCCCTGTGGGTTCCCCCTTCAATACAGCCTTGTTTAACCTCTTAAGCACTGGGCCTATTTTTCATGCCTCAGGCTCGAAAATGCCATGCCCAGAATGAATGAGTATTTCCTCACAACTAAAAGGGGTATATGAATAATATTTGTTATCAAAGCAATAATACACCTGTGAGTTGGCTGTAGAAGTGTCAGAATCAATTTAGATGTTGCTGTGTAAATTCAGATTGAACATAGTAAAATGTAAATTCTAATCTCCGCCTTTATAGTGAAAACCACCCTTGAATGATGGAATAGTTGCACAAAGCCTTTAGGGATCCAAACCATAATATATCATAAGTACCCTGTGTCAAGATATATGCTAATTTAGTAAAACTTGAAATGTTTTAGAGAGGTAGGTCCAGGCGGACTCACCAAATGGTGCCATTTGACCTTTCTCAGGTACCACACTGTAAAACTCATTGTATTTCATTGAAATATCACTATAAGTATTCATTGTTTTCAACCTTTTTGGAAAATTCACCATGACCTCTATACCTTTTTTCGCAAAACAAAGCGTAATGGTGCACCAGCTGGCAGTCAGACCTATACATTACGCAAGGCCGTATCTCTGGAACCCATTGGTCAAATTGGGTGATTGACACCTCTTTGTAGCCGTTAGAGCCAATAGAATCGAGGGGCAGTTCATAAATCCATGTAAACATTACCATTGGTCAGTTAGAATGACACAGCATGCCCTAAACCAGACGCCCCGACCTACTCAACAATATACCCTGTTTATTACAAATATATGTAATGGATTATCAGTAATCATTTCAAAGTGACACAGAGACATTGGATTAACCTTCAGCAGCATTGTCATGCCCTTGAAAACAACTTTTGATCACAAAACAGCAAAGGTAAGACATATGGCTGCTAGTTCAGTGAGTTTTTCTTTCATATGACATGTCGTTTGTGCAAATAGCATGAAGTAGAAAATTAGCTATCGCCAAGTATGTGCTAACGGTGCGTTAGCATGTTTTCGTTAAGTGCTGATTTAGACGCTTGGTGTTGGAATTGTGTTTCGTTTAGGCAAAAATGGTTATTATCGTCTGTTTCTTCCCGTTAAGTGGGTATGCCACATTAATAGATTGTTAAATGTTACAGGGTGTCCGCAGGGTCTTTAAAAGTTTATAAATCAATTTAGCGAAAATGAAGGCTATTAAAAAATATTAAACGTCATTTTCCAAGGTATTACATTCTGTAGCTTGTTTTCAATAAGTATATGAATGGTCCAAAGAGGTTGTATTCTACAGTCTGCCTGAATGTAATCGTTGCGTAGGTGTGTAGTGTGATTCTGTGTAGTTTATTGATGGCATCCCGTTGGGTTTGACGTCATCTGAACAGGACATCGCACGCTCACTGCTCGATAGCGCGCGAAGGCCCGTTTACGCCGGTTGTAAACAACATCGTTATGGGGAAATGCAAGTCTGCGTCCAAATGGTTGGAAGATAAGGAGGAAGGACAATCAATACTGTATATAGTCAATGTGAGGTACAGTGTGTCGCCATGGTAACCGGTTAAAACTCAAAGTGGCGATGAGGTCTTAAAATGTATGGAAAGGGTCTTAAAAGGTTTTACATGTGACTTCAGGACTCCTGCATAGACCCTGGGTTAAGAAGCCCTGAGATGGTCTTTCTTACACGATGTTGCGTCTGCCCCTGGTACCCGGGGCAATCGGGCTCAAGAGGTTAATAAGGGTGAAGGGTAGAGTGCCTCATTAGGCGCATTCACACCGCAGTACTTTTCGCACAAAGGTTCATGAGAACTTAGTTCATGAGAACTCTTTAGTTCTCATGAACTAAGTACAGATCGCGTTCACACCGGAATAAGTCCCTGAGGGAGGATTAGGCAAATGGAGCCGCTGACGTCACTTCTTCTTCTTCTGCTTTGGGTTTACTGGCAGGCCGCAAACCACTTCACGGCGTATACTGCCGCCCAAAGTCCCCGGAGTTGGGGACTGGCTTCAGTAGAAGCTGCTGGGACTCCCAGCAGCTTCTACTGAAGCCTTCAGAGTAAATCGCCAGAACGCCGACACCTCCTCATCTCCACCGCTCCCATGTTTTATTTTGTGTTGCCATAAGTTAGTCTCTCTGCGTTTCTGCGCTGGGCGAATGCTAATGCTAATAATGCTAATGCGAGGATAATAAAATGGCGGCTTCACAAAACTTTTTGGGAGTTTGACGGGGCGTGGTTTGCAATCCGCCCAGCCAATCAGACATAGGAACCTTTTTCTCCCACGAAAGTCCCTGCTCTCTAGCAGGGACGGAAAAGGGGGTGAAAAGGTTCTCATGAACTAATTTTAGTTCCGGCTCTTTTTGGTGTGAACGCAACATTTCGGAACTAAAGTGGGAAAAGTACTGCGGTGTGAACGTGCCTCGTGTAACCCTCAGGCTTAGCCATGGGGGGGGGGGGGGGGGGGTTTCAAAAGCAGGAAGTATCATCCCAATTTCAGCAAGTCAGGTTTCTTTCCCTTACAGTCTCCAATTACTTCTTAGATGGCTCTGTGTAAATACCATCCACCCTATATAGTTAGCTTCTACATGCATTCTTAGATTAGAGGTCTAAACTGTTTTTCTGTGAGATTTGAGGCTTCTACACAATATTGTGCTGTTACTATTTTGTACTTGTTTGCCTTGATGATAACTCTCATTCTCTATCCACTACTAAGGCATCCATTTACATCCGCCCCTTATGCTCTGTCAGAGTTGTTTAGCAGCCAATAATAAGCAACCCTGTCCTGGCCAAATCCCTGGTGGAGTGTAGTTCCAGTCACCTACAAAGCATGCATGTTTAGCATGCTAACCCTACCCTTGGATTCTTCTGATAACCTTTGTATTTCTGTTTTCCTAATGAAGCTATAAAGTAATCTTTCACAAAGTGCCTTAAGCTGTGGTTTTGTGTAATTTGGCAAGAGTATTCCAATTACCAGCAGTGGATTACCTCTTTAGGCACAGCTCTGTGTGTGCCCTGTGGGTTTCTGCCTTTAAATATCTAAATACAACAGTGTTTCATAAGGGTGAAGGGTTGAGTGTCTTATTGTAACATCACCCTCAGGCTTTGCCATGGGGGGGTTTCAAAATGCAGCAGAAAGTACCATCACAAGGAAACCTCGTATCACCACAGTAGCTGTGTTTCCCATCCCTTCCTATCGGCTGCTTAATTTAATTTACACTACGTCTTACATCTGTTATCAATATTTTCTGGCTCCCAGGGTCAAATGTATTACCTTCTCCTGGGGAACAGTAATAAGGCAGATATGATATTAAAGATGGGTGTTTTATCAGTGGAGTACACAGTCATCATATATATATATATAGTGCTTCAGGCTTTTCAATATGTAATGCTCAACTTTTCACAGTACCGAAGCAGAAAATGAATGCTGCTGATTCAGAGAGATTATATTTGTGTGTGCGATTATTTGGTATCTTCACATTGAGATACTGTGTGTGTGTGTGTGTGTGTGTGTGTGTGTGTGTGTGTGTGTGTGTGTGTGTGTGTGTGTGTGTGTGTGTGTGTGTGTGTGTGTGTGTGTGTGTGTGTGTGTGTGTGTGTGTGTGTGTGTGTGTGTGTCGGCCAATCGAGTGTTAGCTCTTTACAATGCTGAGCTCCACCTGAATAATGATTTTCTTAAGGCAAGTTTTAAGCCACAGGTTTTCAACAAATTATCCACAGTTGGCACAAATACACACAATGCCTTTACAAGTCAGCAGCTGAAGGACTATAAATCAGCTTTTTCCTATGCTAAGCATGACAACATCTGCTTATCTCATTATACCTCAATACAAAATACAAATACAACAGGACAAAAAACAATTAAAGCAGTGTCGGTGTTATTGTTAATAAACCACCATTACATCTCAGTGATTTATAATGTGGCTTAATTACTGTGTTAGCATTAAATGTGACTTTGAAAAATTACATGGTGGGCATTTCCTGAATTTATCAGGCTTGAAAGTGTCCGTGATGGTGTGAGCCAAAAAACAGACAAATTAGGTAAACAGTCAAATTGCCTTAATGTTTGCTGTCGAGCCAAAGACCAAATTCAGCTGATTCAATCAAAGGCATGATGCTTTTCTTAAAATGTTCTTAATCCGTCATAAGAAGTTTCAACTGTATTCTTATTACATAGTACAGGTTTCTCTGCATTTGACCTATCCTAGTGTTTGGCAGTACGGGGAGCAGTGCAGGGAACGGTGCCTTGCTCAGGGATACCTCGGTAGCACTTAATCTTGCCGGGACTTGAACTGGTGACCTTCCAGTTGCCAAGCCAACTCCCTATGGACTTCGCCACCACCGCCCTGGATTTTTAATTAAAGGCCCGGACACACCAAGCCGATACGATGAGCGTCGACACACCCTACTCAGATTGGTGTGTCCCGCACCGTCGTGTCTTTTCAGCCGTGCTGAAAAGGGTCGGCCAAAGGCAGTCGGCAAAAGAAATCACTCTGATTGGCTGTTCAGCTAGCGAATCAGTGCATGAGAAGTGACACGGAAGTGAGGGACCCAAACAAACTATTAAGAAGGCAAATGTGAGATTTCATTTAACTCCAGCTCTCGACACAGGTTCGGGAAAGCCCCGTGAGCTTCTTGCTGTAGAGGGAAAATGGAACACGCTATTTGTTGTTTGTTTATATCACGCAGTCTGTTCTTCTTCTCTCGGTTATCACGCAGTCTGTTCTTCTTCTCACGGTTATCACGCAGTCTGTCTTCCGGTTGTTGCCTCTTTTGAATGACGAATACACACTACTGCCGCCTGCTGGTAAGGAGAGGTATTGCCACTCGCGCATGCGCAGTTCGTAGGTGCTTCTTGGCCGTCGGCTGAAGTCTTTGCGGTGTGTTCCAGTGCCACACATGGCCGAGACGCAGAGACGTGAGGCGACACAACAGTCGGGGTCCGTTTGTGTCCGTTCTTTGGTGTCAGATTGGTGTGTCCGGGCCTTAAGGCGAGACACCCCAGTTGAATAGGGTAATTTTTTTTAACTTAAAGATATCAGCAAGACATTTCTCCAGTTAATAACTTACAATAAGACAATTGTTTTTTGTATTACAAGTTTTCTGAAATAGCATGTTTAAATATAGAAATGAGCCATTATCTCATTAAATATGCGCATATTTTAACACATTTCAGGAACACAATTCTGAACATTAGATAAAGCCAGGTTCAAAATTCTTGTTTCATTTTGTAGTCATATTAGAATCTAAGGCTTTTACAGAAGGGATTTTGGATATCTCTTTTTATCACTTCATAAATCAGAAAATACTGTCAACAGCCCTAAAATATCAATTTTCGCCATGTTTTTAGGTATACAATGAGATTTCGTTTCTTGGTTTAAGACCCCTTTGTGCTTTCACGATTGGTTGCTGATACAAAGGAAATGACCATAATTGGATCCGATGAGATTGTGCAGGAGAGACGGAGCTTTCTAACGATATCTCTGATGACATGGTGCACACAGCGGTCGCGGTACTTTATGTTACGCTAGAATGCTAACTTTTGGTGAATTTAGGAGAAACCTACAGACGCAAATAGACAAACTATAGTAAAATAAACACTTAAATGTGTATTTTGTACGTTTTCCTTCCAAAAGCCTGAAAGAAAACATGTTATAGAATCAAAATAGCACAAAATCTCAAAATTGACCAGTGCTTGAAAAACTGTGTTTTTGCCTGCCGTGTCTCGCCTTAACGGAATTCTGTTGAATTTACCAGGGCACTCAAAATGTAATGAGTACAAATGTAATAAGTGTAAATTAGTAAACTAAGTTAATATTAAGGACTCAGTTGCAGTCCTTATAACCACAAAATAACACTTGCCCTTTATTTTGTCCCCAACTATATAAAACAAATCATAATACACAGCTTAACCCCTTTAAAGTAACAAGCGTTGCTCAAAGTAAGGCTATCAGATATACATGTTCATGAAACTCAATTCAGAAGGTAAGGACAGAAACAGCAGCACAATCTAACACATGTTAATATAGAAACATAAAACAACCCAAAATGAAATGTGTTAAAGTAATTTAAATCTGAATATATGCTCTGACAATTAGGTATATAAAGCAAAGAGAGACTTGTGGACTTTGTCCGACTCTAAAAAAATGTTGGTTTCTTTGTGTTTGGGATTTAACCCCATAGTCCCCGCCCGCGGAATTAGCACTAAGCGAAAAAATGCTAACGCACAGAACTCAGGGTAGAAATATTTGTACACTTCATCGGTTCTGCACAAACAAGATATCAAATGAAAGCTGAGATTCCACAGGTTACAATGGTATAAGTATCATCACTCCAAAACTCAGGGGAGCTTTACGGGGCCAAACTCAGGGGAGCTTTACGGGGCCAAACTCAGGGGAGCTTTACGGGGCCAAAACGGCAAATACGTCTTAGCTTTGCTGTTTTCTGATCAAAAGTTGTGTTCAATGGCATTAAAACGCATACAAACGCTGCTGAAGGTTAATCCAATGTCTCTGTGTCCCTTTGAAATTATTACTGATAATCTATCTTCATATTTATGGCAATATTCATATTTTTCATATAGAGTGTGATTGCATGTCAAAAACACTGACATGCAATATTACTGTTTTTGAAATAGTCTCTGTGTTGCAATTTGAAAAAATACAGGAAAAATGACAAACGTTTGCACCAATCTGGTGCACTTTAAGGCCAACATTATGTGGCTAGATTAAGATGATACACCATCTTGTGCTGTAATCCATTTCATCATAAACACATTTGACTGATAGTCATACCCCAGCATAAAGCACTAAGTCATCTTTGCTCTCCCCATATTCTCTTTTCTTGTATAGGAAATTATGTATATTTTGGATCTTTTACAAATGAGACTTGAGAAACAGTCCTGTAATAATGCAGCCTGTCTATGTAAATGTAGCTCTTTTAAAATGTGTTGTTCTTACTTCTGTGTCATTTAGAGAGTTTCTATACGAATAACGTTGTTTTTCTTAAAGGCCCTCTTTTTTTGTTATTCCAAAATAAAGAAAAACTGAAAAATAAATCAGTTTTTCTCAGTGATGAAATAGTTTGCAATACGGAGGAATGTATTTGTTAACTTGCAGACAGCCCAGTATAAATTCCCTCTATGTCTCTAGAGAGGACATTCATTTAATATTTCACAAAGAGAATCTTGTATTGCACCCAGAAACTATGTGAAACAAACAGTACGCTTTATCAATTTACATCAGATATTTACCGATTCAATTGGAAAAGAAACTCCCGACTACCCTGCACAACATCTCAAAGTGTATATTTCTACTGTCTAACTTCGGCTTCTTTAAAGTGTTACCGTATAGAGGTTGTTTTTCTGAAATCAATAGCACTCTATAATGAGGCGGAGAGGTTTGACAGCGAGGAGCAAATAATATAGACACCATGAATGAAAAGCCTGCCACTGAAGACGTGGGCTTTCAGCCGGTGTTCTATATTACCGAGGCAGTTCCTGCATTTGGCACTCCAAAGCAGTGTGCAATGAAAAGTTAAAAGCTATCTCCTATTCATGGAAAAGAACTCCCAGAAGGTATTTCTAACACTTGAATAAGTGGGTTTATCTGCGATTGAAATCCATTCAAATCAGCCACATCTAAAACCTCTATTTAGACATGGTGACCCCTAAGAGAGAAAGCTAACAGAAAGAGTGATACATGAAATGATGAGGATAGATAACTTTCCTTAGCCTGCCCAAACTCTTACAATCCCCATGCCTTACAGCATAATGAAAAACAGTGAAACTAATCTATTCAACTCAAAGTTAATTAACCAGAAGAGAATTCCTCTACCAGAAGAGGAGTCTTCCCCACTCTCATATTCAGCTTTTGCTCGGCTACTAGCAGAAAGTTCCTCTCTTGGTGGATTGTTTCAGGACACCTCGATTTATATAGCCCAGAGTCAATTCTTCATTCAGGAAGCTCAAAATTAACTATGCATGCTAATCAAAATTGAAGTTACACATTTGAGGACTTTCTTTGAAGTTTCGGAGACCACACTATTAAAGGTGGGGTAGGTAAGTTTGAGAAACCGGCTCGAGATACACTTTTTGTTATATTCCATGGAATGCTCTTAACATCCCGATAGCAATGAATATCTGAAGTGCTTTGACAATAAATACATAAAACAATTTCATCTGTGGAAGCCGTGGTACTGTAAAAAGTACGAGCAATCCGTTTAGCCGGGCCGGCTAAACGGATTGGATTGCCGCCCTGTCTGTCAGCCTTCCATCTCGTGCACGCACAAATGTATCTCGTGCCCTCATTGGGCGTGCCGTCATTGGGCGTGTATTGCGCGTTCATGTGTGTTGGAGGAGGTTCTCTGTAAGGAAGTCTGAAGGAAGGGGCGGATTCTTTTCGGCTGTGTACTTTCAAATTTTAGTGCACTCGAGCCGGTTTCTGAAACTTACCTACCCCACCTTTAAGGAATTCAAGAAACCTGAATGCGAAAATTACAGTTTAGGTCGGACCTGACGCACATAATCAAATCAACCCTGGGATATTGCCGAACCCTTTGTATAAAAATGGTGCTGGGGTTACGTTGCATTATTGATTTTAATTTCCACATTGCAGATAATCAATCAATCATAATAATTTATTCACAGCATCTTGCAAGAAACCGCGTCTGAGGGCTTCTTAACATTTAACAAACTATGAAAATGAAAATAAATATCAAAAGAGTGTTTTATGTCCTGCCTCTGAGTGTGCAGAGGAACATGTAAACAAGAAGCCCACTGTTCAGGGTGTGCGCTGTAGGTGTAAGAAGAAAATAAGATGATATTGCTTTAACAATACATTTTAAATTGTATTGCTGGTATGTTAATAATAATAATAATAATAATAATAATAATAAATGATATTTATATAGCGCCTTTCAAGGGACCCAAGGTCGCTGTACATGGTGGACAAACAAACAGACAATCAACGGGCAAACCAAATAAATAAATAAAGGAAGCCGGGGGACCAGAAAAGGGCTAGGGCCCGAAGGCCAGGGTGAACAGGTGTGTTTTTAGTGATGATTTGAAGATGTCCAGGGAGGCAGCATTACGGATCTCGGCAGGAAGTGCATTCCAGAGGGTGGGGGCCGCAACACTGAACACCCTGTCACCAACAGTTCGGAGGCGAGAGCGGGGAATGGAGAGCAGGCCCGTGTCTGAGGACCGCAGACTCCGAGAAGGGGTGTAGGGATGGAGGAGGTCCGATAAGTACTGGGAGGCGAGGGTATGGAGGGACTTGTACGTGAGGATGAGTGTTTTGTATTGAATTCGGGATTTGACCGGCAGCCAATGTAGGTGGATGAGGGTGGGGGTGATATGGTGCCATGGCTTGGTGTGGGTGAGAAGCCTGGCGGCAGAGTTCTGGACGTATTGGAGCCTATCCAGGGTTTTGCTGGGAACCCCGGACAGGACTCCATTGCAATAGTCCAGACGGGATGTAATGAAGGCGTGTACAAGGGTTTCTGCCACAGAGTCAGAGAGTGAAGGCCGGATTCTGGCAATGTTTTTTAGGTGGTAGAAGGCGGATTTGGTGACAGATTTGACGTGCGCCTGGAAAGAGAGGGTGGTGTCCAGGATGACTCCCAGTTTGCGGACTTCAGTGGACGGGGAGATGGAGCAGCCGTCAATGGAGAGAAGCAGGTCTCCAACCTTCTGGAGCTGCGTCTTGGGAGCCTTGGTTAAGATATCTTTGTGACCTTGTATAAACCCTATGCCCCGTCTTACCAGTGGCGAGCCGTGACTTTTATACCTAGGCCCTCTGACCCCCCCCTTCCCTCGAAAAAAAAGAAGAGATATTACGTCACAGCGTATACTTCAGCGGAATATCAAAACAGCGGCCCGGGGTGCAAAACGCATCAATGACAGCGACCCTCTACCACACAGAACAACACCATTTATATAAACACCTATCATGACAGGGCACCCACAGCCAAGTAACAATTACAAATGAATTAAGTCGGCACGGCGGCCCACATTGAAAATGACTCAGGCCTACCTTTGATGATCAATCACTGAAACACAAAGTCCGTCCTCCTGTCCTTTTGGATGAAGCACTTGATGGTCATTCAGCTGATCCTTTGCCACTCCAGTTTATCATTGGAACTCAATCTTGAAAATGACTCGGTTAATAATTTTGCAAATGATGTCATCACTATCACTGACATGTGCCAGCCATCATGTACGAACTTATGCTAATCATAAATCTATCGATTAGATTTATGATTCGAAAATAATAAAAGTAGGGTAGACATGTGGATATTATCCGGCTGAACAAAACGGGCATTTATCGAACAGGTTCGTTCCACTGACCTTATTTCCAGCTATTTTCCAAAACCCTCTGGAGAAATTCCATTGCTTTCTGTCGAGGGAACCCGAGCGCAGCTTACTTCCGGGTTTTAGGACGCGTCACTGCACCACTTGCATAGACCTCACAGCGGGCGGAACTTGTCATAAAGTCCGCGAAAATAAAGCGCGCCCATTTAGAGGGAAGATATGATTGGTCAATTGTACTGTCATTTGACATTACTCTCTCATTGAGTTACTATAGCGGAACCTCTGTGAATGTAGAGAGGAACCAACAAGCTCTCCCGTCTTCACATAACTCGCAGAGACGGCATTTAACCCTTCACATTCCAACAGAAACTGAACAGGCAGATTCGAAGGATTTATTTATTTGGAAATGTTATTTTAAATACAATTAAATCAAGTTATTTTGGTAAAACTAATGAAAAATGTAACAACAAAAAATATTTAAAAAAATGTTTTTTTTTAATGTTTTCAAAAAAAATGTTTTTTAATATCTTAGGCCTGGGCCTAGAGGGCCCTGACGGCTCGCCACTGCGTCTTACACCCTGAGACCCTCAGAGGCATCACTGCTGGTCGTAAACAACCTGCCTGAGGAGTTGTAAAATCTGTCTGCTCTTTTAGGTCAGTTGTATTATTTGTTTCATGTATTCTTAAATCTATGTATTGTATGGTAATAATGAAAAGGCAGGCTGCTAGCAGTTTAATAGTTTAACTGGATAAGATGGTGCGGAGGTGAAAACACGCTGCAAACAAGTTATTTTGAAGGAATCGTGGAACTGAGAGTGTAACTAAAGGGCGTGGTAACTGCGCAAATACTTTTTCTTGCAGAAGGTAAAGAAAAAGGAAAGGGAAATGTAAACAGCCATAAGGAAAAACAGAAACAGGCTGGCACAATGGATCCGCCTGAGGCAAAACAACCTGAGGGGGGAGGGGAAGGCCTCTCTGAAATATTAAAAGAAATCAGAGAATTAGAAACTGCTGGGAATTTTGGAGTATTGAAGGAGGAAAGAAAGGACTTGAGAGAAGGCTTCGGAGAGCTGAAAATAAGAGCGGATGCAGCAGAATTAAGAATCGCAGAAAATGAAGACGTGAAATCGGTATGACAAAAGTACTCCTTCACAGTTTACGCATGCAGAAGCAACTGGAAAGTAAATGTGAGGAACTTGATCAACGGAACAACCTGAGGATTTATTCAGTGCCTGAAAAATGTGAGGGAAATAGCATGATGGACTTTGTGGAAAACTTGATACGCGAGAAACTGGATGTGAGCGGCGAAATTCCCATTGAGAGAGCGCACCGGACAACGGGGCATCTCACTGGGCACAGCGTGAGGCAAAGGGTGCTAGAGAAATGTTGTTCTGACTTGTGCATATAGAGCACCAGGATCAAGTGTAGAGCTTTTTAAAGATAGTTTAGGTGTATTAATGGATGGCCTAAATGAAAATAAAACATGTATTATTTGTGGGGATTTTAACATCGACCTTCTAAATGAATCTAAACACAAAACAACTTCTGATTTCCTGGATGCTTTGTACAGCAGGGGGCTTCTTCCCCTAATCACCAAGCCCAGTAGAATAACATCAACTTGTGCAACATTGATCGACAATATATTTACAAAGGTCATGGAAAACAGTGCTAAGAGTGGGCTGATAAGAAATGACATAAGCGACCATTTACCTGTATTTGTAGCATATGATTGGCAATTAAAGAAAAAGAAGGAAGAGACTCGCAGTAGATATGTCCGGGTAAGGACTGACCTCTTAAAGGAAGAGACTCGCAGTAGATATGTCCGGGTAAGGACTGACCTCTTAAAGGAAGAGAAGGAAGAGACTCGCAGTAGATATGTCCGGGTAAGGACTGCTGAAGCAAAAGACACATTTAGGAGTGACCTCTTAAAGGAAGAGTGGAGAGGGGTTTATGGAGAAGATGTAAATGCTGCATATGAGTCCTTCCTAAACACCTACATATCACTGTATGACAAACATTGTCCCACTGTACTCCGTACTCCGTAAAGACTTCATAACATTTAGGACAAAGGCAGTTGAAAAGCAATACAAGGCATATAAAAATAAGTTGAGAATATTATAATAATATGTTAAAAGAAAAGAAAAATGATATCAAGGGCACATGGAAAATCTTAAATAATGTTATTGGGAATAAATCTGTACCCACTGCCCAGTCACTTCATTAATGACAAAAATAAGGTTGTAAAAACATGAATGAAGTGGTTCATGAATTTAACTATTTTTTGTAAATGTCGGACCTAATCTAACAAAGACTATTCCAAAACAACACGATGGGCAAAAAGAGGGTCACTGGGGTCAGTCAATGTTTCTGGGAGAGATACAAGAAATTGAAATTAGATCCATTGTAGACAAATGCAAAAATAAGACTTGGACTGATAGTGATGGGATCGACATGACAATAGTGAAAACGACTATTGACTGTATAATTAAACCGCTAAGCTACATCTTTAATCTTTCATTTCAGACAGGTGTTTTCCCAGACAGCATGAAAATAGCTAAAGTTATCCCACTTTTTAAAACAGGGGACAAAAGCCAATTTACCAATTACAGACCAGTGTCCTTGCTTTCACAATTTTCAACGGTCCTTGAGAAATTGTTTGTCCAAAAGTTGATAATTTGATTGAAAAAAACGAGTTGGATGGATTTAGGAAGAATCGATCTCACAATGTCAGAAGAAATTACAACAGCTATAGAAAGAAAGAAATACACAATAGGTGTATTTATTGACTTATTGACCCCCCCACACACACACACAAGGGGGGGGGGGGCAACAGCGGTAATTAAAGTTTAAAAGTCTCAAAATGCTACAACTACTGTCACAAACTGGATGAATGTGAAGTATTTTGTTAAAGGAGGATGAAAGCGTAATTAAGGAGCACTATTGGAGTGACTTTGATGGTTGTTGGACTCAGAATTCATTCATTTGGATTCCCGCTGAAGAAATTAAAGGACGGAAAACAATGGAAGTGGAAACAATTCACAAAGGGATTAACCTGTTAAGCCCGAGAGACCCCGGTTCCGGGGCCCTCCTGCAACATCTTGCAGAAAACAGTGTCTGAGGGCATGTTCATTTAATAAACTATGAATGTGTTATATCCATGTAACGGGAAGAAACTCATCTAACTGATCATTTTAATTTTTTTTCTCCAAAAAAACCCACAAGGCTAACGCTGAGCCTCTGAATTAGCAACGAGCGAAAAATGCTAACAGATGACTGCACCGAAATTCACTCACAAAACCTTATTATTTATCTTTGCTGCACATCTCAACCCATCGTTTCACAAAAAAACATCTATATTGATTCTGACTTTTCTACATCCAACTCACAGGTTTATCATTACTTTGAGAACAAATGTTATTAATTTAACCCTTTTATGGTCATTTGTTCTGGGAATGCCATTTTCGAGCCTGAGACCTGAAAAACAGGCTCAGGGCTAAACTGATTAAACTGTTTAAAACACATTCTCAAAGTAAGCCGGATTTTGCCGATGTGTTTATGTGGATTCAAAAGTCGTAAATAATCTACAAAATGGAGGAGACCGATCTGATCGGAGCAACTGTGACAAATAATCCAACTGAAACCGGCATGGACAATGACTATGTTTTAAACATGCTCTTATCCAGACAAGCCTGGTTTGGACACTTAACGGGCAGAAGAAACGTTTCTATTAAAGAAAGAATTATACATTTCTGTCTTTTTATGCCTTTAAGCTACTAACTTGAATTTTTATTAACATTAATTAATCAATTATTTTTTATATTGTATTGTAATGTAGAGAAAAGGCTTTTAGTGACAATCATGTATTGCCTTACAATTATATGTAAAAAAAAAAAATGATATTTGGCCTCAAATCATCTGAGGCCTGGCGATCTTTGGCGCCCCCCAGGTTGGGAACCACTGCCATAGACCATTACCTATTAATTTTGAAATTACATAGATACGGAGTGAGAGGAGTAGTTATAGATTGGTTAAAAAGTTATTTAGATAACAGACAACAATATGTACAATGTGCTGGTAGTACATCGGAGTATATGAACATAGAATGTGGCGTCCCGCAGGGCTCGGTTTTAGGGCCTTTTATTTTGTACATCAATGACGTGTGTGAAATGTCAACATTATTGCAATTTGTGTTGTTTGCAGACAACACCAATTTTCTTTGTTCAGGAGATGATTTAAACATGTTAGCAAAGTGTATTGGACATGAAATGGTCAAACTTAAAAGATGGTTTGATGAAAATAAGTTAACCCTAAGTTTATGGTTTTTGCTAATAGAAAAAAAGATGAAAACATTTCACTGTCCATTGATGGAGTTTTTATTGAAAGGGTTTCTGAATTTCGATTCTTAGGTGTGACGCTGGATGATAACCTGACATGGAAATCACACATAGCACATGTTAAAACCAAAGTGTCTAGGAATATTTCTGTTCTAAGCAAGGCAAGGCAAGTTTATTTATATAGCACCTTTCAACACAAGGCAATTCAAGGTGCTTTACAAAAATGAAAGACATTCAGACAAAGGCACAGTATTTGCTAGATTACAAGGCATTGAGGATGTTGTACTGTTCACTCATTTTGCCATTTTTCATTTATTGTATAGAAGTGTGGGGCAACACGTACATGAGCAACATAAAGCCATTGTCAATATTACAGAAAATGGCAGTAAGAATAATTCATATAGCTGACTCAAGAGAACCAACAGACTCAAAGACATAGCTGAGCTGCAGACATTATCAGTAATGCACAAAGCAGAATGTTACCAGCATATTTACAACAGTTGTTTGTTTTTGGATCAGACAAGGAAGACCACAGAAGGACATTTAGCATCCTTATGCAAGGACTACTCTTAAGCAAATGTGCATTTCGGTGGTTGGTGTAAAATTGTGGAATTCTCAACAAAAGGATCTAAAGAATTGTATATGTATTTTTCAGTTAAAGAAATCGTATAAATTAAGAAAGATGGGACTATATGAAGCAGAATGTGAATAAGTCTAGGTACTCTTGTCCTGCATTGCTAAATGTTGTTTTCTTTATTTGCAGGTCCCATTGTTATTGTTATTATTATTAAGCTTTCCACCTTCTTCTCCAGTAGGACTTAGATGAGGGTGTTGCACTTTTCCTTTTCCTTATACATGTGATGTTTTGGTGTTGTTGTTTTTTGTTGTTGTTTTGTTTCTTTCCGTTAACCGTCAAGTGGGAAATAAGTATTTTTTGTGTTTCTCTTAGTATCCTAAGACACTGTTATGTTTGGCTCATTTATTATGAAGGGCAGACCATCTATTTATTTAGAAAGGGGCAGGTCATGTAAGATTGTTTTCTTCTCCCTGCTCCTTTTCGCTCAATGGTGTGTTGTAGAGACATGTTTTGTTGGCAATTATTGTCCATTGAGTTTTGCGTACAATGAGCGGGACAAATAAAAATGAAATGAAAAAAAACGTAATGTATTGAACACATTCCGAAACAAAGCAGATAAGACAGAACTAGACTCAGACATAATATGA
This sequence comes from Pogonophryne albipinna, assembly GCA_028583405.1. Lineage (NCBI taxonomy): Eukaryota > Metazoa > Chordata > Actinopteri > Perciformes > Artedidraconidae > Pogonophryne > Pogonophryne albipinna. Next base: position 4,760,284 of record CM053244.1, on the reverse strand, counting down.
ATTGTTGTTGAAACCTTTTGCGCTGTTGCTGCAAAATGGAAACTTTGTTGATTGCCTATTCCAACTGGCCACTGGATTTAGATAATTAATATAAGTTGAAGTTCAATTACAGTTTTAAATATAGTTTAACATTCTTTATTAAACTGCTTCAAATTATTTCTCATATCAACCGATTGGTCTATAGACATTACTACAATTCTAATAGTTGTTAAACTACTGACAGGTTTTCTGAAACTGAGCTTATGAACAACAGAGTAAAGGTCGCTGGTTAAGCCAGGATCAATATATTTGTTGAAGTTTTTATTGTGTGCATAATAAATGTGTTAACTGAATTGAGCAATTCTTTAAAAGTATAATGTTGCAATCTCTTTAAGATCAGTAATTATTACAGTTAAAAAATAGATGTTGTTTTCCAAGGGCCTCTCCTTCACAGGCCCACACAATAAATCATGAGACTTTCAAATCATGACAGACAGAGATCAGTATCACTTTGTGTTGCAAGCTAAATGTCAAATGTATTTAATTAATTAATATTTTCAGATTATAAAGTATTGAATAATAAGGTATTTCTACTATTATTGCAGATCATCAGCCATCAGGCTTAACAACACTACTCTTCAATGTATTACCCATGCACATACAGATCTAAAATGATGTTTCAACTGGATTCATTTCAGTTTTGGCCCAAAACAAATATTTATAATAATTCATATAACAATTATGTAGCATATTTGATCCTCAAATTAGAGAAGTATAATTTAAAGAAATGTATATTCTATATTCAACATTAGATAAACACAGAAGAACCCTTTCAAAGAACCATCAGTAGATGTTCAGGTAAGTGATTGTAAGTATGGCTGGAATACTTGATAGACTTAATTTGGTTCAGATCAGTGGTAACATTTACAAATGTATGAATTAAAGTTTTAAGAATGTTTAATCCTTCCTTTCCAGGTTTTTACAAAAGGCTTTGAATATTTTCCTAACTTTTCCTTTTCAGATTGTTAAACATTTTGAGAATTGTTTGATTTTCCCTTCAGATTTTGAAATGACATAATGATTGATAGTTGAAGTAATGTAATTATGTTATCATGCCATAGTCTTTTGATTTAATATGTAATGAAGCTAACGTAAATATAATCCTAAATTGAAGACAGTGCACTTTTGCAGATTACAGATTGATTAGATCACCATTTTGAGTTTCTTATACCTTAACTGGATCCCTTATGATCCTGATTTTATACCTTAACTGGATCCCTTATGATCCTGAGTTTATACCTTAACTGGATCCCTTATGATCCTGATTTTATACCTTAACTGGATCCCTTATGATCCTGATTTTATACCTTAACTGGATCCCTTATGATCCTGATTTTATACCTTAACTGGATCCCTTATGATCCTGAGTTTATACCTTAACTGGATCCCTTATGATCCTGATTTTATACCTTAACTGGATCCCTTATGATCCTGAGTCCATGTAAACATTTATAAAAAAAACACATACTTTTAAAAGACTTTAAATAGTCAAAACTCAAGAAATTGTGTTTCTCCAGGATGGTACAGTGGTGGTATGCATGTGGCTTTCTGTCAAACACCTGGATAGCTCTCTTGTACAGCTGTTCTCTGGGTTTCAGGTTTGCGGCACAAGCAAACGACCAGTTTGTGAAACAGTATTCAATGTGGGATAGAATCTACAGTGGAGGTGTGACTTTTCAGCATTGACAGTTAAGAAAGGTCTGATTTGTTTAAAATGTTGCGAGTTGAATTTAACGGTATTGGATACTTTCTTGATATGTTTCTTAAAAGTCAAGTTCGAGTCCAGTATGACTCCTAGATACTTCAAGTGGGGGACTAGTTCTATTTCTGCTCCGTTTAAAAACACATTGGATCCTTTGATTTTGACTGGTCGTTTACTGAACATCATGCATACTGTTTTTTTTGCATTTAACTGTAAGCAAATGTTGTTCAGCCAGTGTTGAACCGTGTCCAAAGCATTAGAGAGACAGGATGTGATTATTTCAGTATGTTTCCCCCTGTACATACATTAGGCAAGTCATTAATGTACAGAGAAAACAGTAATGGTCCAAGAATGGAACCTTGTGGAACCCCAACAGGGTTGACAAGGTAGGGGGATTTGGTACCGTTGACCAAAACACACTGTTTTCTGTTCGATAAGCAAGACTCAACCCATTGTATAAATACTGCTCATGTTTATTGCAGATGCTGCGGAAATGTAAATGTCCACTGAATAGTCTCTTCGGCTTGCACCGAGGATCTCACACTGTTTTTGCTTGATTCACTGTTTGAAACATTATTGTGCAACAGTGTTTTTTAAATACAGACTTTACCTTTTTGCCGTTGTTGATAGTGGAGCAGTCAAAGCTAGCTGGTGGTTTATGGATCTCTGCCGCTAGGTTATATTACTACATAAAAGTAATGAAACTTGATTACCCTCCGTTATTTTTCGATTATACCTCAATATCAACGAGATGGCTTTTACTTAAGTTTATTAAATAACACAACAGGACAAAGTTATCTTAGAAAAGAAGAAACAAAGATATTTAGTATTAAACCGTTTTAGTTTAATACATTAATTAGATACATGTGGTGGTCACCTACTGCATTTAAAGCCTCAATGAAAACCAAATAGAAATTTGCTTCCGACGCACACTCGAATTTGACATTTGATCAATTCATTGGATGTTTAATTGACTTCTGTTCCTTATTCTGAACTTCTTTAAATGCAACCCTGTCCCCTCAAAATGACGTTCCCACAGAACTAAACTGCATTCTCAATTACGTTTAGCTAGAAACCTATTTTCTCCCACATTACATTTGTTTTGGACGTAACTCAAATACGTTTATTTTCTACATATATTTGCCATTTATTGTCTTGCTTTCCTACAATGCGCCTGACCACGCACGGGGCTGCTATTCATTCGAACAATCTTGCTGGCCTTTATTATTATTAGGATACTATACGTTTATACAAAGAGAAAAGAATGTTACGATCTCACGTTTTTCTGGCCACAGTAGTTGCTTTAGAGAATTTTACACCCGGAAGTAAGTATTCTCTCTAAAGTTGATAGATGTTACAGTGATATCTGCACTAAAAAAACATCAGTTTATGCTTGTTAATTACACAACATTGATTGGTTTAAATTGTGTACAATGCTTTTGTGTTTTTCCCCTTCAATTCAGAGAAACAAATATTTTCTCGGAGTTTAGGATGGCCGAAGACATTACACTACCCATAATCCTCAGCTATCGTTTTGGATGACACCAGTCCGCTTTGCGTAATTAGAAGTTGCCAGTATTAAAACTGTGTACATCCCTAGAGGTTTAGGGGATGGGATACACATTGGTGTTATTACATTTAAAACATATAATTAATAAATGGGTGAAAATGGCTAGTGTCCATAATGGGCAGCATTAATATATACCCACATGACAGCTAAGGTCAGAAGAGCTTTGTTTAACTGCTAATATCATGTCTGTGACCCCTCCTGTTGTTCATTGATAAGCTGTTGTGTTGATTATGTATTTTGTCTGTCATCTCCTGTTTTATTTTGTATACCTCTTGTCTTTCATTTCAGGCCCTGTTTCTTCCTGTTTTTCCCGCCATCGTCGGCATCTGCCCCGCCCCTGATTGTTTCCACCTGTTCCCACTCACCTCGTGTTTAAATAGTCCTGTCCTGTGTCAGTTCGTCTTGTTTGTTTCCCCGAATGGTCGTGCCAAGCCTCAGCTCAGAAAGGATAACTTTTCACTCATGTCAGGTTTTGTTATTTAGTTTATTTTTGTTGGCTTAAGTTTTTATTAAGTCCTCTTTTTGTTATGCTAGTTTGTTCCTCCTTGTGAGTACCATAGAGTTTCTACTGTAGACCTGCACAGCAGCCCAGTCAGGAGCAACTCAGGAGATTTTGCTGCTTTTTTCGTATCTTTTCGCGTCTAGTCTATACTAGGGCTGTGCATCTTCACTGGTCTCACGATTCGATTCGATTACGATTATCCTGTCAACGATTCGATTCGGTTCGATATCCCGGTGCATTACGGTGCATCACGATGCATAACAATGAGTTGCATCCTCAATTTTCAATATTACTGTATGGATACTTTTCCATCAATGAATACAATCAGTCAGATAAATATGAACTTTTTTTATTCTATAGAAAGTACATTACAAATCGATCAAACCACTTCTTTGTCTTCTGCTCTATAACATGGCACATCCTAAAAGTGCCAAACATCATTATGAGTGTGACAACAGGTAGCATTGAACTACCATGTGTGTCATATCAACATGTTTATTAAATTGAAATGAAATAAATAGTATAGGCCTGGCCTACCTATAGTGTAAAAAAAGGTAAATCCTCAAAAACAAAACATTCTGCAGTGCTGTAATCTACAACAATGTTTTCAAATAGCAGCACTGGGCACAGGGCACTTCCTGAATGTGCCAAACAACAAAAACATGACTCACTGCTCAGCATTTGGGAATGTGTAGGTTCTTCTGCAAGAACACTAGTTGATCCACATGTTCTGGTTTGAGTGTGCTTCTTTTTGCAGTGACCACATCTCCTGCAGTGGAGAAAACTCGCTCTGCAGACACACTTGTGCCTGGGATACACAAGTATCGCTTTGACACCCGTGAGAGGAGGGGAAATGTGATCTCATGGACACGCCACCAGTTCAAAGGGTCCTCAGTCAGAGGGAGAGATGATGCTTTACAGTATCTCTCTATTTCCTCCTCAGCAATGGCATAGGGGGTCTTGGGTTCTGCTGTACCTTCAGTGTCAGTGAAAGACTGTCCCAGCAAACTCACGAGCAGTGATGATGATGAGGCCTTTCTTTTGGGTGCAGAAGGGCCGTCAATCACTTCTGTCCTCCTGAGTGTCCTCTCATTCTATGTTTGAACAAAATAATAGAAAATAGCATTAAAATATCAGTTAGCACTTTCTCAGTCAATGCAACAGCTCACATCTATTCTATTCTTCAGTCTTATAGACTGCTCAACCACCACACATAATGCAATAACTGTAACCATTCTCACACATACACACACTTTCAAATGCACTTAATATACTATTTTTTATATCAATATTTTTAACTATTTATTCCCCGTATGATTGTTTATGTTGTCTGTCCTATTGCCGTGTTTTTTAGTGTTATGTATTTGTCTGTATTTTTTGCACACCGGGACATAGTTGCACTCTGAATCTCGTTATACTCTGTGTATAATGACAATAAAAGGCTTTAACTTAACTTTAACTTAAACTATAGAACGTTTTCACTCATTGTAGCTACTATTATTAATATTGTAAAGTTTGTTTTTATTTTATAAGTTTACATGAAACATGGTGAAAATACCTCCAAGGATGCAGCCTCCTCAGTCACTCCTCTGTAGATCTCCAATCTCTCCTCCACTGTTAGAAAAGGCAGTCCCTTAAAACGGGGATCCAGGGCAGAGGCTGTATGAAGGATCTTCTTTTCTGCCTCACCGTTGTACCTCTTCGGGAGATCTGTTGTGATGGCATTCTTGATCGCGTGGATCATCGGTGAGTCTCCAATGGTGCCTGTCATGTTCTGGAGGAGTTGTGCATTTATTGGAGCAATGAGAAACACAGTTGGATTGCTCTCTTCTGACATCAGAGTGGTTGCATCCTTCATTGGCTTTAATGCACTCACAGCGTCCTCTGCATTTGACACATCTGTTTCGTTAAGAGTGCAGAGGTCTGACTGTCCTTTTCTCACCTCTGGAGACAGCAAGGTGGCACATATTGCAGGTTGTTGTTCCAAGAACCTCTCGACCATGTCGTATGCACTGTTCCACCTTGTGGCAACATCAGTTATCAGCTTATGATTTTTCAGGCCCAGACATTTCTGTTTCTCTTTCAGATAGTGGTTCACTGTAGTGCTGCGGTGGAAGAATGTTGCAATCCGTCGGACTCGACCCAGAAGCCTGGAGAGGGTGGCCACTTTAAGCGCCCGCTGGGACGCAAGATTCAGTGTATGGGCGAAGCATTTCACATGAGGGAATTTTCCTAATTCAGCTGCAACGATCATATTAGACGCGTTGTCTGTCACCAGCATTACATCTTTGTCTGATAGCTGCCATTCTTCCACTACACGAGACAGTAGCTCCGCAACATGCGCACCTGTGTGAGACTCGTAAACAGCTCTAGTTTGCAGCACATGCGACAAAAACTGCCAGTCCTCGCTGATGTAATGTGCCGTTACTGTTAAATAAGACTCCGTTGCGACAGAAGTCCAGGCATCACATGTTATGGCAACTCTTTTAGCTTGGATCATTGACGCCATTACCTGGGCTTTGGTTCCGTTGTAGAGTGCAGGTATGACATTTTCTGTAAAGTGGCTACGTGATGGGAGCTTATACCGTGGCTCCAGCGTCTTTAACAGGTGGCGAAAACCGGCGTTTTCCACGACCGAATAAGGACGTAGGTCCTTCGCTATGAAAGCTGCCACCGACTGGGTGATTGCCTTCGCTTTCTCAGAGTTGGGCGGAAAAGTTGACAGCACCTCATCAATTCTTCGCTAGGCTGGGTCCGCTGTTTTCTTGGTGGCAGACGTTAGCTTCTCACAGTGAAAACGGCTAAGGTGGTTCCTCAAGTTAGTGGTATTTCCACCAAGGTATTTTATTTTTGTGTGACACACTTTACACACAGCGTGCGACTTGTCCAGTTCATTTTTCCCTTTTAGTTGATAAAACCCATAATGGGTCCAGATGTCTGCTTTCAGAACACTAGGAGCGTTTTTTATTATTTGCGCACTGCTTTCGCCTCCCTCCATTATTGCTTTTTTAAACTTTATTGTTCAGCTGCTGCCGGAAAATCTACCCCGTGAATAATCGGTTATCTTCCGTCACTGCATCGAGACCGAATCGTCCACGTCTGCATCGCAATGCATCGTAGAAACGATTATTTTCAACACCCCTAGTCTATACAGTATAAACTCTATGGATAATGAGGATCATGTCTGCAGGCAGTTGGGAGGTCAGAGGACTGCAAAGGTAGGAACACGATGAGGGCAAATGGTGGGAAGGAGAGGAAGAGCAGGGTCTATAATTATCAGGTGTTAGTGGCAGATACATGAAAATGATTTATATGTTGATAAATGAGACAAAGAATTGACAGAAAGCTTTTTATGAAAATGTCTTAGTATATAGCTAAAATGAAGAACAAGCACTAATGGCTGAATTATGGTTCTTCTAACACAGGCCACAATAACAGCTCTGGATAAAGTCGGAGGTATGCAACTGGCAGAAGCACTAAGAGATCGAGTGTGGCCACGTTAACCATTTTATTTTTCTACTTTTGTTTTGAAGTGAAAAAGAAGACGTGGACTTCTGCACTGACTTTCTCAATACAAATGTTGAAAAATCGAATTTCCCTTAGTTGCATTTTCTCAAGTAGAATTTAAGGTTTCACAAATCAAAAACTGTGTTATAAAGAATGTTTAGACTCTCTGGAATAATCTAGTCCAGATTTTGAGGAGTGTAGGTATAGTGTTTGTTTTTCTTCAAATAATTCAGCGATTTAAGAGGCAGAAAAACTGAGGATTGTTCGCTCAGCGCTGTAAATTAAATGTCCCTTAAGGCGAGACACCCCAGGTGAATGGGGTCATTTTTTTCACTTAAAGATATCAGCTAGAAAGTTCTCCAGTTAATTACTTACAATAAGGCAATTGTTTATTGTATTACAAGTTTTCTGAAATAGCATGTTTAAATATGCATATTATCCATTATCTCATTAAATATGCACATATTTTAACACATTTCAGGAATCGAAAACTGAACTTTGGATAAAGCCAGGTTAAAAATTCTTGTTTCATTTTGTAGTCATATTAGTATCTAAGGCTTTTACAGAAGGGATTTTGGATATCTCTTTTTATCACTCCATAAATCAGAAAATACTGTCAACAGCCCTAAAATATCAATTTTTGCCAAGTTTCTAGTTATAAAATGTTGTATAATTCAGGCTATGAATGATATATGAACAAACCCTTCTGTAAAAGCCTTCATAATATAACTGGAAGGTTTGGTGTATGTACGTGTGAAGTGGAAATTTCGGACTCAGAGTAGGAGAAAAAACTCATTTTGAGAAAACGACCTTTAACCTGTTGAACCCCATCGACTCGCCCCCGGGCGGAAAAACGCATCTGCAGGAAACAGCGTCTGAGGGCATCTTAATATTTAATAAACTATGAATGTTTTATATCCATGTAACGGGAAGAAACTCAGCTAACTGATCTTTTATTTATTTGTTTGCAAAAAAAAACACAAAGCTAACGCTGAGCCTCTGAATTAACCACGAGCGAAAAAATCGTAAGGCCGTTGGCACTGAACTCTAGCTACACTGATCGATATACTTAACAAGCTTAGATAACATCCTGAGAGTCCACAGATTATAGAAATATAAGGATCATCACTGAGCGATCAGAACTCGTGACAGGGGAAGCAAATACAGACAACACACAACGTATAGCTTTAGGTAGCAAAACACGGAGATATGCTCACCGTAGCTGTTATTCTGATCAAAAGTCGTGTTCAATGGCATTACAACGAGAAAAAACGTGGCTGAAGGTTAATCCATAGGTTATAGCAATGTGTCTGTCACTTTGAACAAGTTATTGATGATCCATATTTCAATTTTTATGCAAAAATCGGAGAGTAAAAATTAGCTGCTAATGGTAGCCACCAGAGGTTAGCGCAGCTTCCGGTTTTTCTACGCGTCACTCTCACTCCTTATTTGGTAACCTGTGTGTGTATGCGGAACTTCCCCTCGATTCCATTGGCTCTGACGGTTAAAAAGAGATTTCAATCATCAACATCGACCAAGGGGGGCCAGAGATATTGAAAATGCACCCAAATGACCCCAGAAGTGGTTTTTTTTTCTAAATCTGTCTAAAAAGGTAAAATGTCACTTGTTTTGCATCAATCTTGATACAGGGTACTTATTACATGTTGTACTTTGGATTCCTAAAGCTTGTAGTCTACTAACCCTTCATCCAAGGGTAGTTTTCACTATAAGTACAAAATAATTTTTGGACGGACACTATAATTTACAGTTTTTTACTGTGTTCAATCTGAATTTTCTTTAAAATTAAAAACATCTATATTGATTCTGACTTTTCTACATCCAACTCACAGGTTTATCATTACTTTGAGAACAAAGATTATTAATTTAACCCTTTTAGAATATGGTCATTTGTTCTGGGAATGTCATTTTCGAGCCTGAGACCTGGAAAATAGGCTCAGGGCTAAACCCAGGCATTTAGTCTGTTATTACACTGTATTGAAGTTGCTTGGGATAAAAGCACAGCTAAATAACAAGTCATATTAAAAAAAATTGCTAAACGAAACAAAAGGGAAATAACAAAGGCGCCCTGAGCGAAACGCACTTAGCACAGAACTCACGTTAACCTGTTAAAGGTCACCTATCATGCTATTTTTAGGCAATAGCATAGGTCTCAGATATATAAGAGAAATATAAAAAACATGTCTATGAAGTGTTTTGGTCAAAACACCAAACAGATCACCCATTCTATCCCTCTCTTCCTGTTACAAAAGTGCTGATTTTGGGTATAAACAGGTCTCAATGAGATGCTCTCCTGTACAAATAAAGGCTAAAAATAAAGCTTTGCTTTTTTTTAAACTGAAAAATAAATAAGAGGCTTATGCCGGCTCATGCGGGACCTGGCAGGATACTGTCTGAAATGCTGTGGTGATGAAACTCAAGGATTCTCTCTGAAACAGTATGGAGATCAAAGGCTTTCTCTCTTGCCGGTTACACCACAAGGTGAGTTTCTTTTTTATTTCCTGCTTCTTCACACACATGCTCTCCAGTACAGGTTAGCTCTGAGTGTTAGCATGCTAATGTAAACACCGACCATATTACGTCCAAAACAGTCGGCATTGTTTCTGATAGCAACGTTTCTGATAGTGCCGTGGGTCCGCCGCCGATTTGAAGTCATATCGGCGGCAAATCTGGATCAGCTCCGTTGTAGCCCCGTTTTTAGAGATTTGGGTACGGAGGAAAAGAGAGGGTTTTATTTTCTGACGCTGCGTGAGTTCCCTGACACACCGGGGACACATATTTCTGTATAAAATACATTATAGGTCCCCTTTAACCCTCTGAGGCCCACGGGGCCGTAAACGATCCCAAATATCACGTTGTGTTCAAAGCGTCAAAACTTCTCAGCTGTTTGAGACATGCCGTGTTTTTCCTCTTAAACTACAGAAACGGCAATAAACAACTCCATTAAGTTTTTCATTGAGAGGCGATTACTTATTTCGGTGAAATGAATGTGCGTAAAGTTTTAAAAGATGCGGATAGTCTCAACTTGATTCTGGCGCATTGCTTATCGTTTTCTGTTTCATAGATCTATTCTCATCCACCATCTTTGTTTGAGTGTAAGAGTCACGTTTCTGGAGTGGATGCAGTCACAGCCAATCGGAGTCTGATTCAGAGGGTTGCCTGTCACTTCCGTTGTTATGTGTACTGAACCGAGAGCTGGTATAATTCCACTCGCGAAAATAAAAGTTGAAATACGTTCTTTGAGTGTTTTGAGAGGTATGGCAAGGACGTTTACTACAGCTGAGGCTTTGGAGCTGATTTTTCAAGGGGACGATGTTGATGAAAATTCTGACGAATCTGCTCAGCATGCCATGTGTGATTGTGGACATGATATATATCATGTGTACTCTTCAAAATTGGCAGGACAAAAAATGACAATTCCTCGCAAAAAAACGCCCATGGACACTGCCCAAAAGAATGGGCATAACTAATGAACAGAATAAGTTAGAATCTTCTAATCAGTTCTGATTCAATGATAATAAATGTGTGCAATTTCCTGTGTTGAATGTTTCTTTCAATGTTATGGTTAGCAGTTATTTTTAATGAAATAAGCAAAAAATTCAAGCTCCGTTTTTTATTTATGGGCAAATATCCCCTATCCATCGCTGCCCCCTCCCTCTGGAACTCACTCCCACAACCCATCAGAGACTGCATGTTAAGCTCAAAGAGCGCTTACAGGCTGAACCCTCAATACAAACACGGAAGGGAGGAGACGTGACTATGGAAGCAAAAATAATTTAATTTCCAACTCAAAATGCAAACAATACTGATGTGGAATTAATAATCCGGATCTGGGAATAACTAAGGGGGAACACGGGTGAGATGAGCCGGGGAATCAGAGTTGAATTGAGTGAGCAAGCTGGAGCTGGTAGTGAAGATAATCAGAGGTTCGCTGACGAGGTGGTGTTGGCTGGACGTGGCAGGCAGAGTATTAGACCGATTCTGGGCAGAGAAATACAGGTTTAGGAATATAACTTGACTTGGAAACTAGGTTAGCTTTCTAGCAATCAATACGTGTTACCAGTGTATCTTTGACAACGAACTGGTGAATACTGGATGAGGAAGCCGGGTATATAAGCAGGTGTGGGTGAGTAGATGAATCAGGATGATGAGTAGCAGCTGCGGAGGTGAATTGGCGGGAACTGAAAGTAGGTCAGCCACGCCCAGCCAGGAAGACAGACAGATACAAACAAACATGAAACAAAAAGAGAAGCAGAAGGAGGGAAAACTGCACATCCTTACACTGCATGTCTGTGATTGTTTTTGTATTATTTGACTTTAACTATATATTTATTTGTTGTTCCTTTCTTTTCTCTTCACTATATCTGTAAAGCGTCTTTGAGCACCTGTAAAAGCGCAAACCAATTAAATCTATTATTATCATAGTGTATATAAGTCTCTAATGAGTGACATATATCATTAGCTGAGGTTGTGCTGATTTCTGGGATGCGTGAAACTTGATTATACTGCAAAGAAATGACAATTTATAAGGCAAAACACAAAAATATACAAAAACGGAAATGTCCTATGTGGGTCTCAGAGGGTTAAGGTTCATTTCGGGTTAAGTGTTTTGCCTTAGGAAATGTTGACTGCGGAGCCCTCCAATTGGATTGCATTACCAGCCCCAGAAATATTTCAAAATTAGCCAAAATGCTTGTGTAATATAAAATGAATACATATATTTATGAATAAAAACAACACCTTTTGACCCACTTATGGAAGAGCGGAGGCTCCAATCACCTCAAACTCAAAAGAAAAGTGAGCAGCATCAAGGATTGATTTCAGAGGCATTTAATATGGAGTATAGCCAGCATGTGCAGCTGCACAGTATTATCACCAAGAGCATGAACTTGAAAACATTTTCACAAACATAATACATACAAGATGCCCTGGGGCTCTGTGAAGCCAAGTCCAGGCATTCTAGAGCTATGGATTAGATTCACAGAGAGTGAGAGTGATGCTCTGTGGCTGCCTCTCCATTCATGCTTGTCTGAACACAGAACTGTCTGGCCTGCCCTGCATCTGTCCAATGCCTGCATGAATGTTCCAGAAAACATGGAAACTAATGAAATTAATATATAAGTGAGGTTATATATCTAAAAAATGTGCTAAAAACTATAACTCAACTTTATATAAATAAGGAAGTGTTGAGTTATGTTGACTGGAGCATCGATCAGGAGTACAGGGAAGGAGAAAGGACTGGAATAAATTATAAAGTGAAAACATTGCTGAAAACAGAATTGCAGAGCAGTGTTTGTTGTTGTACTCAGAAAACATTAAGGGTCCATTTCTGTTTGTGCTGGACAGAGGCCATTTAGAATAAAGTATGTTATATGACCAAACAGGTTCGTTTTCCACAGACCTTATTTTTTACAATATTCCAAAATCCTATGGAGAAATCCTGATGCTTTTGGTCGAGGGAACCAGCAGCTTCCTTCAGGGTCGAATTACAAAAATATGTCATCCCTGCACCGCTCTATATTTTAAAACGTTGCACTTGAATTTGATTCCAACGCTTCATGAAAGTGTCAGGTGTGGAGCAGCTCAAGGTAGCTTAATGGGTTACAAACTTGATCCAGGGGACTGCAGTTGCCTCCTGTTTATTCCAGACCATTATATTTTCTTAACTGTGAAACAAGTACTCTTGCTGTGAAAACAAGAGTTTGCAATGTGGTTGTGAAAATATTGTGAAATCTTTGTGGTTTAAGGTTTAGTGAACAGCGCTAGGTTGAAGAAAATATCATCATAGTTTGAGCTCAAAGTATTGTTGAATGTCTGGTCTTTGGAAGTCAATCTGGAAACTTGACTAATTGACAGATTTGATGAAAGGATGTGAGCAGATGTTGAAAAAGTTCCATTGTGAATTAAACCTTAGAAAACTATTCTTGTATGTGCATATATGATTTAGTTGCACAATGACGCATATGAAAAGCATTTAAAACATCCCTTAACCTTTATGTGCAATAAGTGAATAAACACATTATGTTTATTTAAAACATCCCTTAACGTAACATTACCTAATTGAATCAATACATAACCTTTATGTAAACGTTGGCATTAATTGTATTAATCCGATCTAAAAGTTACTTAATTATTTCACACTAAGTCAACGTGATGGACAAACATATGTGTGTATTTACATTAAACTTACATGATCAAATTGAATGGAACATTTACATATAATTAAATTACTTAAAGTCAACGCTTTTGGCTTAATTCATTTTGTGAGTGTTATCAACTACGAAGGAACAGCATCTTTAATGTCTTAGAAAGAAAGTCTACAGAAAGATTGGCGGTTCAGAAATAAAACTCTCTGACTTTCTGTCTCCCACACACTCTTTACTTCTCACAGGTTTAGGATGTTAAGCCTGTGGCTGTGGCAGATATCTTTTTTCAGCTATTTGGGATCTTTTTCTGCCCTCATTAGGCCTCCACTGTGATTTCTTTCAATGCTGGATCTCACTGTGGGAATACCTCCGTAACAGGTACATCCATACAAACAGGAGCACATTTGAAACAGTGCTTGAGTGCTTGTTTATTCCTAATATCAGAGAAAACAACTTGTAGTTGGAGACAAACCCCACCTCCAAGACAAGGTAATTATTGTGTGTATATGTGTGTGTACTTGCTGTCATTTATATTCTGCACAAAATGAACTTTCGAAAGTTGTCTGATATCTGGTGTGTATTATTTGTGCATAAAGAATGGGCATACACATATGAAGAGTTGTGTATCACATTTGATTTCACCTTTATCCAATGTTACAATTTGGCACCCAACCTAAACACACGCACGTATAGTATGTACCCAAACAGCGTCCCAAATGCAGACTGAAAAATGACCCCTCCAGCCCATCTGTCAAACATTCATGGGTGTTAAATCGATGGAGAGGCAGAATGGTTTGTTTCAGTAGATAACATGATTTGGGAATGGTTATTTTTAGAAACAACAGGGAGGTGGAAGCAGAGGCTGAGAGAGAATGAGAATGAGCGGCTAAAAGGGCTGCAGTGCGTTGGCAGAGAGAACTACATGCATGCATGCTGATGGGAAAACACATTGTTTCTCTACTCCCTAATTTATCGTTACTTTTATCCAGTTCTCTCGCCCTCTTAACATTATCATTTCTTCTCTTCTCTGTCTGGTCTTTTTTCCTGGAATCAGATCAGACAGATCAAGCAGAGTGTACAGTTAACTGGACAGACAGTAAAGCCGGGCTCAGACAGTAATATGAACTTGAAATCTCTACAGATGTTAATCTCTCTAATCTCACAAATACACACACTGTTATGGATATTAGTAGGATTATTGTACCAGAGGAAGCAACGGTCCACCTAATCTGACTTTATTAGGCATAGGCAGTGGATGATAACAAAATAAAACAACTTGCTGTTGTAATCCTTTGCAGTGAGAAAAAACGAAATTAAATGTGAGAACACTGAGTAAAAATGAAAGACAAAATCGGGGGGTGGGTCGGGCGGGGGGTGTTATGTGTGTATACATGTGTGTGTTGTGAAGCAAAAAGATCTCTCACTCTAATGTTATCCACTCAGAGAGCACTAATGATAATCAAGCTTCACTGATCACTTTAGGCCAATCAAGGATGGGACACAAATAACCTAATATTAGAATCATACCCCAGACCAAAGAGTCATGTCAATCTTGGTCTTCCCCCAAAATCCTGCTTAAATTCAACTTCCAAACTGTTTTTATTATTTGGGATGTGTCTTACATTAAAACGGCTTGGCTACAAATGCATGGCTGCTCCACAAAGAATGTTAGTGTTACGTTCCCTCCAAATCTAGGGGTACCAAGGGGAGTAACAAAGCACAAGATGACCAGGCACGAGAGAAAAGAGAGGAAACCGATCTCTGAAGTCACGAGCAGGTATTTTAATGGACAAGAAAGGAACACGGGCTCACCAGCCAACTTGCACAGTATAGTAATAAACCGATATATCTAGGAACACATCTCCTATCAATCGACAAAACACAGGGTTCTACACATGCAGCCAGAGGAGGAAAAGTGGAGAGCGACTGCAGCCTTTCTCAGGTCCTTTATGGAGGCCCTGATTGGGGATTGGGAGCACGCACACACACACACACACACACACCACCAGGTTTCTAGCATGGCACAGTATTGGTCAAATTGTGAAGTACACATTTCTTCCAACGAACAATTTTTGATACCTAAACTAAACCTGTTCCACACCTATGTAGATGTCTTGGGCTCGCCTGGGATTTGAACCCGGGACCTCTCGCACCCAAAGCAAGAATCATACCCCTAGACCAGGGGTGCCCAACCTTTTTTGAACCGAGAGCTACTTTTAAAGTTGCCAGTCTGCCGAGATCTACCAGTCCAAATAGAGAGGCGTAGCCATTACTGACAGCCTACTACCAGGTAAATACACACTTCTACTTGTATAAAACTGACCTTTGTACGATGAATACTTCATAAAATACTGCAGATCCTTTATCTTACCTCTTTCTAATCTACACACATACAAGTATTTAACTGAAGTTACACAACAGTGTTGTTGATACAGAGTTGGAGTTTATTCACACTTCACAGTGGGTAATGTTTTCAAGAAACATTGAACAGTGCTGCCACATATGACACAGGAAAAAAAGAAAATACTCTGAACCCTTTCTTTGCCATTAAAATTAGGCTTACTAATAAGACAATTCAGATCTGAGTTCTCGCACCCTAATCGAGAATCATACCCCTAGACCAACGAGCCACTACAAAAAAACAATTGTTCTGTGTTCCACACGATAGCCTGCTTAAATGACAATGCACAACACTTTTCCATGGATTGCACTTTGTCCACAATGAACACAGCTTGGACAAAAATGGATGGCTTCTCTACACAGAAGATGAGCCTTGATCATTATTTAACCCAAATCATCACTAGATTTCTAGCAGGGCACAGTATTGGTAAAAATGTGAAGTACACATTGCTTCCAACGAACAATTTGTGATGGCTAAACTAAACCTTTTCCACACCTATGTAGATGTCTTCGGCTCGCCCGGGATTTGAACCCGGGACCTCTCGCACCCTAAGCGAGAATCATACGCCTAGACCAACGAGCCACTACAAAAAAACAATTGTTCTGTGTTCCACACGCTAGCCTGCTTAAATGACAATGCACAACACTTTTCCATGGATTGCACTTTGTCCACAATGAACACAGCTTGGACAAAAATGTATGGCTTCTCTACACAGAAGATGAGCCTTGATCATTATTTAACCCAAATCATCACTAGATTTCTAGCAGTGCACAGTATTGGTAAAATTGTGAAGTACACATTGCTTCCAACGAACAATTTTTGATACCTAAACTAAACCTGTTCCACACCTATGTAGATTTCTTGGGCTCATCTGCGATTTGAACTAGGGACCTCTCGCACACAAAGTGAGAATCATACCCCTAGACCAACGAGCCATGACAAATGGGTATTTTTTGGTCTTCCCAACGATATTCTGTTTATTGCACTTTGTCCTCAATGAACATAGCTTGGATAACAATTGATGGCTTATCTACACAGAAGATGAGCCTTGATCATTATTTAACCCAAATCATCACTAGATTTCTAGCAGGGCACAGTATTTGTCAAAATGTGAAGTACACATTGCTTCCAACGAACAATTGTTGATGCCTAAACTAAACCTTTTCCACACCTATGTAGATGTCTTGGGCTCGTCCGGGATTTGAACCCGGGACCTCTCACACCCAAAGCGAGAATCATACCCCTAGACCAACGAGCCATGACAAATAGGTATTTTTTGGTCTTCCCAACGATATTCTGTTTATTGCACTTTGTCCTCAATGAACATAGCTTGGATAACAATTGATGGCTTCTCTACACAGAAGATGAGCCTTGATCATTATTTAACCCAACTCATCACTAGATTTCTAGCAGGGCACAGTATTTGTCAAATTGTGAAGTACACATTGTTCCAACGAACAATTTTTGATGCCTAAACTAAACCTGTTCCACACCTATGTAGATATCTTGGGCTCGTCCGGGATTTGAACCCGGGACCTCTCGCACCCAAAGTGAGAATCATACCCCTAGACAAACGAGCCATTACAAAAAAACAATTGTTCTGTGTTCCACACGATAGCCTGCTTAAATGACAATGCACAACACTTTTCCATGCATTGCACTTTGTCCACAATGAACACAGCTTGGACAAAAATTGATGGCTTCTCTACACAGAAGATGAGCCTTGATCATTATTTAACCCAACTCATCACTAGATTTCTAGCAGGGCACAGTATTTGTCAAAATGTGAAGTACACATTGCTTCTAACAAAAAAAAATTGATGCCTAAACTAAACCTTTTCCACACCTATGTAGATGTCTTGGGCTCATCCGGGATTTGAACCCGGGACCTCTCGCACCCAAAGCGAGAATCATACCCCTAGACCAACGAGCTACTACAAAAAAACAATTGTTCTGTGTTCCACACAATAGCCTGCTTAAATGACAATGCACAACACTTTTCCATGGATTGCACTTTGTCCACAATGAACATAGCTGGGATAATAATTGTTGGCTTCTCTACACAGAAGATGAGCCTTGATCATTATTTGCCCCAACTCAACATAACATTTCTAGCAGGGCACAGTATTGGTGAAATTGTGAAGTACACATTGCTTCCAACGAACCATTTTTGATACCTAAACTAAACCTGTTCCACACCTTTGTGGATGTCTTGGGCTCGTCCGTGATTTGAGCCCGGGACCTCTCGCACCCGAAGGGAGAATCATACCCCTAGACCAACGAACCATGAGAAAAGGGTATCTTTTGGTCTTCCCAACGATATCCTGTTTAAATGACACTGCTAAACACTTTACCATGAATTGCACTTTGTACTCAATAAACATAGCTTGGATGAAAATGCATGGATTCTCTACACAGAAGATGAGCCATGATCATTATTTGACCAAACTCAAAATTAGATCTCTAGCAGGGCACAGTATTGATCAAATTGTGAAGTACACATTGCTTCCAATGAACAATTTTTGATGCCTAAACTAAACCTGTTCCACACCTTTGTGGATGTCTTGGGCTCGTCCGTGATTTGAGCCCGGGACCTCTCGCACCCGAAGGGAGAATCATACCCCTAGACCAACGAGCCATGACAAAAGGGTATCTTTTGGTCTTCCCAACGATATCCTGTTTAAATGACACTGCTAAACACTTTACCATGAATTGCACTTTGTACTCAATAAACATAGCTTGGATGAAAATGCATGGATTCTCGACACAGAAGATGAGCCTTGATCATTATTTGCCCCAACTCAACACAAAGTTTCTAGCAGGGCACAGTATTGGTAAAATTGTGAAGTACACATTGCTTCCTTCGAAAACAATTTGATACCTAAACTAAACCTGTTCGACACCTATGTAGATGTCTTGGGCTCGTACGGGATTTGAACCCGGAACCTATCACACCCATAGCGAGAATCATACCCCTAGACCAACGAGCCATTACAAAAAACAATTATTCTGTGTTCCACATGATAGCCTGCTTAAATGACAATGCACAACACTTTTCCAAGGATTGCACTTTGTCCACAATGAACATAGCTGGGATAACAATTGTTGGCTTCTCTACACAGAAGATGAGCCTTGATCATTATTTGCCCCAACTCAACATAACATTTCTAGCAGGGCACAGTATTGGTGAAATTGTGAAGTACACATTTCTTCCAACGAACCATTTTTGATACCTAAACTAAACCTGTTCCACACCTTTGTGGATGTCTTGGGCTCGTCCGTGATTTGAGCCCGGGACCTCTCGCACCCGAAGGGAGAATCATACCCCTAGACCAACGAACCATGAGAAAAGGGTATCTTTTGGTCTTCCCAACGATATCCTGTTTAAATGACACTGCTAAACACTTTACCATGAATTGCACTTTGTACTCAATAAACATAGCTTGGATGAAAATGCATGGATTCTCTACACAGAAGATGAGCCATGATCATTATTTGACCAAACTCAAAATTAGATCTCTAGCAGGGCACAGTATTGATCAAATTGTGAAGTACACATTGCTTCCAATGAACAATTTTTGATGCCTAAACTAAACCTTTTCCACACCTCTGTAGATGTCTTGGGCTCATTCGGGATTTGAACCCGGGACCTCTCGCACCCGAAGCAAGAATCATACCCCCAGACCAACGAGCCATGACAAATGGGTATTTTTTGGTCTTCCCAACGATATTCTGTTTATTGCACTTTGTCCTCCATGAACATAGCTTGGATAACAATTGATGGTTTCTCAACACAGAAGATGAGCTTTGATCATTATTTAAACTAAATCATCACTAGATTTCTAGCATGGCACAGAATTGGTAAAATTGTGAAGTACACATTGCTTCCAACGAAAAATGTTGATACCTAAACTAAACCAGTTCCACACCTATGTAGATGTCTTGGGCTCATCCGGGATTTGAACCCGGGACCTCTCGCACCCTAAGCGAGAATCATACCCCTAGACCAACGAGCCATGACAAAAGGGTATCTTTTGGTCTTCCCAACGATATCCTGTTTAAATGACACTGCTAAACACTTTACCATGAATTGCACTTTGTACTCAATAAACATAGCTTGGATGAAAATGCATGGATTCTCGACACAGAAGATGAGCCTTGATCATTATTTGCCCCAACTCAACATAAAGTTTCTAGCAGGGCACAGTATTGGTAAAATTGTGAAGTACACATTGCTTCCTTCGAAAACAATTTGATACCTAAACTAAACCTGTTCGACACCTATGTAGATGTCTTGGGCTCGTACGGGATTTGAACCCGGAACCTATCACACCCATAGCGAGAATCATACCCCTAGACCAACGAGCCATTACAAAAAACAATTATTCTGTGTTCCACATGATAGCCTGCTTAAATGACAATGCACAACACTTTTCCAAGGATTGCACTTTGTCCACAATGAACATAGCTGGGATAATAATTGTTGGCTTCTCTACACAGAAGATGAGCCTTGATCATTATTTGCCCCAACTCAACATAACATTTCTAGCAGGGCACAGTATTGGTGAAATTGTGAAGTACACATTGCTTCCAACGAACCATTTTTGATACCTAAACTAAACCTGTTCCACACCTTTGTGGATGTCTTGGGCTCATCCGGGATTTGAACCCGGGACCTCTCGCACCCAAAGCGAGAATCATACCCCTAGACCAACGAGCTACTACAAAAAAACAATTGTTCTGTGTTCCACACGATAGCCTGCTTAAATGACAATGCACAATACTTCCATGGATTGCACTTTGTCCACAATGAACACAGCTTGGACAAAAATGGATGGCTTCTCTAAACAGAAGATGAGCCTTGATCATTATTTAACCCAAATCATCACTAGATTTCTAGCAGGGGACAGTATTGGTAAAATTGTGAAGTACACATTGCTTCCAACGAACCATTTTTAATACCTAAACTAAACCTGTTCCAAACATTTGTGGATGTCTTGGGCTCGTCCGTGATTTGAACCCAGGACCGCTCGCACCCGAAGCGAGAATCATACCCCTAGACTAACGAGCCATGACAAAAAGGTATCTTTTGGTCTTCCCAACGATATCCTGTTTAAATGACACTGCTAAACACTTTACCATGAATTGCACTTTGTACTCAATAAACATAGCTTGGATGAAAATGCATAGATTCTCTACACAGCAGATGAGCCTTGATCATTATTTGCCCAAACTCAAAATTAGTTTTCTAGCAGGGCACAGTATTGGTAAAATTGTGAAGTACACATTGCTTCCAACGAACAATTTTTGATGCCTATAATAAACCTTTTC
Organism: Pogonophryne albipinna; assembly: GCA_028583405.1. Classification (NCBI taxonomy): domain Eukaryota; kingdom Metazoa; phylum Chordata; class Actinopteri; order Perciformes; family Artedidraconidae; genus Pogonophryne; species Pogonophryne albipinna. The sequence continues at coordinate 4,739,068 of CM053244.1, read as the reverse complement.
CACACCTATGTAGATGTCTTGGGCTCGCCCGGGATTTGAACCCGGGACCTCTCGCACCCTAAGCGAGAATCATACCCCTAGACCAACGAGCTACTACAAAAAAACAATTGTTCTGTGTTCCACACAATAGCCTGCTTAAATGACAATGCACAACACTTTTCCATGGATTGCACTTTGTCCACAATGAACACAGCTTGGACAAAAATGTATGGCTTCTCTACACAGAAGATGAGCCTTGATCATTATTTAACCCAAATCATCACTAGATTTCTAGCAGGGCACAGTATTGGTAAAAATGTGAAGTACACATTGCTTCCAACGAACAATTTGTGATGCCTAAACTAAACCTTTTCCACACCTATGTAGATGTCTTGGGCTCGCCCGGGATTTGAACCTGGGACCTCTCGCACCCTAAGCGAGAATCATACCCCTAGACCAACGAGCTACTACAAAAAAACAATTGTTCTGTGTTCCACACAATAGCCTGCTTAAATGACAATGCACAACACTTTTCCATGGATTGCACTTTGTCCACAATGAACACAGCTTGGACAAAAATGTATGGCTTCTCTACACAGAAGATGAGCCTTGATCATTATTTAACCCAAATCATCACTATATTTCTAGCAGTGCACAATATTTGTCAAATTGTGAAGTACACATTGCTTCCAACGAACAATTTTTGATACCTAAACTAAATCTGTTCCACACTTATGTAGATGTCTTGGGCTCGTCCGGGATTTGAACCCGGGACCTCTCGCACCCAAAGCGAGAATCATACCCCTAGACCAACGAGCCATGACAAATAGGTATTTTTTGGTCTTCCCAACGATATTCTGTTTATTGCACTTTGTCCTCAATGAACATAGTTTGGATAACAATTGATGGCTTCTCTACACAGAAGATGAGCCTTGATCATTATTTAACCCAACTCATCACTAGATTTCTAGCAGGGCACAGTATTTGTCAAAATGTTAAGTACACATTGTTCCAACGAACAATTTTTGATGCCTAAACTAAACCTGTTCCACACCTATGTAGATGTCTTGGGCTCGTCCGGGATTTGAACCCGGGACCTCTCGCACCCAAAGTGAGAATCATACCCCTAGACCAACGAGCCATTACAAAAAAACAATTTTTCTGTGTTCCACACGATAGCCTGCTTAAATGACAATGCACAACACTTTTCCATGCATTGCACTTTGTCCACAATGAACACAGCTTGGACAAAAATTGATGGCTTCTCTACACAGAAGATGAGCCTTGATCATTATTTAACCCAACTCATCACTAGATTTCTAGCAGGGCACAGTATTTGTCAAAATGTGAAGTACACATTGCTTCCAACGAACAATTTTTGATGCCTAAACTAAACCTTTTCCACACCTATGTAGATGTCTTGGGCTCGTCCGGGATTTGAACCCGGGACCTCTCGCACCCAAAGCGAGAATCATACCCCTAGACCAACGAGCCATGACAAAAGTGTATTTTTTGGTCTTCCCAACGATATTCTGTTCATTGCACTTTGTCCTCAATGAACATAGCTTGGATAACAATTGATGGCTTCTCGACACAGAAGATGAGCCTTGATCATTATTTAACCCAAATCATCACTAGATTTCTAGCAGGGCACAATATCGGTAAAAATGTGAAGTACACATTGCTTCCAACGAACAATTTGTGATGCCTAAACTAAACCTTTTCCACACCTATGTAGATGTCTTGGGCACGCCCGGGATTTGAACCCGGGACCTCTCGCACCCAAAGCGAGAATCATACCCCTAGACCAACGAGCCATTACAAAAAAACAATTGTTCTGTGTTCCACACGATAGCCTGCTTAAATGACAATGCACAACACTTTTCCATGGATTGCACTTTGTCCACAATGAACACAGCTTGGACAAAAATGGATGGCTTCTCTACACAGAAGATGAGCCTTGATCATTATTTGCCCCAACTCATCATAAAGTTTCTAGCAGGGCACAGTATTGGTAAAATTGTGAAGTACACATTGCTTCCGACGAACCATTTTTGATGCCTAAACTAAACCTTTTCCATACCTATGTAGATGTCTTGGGCTCGTCCGGGATTTGAACCCGGGACCTCTCGCACCCAAAGCGAGAATCATACCCCTAGACCAACGAGCCATGACAAATAGGTATTTTTTGGTCTTCCCAACGATATTCTGTTTATTGCACTTTGTCCTCAATGAACATAGCTTGGATAACAATTGATGGCTTCTCTACACAGAAGATGAGCCTTGATCATTATTTAACCCAACTCATCACTAGATTTCTAGCAGGGCACAGTATTTGTCAAAATGTTAAGTACACATTGTTCCAACGAACAATTTTTGATGCCTAAACTAAACCTGTTCCACACCTATGTAGATGTCTTGGGCTCGTCCGGGATTTGAACCCGGGACCTCTCGCACCCAAAGTGAGAATCATACCCCTAGACCAACGAGCCATTACAAAAAAACAATTTTTCTGTGTTCCACACGATAGCCTGCTTAAATGACAATGCACAACACTTTTCCATGCATTGCACTTTGTCCACAATGAACACAGCTTGGACAAAAATTGATGGCTTCTCTACACAGAAGATGAGCCTTGATCATTATTTAACCCAACTCATCACTAGATTTCTAGCAGGGCACAGTATTTGTCAAAATGTGAAGTACACATTGCTTCCAACGAACAATTTTTGATGCCTAAACTAAACCTTTTCCACACCTATGTAGATGTCTTGGGCTCGTCCGGGATTTGAACCCGGGACCTCTCGCACCCAAAGCGAGAATCATACCCATAGACCAACGAGCCATGAAAAATGGGTATTTTTTGGTCTTCCCAACGATATTCTGTTTATTGCACTTTGTCCTCAATGAACACAGCTTGGATAACAATTAATGGCTTCTCGACACAGAAGATGAGCCTTGATCATTATTTAACCCAAATCATCACTAGATTTCTAGCAGGGCACAGTATTGGTAAAAATGTGAAGTACACATTGCTTCCAACGAACAATTTGTGATGCCTAAACTAAACCTTTTCCACACCTATGTAGATGTCTTGGGCTCGCCCGGGATTTGAACCCGGGACCTCTCGCACCCTAAGCGAGAATCATACCCCTAGACCAACGAGATACTACAAAAAAACAATTGTTCTGTGTTCCACACAATAGCCTGCTTAAATGACAATGCACAACACTTTTCCATGGATTGCACTTTGTCCACAATGAACACAGCTTGGACAAAAATGTATGGCTTCTCTACACAGAAGATGAGCCTTGATCATTATTTAACCCAAATCATCACTATATTTCTAGCAGTGCACAATATTTGTCAAATTGTGAAGTACACATTGCTTCCAACGAACAATTTTTGATACCTAAACTAAATCTGTTCCACACTTATGTAGATGTCTTGGGCTCGTCCGGGATTTGAACCCGGGACCTCTCGCACCCAAATCGAGAATCATACCCCTAGACCAACGAGCCATGACAAATAGGTATTTTTTGGTCTTCCCAACGATATTCTGTTTATTGCACTTTGTCCTCAATGAACATAGCTTGGATAACAATTGATGGCTTCTCTACACAGAAGATGAGCCTTGATCATTATTTAACCCAACTCATCACTAGATTTCTAGCAGGGCACAGTATTTGTCAAAATGTTAAGTACACATTGTTCCAACGAACAATTTTTGATGCCTAAACTAAACCTGTTCCACACCTATGTAGATGTCTTGGGCTCGTCCGGGATTTGAACCCGGGACCTCTCGCACCCAAAGTGAGAATCATACCCCTAGAGCAACGAGCCATTACAAAAAAACAATTTTTCTGTGTTCCACACGATAGCCTGCTTAAATGACAATGCACAACACTTTTCCATGCATTGCACTTTGTCCACAATGAACACAGCTTGGACAAAAATTGATGGCTTCTCTACACAGAAGATGAGCCTTGATCATTATTTAACCCAACTCATCACTAGATTTCTAGCAGGGCACAGTATTTGTCAAAATGTGAAGTACACATTGCTTCCAACGAACAATTTTTGATGCCTAAACTAAACCTTTTCCACACCTATGTAGATGTCTTGGGCTCGTCCGGGATTTGAACCCGGGACCTCTCACACCCAAAGCGAGAATCATACCCCTAGACCAACGAGCCATGACAAAAGTGTATTTTTTGGTCTTCCCAACGATATTCTGTTCATTGCACTTTGTCCTCAATGAACATAGCTTGGATAACAATTGATGGCTTCTCGACACAGAAGATGAGCCTTGATCATTATTTAACTCAAATCATCACTAGATTTCTAGCAGGGCACAATATCGGTAAAAATGTGAAGTACACATTGCTTCCAACGAACAATTTGTGATGCCTAAACTAAACCTTTTCCACAACTATGTAGATGTCTTGGGCACGCCCGGGATTTGAACCCGGGACCTCTCGCACCCAAAGCGAGAATCATACCCCTAGACCAACGAGCCATTACAAAAAAACAATTGTTCTGTGTTCCACACGATAGCCTGCTTAAATGACAATGCACAACACTTTTCCATGGATTGCACTTTGTCCACAATGAACACAGCTTGGACAAAAATGGATGGCTTCTCTACACAGAAGATGAGCCTTGATCATTATTTGCCCCAACTCATCATAAAGTTTCTAGCAGGGCACAGTATTGGTAAAATTGTGAAGTACACATTGCTTCCGACGAACCATTTTTGATGCCTAAACTAAACCTTTTCCATACCTATGTAGATCTCTTGGGCACGTCCGGGATTTAAACCCGGGACCTCTCCCACCCTAAGCGAGAATCATACCCCTAGACCAACGAGCCATGACAAATGGGTATTTTTTGGTCTTCCCAACGATATTCTGTTTATTGCACTTTGTCCTCCATGAACATAGCTTGGATAACAATTGATGGTTTCTCAACACAGAAGATGAGCTTTGATCATTATTTAACCCAAATCTTCACTAGATTTCTAGCATGGCACAGAATTGGTAAAATTGTGAAGTACACATTGCTTCCAACGAAAAATGTTGATACCTAAAGTAAACCTGTTCCACACCTATGTAGATGTCTTGGGCTCGTCCGGGATTCGAACCCGGGACCTCTCGCACCCTAAGCGAGAATCATACCCCTAGACCAGTGCTTCTCAAAGTGTGGTCCGCGGACCACTGGTGGTCCGTGAGCGCCCCCTAGTGGTCCGTGAGTATATTGGTAAAATTTCACATTTGAAAGAAATACATTTATTTAAGTTTTCCGCACTCTCGCGGGAATATCTCCGCAATGGAACGAGCTTAAGTTTCACTTTCGATTGCATGATATAGCCCAGATAAGCACCTTCATCACACATGTTGCCACTTGTTTGTACCATTTTCAGGCGATTTGTAAAAAACGATGTGTTTTGGGATATTTGTGGAGTTAGGTGGTCCGCGAGTGTTTTTTTATTGGTTAGGTGGTCCTTGGTATGAAAAAGTTTGAGAAACACTGCCCTAGACCAACGAGCCATTACAAATGGGTATTTTTTGGTCTTCCCAACGATATTCTGTTTATTGCACTTTGTCCTCCATGAACATAGCTTGGATAACAATTGATGGTTTCTCAACACAGAAGATGAGCTTTGATCATTATTTAACCCAAATCTTCACTAGATTTCTAGCATGGCACGGAATTGGTAAAATTGTGAAGTACACATTGCTTCCAACGAAAAATGTTGATACCTAAAGTAAACCTGTTCCACACCTATGTAGATGTCTTGGGCTCCCCCGGGATTTGAACCCGGGACCTCTCGCACCCTAAGCGAGAATCATACCCCTAGACAAACGAGCCTCTACAAAAAAAACAATTGTTCTGTGTTCCACACGATAGCCTGCTTAAATGACAATGCACAACACTTTTCCATGGATTGCACTTTGTCCACAATGAACACAGCTTGGACAAAAATGTATGACTTCTCTACACAGAAGATGAGCCTTGATCATTATTTAACCCAAATCATCACTAGATTTCTAGCAGTGCACAGTATTGGTAAAAGTGTGAAGTACACATTGCTTGCAACGAACAATTTTTGATACCTAAACTAAACCTGTTCCACACCTATGTAGATGTCTTGGGCTCGTCCGGGATTTGAACCCGGGACCTCTCACACCCGAAGCGAGAATCATACCCCTAGACCAACGAGCCATGACAACAGGGTATCTTTTGGTCTTCCCAATGATATCCTGTTTAAATGACACTGCTAAACACTTTACCATGAATTGCACTTTGTACTCAATAAACATAGCTTGGATGAAAATGCATGGATTCTCGACACAGAAGATGAGCCTTGATCATTATTTGCCCCAACTCATCATAAAGTTTCTAGCAGGGCACAGTATTGGTAAAATTGTGAAGTACACATTGCTTCCAACGAACCATTTTTGATGCCTAAACTAAACCTTTTCCATACCTATGTAGATCTCTTGGGCACGTCCGGGATTTAAACCCGGGACCTCTCACACCCTAAGCGAGAATCATACCCCTAGACCAACGAGCCATGACAAATGGGTATTTTTTGGTCTTCCCAACGATATTCTGTTTATTGCACTTTGTCCTCCATGAACATAGCTTGGATAACAATTGATGGTTTCTCAACACAGAAGATGAGCTTTGATCATTATTTAACCCAAATCTTCACTAGATTTCTAGCATGGCACAGAATTGGTAAAATTGTGAAGTACACATTGCTTCCAACGAAAAATGTTGATACCTAAACTAAAGCTGTTCCACACCTATGTAGATGTCTTGGGCTCGTCCGGGATTTGAACCCGGGACCTCTCGCACCCTAAGCGAGAATCATACCCCTAGACCAACGAGCCATGACAAAAGGGTATCTTTTGGTCTTCCCAACGATATCCTGTTTATTGCACATTGTCCTCAATGAACATAGCTTGGATAACAATTGATGGCTTCTCTACATAGAAGATGAGCCCTGATAATTATTTGCCCCAACTCAACATAACGTTTCTAGCAGGGCACAGTATTGGTGAAATTGTGAAGTACACATTGCTTCCAACGAACCATTTTTGATACCTAAACTAAACCTGTTCCACACCTTTGTGGATGTCTTGGGCTCGTCCGTGATTTGAACCCGGGACCTCTGGCACCCGAAGCGAGAATCATACCCCTAGAACAACGAGCCATGACAAAAGGGTATCTTTTGGTCTTCCCAACAATATCCTGTTTAAATGACACTGCTAAACACTTTACCATGAATTGCACTTTGTACTCAATAAACATAGCTTGGATGAAAATGCATGGATTCTCGACACAGAAGATGAGCCTTGATCATTATTTGCCCAAACTCAACATAAAGTTTCTAGCAGGGCACAGTATTGGTAAAATTGTGAAGTACACATTGCTTCCATCGAAAACAATTTGATACCTAAACTAAACCTGTTTGACACCTATGTAGATGTCTTGGGCACGTCCGGGATTTGAACCGGGACCTCTCGCACCCTAAGTGAGAATCATACCCCTAGACCAACGAGCCTCTACAAAAAAACAATTGTTCTGTGTTCCACACGATAGCCTGCTTAAATGACTGCACAACACTTTTCCATGGATTGCACTTTGTCCACAATGAACACAGCTTCCACAAAAATGTATGGCTTCTCTACACAGAAGATGAGCCTTGATCATTATTTAACCCAAATCATCACTAGATTTCTAGCAGTGCACAGTATTGGTAAAATTGTGAAGTACACATTGCTTCCAACGAACAATTTTGGATACCTAAACTAAACCTGTTCCACACCTATGTAGAAGTCTTGGGCTCGTCCGGGATTTAAACCCGGGACCTCTCGCACCCGAAGCGAAAATCATACCCCTAGACCAACGAGCCATGACAAAAGGGTATCTTTTGGTCTTCCCAACGATATCCTGTTTAAATGACACTGCTAAACACTTTACCATGAATTGCACTTTGTACTCAATAAACATAGCTTGGATGAAAATGCATGGATTCTCTACACAGAAGATGAGCCATGATCATTATTTGCCCAAACTCAAAATTAGATCTCTAGCAGGGCACAGTATTGATCAAATTGTGAAGTACACATTGCTTCCAACGAACAATTTTTGATGCCTAAATTAAACCTTTTCCACACCTATGTAGGTGTCTTGGGCTCATCCGGGATTTGAACCCGGGACCTCTCGCACCCTAAGCGAGAATCATACCCCTAGACCAACGAGCCATGACAAAAGGGTATCTTTTGGTCTTCCCAACGATATCCTGTTTATTGCACATTGTCCTCAATGAATATAGCTTGGATAACAATTGATGGCTTCTCTACATAGAAGATGAGCCCTGATAATTATTTGCCCCAACTCAACATAACGTTTCTAGCAGGGCACAGTATTGGTGAAATTGTGAAGTACACATTGCTTCCAACGAACCATTTTTGATACCTAAACTAAACCTGTTCCACACCTTTGTGGATGTCTTGGGCTCGTCCGTGATTTGAACCCGGGACCTCTGGCACCCGAAGCGAGAATCATACCCCTAGAACAACGAGCCATGACAAAAGGGTATCTTTTGGTCTTCCCAACAATATCCTGTTTAAATGACACTGCTAAACACTTTACCATGAATTGCACTTTGTACTCAATAAACATAGCTTGGATGAAAATGCATGGATTCTCGACACAGAAGATGAGCCTTGATCATTATTTGCCCAAACTCAACATAAAGTTTCTAGCAGGGCACAGTATTGGTAAAATTGTGAAGTACACATTGCTTCCATCGAAAACAATTTGATACCTAAACTAAACCTGTTTGACACCTATGTAGATGTCTTGGGCACGTCTGGGATTTGAACCGGGACCTCTCGCACCCTAAGCGAGAATAATACCCCTAGACCAACGAGCCTCTACAAAAAAACAATTGTTCTGTGTTCCACACGATAGCCTGCTTAAATGACTGCACAACACTTTTCCATGGATTGCACTTTGTCCACAATGAACACAGCTTCCACAAAAATGTATGGCTTCTCTACACAGAAGATGAGCCTTGATCATTATTTAACCCAAATCATCACTAGATTTCTAGCAGTGCACAGTATTGGTAAAATTGTGAAGTACACATTGCTTCCAACGAACAATTTTGGATACCTAAACTAAACCTGTTCCACACCTATGTAGATGTCTTGGGCTCGTCCGGGATTTAAACCCGGGACCTCTCGCACCCGAAGCGAAAATCATACCCCTAGACCAACGAGCCATGACAAAAGGGTATCTTTTGGTCGTCCCAACGATATCCTGTTTAAATGACACTGCTAAACACTTTACCATGAATTGCACTTTGTACTCAATAAACATAGCTTGGATGAAAATGCATGGATTCTCTACACAGAAGATGAGCCATGATCATTATTTGCCCAAACTCAAAATTAGATCTCTAGCAGGGCACAGTATTGATCAAATTGTGAAGTACACATTGCTTCCAACGAACAATTTTTGATGCCTAAATTAAACCTTTTCCACATCTATGTAGATGTCTTGGGCTCGTCCGGGATTTGAACCCGGGACCTCTCGCACCCGAAGCGAGAATCATACCCCTATACCAACGAGCCATGACAAATGGGTATTTTTTGGTCTTCCCAACGATATTCTGTTTATTGCACTGTGTCCTCCATGAACATAGCTTGGATAACAATTGATGGTTTCTCAACACAGAAGATGAGCTTTGATCATTATTTAACCCAAATCATCACTAGATTTCTAGCATGGCACAGAATTGGTAAAATTGTGAAGTACACATTGCTTCCAACGAAAAATGTTGATACCTAAACTAAACCTGTTCCACACCTATGTAGATGTCTTGGGCTCGTCCGGGATTTGAACCAGGGACCTCTCGCACCCTAAGCGAGAATCATACCCCTAGACCAACGAGCCATGTCAAATGGGTGTCTTTTGGTCTTCCCAACGATATTCTGTTTATTGCACATTGTCCTCAATGAACATAGCTTGGATAACAATTGATGGCTTCTCTACATAGAAGATGAGCCCTGATAATTATTTGCCCCAACTCAACATAACGTTTCTAGCAGGGCACAGTATTGGTGAAATTGTGAAGTACACATTGCTTCCAACGAACCATTTTTGATACCTAAACTAAACCTGTTCCACACCTTTGTGGATGTCTTGGGCTCGTCCGTGATTTGAACCCGGGACCTCTGGCACCCGAAGCGAGAATCATACCCCGAGAACAACGAGCCATGACAAAAGGGTATCTTTTGGTCATCCCAACAATATCCTGTTTAAATGACACTGCTAAACACTTTACCATGAATTGCACTTTGTACTCAATAAACATAGCTTGGATGAAAATGCATGGATTCTCGACACAGAAGATGAGCCTTGATCATTATTTGCCCAAACTCAACATAAAGTTTCTAGCAGGGCACAGTATTGGTAAAATTGTGAAGTACACATTGCTTCCATCGAAAACAATTTGATACCTAAACTAAACCTGTTTGACACCTATGTAGATGTCTTGGGCACGTCCGGGATTTGAACCGGGACCTCTCGCACCCTAAGCGAGAATCATACCCCTAGACCAACGAGCCTCTACAAAAAAACAATTGTTCTGTGTTCCACACGATAGCCTGCTTAAATGACTGCACAACACTTTTCCATGGATTGCACTTTGTCCACAATGAACACAGCTTCCACAAAAATGTATGACTTCTCTACACAGAAGATGAGCCT